>CM053399.1:169254858-169424599 GCA_028644305.1 Xerus rutilus
ATAGTAAAGATGGTTGATTGAGACCGTCATCACTACCCTTGGTGCATGTATGAAGACACAAGTGGTGTGACTTTATCTGGTTTGCAACCAGAGAAATGGAAAAACTGAGCTCTATATATGTACTATGACTTGAAATGCAATTAAATAATTTAAAAAAAGAAAAAGATAAAGATCAAAATTAAAAATTTAAAGTACAGTTTCTACTGAACAAGTAGCCCATTTGTCCTGTCATGAAGTAGAATAATCCCAAGTTGAACCATCAGAAGTTGGGAACTATCTGTAGTTTATCTGGGAAGTGATTTCATTAATCACTGGGAGTGAGGCAGGTAAATGAGGCAGAGAAAGGAAGATAGGCAATAAGAGAGAGTGCATTAAGCCAGATTCAGTTGTGGGCAACAAGAGATGTACCCAACTGGGGGACTCTGAATAACAACAGTCCCAGAGTTGCCCTGCTGGTGTGGCAAGGGAGATGGTGTACACATTAACCAGCTGCCAGCAATCAGTAGTTAAGGGTTTCCCTTGAAGGTCCAATGATTCCTTGGCACTCTGGCCTGCTCCAAGCATAAGCAGAGGGGTACTGAGCTGCCAGAGAGAGCTGCCAGCCAAAGAGTCCATTCACTGGCAAGTGGAAGTCAGGTCGGCATTCACGAAAGATTGGTGCTTAGGGGACATGGGCTGGACACAAACAGGGTTTGTTACAAAGCCCAAATAGTAATGAGACAATCACTGAATGGGCTTAAATCTACCAACCAGTGATCAGTCAACCCACCAACCAATTAAGAAACAATTACTGATACTGTGTTGGCATTCTCAGATGTTAAAGATGCAGAGACAACATTTCAGTGCTGGACTGCTCCAATGATGCAGGTAGCCACATTTATCAAAATCAGAAATGATTGTAGCCACAATGGGCAGAAATCTCGTATTTTAATGGATACCGGATTTCTTATATGCTCAGGTTCTTGCAAGCTAAATCTTGCATGCTTATTCTGCCCACAATGATTTCTGTCAACCTCAATCCTTCAAGCATCATTTCTAAGGCCACTTCTTCCTTGACATTTGCTCTAGTAACCAAATGAGCTGAGCTGATATGTTCACTCCCAATGATCCTCCCTAGGTATCCCCAGGTTGGGGCAGGCTTGACCAGTTTATACACTTGCCTGTACTTCCTCATCCTTGAGCTTCAAGTGAACCATGGTTCATTACCAAGATCAAATGGGAGAGAGAGAGAATGAATATCAGGTTAAGAGACATCTTTACCACTTTCCACTACTAGGTGTATTTTAAGATGAAATCTCAGACAAAATGGAGTAGATAGGTATGGTTGTATTGCTCCATGCCGACCTTTTCCTTAGAACTAAAGGAACCATCCTCAGCACCAGAGTGTGATGGTTGCTGAAAGCATCATGATGATGACAATGAGGGCATCCCTGTGTGGGGACAAGAACAGAAAGGCTGCTGAGCATCATCAGCCCTCTTCTCCTAGATGCCTACCCTGACAAGGCAGATGCACCTACAAAAGAGGCTGAAGTTAACAAGTGTATACTTTCTGTTTTCCTTCTTTTTTTCTTTTTCCTATTTTTGTGTTTGTTTTGCTTTGTTTAATACAAAAATCCCTTTTCTCTGTTAGAGTAATAATTTGCTGCAGGCAATTTCAACTAATGAATGCTCAAATTAGTGAGAAAACTTTAAGAAGAAACAGGATATTTACAAAGCCTCAAAATAAATCCCCAAATATTTACTAACGACTGTGGTGGTTTTAACAAATGTCCACAAATTCTTTGACATTCCTCCCTCCAGAAGGTGGATACTAATCCCCCTTTCTTTGAGTATGCACAGCATTTAGTAACTTTTTTCTAAATCAAAGAGTATGGAATGAGACTAACAATAATGCTATAGTGGAAAAACCCAGCAGACACCACCTGAAACAAAACCAATCGAGTTTAACATCATCAGTATTAAGTCATGCTGACATCATGTCCCTCCTGTTATGTTATAAGAGGGGCACTTCATTTTTGTGGAAATCTTTCTCCAAGTCCATACCTAGTTTAATTATGAGAAAACAGGACAAACAAATTGAGGGACATCTAACTAAATATTGACCAATAATACCCTTGGAAGGTGTCATGGTAATAATAAACAAGGAAAGACTGAGAAGGAGAAGACCAAGGAGACATGAGAACTAAATGCAATATGGCATCCTGGATGAAATCCTGGGTCAATAAAAACATGTCAATGGAAAACTGGGGAAAGAGGAATAAAATATTTAGTTAATAGTGTTCTGTTAATGATAATTTCTTGATTTTAACAAATTTTCCATGGTTATAAAAACTGCTACTAATTGAGGAAGATGGGGAAAAGACACATGTGAATTCTATATACTCTCTTTGAAAATCTCCTATAAATCTAAAATCATCTTGAAAGAAAAAACTAAACACATAAACAAAAAGTTTCTCCTGTCAGTGCTATAGGAAGCCTTAAGACACCAGAGCTGGCTCTTACCTTCAGCTAGTCACTGACTCTGGAAATGTCTTTGCCTCGAGGGCACAGTTCCTCCATGGGTTATATGGTACAGGGACAGTGGGTAGCCTATGTACGTGTGAAGAGGTGGGGATAAGAGTTTTCCAGCCTTGTTGCCTAAGGCACATCTTTGAGTTCACAGTTTGAGATTCTGTTTCCCCAGCTCCTCCAAACACCCAGGCAGGGTAGATCCATTTTGATGTGTTACATATTTCCTATCCACACAGTGTTTTTTACTTGATGGAAGTTTCTGCTGTAAAATGTTGAAAAGCACTGAGATATCAGATCATTTATAGGGCTCATTTCTAAACTTAGTTTCACCAACATCCCCGCCAAGTCGTCTCTGATTTAACTAAGAATGACTTAAACACTGACCCCTCTCTTCCTTCTCCAGTCATGAGCCTTTCCTGGGTGGGAGCCAGGGCTATTTGCCTGTGTTGATGGGTTCTCAGCCTCTTGTGCAGCAGAGTAGTCAATACTGGATTATCTGGGTTGGACAGGATTCTAAGAGTCTATTAATCTCTTGGAAAGTGAGTGGGTATGGGCCACATTTCTGGCCCCAGGATCTTACCATTGTCATCTACTGGAATAAAAATCCTGACTAAGAGACAGAAATTGTAAACTACTGATTGCCCACACCAGAGAGAAAGCCTGAATCCATTCCTCTTGGAAGATCCCCTTGATCTCTCCAGCTAGAACTGACTTCTTCCTCCACCATCATTGGTTTGGACTCTGACACATTGCTATGGTTCATTCCCTGCCTATTGACTCAGCATCCGTAACTAAGGCAGGGAAACCTTCATATTGGAATGAGAATGAAGTACTTAACATAGTACCTGTGACTATGAGAGGGCTCAGGAAAGTTGAACAAGTGAATAAAAATGTTCCAAGTCTCTTCCCCTTATTTCAAAGGATCCAAACAAAGCTGGTCAGATTCATATTTGAATTCCAGCTCTACCAGCTCCTACAGTGTGGCCTTAGAGGAGATGCTCCATGACTCTGGGACCTCAATCTCACATTGGCCACTCTGGTTAATGCTGTTGACAAGCCTGTAGACCAGATGACAATTCTAAAGGTCTAACACAGTGCTTGACACACAGTGGGGGGTGGGAGAATTGTTCAAGAAATAGTTAAATAAATAAATAAACTGTACCTCTCTCAGCTTCAGCTTCATTATCTGGAAAACAGCAATACAAATACCCACCCTGCATTGCGGTGGTGAATTAAATAGAGGTGCACAGACAGCATTCAGTGGGACGCCTGGTACATTGCAATGGCTCAATAAATGTTTGTTTCTCTTCAGTCTTTTCTCATCAGGTATTCTCTCCAATGAGGACACTAACTTAAACAGTTCTCCCAGCCATGTACTTCATTATAGAGGCCAAATTAAGAATCCAAGGTGCTTACATTTGAGAAAAAGTAAAAGATGCTAGACCAGGAAGTAGTGCACAGAGTATAATGTATTCACAGCAGCTCTGCTATGAAAACAGCCAGGCCCCCAATGGAGAGACTAAAGCACCACCATTAGCATAACAGGTGTCTTTGCTACAAGAATGACATTTTGAAGACAAATCCCCTCGAAGCCATTCCCCAAATGCAGAAATGCATATTAAATTACACTTAATGCCACTTTCCCCCTCCATGCTTGGAGGGGACACATCACCCCACAAAGTTAGGAGGGTTTTTATAGAAATGGCTGGAATCCAGATCTGCTTTTCTGCTCCAGGACCCAAAGGAAAAATGTCAACAAAGGTGTTTCAGGGAAGGAACCAGGGGCTTGTTTTGTTTGCTTGAAGAACATCTAGCTGAGAGAAAAAAGGGTGGGATAAGATGCATAGAACCTCCTGGAACTCAAGAGGGGTAAGGTTCACTCTGGGCAAGACATGGGCTGATCACTCTCATAGATTATTTTAAGGCAAATAGTAATGAAATTGTGTATGACCATCATTCTGAGTTGTAGGGAAGGGAACTGAGGTTTAGAAAATAGGAGTAATTTCCCAAGGTCACATAGCTAATAATGACTGAGCTTAGAGGTGGACCCAGGGCTTTCGGGCCCCAGTCCTGTTTTTTTCCCTTTGTCTACCAATGGCGTTCACTTTGAGGGCACATGTTCTGTGATATGCATTGTGCCATCCATTGAATCATCTCACAGAATCTTCATGCCTACTTGCAGCAGTTTTTCTATTTTACAGAAAAGAAATAAAACTAATTAACTTACCCGAAGTCAGATATAAGGTGATAGAAAATTTGGGATTGTAACCCAAATCCATCCATTTTTTTATCCTCAATTTTAAAATATCTTCCAGTATGAATCTGAAGGAGTAAATTTCTGTAAATTCTAGGCAGTGGCTTTTCTCATCTTTAAAATATCTGTTTTGCTGGACACACTGGCACATGCCTGTAATCCCAGTAGCTTGGGAGGCTGAGATACGAGGATCTTGATTTGAAAGCCATCCTCAGCAATTTAGTGAGGCCCTAAGCAACTCGGGGAGACACTGCCTCTAAAAATGATATAAAAAAGGTCTGGGGATGTGGCTCAGTGTTTCAATCTCCAGTACCAAAAAAAAATATATATATATATTATGGTAAGAACAACTAACTGGTATTTGGAAATCTATCCTCTTAAACTCCCAGGTGCACCATACATTACTGATGGCTAGACACAGGAGCAGCCGTGTCTAGCCATCAGTAATGTATGGTGTATATGTAATATGTGTGTGTGTGTGTGTATGTATATATATATATATATATATATAATGGTAAGAACAACTAACTGGTATTTGGAAATGGCTAGACACAGGAGCAGCTGTGTTCTGCAGCCCCCTGGAACTTGCTCATCTAGTTCATCGGCACCTTTATGCCTAATGTTTGTTAACTGCTTACTCCCCCACCCCACCCCAACCCTTAGCAACCACCACTCACTCTCTGAGTCCATGAACATGACTCTTTAAGATACCTCAAGCAAGTAGAATTATGAAGTATTTGTCTTTTTATGACAACAAGAGCTCAGGGATTATAAACAGAGAACTTAAAGGTGTCTGTGCCTCTAGTGTGCCCTGAGGGTCAGCTGTCCCCAGTTGCCACTGTCATCAGTTCTTCCTCACTGGCTACCACCCGGCCTCCCTACGGGCTGGCCATATATTGGGTGTGAACAATGTTTGGCTTTACCATGGAGTAGAGGTTTAGTACTGGACATGTTGTGGTTTCTCAGCTTTTATCTTCTATTAAATGAGACCAATAATAATCATAAAAGCTACTACACAATTTCCTAAATATCCAAGAGTGATTTTGAGGGTAAAATGTGACAGCAAATGTGTGAACACTATCTCGAAACTGACAAAGCATTGTTTAGATATTAGTGAGCATTGTTATTATCATTGATCATAACAAAATAAATGAATTCTTTGAGGGTGATTAAGTTTTGTCAACATAGAGTTGGTTCTTGAAAATGTAAAGAGCTCTCATTGATCCACTCATGAAAATCTCAATTTTTAACAAGACCCTTTCTTTCTTCAAAATTCCTTCTTTATTTTTATTTAATTTTTTTGGCACTAAGTATTGAACCCAGGGGTGCTTTACCACGAAGCTATCCCAGCTCTTTTATTTTTATTTTGAGAAAGGGTCTCACTAAATAGCTGGGAACCTTGCTAAGTTGCAATCCTCTTGCCTCAGCCTCCCAAGTCACCGGGATTACAGGCGTGCACCACAGTACCCAGTCCTCACTCAGCTTTTAACTGATACTTTCAAATGGATGTGGACAGCCTTTCATCAAGAAGTCAGGGAAATGACATAATAGCATAGGAGCTAAAAGCATTGACCAGGGACTCCAGCACCCTGGGTACAAGTCTTAGCTCCATCACTTCTGGCAGAAGAGTTTTTCCCTCAAAGCCTCAGTCCTCTCACATGTAAAAGGCGGTTGGTAACTTCCTCCTCTCTAGACTGTGGTGGTGACCTTATAAGGTAAGCGTGAGTAAAAAGACTCTGTAGACTGTGCTATTATTAATACCAAAAGGATGGAGCCACACGCTTGAGCATACAGGAGTAGAACACAGAGAGGGTTCAGGTGTCCCTTTTCAATGCCCCTTTCTCTGGTGCCTCCTGTTCTAATAAAGACCTTTTCACGTAGTGTTAAAAGGTAAAAAATGCATTTGCTTAAAATTCATCTGCTTTTTATAACTTCCAAAGACCAAAATCTGCACGGGCAGCAATTCTTTGCTGCTCCTAATTAATTCCTAAACAAAGACCGCTCTGGCAGCAGCACAGTTTATGAAGCCAGTTGACCTCCTGGTGCAGAAACGATGACGCAGATGTTGCTGCTGCTTTGCAAACTCGTTTTTCACTTTGTGCCACTTGGGCAGGCCAGGCATAGCTCCACCTTTCCAGGAGCAGCAGATGGTCCCCAGGGTGGCTCCAAGACCCCAACTATAACTTCCATGGCCACTGGCCTTCTGAAAGCAGGAGTCTGTTGACAGCAGCCTGGGGTAGAGCAGATCAGAAAAATATCCACTGGGTCTTGGGTTGATTCGAGAGACTCTCCACTTGAGGAATCTCTAATCAGCAAGGTGCCTGGGAGGCCACTCATGATAACCATCACAGTTACCAAGAACGGAATATCTACTGAGTTCTAGGCATTATTCTGGGCAAGAAGCCTGGGTTACCTTATGCCATCTTTGAATGTATGCATGGCTATCCTAAATTTAACGTAAAAGAAACAGGATATCAGAGCTATAAAGAGGATTCAAAATTCTAGGGCTGTCTGTTATGCTTCCTACAGATGAGGTATCATGCACTCCACTCAAGTCTCCTCATGGAGACTTTTCTCTACCACTGTAAAGCTTTGACAGATGTGACACCTCTCTCCAGGCCTTACAAAGAGTAGGTAGAGAAATAGACTAAATAAGGAGTGAGCTTCCCTCTGTTAATGATCTTCCAAGCTGATTACTTTTAATCAGTATGCTAGTGGGGACAGCATGGGCTCAAGACCCGGAATCCAGGTCTTGCGTGGGCCTGTAATCTCGGGCAGTCTCAGACTCTTCATCCATATAATGGGTATATTCTTACACGCATCATCTGTGAATGATCATTAACAGGTAGAGTTTTGCAAAAATGTAATGAAGTATTCAGTGATAAAGACCACACTGGCATACAGGAGCAATCAGAAGAATTGTTATTGTAACTAGAGAGAAGATGTTATTTATCATCAGCTCTGCTCCCTGTCACCTCTGATTCTGCATGCAGTGCTATGATGCTGTGAAAAGGTCACAAATGTAACATATGGCAGGATCAGCCAGCCATCTCTCTCCCAATCCATTCGTCTAACAGTTTATTACATACCAGCACCCCCTGACTTCTAAAACCCTCTCCTCTGTCTGTCCCATTTTCCTTTACCACCCCGTTCCCTTTTTGCTTTATGATCATCTTCTTACCAAATTGTGTTTTTCTTCAACTGGGTAACGAACCCGTAGTCTGCTCAGGGCTCCATGACAGAATAACACAGACCAGATGGCTGTATTTCCTCACAATTCTAGGGGATCAAGGCACCAGCAAGCTTGGTTTCTGGTGGCTTGCTTTGTGGGTTGCAGAGAGACATCTTGTGTCTTCATTGGCCTTTCCTGTGTGCATGCATCAGTGGTGTCTCTTCTTATAAAGACACCAGTAGAGCCAGCCCTTAGGACCTCTTTTAACCAGAAAGACCTCCTCCACGGCTCTAACTCCAAAAGCAGTCACACTGGGGAAAGGGCTTCAACATAGGAATTTAAGGGAGCACAATTCAGTCCATAGCATCTGCAACTGTGAATCAAAAAAAGAAGGGTGACACAAATTTCACCTTGGATCTTCCAATGCTTGTCTGCATAACTTTGGGCAAATGTTCTCCATTGACCTAACGTATGCATGTTTAACCAGGAATTAGGGGCTTCTCATTCTAGTATTGACTGTTTTGGTTTAGTCATGAGATACCCCTCAAAAGCTCGTGCGTGAGACAATGTAAGAAATTCCTGAGCAGAAATGACTAGATTATGAGTGCTATAATCTAATCAGCAGATTAATTACTAACATGGATGAACTGGGTGGTAATCAGGCAGGTGGGGTGTGGCTGGAGAAGGTGGATCACTGGGGATGTGACTTTGGGGTTTATATTTTATCCCTGGTGACCAGAGCTCTCTGCTTCCTGGCTCTCATGCTCTGAGCAGCTTTCCTCCACCATGCACTTCTGCCTCACCTTGGGCCCAAACCAATGGAGTCAGCTGACCATGGACCAAATCTGTGATATCATGAGCCAAAATAAACTCTTCCTCCTCTACATTGTTCTTGTCAGGTCCACAGTGATGCAAAAACTGACTAAAACAGTGACCAACTGTGTGACACTTAGTAAGCCCCTTCTCTGAGGTTCTGTCTCCTCTGCTATAAAACAACATTGTAAAGAGCACATACTTAGTAGAGATTTTAATGAGATTTAAAATAGGACCACATTCTATTAATGTTAATAGGTCAAGAGTGTTTGGACTTGAAGAATAGCTACAATTCACCGAGAAAGTTACCCGTATCAGAAACCCAGTTAACACTTCCTATGGAAGTTTCCATTGATCACAATGACTTTTGTCAGAAGAGATTCTACTGTCAGCTCTATTTTACACTAGAGAAAGCCATGGCTCAGGCAGGACAAAACAGCTAGCCCCAGATCCTACTATTAGGAAAGGGCTGACAGACTCAGGTCCAGCAGAATCTCCTGTCCACTCACCAGGCTGCTGCAGTCATTGCAATGGCCCAGCCTTGCCCTGCAAGTGAGACTTCTTCACCTGAGACCTTCCACAATGAGTAAGGGGTGGGTGGAGCCCACATCTCCCTGCTGGGCAGCCTGCAGTGGCTCCGAGCAGGGTCTAAACAAAGCCTCTGGCACAGCCACCAACATATTTCACTCCCTATTAAGGAAAGCCAAGACAGGGCAGGCCTCTGGACACTTGATTAGGGGAGCATCAGGACACATCAGGACTGTAATAAAACAGCAACTGAAGAAGTGTCCACGGGAAAGCCCAGGGCTGCTCTTGCTGGTGCCTCCATAGAATTTTAGAGAAGGAGGACTGAAGACTAGAGAGACAAAAACAGAGGTAGTCCAAGTGGGGCTTCTTTGTAGGGGCAGGAGTTTGCTTTCAGCAAAGCTGACACAGGGTCTGGATCCTATCTCCATCTCTTGCACAAGTATGACCTGTGCAAGGCCACTTAACTTGGTGTGTCTCAATGTATCGATCTGAAAGATAGAGATGCTTGGCAGTGTTTTGTGAGAAATAATAATTTTAAAAATGAGCAAGTCAAGGCTCTGTCTCAATGAGTTGGAGATTAATGATCCTCCACTTTTGCAGATTCCCCAGACCCAGCACTGATATTGAGATCTGGTGTTCCTGGGACAGAGACCAGGAAATTGCCTTTAAACAAAAACACTCGGGTAGTCCTTTTCAGCAGTGTGGCAGATTTAATTTATTCATTTTTGTAAACTACAAAAAATGAGATATGATTGACAGGTAAAAAGTTCTAGGTGTTTAATGTATACAACTTGATGAAAAAGGAACCCCGGTACACACTGTCAGTGGAGATGTAAATTGGTGCAGCCATTATGGAAAGCAGTAAAGAGATGTCTCAAAAGTTAAAAATGGAACTATGGCATGAACCAGCAAATCCGACCCAGGTAATTCTCATGTAGGAAGAATATTTTGTCCCACACTGACTGAAACACCAATAAACAGTACCATTTAATAATATTAGGTGATTAAAAAACAAAACAAAACAATGCACAGTGATAGGGCAAGGACTTTAGAATCAAGACACCTGGTCTCCGACATTGTGTTGCTGATGTTGGATGAAATGTTGACCCTCTATGGACTTCCATTTCCTCCAGGTGATATGGGAAAATTACCCTAAAGAACTGTTTTAAGAATTGAAAAAATCACCATGTTCTCCATCATATAGTAAGTGCTCAGCATTATCCCTCTGATAGATTCATTTCCACCTGGCCCTTGAAAGCAACTTGTGATAATCTTACAATGGTAGAAACCCAGGGGTTCAAAAATTTTTCTACTCCAATTCCAACCTCACATTTTGTTTAATCAAACAATTTATAGGGAACAGAACATAATTAGTGGCTTTAAATGTTCCCATACAAGTAAGCACTGCAATCACTATAAATCATCTCTGACATATGCCCAGTTCCTCCAAGTGACAGATGACAAACAAAAGCAGGACAAGGTCCTCCCTCACAGGCAGAATCATTGAGTTAATGGAAGAATTATTGCTTCTGAAATCCACTCCAGTCCTATTGAGGGGAACGTTCCAATTTATCAAAGCCAAATGAACATTAATTGCAGCAGTCTGGTAAGTTTTCCAGCCGCTGTGACCTTCATTGAATTTTAATCCAAAACAGATAAGATTTCCTTCCACACAAGAGGAAACAACACAATTAGCTCAAAATGACAGCTAGATTATGGAGCGGGCACACATGTACAGCACACTCACATTTACACTCACACACACCATGGCAGAGGTACTGCTTCGACTTGACTTGAGATCCAGCACAAAGGAGGTGGGCAGGGAACGGGTAAATAAACACAACCACACATCTGCCCAACCTTTCTCTCCTTCATTCAGGAGAGAAATTTTGGAGGCGGAAGCCAAGATGGAGAAGGTGGCAGGCAGTAATAGAGACAGAATCTCAGTTAACTGCTGTAATTAATGTTATGTCTCATCGGGGAGAGATTAAGAAAAAACAGGGAAGGAAGGAAGAAAAAACAAGTATTATTTTGCTATTAAAGGCGCCCTTGAGCTGGGGAACATTAGCAGCAGAAGTTTGAATTGGGTAATTGTTTGACTGTATCGGTGGATTAGCAGACAGGATGATTACCACAACGAAGTGAAATATAGTCTTGCTGAACTTAAAACATCTTGTACGGTTCCCATGGCTTGCAGGGATAGAGGGAGAGGCTGAGCATGGTTCAGATCCTGAGGAGGGTAGGCAAGTGGTGTAGCAAGGACCACACACATGTATGTACTCACTGCCAGGGGTCCACATGGGAGGGCCAGCTGTCACTCACCTGCCACATGACACTGTTAACCGTTCCTGGAGACCCGGGTTCAGTACGTTGTGGTTGTATTCATTTTCCCTCTATTATGAAGAGGTTGGATGAAATGAGTTTTAAAAGAAACTCTTTCTTAGAATAAAGGCAGAAATTTCTGCTTTCACGTCTTCTAAATATTCATGGCCAGGTAGAATGAGCTGTCTGCCTTCTCCCATAGGCCAGGGTCAGGTCTGCCTCAGTCACGCAGAGGCAGGTAATTGGCAATTATGGAGATGGGCCCCTGGAAGGTCCTTACCCACCCTGCCCTGTAAAAAAAGGGAGTATTAGGGAGCAGAGAGATCGTTTAGCATTAGAAACATATGCTTAATTCTGGGCTCAGATGCTGGCTGTGTGATCTTGTCTTTTTTTTTCTTTTAATTTATATTGGGGAGTGAACCCAGGGGCACTTAACCAGTGAGCCACATCCCCACTCTTTTTTGTTTTTAGACAGGGTTTCACTAAGTTTCTTAGGGCCTCGTTAAATTGCTAAAACTAGCCTTGAACTTGCAATTCCCCCACCTCAGCCTCCAGAGTCACTGGGATTGCAGGTGTGTGCCATTGTGCCCAGCTGGTTGTTTGATCTTAGAACAGAGTTGTCTTAACCTTCAAGGCCTCAGTTTTTTCATTAGTGAAACAGCAACAAAAAAGTACCTACATCAGTTGCAACAGCAAATGCTCATCAATACTCCATCTGTGTATAGTACACCCAAGTTACATCTTTTTAATTGTAGAAATTACTATTATAATTACATAGTGGAGGAGACTGAGGCACAAAGATGTTAGGTCACTTAAAAGGTCACACTGTGTGTAAAGTGGTGTAGCCTGATCCTAATCCAAGCAGCTCCTTCCAGAGCAGACACTAGCTTTTGTTTTCAGCCATTTTATTTTGGAGTAACTACAAACTCAAGAAGTTGCAAGGTTAAACAAGGCTCCTATATGCTCTTTGCTCAGTCCCTCCCAGGGTCAACATCCACATAGCCATCATAAAATAATCAAAACCAGGAAACCGCCAATGTGACAATACTATGACCCAAACCACAAGTCCTATATGAATTTAACTAAATTTCCCACTAATGTCTTTTCCTTGGTCCAAAATCTAACAGAGG
This sequence comes from Xerus rutilus, assembly GCA_028644305.1. NCBI lineage: Eukaryota > Metazoa > Chordata > Mammalia > Rodentia > Sciuridae > Xerus > Xerus rutilus. The sequence goes on from CM053399.1 coordinate 169,267,589, forward strand.
ACCCAACATTGTGTTTAGTTGTCATGCTTCCCTCATCTCCCCCTATCTGGGACAGTGTTCAGTTCTACTTACCTTCTATAACCTCATCACTTTTTTTTTTAATTTTTATATTTTGTGGTGCTGGAGATTGAACCCGTGGCCTAGTGCATGTGAGGCAGGCACTCAACCAACTGAGCTCTATCCCCAGCCCTAAGCTCATCACTTTTGAAGAGTACTTGTCAATTGTTTTTTCAGAATGTCCCTTGCTGGGTTTGCCTGACGGTTTCTCATCAATGAGAACGGCCACACATTTTTTTTGGCCAGAATACCATACATGTGGAACGGTGCCCTTCTTGGTGCATTCATGAGGCTGACATGTCTTGTTACTGGTGACGCTGGCCTTGCCCACTTGGTTAGGGTGGTGTGGTGGGCTGAAGAGTGGCACCTAGAAAGACCAGTCCACATGGTCAACTCTGGATATTGAGGAGTCTTCCTAAATGTAACTAAGGATTTGTAAAAAAAAAAAAGGAAGCATCCTGAGTCATCCAGGTGAGCCCTTAAACAGTGACACGTGTGCCTACAATGGAGATAAGACCACGGAGCTGAAGGTGATGTGGGCACAGAGGCTGAAGCTGGAATTACGTACAGAAGGAGCCCCCATAAGGTAGAAAAGACAAGCATTTCTCTTGGCACTCCTGGAAGGAGCTGACCTCTAACACCTCTATTTCACACTTTTTTTTTGTTTTTTTTTTTATTACTTCTACTAGTTATACTTGACAGCAGAAAGCTTTATAATTCATTGTACACAAATAGAGCACAGTTTTTCACTTCTCTGGTTGTACATAAAGTGAAGTCACACCATTTGTGCAATCACACGTGTACCTAGGGTAATGATGTCCGCCTTATTCCACCATCTTTCCTATCCCTATTCCCCTTTCCCCTTCCCCTTTGCCCTATCAAAAATTTCTCCATTCTTCCCATGTGCTCTCCATTATGGATCAGTATCCACTTATCAGAAGAAACATTTGGCCCCTGGTTTTTTGGTATTGGCTTACTTCACTTAGCATGATATTCTCCAACTCCATCCATTTACCTGCAAATGCATAATTTTATTCTCTTTTAATGTTGAGTAATATTCCATTGTGTATATATACCACAGTTTCTTTATCCATTCACCTATTGAAGGGCATCTAGGTTGGTTCCAAAGTTTAGCTATTGTGACTTATGAGACTATAAACATTGAAGTGGCTGCGTCACTGTAGTATGCTGTTTTTAAGTCCTTTGGGAACAGACCCGGGAATGAGATATCTGGGTCAAATGGTAGTTCCATTCCAAGTTTTCTAACAACCCAATCAATAAATGGGCTAAGGAGCTGAACAGGCACTTCTCAGAAGGTATACAAGCGATCAACAAATATATGAAAAAATGTTCAACATCTCTAGTAATTAGAGAAATGCAAATCAAAACTACTCTAAGATTTCATCTCACACCAGTCAGAATGGCAATTATCAAGAATACAAACAATAAGTGTTGGCAAGGATGTGGGGGGAAAAGGCACACTCATACATTGGTGGTGAGACTGCAAATTGGTGCAACCAATCTGGAAAGCAGTATGGAGATTCATTAGAAAACTTGGAATGAAATCCATTTCACACTGTGGCCTCTAAAACCATGAGAGAATACATTGCTGTTGTCTTAACCCCACAGTCTGTGACTATGTGTTCTGGCAGCCCTAGGAAGCTCGTGCAATTGGTATCAGCCAGATTTCTCTATGGCAAAGTCACTATGTTCCTTTTGTAACTCATAAACACCCAGGGCAGCAGTATTTATTTGAGCCTCTGAAAATACCTTGTTTCTTTGCAAAGTTTCTCTCATTAATTTTGGTACACATCAGTGGATCTTGTCAGTAGTAATTATTACAGTGGTGATTGCCTAATGGTGACTCTCTGTTTTCCTCTGTCTTTTTACATTTATTAATTGGAAATTCTACTGTAAAGAAGAACTATCTCCTCTACCCCATTTATTTAGTTAGTTGATTATTTCTAACAGTACTTTAGAGTCGATACTCTTAATAACTTCTGCGCAACTTAGCTCAAAGGATGTTTTTGTGAAGACCAAGCATGATAACAAATTAGAAAAAAAATGTTAAGGCAAAAGAAAAAGAAAGGGACCTTTATTGAATGCTATTCTAAGATACTTTATGAGCCTTTTATCATTTATTTTACACCTCAGCTCAATGAATGTGGTCTCCATAATCTCACTTACATTTCAGTAGAAAGAAAAAAAAAAAAAGGAGGTTTAGTTCTGCACCTAAGCATACACAGCAATAAGGGGAAGAGTCATAAATTGAATCCACATTTGTCTGTCTCCAGGACCATAGTATTTTCACTAAACCAAGCTGCCTTTTGAGCATAGGGGAGAAGGGAGCAAAGAAAATTTGTCAAAATGGGAAGTACAAGCTCCAAAACATCCAAAACTAAGCTTATCACCCATTTTTGCCATGGGCTGTCTCAAGGCATGTGAGGAAAGGAGTAACCAGCTGAACACCTGAACATATGTGCATTACTCCATTTGTCCTGTGTTGCTCTCAGAGTACCTTGTGAAGGACCCAGGTCCTTGAAGGAAATAAAATGCAGCAGCTGGAGTGGACAGGTTGAGGGTGACCATTAAGAGGACACTCCCCTCAGCTCTTCTGTCAACCTTTCCTCCCCAGCTTACTCCTCTGCATGGACCTTCCTCTTCCTCCCCTCCTCCAGGCCTGTGCACTTTGCCATCTGCCTCCTCTTTTGGGATCCACTGTGCTGGATGCCCAGCCCCAGCCCTCCCTATATCTGCAGCCTCTACCTGCCCCTGACTTCCTCCCAGCCTCCACTCACCCAGGCCCTGTCCCCCACCTGCCACACTCTCTGCTCTTTCTTAGCCTTGAGCTCCACGTCACTCCTGCTATAGTCTCTCCCTCCCTGCTGGCTTCCCTCTGTGTTGCACCCGCAGTGTGTGCTATTCTCTTTGCTCCTCTCCCATCTCTGCTGCTCTTTCTAACTCCTCTATCTGTTCCTGCCAATTTGCTTTTATTTTTCTATATTTCTCTCGCAGTTTGTGGCTCTCTTTTCTCTTAGTTTCCTTTTATTCTTTTCTGTTTCTGGTAGTTTCTATTTACTGGGTATGGAATAGCTTCTCAATAAATACTGGCTGACGTCTCTTTTTCCTCTCTGTGTTCCTCTCTGCTTCCCTCTGTCTGTTTTATGCAGAACTTTATGCTATATGCATTCTTATCCTGCATTCTGCTTTGGCTAGGAGGTTCCAAAGAACTGCTGCTGGGCCCCTTTCACAAGCTGCCTTTTGCTGTCTCCAGGTTGTCCTTGTCAACTTTTCCGTCTGGGCTTGATCACAGGCCCAGCCTAATGGTGCAGGAATGGAGAACACCCACTCTCCAAGCTCATTTTTCCCCATCTGCAAAATGAGAGTGGAGTATGCTCTGCTATTTGCACATGTGTGTGTGTGCACAGCCCTGTAAGGATTGCAAATTGCATCCCCTTGCCATTAGCTCTGAGTTTCACCATATGATGTGTCTTGGCCAATAGAATGTGAGGAGCCCACATCTTAGCACCAGCTAGATTTCTCTATTTTCCTAGATTTCAGCCAGCTCTATTTCTCATTTCCTCTGTCATGAAAACCAAATGTCTCAAACAAGAACTCCCCTTTAGCCAAAATTTCCAAATGAGAGGATATGCCGAATGAGCCACAGCCACTGGGGCTGCGGTTGTGTAGTATGCATGAGAAATAAATAACTGTTTGGTCAGTCACTGAGATTCAGGGTGGATTGTGTATAGGATAAACATGTAAAAGCTGGCTGATCTCAAAGAGTTGGCCTCTGTGAGGCCTAATGTGTTTTCAGTTCCAACATCTCAACCATATCCTAGGGTTCTACTGCTTTGGGGAAAATACTTGAATGTGCATTATCTCAGTTTGATGTGATGATTTTAATTTTATTTCCATTTTGCAAATGACCAGACATGAAGCTTGTCTCTCTATAGCCGGTATGTGGTAGAGTCTAAGCTTGAACTCAGGCCTCCTGACACGAAATTCTGTGCTTACTCCACCTCCCTATGGCATGTACCTAAATGCTGAGCAAGACAAGCCACATTTGCTGCACACAGAAGCCATGGTTTATCCTCCCACTTTGCCCTTACCCTGGCTAGAGCCTCATCTAGCTGTTACTGAATGGTGGGTAAAGAAAGTCAGGCCCAACCTACAAGGTTCAAGTGATTTAAATTTTTAAAGATTAACAGAAAAGTGTATTTATGATCTGACAGCATTTCTTTTTCTAAAAAAAAAAACATAAAGCAATGGGATTTACAGATATGGGCCACTTATGTGAAAAGGTACTCAGGGTAATTACATTACTAAGCTTCAGCATGTCTTAGCAATGGATAAAAGCTTAATCTTAACCTGCAGATGGGGACAGTGAGGCTGAGAAAGGCATGTGACTTGCATAAGATCACAGAGCACATCAGTAGCAAAGCTGAGACTCTGCAGTCCAAGTGTAGGTGCTTGTATTATGGGCATCCCATGGCCTTTCCACCACTGGATTTTTGCCACCTTTCCCTTTAAAATAATTTTTCTTAAGATCTGTTTCCCCACTAATCTACCTTCTTTCTGAAAAGCTTTGCAGACTCAGTCTGCAATAGCTTGGCTTCTCTTTTCCTGGTTGTCTTGAACATCCTTCAAAAGTATCATTTACACACAACACAGTAGTTGCACTAATTATTATCAATTGAATTGTGTTCTTCAAAATAAACAACAAAAAAAGTTTGAATTCCAATGTCCATGTATTACTCAGGGTTCTCTAGAGGAACAAAACCAACAGGGGGTATGATTATAAAAAGGGGATTTATTAGATTTGCTTATGCCACCTAGCCATCTGCAGGCTGGAGAGCTGCAGGAACCAGTAACTGCACAGTCCAAGATGCTAACACCTCAGAACTAGAGAGATCAATGATGCTATCCCAGCCTGAGACGGAAGGCTCCTGGAAACTCCCTGGAGAATCACTGTCAGATTCCATTTTGGAAGAATAAAGGAGCCAGCCAGAGTCTGATGTCCTCAGGTGATCACAGCAACCATCAGGAACCCCTTCAAGAAGAATCGAGGTTGCATCTGTTGCTGCTTCCCTGTTCTTCCAAATTTTATTCCATCCAAGCCTCCAATCTATTAGGTGGTGCTGCCCTTACTTAGGGAGGGTCTCCCATTCACTATCCCACATGCCATTTCTAGACACACTGTCATTGACACACCCACAAGCCTCTTAATCTTGGGCATCTCTTAATCCAATCAAGTAGACAGTTCAAATTAACCATCATACCCTAGTACCTCAGAATGTGGGCTTATTTGGAAATAAGAGTGTAACAGAGGTTATAATGAAGTCATTAGGGTAGGCCCAAATCCAATATGACTGTCCTTATAGAAAGGGGAGAATGAAGGCATTAAGACAGACACCCACCCAGGCAGAATGCCAAGAGAAGACTGGATTTAACCTGCCACAAGCTAAGGAATGATGAGAAACCAGAAGACAGGCCTGGAGCAGAGCTTTCCTTTGTGCCTGCAAAGGGAGCAGAGTCCTGCTCAAATCTGGAACTTGAACTAGAAGCTTCTGGAACTGTGAGACAATACATTTCTGTTGTTCAAACCACTCCATTTGTGGCACTTTGTTACAGAGGCCCTAGGAGGTCCATGAACTTACAAATGGCAGAGTCATGACCTATATAAAGCCAGGACAAGGTGGCAGGCCAGTACTTAGCACACCCACCCCTCCCCTTGTGTCACCAACCCATTACAGATGCAAAAATGAAAGCAGAGAAAAAACATGCTCCAGTCCCACTGTTAGCAAGTCAGTCATGGAGCCAGAAAGTGAACCACAGGACACACTGAGGGCACAGCTCTTCCAGGTGAGTCACATCCTCTGTGTCTGTCTTGTCAAGGGTGGAAGGGGAGGAATAATGACATCCACTGAATTGAGATTGCCGTGAGAACTGGGTGGGCATTGAGTATTAGATCACTGACCAAGCACTGGAACACACCTAGTTAGCTATTATTATAAGATCCTCCACTGTTTTGATTCAATACTCACAAATTTTCTAATCTATTATTTCTTCAAATATGTGACCCCCCCACAAGGAAACACAGTATTTCAGGCCTCCCCCAGAACCTCCAGAACCATTTGTTCAGAAAACTAGTCTTTTATTAATGCAACTTAAAATATATGAGCACTTTCAGCAGTCAGATTCCATAGTTCACTTGTTCTGAGCTGTGGCTGATTTTTTTTTTTAAAGCTTATTTTCCCCTATTATTTTTTCCTTGCAGATGGAATGTTCACTGTTAGATTTAGTGGGCAGATAGGCCATTACATGACTGACTGACTGAACCAGTGAATGAGGGAATGAATGACGTGCTGAAAGTGAATAAATGCATTCATGGGGAAACGATCTAAATCCATCTTTCACAGAAAGCATTATTAAGCAAAATCCCAACATCTCATGGATCCTTCAAACAAAGCTGCTGATTGAGACTGGTAATAATAAATTCACAGATTTATGTGGCATTTTATAATCCTCAAAGTATTTTACTAAATATTATTATATCACAGAAACATAAATCATCTAAATTTGAAAGAACTGCAATAGATACCTAATTTAACTAATATCTCCCTTGAAATCTCACTGAATAGGGCTTCCAGCCGTTGCTTACATGCTCCGGGGACAAGGAACTCACTACTCCCTGACTCAGGCCACTCCACTGCTGGAAAGTTCATGCACTGAAAGGTCTGTCCTGCCGTGGATGGGATTTTGGTCCCTTTACAGTCTTTCCTCATTGATGCCCGCTAGTACAAATCTGCAGCATTTCCTACGGGACACACCTTTTGAAAGAAAAGTGTCCTCAGAAGTCTTTTCTTCTACATCAAACCAAACATTTCCTTTCATCCTCCTTCTAAAAACATTTTGTCACACAAAAAGACCAAAGATAAAAAAAATGTCATGATGAAAGATATTGATCTTAAGCTGCTTCTATAACAACTTCTGTGGACTTCTTTAAGACAAGACATACCACATCAAAATGACACCATTGTTTAAAAGGGGGAGCGAGGGGAAACGTAAAGATATATGACTCACCTCTGAACCACAAGTGATAACTATTTTTGTTGAAAGAAACCTTGATGAATACAAAAGCAAAATATATCTGTGCCAATATAGCAATGATAACAACAAAAACCAAAAACGAAGCCAACACCTATATGTAAAGAAGCAGCAAGAAATTCTCATCATATTTGCTAGGATTCTTTGCATTTATTTTCAAGGCTGCCTGAAGCAGGAAAACTCCTCCCACTTTCTAAACAAGAAACTCAAGTGCCACTGTCCTGATTGTTCAAAAGGGCATGTGTATCAGCATCCACATATCAGAGAGAACATTTGGTCTTTCATTTTTTGGGTTTGGGTTTGGCTTATTTCCCTGAGCATGATAGTCTCCAGTTCCATCCATTTACCAGCAAATGCCATAATTTAATTCTTTACGGCTGAGTAACATTCCACTGTGCATATATATCCCATTTTCTTAATCCATTCATCTGTTGAAGGGCATCTAAGTTGGTTCCATAGCTTAGCTATCATGAATTGAGCTGCTATAAACATTGATGTGGCTGTGTCAGTGTAGTATGCTGATTTTAAGTCCTTTGGGTATATATGGAAGAGTAGGATAACTGGGTCAAATTGTGATTCTATTCCAAGTTTGGCCGGGGGAGGGAAGAATAGAAGTTCATTGGATTAGACAAAGGTGAATGGAGGGAAGGGAGCGGGGATGGGAATAGGAAAGACAGTAGAATAAATGGGATATGACTTTCCTATGTTCACATATGAATACACGACCAGTGAAACTCTACTCATGTACAATCGCAAGAATGGGATCCTATTTAGAATAAGTTATACATCATGTATGTATAATATGTCAAAATGCACTCTTCTATCATGTATATCTAAGAACAACAACAACAACAATAAAAAGGATGCACAAGCAGATCCCAAACCAAGCTTGCAGAGAGTGAGTGACTCTGATAATTTGCTCAGATGAACAAGGCAGAGGGAGCCTACGGGACTCAAGTCAAGAGGTTCCTCTGACTCTCCATGACTTCTTTTGGGTTTCTTTTATCCTACCTAGAAACTGCTAGCATGAGCAACCCCTCTCTCCCTATCCGACAAGTTTCCCAGCTCTAACAAGTATTCTGAGTACTCAAGTAAATACTCCATAAATAGCAGGAATGACAGACCCTCACTAGAGCTAACATTTTTTCCTCCACATTACTACCAACATTTTAATAACTACTATTTGAATATTCACTAAATGTCAGGCACAATAGGTTCATGCCCAAGAACACAGACTCCCAATTTGGACAGACAGGAGATGGAAACACAGCTTTATCACTTATTGGTAAAGTCAATGAGCAGACAGCACATCCTCACTAACTCCTATGTTCCCCACTTATAAATTAGGGACAATAGCAGTGCCTGTCTTATACAGGTATGAGAAAAAATAAATAGAATAATGCACTCACATCACTGTGTCTGGCCTGTAGAAAGGTGTCAATAATAGCAGTCATTATTTTTATTTTCCAGGGCACTTGTGAGTGTGACCTCATATAATACTTAGGAAAATCTCTAAGAAGTGGGGAATATTGTTCTAGTTTTGTAAATGATGGAGGTGATTCAGCCAAATACATAAAGCTAGTGACAGAGACATTGTTCAACCTTGGAGTTGGCTTCTAAGCCATAAATCCCCTTAATAAAACCATGGATTCCACATCAGGGGAGTCTTTGCAAGAATTCACACATGAAATTTTATAATGTAAGTTAGCAACAGAGAAAAGATATGGGGGTCTACCACATAGCTTAAGGACAGAGGTTAGCCTTTACAGAATGAAGGAATGATTTGACCATTTAATCTTTGAATGATCAAGGTCACACAGCTATTTTATTAACATTTCAGGTTCTTCCTCTAAGGAAGAGTATCTACCTTAAGATCTGTTGAGAGGATTCAATGTGAGAATACATGTAAAACAAAATTTGGAACACTGCCTCATATGTAGTCAATAGGCAAAATAAATGTCAGGTATTATGATTGTTTCTCTACATCAGACAGCAATATAGTGGCAAAAATAAGATTGTGTCTTAAGTCTTCTTACTCCTAGACTGGAGTCCTTTGGAAATAACATTAATAGCCACTCTAATGGTACACTCACTGTTCCTGCAGCCCTAAGCCAGAGGACTGATTCCAGAGTTCCAATAAACCAAGGCTAGCCATTGGTCCCAAAACCAAAACAAGAACAGGTAGCCGTGACAAGCAGGAAAGGAACTTCAAAAAACTTCATCACGGAAGACTGATTCCAGGGTTCCAAAAAAACCAACATAGCTACTTCCCAGTGTATCTACACTGAATAAATCTTTCCTGTAGTTTTCTTTTTTCCTTTCCTTTTGTTTTTGTTTTTGTTGTTTGTTTGTTTTGCCATATCTTTTCTGTTGGTTTTGGAGTGAGTGGCTGGACCTGGTTTGTTGGAAACCCTGGAATCAGGTCTCATGCTAGGACTTTAGTAACAACTATGTGCCACATTGGATACTAGTTACTATTTAAATATTCTACTCATTACAATAGTGCTGTGAGATTGGTATGATTAATTTTGATTTGCGAATATGGGAACTGCAATTTAGAGATATTAAGGAACTCACTCAAAATACACCTAACAGGAAGCAGATATAAGAGAAGCTGAGTTCAGAGCCAGCTCAGCTAAATTCCAAACCTTTGCTTTCTTCTCTGTATCCTGCTTCCTGAACAGCTGAGGAGGAAATGCAACTGTTCAGAGTAGCTAAGCTAGGGAATCTGGGAGATGAAATTTTCTTTTGGCCTAGATTCACGGAGTACCTTCTTGCATCACCCTTTGGGATGTTAATAGTCAGGTGACACAACCCTCCAGGACAGGGGAGATGCTCAATTCAAGACTTAACAAGCCTAAGGAGCATGCTGGTTCCACTCAGATAGGCATGTTCCAGCAGCAGAGTGGGAGCCGATTTCCCTGCATGGGCAGACAGGATGTTTGTGCTGAGAAAAGGAGACAGAGGTCATGGATCTGAGCATGCAGACTTCTTTAAGATCTGACCAGATATTTGGGTCTTCTTATGTACTATCTTAGATATTAACCAAAGATGAAAAATAATGGTTCATTTAGTAGCTACTTAGTGTAAGTTTTGCATCAGAAAAGCCTGGACCCCAAACTGCATTTTTGCTAGCCACATGGTCATAGCCAGTCAGTGATCTGCTGAGTCTCAGATTTCTCTTCTGTGACACAGGAAGACTTAGTCCGCCATCTTGAATGCCATTTTGAATGGTTACTGGAGGAGGAAAAAGCAAATGCTCGTTCTCCCTGAATTGTCTATGGCCAGACCTGCAAGGTCAGAGTCCGGGCCACAAAGAGACCTAGTTATTCCTTAATCCCTGATAACTGACTGAGGAATTGCTGAAGAGTCCTTACCTGTGCTGGACCTTAGTTTGGCCACCTATAAAATGGAAAAGTATAATAAATCAGAAAATATCAAACTTTTCACCTGAAGTGTCCCTAATAATAGAAGCAAATGTTCTCACATGCCAGCTTCTCTGATTCAGGACTTGGTGTATACTGTAGGTATTAGTACAACCCTCAGTTTACAGATGACAGAAACAATGTACAGAGGGGTTCAATAGTTAGTTCAAGATGATCCAGAGAGGAAAGTGGCAGATCAGCACTTCATGGCAAGGCTCTCAAACTCCAGAATCTGCAATTATAACCATCCATTTCTCTATCTCTAGATGGTGGGCAGCATTCTCAGAGGCTGGTCCCACCTCTGAGTGGTTGGCCTTCATCCACACATCTCCTCCAACAGATCTTTGGATTCAATGTGCCCTTGACATGACTATCCCCTGAGAGTAAGGTGGGGGCAGAAGAGAGCCACAGCATAGAGCCCTGAGTGACCGGAAGGACTAAGAGATGATACCCTGGGGCTGGGGCTGGGGAAGGTCTGGTATGTGCCTACTTCCATATTCCCTATTCTTCTAGTCAAATCCTGGATTACAGGGAAGCTCGATGGCATCTAGGTTATAGTGTGTTACCCTTTTCAAGCTGAACCCACTGAGCAAAAGCCTAATGTGAGGAACAACTATCCTGAGAAGACAATCTGACTTAGTGAAACTAGGGCCTGAAGGCAGAAAAGGCACGTTCATGACTCATTTATAATTGAGATAATATGATATAGGTTACTGGGTTAGGAGAAGAATGTATATAAGTAAATTCTGTGCCAAAACCAGAAAATATTTAATAAATATTAATCAAAACTGCATCTCACTTTCAGACATTGAAGGAAGAAGAGCTGCCACACCCCTAGGTTCTCCCCAACATCAGCTAGTGTCCCATGCTCCCCGAGGAACACAGCAAATACCCTGAGACGGTGTTTACAAATTGGCACCCCAAAGTTAGCATACAGGCACCCACTTGTCTTAGCATGTGGCTGCATCATTTGCTAAATATATATGTGGAAAAGTCTATCACACTCATTCCATGAATAACACAAAGGCCTTGATTTGTTCTTCCACGTGATGAGCGTGCGCTAGGTCCAAAATTAACGTTGCTATCTGGCTGGGGTGTGTGTATGTTTTTCCAAAAAGAGAAAATTTCCAAGTTCCTCCTCAGTCCTAATCAGAAATGCTTAATGCACTGTGTTGATGAAAGAGAACAAGGAAAAGAGACCAAAACTAAAAGTCTGCACCATGGTACAGTCTTAATAAATAAGACTGACTCTTAGCTGCAAGGAAGAATCGATACGGTGGGAAATGGTACTTATGCCAATCACTTTACCCCTGTGAGCTATAAATCCTCAGACATAGGTTGGGAATACCATTTTTCTCCCCTCATGTATCTGGTGGAGGCATGCTAAAGGAGAAATGGATAAAATAATGCAAGATTGGCTTTGAGGACTATAACATGAGGGGGATAGCATGTGTTGCCATCATTAGATCTTAACCTGAGCTCATTAGACCTTGTACTTTCTGCAAATTGTATTTGTTTGCTTATTTTCTATCCACCATACAAAGCCATTAATTATAGTTTTTTTTATAAAGAAACTATTAATATGAGACTATATACCTTTTAGACTACCACTTAAGTGATTCCACCCCTACTAGCCTTTTGGAGGAGTCAACAGATGCTGAGCACTCTATATCACGGGTCCAAGAAAGCTGGAAGTTCACTTCATTTCTGCACCCGTAACTTCGTCCATACTGTGGAGGTGACAGGCCAGACTTCATGCATATTTGGCAAGAGTATAATGAGATAATTGTGCCCCTCGTAGTGCCTGACATGTGGTAGACACTTAAGGAATTCTTGAGGGAAACCAGGGTGAGTGGGGACGTAGTTCAGTCTCTGTAGCCAGAGTCATGTGGGTTTGAATGCTCAAGAGCGACCCCTCTCTCCCTAGCTATGTCACCTTGGGAAGGTCTCCTTCCCCTCTGCTGCCATATTCACAACTGTATCATGAGGCTAATGGAGGGGCCTCTGAAAAGGGCTGCATTGGCTATAGCCAACCCATCTCCAGGAGCCACTGTGTAGTTGTGAATTTTAAAGCACTTGACACCTCAGGGCACTTGGGAATGGCAGCCTGTTTTGATTTTATTCCAATATTGTTTGTTTAGTCATTCTTGGAAAGGCCAAATGCATTTTGGAGCATTGAACCTCAACCCTCAGCAAAGCAGGCCAAGCATGTGACAGATGTTAAACAGCTATTCCCAGAGATGTTAGCCAAAAGGCCAAGGAGTTGGAGACCCTTTATTTTCTTCTCTGAAGCACAATTAGTTCGTCACAGTTGACAGATGATGGATGGGGACGCATCAGTCCAGGTGATGCCACAGAATCCATCTGCCCTGCTGTTTATCAGCCTAACCTCTTGCACTTGGCCAGTTCTTTGCCTCCATCTGCTGACACTTTCCTGCCTCCCTGTGACTCTTTTCTTTGCTGTCCCCTCCCCAACCCCCATCACATCCCCACTCACTCACCATGACGGAAATGTGGAGGATGTGCATCTGCTCCTCGACAATCTCTGAGGGCTCCTGGAGCGTGGGGGCGGTGGCCCGGGCCAGCTGCCCAGAGCTGCTCAAGGAGACATGGAAGTACAAGGTGCCATTCTCCAGCCACTGCTGTCTCCAGTGTACCAGCGAGATGTCCGCCGCTGTGCCAGACATCTCTGCAAGACAAAACCCACGGCACTGGGTGAGCTGCATGTCTGATTTTGGTTATCTGGGGGTGGGGGGTGCGGGGGGAGGAGCCACACATAGTCAGGAGCTCAGGAGCCACCTACTTAATCCCCAAATACCTTTCCTTACACCAAATCTATGAGCCAGGAATCATCACTTCCATTTATAGATAGCATAACAGTGGCTGAGATTTGTCCCAAGTAATGGAGAGGAATTTGGACCAGTTTGTCTGGTGCAAGTTTTTTTTGACATCATGCATGAAAAGGTAATTCTTTTTACTTCAAAGTGCAATGAAACTATACAAAAGTGTGAAAGTGCCTCGTTCTTCTGAGGCTATGCAACTAGAAGGAAATGCAGGAGATCTGTGAGAGGAATAGGAGTTGAGATGTGAATTCTTGACAAGTTGAGCTGGAAGTTTCATAGAAGAAGCTCAGAGCTGGAAAAACCCAAGAGAGCAGCTGACTCTTAGGGTCATCTTGCATGGGAAAGGAACTTGGCAAGTGAATTGTTCAGAGCCTGTTTCTTCTGCATTAATGAAAGCAGTTCCATTTTTTGTAGTGTATAGATTACACTCCCAAGCAAGGGATTCCATGTCTTAAGAATATCTGAAAAGCCGTTTTGTAGAACTGGAAAGCATTATGCTAAGTGAAGTAAGCCAATCCCAAAAAACCAAATGCCGAATGGTCTCTCTGATTAATGGATACTGATGAATAAGGGAGGTGGGAATGGGAAACATAAGAGAAATAGAGAAACACTGGACGCGACATGGGGAAGGTGGGGGGCAGGAAAGGGGAATGGATATAGTAAAGATGGTTGATAAAAAATATATATAAATATATATATATATATACTGTTCATTGAAAGTGAATATAAAGATGTTTAATATGAAGAATGTAATCTGCTTATAATTTTGTGCAAAGTTAGAAAAATTATGATTGTAACAATATTTTTTTCTATTTGCCTCAACAAATGTTTTCAGTGAATAGTGTGTACAGCTTCTGAAAATTAGTTTTTTTTCTGTTATGTTTGATAACATGTATTAAAATGCAACTTTTGAGGAAAAAAAATAAAGTATAAAAAAAAAAAAAAGAATATCTGAAAAGCCATACACCAAGATCTCATATAAGTAAGTTAGTACTTTCTAGTAAATTGTTAAATCAGGTCTCCTGACATGAAGATCCTAATTCTTATCTGTTTTCCCCCTATGTAAATGTTTTTTAATTGTCATTTGAATAGTATTGATTAGTATTTTATCATGCCAACATCAGTTTCTTATTAGGGAAGAAGGGGAATGGCACAAGCACCAACAGAGCCATTGCACTGGGATCATGCGACCTTGTTCCAGTGCCTTCCACTAAAGGAACGCATCCATGGAAATGTCCCAGAAGGGCAGGCCTATCAGTGCATCTTTTGAATAAAGTGGAAGGGTAGTGGGGCTCTTGGAGAAATGTCAGGTCTGTACCAAGCGAGAGTTACTCTAGGAGACAAGGAGCCTTAAGAGCCTTAAGACTACTTCCACAAGTAGTCTAAGCAGTGTTTGAGGTTTAGAACTTTGAGACCCCTTCTTTAGACACAGAGGTGACCTCTAGAAAGTATTCCTACAGACTCTAAGACCTCATGTGCTTACACACACACACACACACACACACACACACACACACTCAGTGAAGACCACTGGACAGAACAAGTTAGAACTTCTCCTTAACCAATTATCTCATCATGTATGGTGACACTGAAATGAAAAGAATCACCTGAAAGAGATCAGGAGACCATATCTACTCACCAAAGTCTATTATAGTATCCGTGTATGGTCCATTCCCAACAGACTAACTCCTTGAGGTTTGCAATAAAAAACTTTTAGGGGAAGAATGTCTGGCACTTAATAAGTGCTAAGAAAAAGTTAGCTATGAATTTTTAAGTTAGCTATCGATTCATCATCATCATCATTATTAATAGGGACAGGATCTAATTCACCCTTCAGCTACTCTGAAAAAAAAAAAAAAAAAAAAAAACTAGAGACATCCTTGCCTGCTGGCTCTCTTTCCCAGGAGGAAATCCCTCAAAGTCCATCCACCCTTCTTAGCAAATCTGCTTCAGCCAGCTGGGCCAAGATGACACCCTTTCTTTCCTGCAAAGGCTACCTACCCCGGCTCTTTCCTTTCAGGATTGCCCTTGCTGTTTGTTCTCAATCAGAAGCCAGGGGCATCTTGCCACAGCATAAGTCATCTCATACCACTAACCTCTCCACTCTAAATCCTTCATGGGCCTCCATCTGACTCCAGGTAAAAGACAAAATGGTCAGAACTTAGGAAATTATTAGCCAAACGTCCACATGCTTAGCATTCCTTTGGTGCCTAAAGAATTAAACAGGGCTGATGATAATCATAAAATTCCATCATCTCTTAGACCCATGAGCCTCATAAGGGCCCCAAGTTCACTGTGGTGCTCATATGGAGGACCCAGCTGAGTCTTTTCCCAGCACCTTCTCTCTCTCCCTGGCTGAGGTGATCTGTTCCCCCACCACCCACCTGCCACCCTCAGTGCCCAAGGCATTAGCAGTACCTTCTATGGCAGCCTGCCAGCTGGGCCACAGGAAGGTGGGAACATGGTGGTAAATGGCCTTGCTCAGCACCTCACTCATTTTTCTCTAAGTACAACAAGACCCAGAAGCAGAGGCCCAGGGAACCAGAGTTGACAGTTGCCACTAGAAATAGTGGTGTCATACTCAGTTGTTTAGGAAAGAGAGTCCATGTGCTGCTGGCTGGACAGGCACTGAATGTGTTAAGTGTCCCTGGTATGACACCTAAAGAAAGCCCCAAGGCAGGCCACAGCTGGCTGACACAGCTTCTATTAGAAGGAAGTTATATATATATTTCCACCAGGAAGGCTGGTGGAAATCCAAGCTCCTTTCTCCTGTGCCTGAAATCCCACCACAGAAGCAGCTTTCCATTCCCATGATGCCATATTCAGAATAGAAAACAGGGTCATGCGGCTCGTGACTCATGCGAGGTGGTGGTGGATTCGTGCTCAGCTGGACCCAGTGAGTTTCCAGTCAACACAATCTCTGCTCTGCCAGTTGCACTTGCATTGTCTCCTCTTCCTTGACTAAATTAGCCCACGAACCAAAACTAGATTGAGCTCTTTGTTTGCTACAGCGACGAGTGCACAGTCAGCAGACAGTAAACGTTAAATGATAATAACAGTGTGTGAAACACAGTAAATATTGAATCACAGAGAATAGCTCTGGACTCACTCTATTACAAAGAAAAGAAACTCTTGTTGGGGTGGGAGGAAGCGCAAGAACTCAAAGAGAAAACTGATTTAGTGGAAACTAAAGGCCTTGGCTATTTATTCACTCATTCATTCATTTGTCCAGGCATTTAGTTAATCCTTTGACCTACTTTATCAAGTACCAACTCAATCCCAAGCCATTTAGTGGCTCAGAGTATGGAGTTAGATGAAACACACCCTTGCCTTCAGGGAGCTCATGGTCCTTAAGCAGCAGAAATTCTATCCAGCCTGCTTTCCACACACATGCATGCTCTTCAAGAATGGCCTATCTCCTACTGCAGCCTATTTATCACATGCTCCAGCCCTGCAGGTTTTACAACTGTTCCTCAAACAGACCAGCTCCCTATTGTCTCAGGGCATAAAGACCTTTTGTCCAATCTTCCTGGAACCCTCCTCCCAGAACTGGCAAACTGCTGCTTCTGAGCACTTGTCTCTCAGTCCCAATGACACCTGCTGAGAAAGGCTGTGCCTGACCACTCTAGCTAAAACGCTCCTCTCCAAGCCCATCTCATCTCTATTATATTCCCTTTACAAAAACTTTTCTACAGCACTTAACATGATTAGAGATTAATTGTATGTATTCACTTGAACATGTGTTTACTGTCTCTCCAGAAGAGCAGGGACCTTGCTTGTCTTATTTCCTACCATTTCTAGAGCTCCTTGAAAAGTGCTTGATATATAATCATTGCTCAATAAATAATGACTGAATTGCTATAATATATGTGCAGATGTATATATATACATACACATACTTTCACATATCCATAATAAGGTGGTAATAAAAATAGAACACAGAGAGTTGAGTCTCATCAAAGAATTAAAGAATAAGTAAAGGTCTGATGAGAACTCAAAGGTGGGAAGAAACCCTTTTAGCTTGCAGATGAAGGACTACAACCCAGACATGATGCATAGGCACTACAAAGGACAGACATTCTGGTGTTCCTCAGAGGAGAGAAGGAGATAGAGATTGGCTGGGTATCTCAGGGGCGTGAAGCTGCACACACAACTAACTGTGAGTGTTGCTGAAAGTTGGGTTGAAATTGTAGTTCAGACATAGACATAAGGGCTTTGAATGCTCTATTAGAGTATGTATTTTATTCAGCATGCAGCAGGGAATCAGTGGAGTCTACTTGATCAGAAAGCCAGTCCTGTGTCCATTAAAAACAGGTCAAAGAAATAGTAGCAGGACCAAAGCCAGCTCTTGAAATTCCCTGCTGATTGATTTTCCAATTGCATTTTTCCTTTTCTCTTCCCCTAGTCCTTCCATATAAACATTTCATTGAAGTCTTCAAGTCGTATTACAATCAAACTTAAAGCAAAAGGGGGACTAAACGCATTTGGTCGGGAACCAAGACGATTCCCATAAAGGCAGATTATGCTGACATGATGAATATAAAATGAAACAGCAGATATTAAAGTGGGAGAATTGGTGCGCCATGCCTTCCGGCGGTAGGCTGACTCCAGCGCTGGCCTCCCCCTCCAGAGCTCGGGTTTATATTGGAATCATAAAGAAACACGGGGATTGCCTTTTCACCTTACTCTCTGCTCCCCTCATGGGCTGCAGCTCGTGAAATATTCAACAGGCTCAAATCCCCTCAACCATCCCACAAAAGCCAAGAGAGAGGATCAGCCCTCATCAGTAATTCTGGGTAGACTGCCATCCTGCCTCGGATGCCTTTCAGCCTCCTGGAAAAGAACGAAAACTCCCGAAGGCATGTTGTGCTTTTAATTGGCTTATTCTTCCGAATCTATGGCACTCATTGTATTTTTATTTAATTCCTGAAGGTCATTATGAAAATAAGCAGCTCTTCTGATCACCAGCCATCTTGGTAACATCTCCCAAGCGGCTAACTAACAGTCCTTCTGATTCCACAGTACCAGATGACCCTCCAGCCAATTATTCGCAGAAACTCAGAGAGAACTAACTTTCAATGAGTTCCTAAATGGTCTTTGCCTCAAGGGAGGAAGCAGACATCACAGAAGACTGCATATAAGAACCCACTGCTTAGGCAGAGTTGGGAAAGGTAGTGATGGTGACTTCAACCATCGTTGCCACTAGCAGTTACAGCACTCCTGGGTGATCATCCTGCAGTAGGACCTGCTGAGAGGGTCTGGGACATAATCTCATAAACATGTCCTCTTTCTGATTTCTACAATGGTTAATTAATGCAAACCTTTATCATTTACCTCATGGGCTATAGCAAATGATTTTGTGCTAGCAGGGTTTCATCAGAAAAGCAAAGACAAATTCAATAAGGTCACTGAGAAGTGTTTAATGAAGGGACCATGGAAAAAGGCTGGAGCATGGTTCAAAAGGACCAATCAGAGGCCATGAAGCACCTCAGGTTGGCCACAGCAAGGCACTGTCACAAAGTTGTTGGGGTTAGAGGGTGGTGATTAAACTCTGAAAGTGCCATAGGTGTAGAAAAGAGCTACCATGTTGCTGTCAGATGGTACCTGTAGCCTTCAGTGTAATAACCCAGCCACTGTGACTGCAGGGAGGAAGCTGTCCAATGCCCAAGCTTCACTCTCCTCCCACAGCCAGTTTCCTGCAGGCATCTCACATGAGTCAACCTTAGCTGAACACTCAGGGGTGCTGAATTGAAGCAAACATATAGGTCAGCCTTCCAGAATGTACAGCAGGGTGGAAATGGGCGTAAATCAGGTCTCGAAGGGCAAAATGGGCTATTCAGCAGGCCCCTTAACTGATATCTTCCTTTTTTTCCCCCTACTATCCTCATATGGCCACCAGGATGAAATTTCTAACTAATAACCCTGACCTTGTCACTTTTTTGCTCAAAATCCTTCTGTGGTTTCTAACGTCTTTTGGAATAAGATCTAATTTCGTGAGCCTGGCATAGCAGGTCCCTTGTGACCTGACACATGCATTGTTCCCCACTCTTCCCTCTTTTCACTCTTTTCCTTGAACTTTATATTAATTCTCATTAGATAGTTATGGAATTCACTACATGTGCAGATGTGTCTTGACTTACAAAGCCATCATGTTATAAACCCAGGAAAGTATTAAGGCTGGAGATACAACTCAAAGGTAGAGTGCTTGCCTCACATGCACAGGCCATGGGTGAGGCAGTGCCACACACACACACACACACACACACACACACACACAAAGTTGAACATATTTTTTGGTCAAAAGTGAATTTAAAACACCTAATCTGCCAACCACCATAAATCAGCCAAGCCTACCTGAACTATGCTCAGAACACTTATATTAGCCTGCACTTGTGAAAAATCCCTAACACAAAGCCTATTTCATAAAAAAATTGTTGAATAGCTTATGTAATTTATTGAATAATTACTAACAGTGAAAAGCAGAATGGTCAAAGGACAGTTTGTATCGAATGCATATCACTTTCCCACTATCACGAAGTTGAAAAATCCTAAGTCAAACCATCAAAAGTCAGGGACCATCTGCACTATGCTATTTCCTAATTCACTGTCTTTGAAGATGCTTTTTCTGAGTCTCTAAAAGCTCTCTCCACTCAACCCTGTGCCCTGCTCTGGAAGCCTTCCATGATCCATATGAGCTAAGCACTCCTCTGTGCTTCCAAAAGGAGGAAATACCTCTCACTGAAGAACAGCACGTGCTCTGGAGACCGACTGTTTGAATTTGGATCCCAGCTCCCCTCTGTTCAATCTGTGTGTCTGTGGACGAGCTCTTAACTTCTTTGTGCCTGAGTTCCCCTATCTTCCAAATGAGGATAATAACAGAGCCTGACTTTAGACTTACTTTTAGAATCAAATGAGATAATATGAACAAATTAGCTCTTGGCATGTTCTGGATAGTCATAAGCACTCTACAGTTAACATTTGTTATGTATTACTTCATATGTGCAGTTACAGTATTCTGTTTCACCGTTTCAGTAGATACATAAATGATCTCTTTACACAGCTAACCTCTCTCATTGGATGCTGGTGCAGGAATATGCCCGAGTCATTTGTGCAGTCTGGTGCTTGGCACAGTGGCTGAACACAGAGTAGAGGCTCCATTAATGTTTTGCAAATTAAACTGAGCTGTTTACATATCTGAATTCTGATGGGTATTCACAAAAGAAAGACAGAAGAGATGGCAACTCAGGATATCCATGATGGCTTGATTCCCATATAGCAACTCCCTAGAAATTTATCTAGCATCTGGCTCAAGTTTAGGCACCTTGGAGAATGCAAATGAAGAGAAAGATAATTTTAACTTTCAAAGAGCTTACATTGTCATGGAATGAGAGGGAAGAAGTTTATATAGAAAATGGGCAATCTTAGGATTTTGTCTAAATATGTGTATATACAGCTGAAAAAAAATATACTAGAACATCAAGAATGCTACTTTTTAAATGATAGGATCAGAGGTGATTTTAATTATGTGCTGATTCATTTTTCTTTGTGTTTTCTATATTGAATATAAATTACCTCTGTAACAGATGCAAATACACACCTTATAAAAGTCCAGTTAGTCAAACATTTTCTGAGATCTGGCACTGAAGGGCTGTGTCCTCAGGAGCTCAGTCCTAGAGGCTGAGAAAAGGGATGCTATAAATAGCTATAAATTGAAGTAAGCAGCTTAAAGGAGAGGAGATGACTTTTGGTTGAATCTAGAAAGCCGTCATGGAAGAGTTTTAAGAGAGGGAAGGATTTCAACAAACATCCATGAGGCAGATGGCCCTTCAGGTGGAGCAATAGTGTGAATGCAATGAGGCTAGAGGTTGCAAATTTGCAAAAGGCTACAGCAGGGAGAAGGCAGGAAAAACCACACAGGTTCATTGCTGTGGAGGAAGCAGACAGAGGCTTGCATATCAAATCCCCAGAGAGAGAAAGGAAAGGAGGCTGCCAGGTGTTGCCCATGGACTATCTTCCAGTATGCCAGAAAGTGCCAGGTCCCACTTGGTGTTCCTTGGTGCAATCAGACCAAGTCCTGGTTGAGAGGTTAATGAAGCTCTCTACATGTCATAAATAAAAATGACAGGGTAGAAGGGCTAATGGGCGGATGGATGGTGGATATATCCCAATTGTTCTGACCTCCTCGGAAAGCTTGGGTTAGTGAAAAGAACACTGCATTTTGAGTTAGAAACTCAGATTTGTGTGCTCTCTTTATACCAACTGATTGGGTACAAATCACAGAGCCTCCATAATTCTCTTTATTGTAAAATGGGGGTCACAATCTGTCCTACTTACATCACATCTAATGTAGAACTGGGGAAAAGTAAGGCCATACATAGCAATGTGCTTGCAAATCTGCAAGGTTCTGCAGTTAGTGCTGAAAGCAAATGCAATCATTACCCACAGCATCAAGATATACCTCTCATAAACTACCGATGCACTGTCTAAAATGTGCCAGACACAGTGCTAGGCCCTGAGGATCAACTAGATGAAGAGATCTGCTTGACTGCTATCCTTGCAGACTTTCTGCAGCTGCATGCCTCCTTGCTTCATTCAGTTTGTTTGTCCATCTACCTATTTAATCATTCATTCAGAGCAAAGGGCTATGTCTGTCTCGGTCACTGCTGTCCTCGGTACTTAGCATGTAGTAGGTGTACAGTAAACATTTGTTTAATAAATGCATCACTCAATGCACATTACCCAAATTTGTTTCCCTCAAGAAAATCACAGTCAAGGAGAGCAGAAAAAGGATAATCAACAAAGGTGACCGTGGTGTGGTAGTGGCCACCAAAGAGGATGCACAAACTATTTTGGAAGCATGTGTGAGGTCACCCATTGCTCCTCATGGATAAAGGGTTCAGATAAAGCAAGCAAGCAGAGTCTATTGTCTGGATATTTCATAATTCTAAATGATCCTGATGTCAGGCAGGTGAAATGCCTGGAGGATGATGCCAATGATGTGCTGGGCTTGGGAAGTGGCCCCGGGGGATAGAAGGTGAAGAGGTGGTGAGGGCTGTGTCATAGCCAAGGCCCTGAAGCAGTAGCTCAAGATGGGTGTCCCAGGAGGACCTTAGAACACCCCTCCTGCCCCAGCTGTCAGCACTTATCCCTCCCTTAGCCTCCAATCTGCCCATTTCCACCTCCTTTGGGAACTGTATCTTTTATACAAAATTGTTTTCCTAAGCCATTCAGTGGAGATAAATAATACAGTTATACCCAGTTAAATAAGGGGGGGAAGAGAAGAATTAAGAGATATTGGCAAGGGAGAAAAGCATATCGTTTCAGATTAGATTTGGAAATAGATGGAGGCTTGACAAAATTGATTCTCATTACTCCTAGTTATATTCTCCAGAACCATCTCCCTCCCTCCTTGCTGAATATTTTTTGGTTCTTACACTGGGTCTTTCTTTGTCATTTAACTTTCTTATGCTCTCTTATTTTCTCCATATGCTTGATATTCTTTTGTTCTTTCTTTCTTTCTTTCTTTCTTTCACAAAAATCTATCTTAACAATGAGGTTTTCTGCTGCTCCCCCCACTTCCCTGTCCCACAATATGGCAAACTGATGCAGAAAGGCCGGTCAAAGGAACATTCACCAATATTCCCTTAGGTGTTGGGGTAGGGGCTTCATTTTCTTATTTGGTCTTCATGGGAAACCCACGTAGGCAAGGTAGATAGTAGAATATCCATTTTTCATTGGAGAGTAACTAGACTTTCCAAAGTCTTTTACCTAGTGAGTGGCAGAACACGAATTCAAGTCCTGATTCCCTGATTCCAAATCCAGCATACTTACTGCTGTCCTACCTGAGCTAAGAAATGGAGCTTGTATGTTTGAATAAAGAGATAAAGGGTTTACATCCACCCTGGATGTGTGCTATGATAAACACCAGGACAGACACCCTCCTGCTTTGCTCCCAGGTTCTGTTTATACATTTTGCTATTATAAAGCCAATTGCCAGCTTTATAATATGTGTTGCTTCCTCTGTTTTTAAAATGCAACCATCCAAGAAAGAGGTACAGGATGCATTCTCTCCTACAATGAGAGAGAGCTTCAGATCTTTTTGACCCTTTTTATATTTTCTGGGTTGACCTTTTAACAAGTTGGGTTCACCTCTCTGAGCTTCCTTTGACTCATATAGAAAAATGGGGATGGTAAAACTAATCTCTTATGAATGTCATGAGAATTTGAAGGAGCCTAGAACAGCACTCAGCATATGGATATTCCCTGTCAGCTGTCTGTCTTCTCATCACTCCTCCATCTCACCACTGTCAAAGAAAGAAGAATCAGGTTGTTTGGAGAGCAATGGGGGGAGGGGTGTCACAGTATCAAATATGAAGAGAAAGGAGGCAGTGGGCATGGAGATAACTTCCACTTCCTTTGCAAACAGCCTCTGAACCTGTTCCACTTAGACCCTGGCACTATCTACCCCTTTTCAGTCATCTGTGTAGCAGTGCCCTGGAATCATGGAGAAGCACAACAGAAAGGAGTGTAAAGAGTTAGAGATCAAGCCGGGCGCGATGGCGCACGCCTGTAATCCCAGCACTTTGGGAGGCTGAGACAGGAGAATCGCGAGTTCAAAGCCAGCCTCAGCAATGGCGAGGTGCTAAGCAACTCAGTGAGACCCTGTCTCTACATAAAACACAAAATAGGGCTGGGGATGTGGCTCAGTGGTCGAGTGCCCCTGAGTTCAATCCCTGGTGCCAAGAGAAAAAAAAAAGGAGTTAGAGATCAGTGATCTAACCTGCTTGTTTTACTGATTGGGAAGATAAAGACCAGAGAGGTGCAACAAATTGCTTTACATCACATAGCCACATCATTCAGGGCTTTTCTTGTCACAGTGTAAGAGACAAAGATTCATAAGGGGACGCAGAACAGAGAACAGAGGCAGAAGGTCCTTAACTCCTAAAAGTGACTTAGCTGCACAAGGGTGGAGGGATGATAAAATTCTTCCATAAGGCCAGGCTTCCTCGGCCTTGCCTGAAGATACAGCCTAGAAGCCTCCTTTGTGTCTGTTGCTTAGTCTGACTTGTCGATCCCCAGCCCAGGGGGCTCTGCTTCTGCTGCCACATGTGTGGATTCAGATCTGACATGTAATAAGGTATAATGAGTCAGGGGAGCGCGGCACCGTGCAGTTAGAAGTAAGGGAGGAAAAATGAACCCGGGAGAAACCAGCACCCAAACAGAGAGCAAGACAGTCATCATACCCGATGCCCACTCCACCAGCTAGCTGCAGAATGAAGGAGGAGTCATCCTGTGAGGATTCCTCCCTGGTGTCAGAGCCTGGCCTAAACCCACTGCCTACAGAAGCCACGCCACAGTCCACTGGCTCCAAGGAGCATCCCTGCCACCCACACTGGGTTCATACTGTGCCACCTGCCTAGAATGACCTGATCTCTTCTTCTCCCTTCATGGATGTTATCCATGCTTCAAACTCAGTTAGAATAGCCTCTCTGGAAAACCCAGCCCAAAAGGCCCTCTCCCTCCTCTGAGCCCCGAACTCCCAGTAGGTGTCTACTTCCTTCCCAGTCACTAACCTCGCTCACCCCCGCCCCATTCTCATTGCCTTTGCTAGACGGTAAGATTCTTTGGGGTCAGGAATCACTCTTATCTCCTGTCTTCCCCTCAGTGGCTCAGCACTTTCTGCAACAGCAGGTGATTGATGAATATAGACTGATACAAGATTAAAACAGGAGCCCTACTAAAGAGGGAAGCAAGGTGAGACCCACGATTGGAATACTGAGATAGAGAGGGCAGAAGAAATAGATGGAGACTCAGAAGTAGGAAGCACCAGGTAAGAATTTCTCAGCCTAAGAATGTACGCCTCTACCTGCCTGTGTTCACGCTACCACCATCGTGCAGCTCTGCATAGCATCTATCAAAGCAGCATTGCCTGGATCAAGCGCCTTTGGCTACAGCCAACCATGACCAGCAAGAACTCCGCCATGGTCTTCTTCACTGTTGCTTGCATTTTTTTTTTTTGCCTGCCTGCCTCTTAATCCTCTGAACTCAGCTGTAAGTAGACGATACGAACAGTTAATGACTCTTCTTCCCTTACCTAAAAACCAGTGTCACTTGACATTGCAGATACCCCATGGAGACATGAGTGTAGTTCTCCTCCTCTTGACTCAGAGTTGGATGCATGACTTTTTTTGGCCAGTGGGGCAATACCTAGGGTGACCTGCAAAGACTTGAAAGGCAGTTGCATGCTAGGGCTTACCCCCTCTTGCTATTCTTAGAAGCTCTGCAACTGTCCAATGAAGGAGCCACTGGAGGGTGAGAGAAACGTGGCCTATTTGCTATGTGGCCCCAGACAAAGCCTGCTGCTAACCACCAGATCTGTGAGCAAAGGCATCCGGGACCCTGCAGCTTCTGGTGTACTTGCCAGCTGATTACAAACATAGGACAGAGCCCACAAAAATCAGCCAGACCATTAGAAGGAGTGTCCAATGAAACCTAGCCCTTAATAAATATGAGCAAAAACTCTGCCTGAAGCCACTAAGTTTTGGGTTTATGTTAGCAATAGCTAACTGCAGTCTCTTGCTTTGAGAAGTGCTGCTCTTCTCGAGGCTGGGTCTGGTGTCCCTGCTCTGCTTCTTTCTGCTGCTTTACTTATCACACTATGTGGGAATCATTGCTGTACTTATTTCACACCCCACCTACCTTCTGCTCCCCAAGTCTCCGAGCCCCTTCAAACTAAAGGCCTTATCTCCCTTATTGCCTGCTCTTCACCACACCCAGCTCAGAGTCAGTGCTCACTGGGTCTGCGCAGCACAGAACAAACAGATATTGAAGATTTCCCCAAGCACCATCCTACCATATTTCCCTCAGCCCTCCCTCCTCCTAATCAAAGTCTCTGTGGCCCTGATTTGAGGGACTGAGTGGTTATTGATTGGCTCCAACTGCACTGCTTCGGGAGAATAATCTGCCTCTATATTCCTTAAATAAGCTCCGTGGCTGTTCGGTGTGTTCATAGCAGCCTTGATTGTAATTCAGCCGCTACTCCATTACCCTTATTTATAACACGGCGCTGGAGCACACAGCCCCGGGCGTCAGCAGAATGATTACAGGACCCTTTTGACTTGCAATTCCACACCATTCAGTCCAATTTAGGTTGGCCACAGATGGTGCCCTGTGGCAGGGAAGGGAAGATTAGAAGATGCCAGGCTGAGGGTAGGGTGGAGGGAACAGGGATCTACCCTCTTGAATTTCTCACTGCATCAGAGGAGGAGAAAAAAATAGTTCCAGTGGTTCAACCATCCTCCTGACCAAGAGACAGTATTCGACTGTTGGCAAATCATGTCTTTCTCCAGCAGCCCCAGGCACCAGGAGTCCTGGGACCATTGCTGGGCCACCCTTTTATTCAATTTAAATGCCAGATGCCTCTCCCCTGGAGACATGATGGAATACTGTTCCCATATTACCCCGGTAGCAGTAGGAGAAATCAAATTCCATTCTTGTCTTCACTCTGTGACCTTAGGTGAGGCATTTGTATCTCTGGGTCTGAGACTTCTCGGCTGCCAAAAAGGGAGACTGATCCCTCCCTGACTCCTTCCCTAGATCACTGGAAGAAGTAAAGGGAGAAATTCTTGAAAAAGAATTTTGAATAAAATATTCTCCATGTAAAACTCAAGGTTATGATTAATATCAATCAACCTGATGGAAGATGTCTAGAAAATGGAATCCAAGTGGTTCAACAGGAAAGGCTGAAATTCCCTCTGGTTTTTGAATACCTAAGTTCCCTAGTCCAGGCCAGGGCCAAAGCTAAGCATCTGAAGGAGTCACCTGCATGGTCACCTCTGTCCCTTGTATTAGTTGAGAAACCTTCCTCTTAACATCCCAAAACCCAACTTTCATTATGTAAACTCAGGAGAATAATATAATTACTGGTGTGTGAGCCAGGAAGTCAGGAAACTGGTTCGTATTCATCTCTGCAATCAGTGCCCAGAACAGTGCCTGGCATAATGTAGCCACTCTAAAAATAACAGAAGGCCTGGCACTGGTTTAGTGCTTAAAAGGTTCCCAGCTGTGTGTACATCTTCTCTTCTATCCTCCTGACATAGCCATCAGTTACAGGTAACAATCGATTCACAATTACCTAGTGTTGAGGTACGTGTCAACACAGGATGGGGACTAGTCTGTGCTCAGTCAGGTCTGCAGCAGCTAATGCTGTTGAACCACCACGTCTTCAGTGCTATACAAATAAATTACTTTTGCTCCGGTTAATAGAGATGTTTGGGATCACTAGCTCGGAAGCACCCAGGCTTGTCTTTGATTGTAAATTCCTGGAGAATAAGAATCACATCTGTTGAACATCCTCTTTGGGGAACTTTGGTTACAATCTGGAATGCCCTAAGGGTTTCAGATTAGGAATCATGAGTCTGAGTTGTCACATCTCCACTGACCCTGCCCACTGTGTTCACCCTACTTCCAGAGCCATGGAAACTCCAAACTTGTGTCAACTCAGCAAACATTTCTAGAAACTCTTCACTGCCCCAGGTCCTTTGCTGGAAGCTTTCACATATCATTTCCCTGAGTCTCCATTTCACACTTAGAGTCAAGAAGATTGAAACTTACGGAGGAAAGGGGGCTTGTTTCAGATTACATAGCCAATCAAGAGCAAGGCTGATGAGACTCCAGTCTCTTGACTTCAAGGACAGACTCTGCATTCAATCTGCCAGATTCTGAGTAACCTCCTTGCTCTGCCTCTTGAGGTGTCAGCTGGGAAAGGTGTCTCCCTCCCTGAACCTCACTTTTCTCACCTGTAAAATGGAAGCATTCGTAGCATCTTTAGAAGCTGTTCATAGTATTTACTAGAAAAGACTGGTAGTGGGAAAAGTGCTTTGATCTAATTCTCTGTCTTTATAGAGACTGTGTTCCACTATCAGAGAACAGAGAGCAGTATGTCTCCTGATTTCGTTTACATGACAAATCTCATATATGCATCTCAGCTGCACCATTTTTCTAAGAACTGCAATGGAAACTGGAGAGGAGGGGCTCATTCACCTGGTGTCCCTTCCATTCATTCCATCCACTCCATTACAGGCGTTTTATCTTTTCTGCACGTTTCTCTTTAATGACCACTCACATGGTGGTATAGTTCTTACCACCATAACCACCATCCCATTTCCTGTCCATGGTGAATACATTAGAAGGGACCATGCTGCCAGAAGTCTGGAGGGATGCCTTCACAGAGGGCAGGTGTGATTATCACAGAGGAAACCTGGCTGTTTACTGGTGTTGACAGTGAGAACCAAGTTTGATAAATCATCTCTAGAAAGAATAAAAAGGGCTGGGTGCAGTGGTACATGCCTGTAATCCTAGCTGCTCAGGAGGCTGGGGCAGGAGTTCTGCAAGTTCAAAGCCAGCCTCAGCAATTGAGACCCTGTCTCAAAATAAAAAGGGCTGGGGATGTGGCTCAGCGGTTAAGAGTCCCTGGGCTCAATTCCTGGTACAAAAAGAATAAAAGGACAATCAGGCCAGATGAGTTACAGGTACACCAGAAGTTATGTTTTCACAATCTAAAAATACCTGCAAAGATGCTCAACCAGGTGAGTACACACATTTATATATCTGTTCTCATAGATGCACGTTCTTTATGAATTTCTGTATCTGTCCACTGCCAAAAAAGCATGCAGTCTCCTTAAAGATGATCAGGGTGCTCACACACGTGACTGTTTTCACACACACACGCACACACACACAGGTTAATGTGTTCAAATGTTAAAACAGACACCAATGCTACAGCATCTGAAGTTTTTCACAGATATATTGTGCAAAACTGCTCCCTCCTTTTTCTGGCATCATTATCTGACATGCATAAACAGGTATCCACAGGTAGATCTGCACACACATGAACACTGACAACAAAGCAACCAGAAGAATCTGTGGAACCCTCCTACCTACACACTCACATGGTATGTGCAGCTAGTTCAGCCTCATACCTATACTGTTGCCATCCTCCATCACGCATGCTCCATCCTGAATATGTGGACTAATGTGTGCACTGGTTCATTTCACATGTCTGCATACAGCCACATTCATGAGCACACATGCACACGTACCTACTGATGTGGGTACATTTAACCTAAGGACATATGCAAGTCCTCGTTGGTGTCTTCAAATAAGCAAGCACATAACTGGCATTGGGAAATGTCCTTCTGAGCCCCTGGAATATCTCTGGATCTCTGCCCCTAGAGAGAGGCCTTGTTTTGCACTCAAGGAGAAAGTCCAGATCGTCTCCTGCAGTTTCCTGAAAGCCTATTTCTTCTTTTCTAGTATGACTGACAGGCCATCGTGAAGCAAAGAAGAGCAGAACAGCCCCGTTCCCCAGCTGTCCATTCACTTAATCCTTTCTGATTTTGTTATGGGAAAAAAAATTCCACTGATTTGCTATTTCATCCCCTCGGCCTGGTGTCCTTGAAAGAGACAGACTGACATGAGGCAGAAAAAGGCCCACTGATTCCAAGCCCCAGGCAGTCCAGGGACATTCCTATGGGACTCTGGATTCCACATACCAAGCAGGAAGCCATAGGCAGTGTCCTGGATGTCGGATCAAGAAAAAACAGAGTGGAAATAATGCACTGATACTCCTCACACCCTCCCAAGGTCAGACACTATGCTCAGCATAATGCTAGTCATTGCACCCTCAGGACACTCTCAAGTGAGCCACAGGCAAGCCCATGTTATAGAAAAGGAACTGAGATTCCCAGAGTGAAGACATAAGTCTAAGGCACTAACTGCATTTGAAGGGAGCAGGAATGGAGATCTGAACTCAGGTCTGCTTGCCTCAAAGCACCTTCAGTACTCAGCAGAATCTGGCAGGAGGCTGGCCAGTCATATGTTGCTGTCTGGCTTCTGGAATCATCCTGTTTCAAGTGCAGTTTCAGGAATTTAGCTTCCTAGATGTGGACTAGTGTACTTCAAAGGCATTTCCCCAGCCTGTGAGGACAGGGGGAACTGGATGAGGAGATAAGGACAGATACTTCAGGGAACAAAAGGAGGAAAGGAGAATGAAACAAAGAAATGAGAAGACAGTTGTAAGAGCAGCATCCTTCTTTTTTTCTAATAATGTGCACTGAGCTCTTCTCTGTGCTGAGCATGGTAGGAGACGCTGGCAGCGCTATGGAGATAGGGCAGGATTTGCATCCATGCAACTCTCAGACTACTGGGGCTGATGCCTGTTTTATGGTGTGTTTAAAGCTTGATAGAATTTAAAACACTTGCATATTTTCCAAATGAGTGAAAAAGGAGAGAGAAAATGACCTCCAACATGCCCTGCCCCTTGCCCATAAGTCTGCTCACAACAATGAGCATCAATTATCCACCAGGTATTTTATGTTCATTTTTTTCATAGAATCCTCACAATTACCTGCATAAGACAGTCATCTTGCTCATAATATATTCATGTGTGTATGTATGTATACATGAACACACACATGCATATACATGGCTCAGAAAGGTGAAGAATGAAAAATCACACAGGATTTCAGTGGAAAGGGACAGGATTCAGACCTCTTGAAGGCAGTCTCCTCTTACTGCCCCTCCTGACAATGCTACATTAGTTATCTGCTTTAACTAATTCCCATGAGACTGGTCACTTAACACAGGACAGCAAGAGGAATGGACACTGAGAGATCATCTAGAGATAACAAAACTGATCAGAAGAGGTGAGGTAGCTTGGTTATTGACTGCTCCAGTCTTCTGACCCTAAGATCAACCCACTACTTTGTCTTCTACAAAGCATATTGTAGTAGATCATGCATTTTCAAGATCAAGAAATCCTCACCCCGAGGTTGCTAATTCAGAAGGCAGAAAGGCAGATGCCTCTGAGTTCTCCAAGTACTGAAGAGAGGGCAATCCTTCTACCTCTAGAGCTCTAGGATTAGGAAAGCCATTCCACACATGAGCCAACTGAGGCCTGGGGAGGGGAAGGAATTTACCTAAATGGGGCAATCCGCTCAAAGGAAACCCAGGTGCCTTTCTCACTTTCTTATATTACCCTTTCCAGTCTGAATAGCAGTGGAAGAACTAAAAGTAGAGGTGAGGGAGACAGGTGTGGATGGCAGGCCAATGGGTGGACCCAGAAGTGCTACTTCATGCTCCAGGATCTTGGACTAGGGCTGGCTTTCTGGGCATGTGACTTGTGAGGCACACAGGGCCCAGTATTCAGAAGGGCCCCACATGTAATTTAGGACTCTGCTATCACCATCCTGAAGTTATTAACAAGTTGTCCACATTTTCCTTTTGTACCAGGCCCTGAAAATTGCACAACTAGGTCCATCTCAGACATGTTCCCCCTTTTTGTTTTTGGTACTGGGGATTGAACTCAGGGGTATTTGACCGCTGAGCCACATCCCCAGCCCTATTTTGTGTTTTATGTAGAGATAAAGTCTCACTGAGTTACCTAGCGCCTCGTTGTTGCTGAGGCTGGCTTTGAACTCGTGATTCTCCTGTCTCAGCCTCCCAAAGTGCTGGAATTACAGGCATGCACCACAAAGCCCAGCCATGTTCTCTTTCTGAGCCTCAACTCCTTCAACTTTGAAACATGGTTAGGGATGGTGTGACTTGACTAAGTGCATAGCTAGTACAATCCTAATCTTGCCATGTCTTCCTTGGCACTCATCCTTCTAGTACAGCTGTACTAGAAGGTTCTATATCCACACTTAATAAGTGGGAAAAATTTGTAGATGCCCAGATTTTTTTTCTTGTCATTATTCCATAAGGAGTACAGTATAACAGCTATTTACATGGCCTTTTCATTGTTTGGGTATTAAAAGTAATCTAGAGATGATTTAAAATATAGAGGACAATTGACTAAGTTATATGCAAATACTATGGCATTTTATATAAGGGACTAGAACAACTATAGATTTGGGCATCAGAGGCAGTCCTGGAACCCAGGGATTCTGAGAGATGACTGTCCAGGCCAATAGTTTTCTCCTGTTGGCACCTGAAGTCTCTGCCCAAAGGATTTCCCAGCCTTCATAAAGGGCAGGCCAGAAATAACAGGATGCTTTAATGCCCTCTGCTTACTTCTAACAAAGAGTGCTCTTGGGTCCATGACAGATGAGAGGAGGAAGATCAATGCCCCAGCTTGAGATAACCCTGGGCATGTTGTATACTATGAAGTCCTCATTGTCCAGCGGCCCCCTGTTCAATTATACCCCCTTCACTGGCTCTCCTCCCTGCCTGCCTGTCTCCCAATGGGCTTTCTAGGACCACCTCTCAGATAAATTAACTTGCACTCATCTCCTCAGGCCAGGGTCTGCTTCTGGAGAGACAGGGCTGCTGAAGCTTAATTGAGATAATACATGTGAAGTACTTAATACAGCATCGGGCATAGATATAAGTCCTCAATAAATGGTAGACTTACTAAAAAAAAAAAATGCTGCTTTACGAGAAGACATGAGGAAGACAACAGAATGTCTATAATTGATTTCTAAATTTATCCTCCTAATGAAATCATCTCCGGCAGGCCCTGTTCATGACCAGTCTGGAATGATTTCCAGAGCCCGGTTTCCCACAAGAGGCAGATGCCAGTCACTCTGGCTCCTGGAACACAGCCCAAACCAAAAGCTTGGGGAATTGTCATCTACTCTCTACCTGACCTTTGTGGCAAGAGGAAAGCACAGCTCCACCCAGAATCTCAGTTTCAGCCTTGGGCACCTCCTGCACACCTTTATTAAACAGAAGCAGAAGTGGACAGAGAGAGAGAAGCTCAAAAGCACCCAGTGCATAAGACCAAGCGCAGAAAAAGACATCAGAAGGTCTGCCACCTACTCTCCTAATGGGTGTCATTATTAGGAGAGGCACTCATCCTTCTAGTGTTCGTCATTATGATTTGGATGTGAGGTGTCCCCAAAAGTTCATGCAAGGAGATCTAGAGGAGAAATGATTGGGTTATGAGATCCTTAACCCAATCAGTGAATTAATCCTGACAGGATTAACTGAGTGGTAACTGAAGGCAGGTGGAGTGTGGCTAGAGGAGGTGGGTCATTGGGGGTGTGCTTTGGGGGTATATATTTTGTATCTGTTGAATGGAGTCTCTCTCTGCTTCCGGGTCTTCATGTGAGCCATTTCCCTCCCTCACACTTCCCCCATGATGTTTTGTTTCACCTCGAGCCCTGAGGAATGAAGCCAACTGTCTCTGGACTGACATCTCTGAAACCAAAAGCCCCCAAATAAATGTTTCTTCCTCTAAGATTGTTCTTGTCAGGTCTTCTCATCACAGCAGCAAAAAAGCTGACTAAAATATTCATTGTTATTTTTAATGACCCTACTCCACACACAGACAGTAGGTCATAAGCCCCACAGAAGCAGGGTTTTTGCCTGTTTTGTTAACTGCTGTGTCCCATAGAGCCTCAAGCAATGCCTGATAAAATAATAAGTGCTCATGAATTTATTAAGTGAACTAATGTTCTTTTCACGACACTCCTATCTCTGCCGAAGCTCTTTTTGGCCTGACTCAGGAGAACAATTCCAAAGGGTCTCAGAGTTCACCCCCACTGTGACCAGAAAACATAGCTAAGGTGGAGCTCTGGAACCCCATCACCAAGGTACACCCCAGCTCTACTAGTTAGTCTCTAAAAAGCTTTGGAGCAGTTACCATCCCTCTGTCTCCCCATCTTTCAATCCAGCTGACCCTGTGTAAAAGGAGGTGCCCTATGTAACATAATAATCCAAGGGTACACAATTTGATACACATCACCTATTACTAAGATAGAAAGAAAGCCCTTGCTGCTATTATATAAAGGCAATTTTTCCCCAAAGTGTGGGAAAATGCAGAAACACAGAGAGAATGAGTACAATGAGGCCATTTTCATCAAAATAATAAATGGAGAATCACAAAATGAAAAAGTCACATATCCTCCCCTTTCTTTCAGCCCTTTCGTTAACCACAAGGAGGACGTGTCCCTGAGGTGCTGCAATGTCTTTACCAATTCGGAGAAAGCAGGTCTGGGGCTCAAACCCCAGGTGGGCTGTTAGCATCAGCAGGCTTGGATGGAATGGCATTGCTTTGCTTTCACAGTACTTATTTTTATAGTGGCCTTCTCGGTTTAGTAAGCAATGCTGGTTTTCCATGTGTCATTATGATATTAAAATTCCCATTTATAATACATGTATTATTTTAGGGGAAAACATACCAAAATTTGAAGCAACAAAGAAAAGTGCAGCTATGGTCAGAATGATAAGTATGACCCTGGGGGTTTGAGACTTGCCAGTCTAGTCTCAATTCATAAGTCCTCTTTGTGTTCAGTCCTTTTGTTAATCTCAAGGGACGAGGACTCGAGGTCCAGTCTTGCCATTCACTCCTGTTATGTGACACGGAACAAGCCCATTCCCTACTCTGGGCTTTGGTTTTCCTTATCTCTAAAATGAAGGGATCACAAGTCGAAGGCTTTTCCATTTTTGAAATGTATTGAATTCATTTAAGATGCCAGTAGAAACTGCAACAAACCCATGGGAAGATTGTTGGGGCCATGTGGCCTCTGCCTGTCTCTACAACATCTCACTCCCAGATCAAAGTTTGTAAACTCCAGAGGCTGCTGGCACCCGTTTGCTTATTAACACTGGTTCTTTCCTTCTATCACTTCCCCTCTGCCTGTCTAACTCCCCACAAAGGAAATGAAGCCAGAATGGCAGAACCATGTTTAAGAAGCTTCACTCAGAGCACACAGGGTGCTCCCACCTGACACAGGTGGCAAGCTCAACCCCACCCTGCTGCCTGCACTTGTGTCCCCCATGCAGTGTTTGAGTGGAAAGAGCCTTGGGGAAGACACATGAGTGGTTATGACAATTCTCAGGAAAATGGAAACTTGGGCTTTGGCTCTGACCTGGCTCTTCAGTTTGGATTTTTCCCATATTGACTGAGCTTGACTTCCAAAGCAGCCTGTGCAGGGAAGTCTCAAGAGACAGGGAGGAGTCAAGCAAGGTCCCTGCCTGCCTCCATGAGGCCTTAGGGTGGCCAGTGGATATATAGGTCACCAAATGCACTATAACACAGCGTAGGAAGGGCAGCTCCAGAAGCCTGCACTTAACAGTGAGCACACAGAAGCATGGGTTCTTTAAGAAGTAACCCGGGGAAGTCCTCTAGACAGATCATGTCTGTGTGGGGCCAAGAAGAAGCAAGAGGCGCTTGCCAGGTGGAGATGGGACATACTTTCTGGGCACATATTGAGGATATGCAAGTCACTGGGTGTCACTGATTCACAGCTGAGGGCCACCGTCTATTGATGACTGAATGAAAACAGCAAACTTCTCCAAAACAGGAGCCTTGAACACTGCCCAGTCCCAACAGGTGTTGGACACTCTGGACACTCAGGAAGGACTCAAGGTGAGACACACAATCCTCCTGTGAACAGATGGCACAGAGCTCAGGGATCCAGGTGCATGGAGGAGCAGAATTCCATTGTGTGAAGGCAAGTCAGAAAAGGGCAGAGATGGCCTTGAGAACAAAACCCAATAAGACCTGTGCATCTTCAGCTTTCTACATTTTTTTTTCTGAATCTTTTTTTGTTTTGTACTTTGACACTTTTGTCCCTGCTTCCTGAGCTCTATTCCTGCCCCTGTCTTCCCTTCAATCCCCCACCTTTTCATAAACAAAAGACTGTGTATCACTTCTCTTGCTAACAGACAAAGATCTTTAACAGATTTCTAATGCACTGCTAGACGACTCTCTAAGGCTCCAATCCCCAAGGACACCTCTCTGAAAAGGACAGAGACATCTGTGGTTACTGGGGCTTTGGATTTGATTGTTTTCATAAAACACTGCTAAAACATGTCTCTTTCACTCACAGATAGACACACACAGAGTTAACCTACTGGTCCCCACCCTGGACATTTAAATACAGTGACATGCAGATGGGTAGTCTAAGTCATTCTGAACAAATTGCATCCCAGGAGGCCCAGGGTCTGCATCTACTTTGAAGATTCAGCGTTCACAGTGTGGGGGTGTCAGTAGCCACACCAGGAGCAGCACTTCCAACTCCCAAAACCCATTTCAGATCTCTTTTTGCCAAGATCTAAATAGAGCCCACCAATTTAAAAGATCTAAGTCAAGGACATGGGGGTCCTGTGGCCACCCTCTTTGCCGCCTGCGTTTTCTTAATATATCTCCCCACTCAGATCTCATCAGAGTAGGGTTATTTAATGGCTAGCTCCTTCAAAACACATCCATGACATTTTTCAAATACTTATTCCAAACTATGTTGATGTTTTCCATCCAAATCCCTTGGAGCTCTAGCCTTAGTAGAACCAACAGCGATCACACCTAGCTAAGTGACCTCAAGTCCTCCCAAATGTCTTTGGAACATTCAAAGGTTATACAAGGTCATGTTTTCTTCCCTTTTCTCTTATTTCCAGGGATAAGGCAGGAATGTTTAAAAAGTCCTTACATAATCAGCAGCAGTGAAACTGTGCTGCCTGTTTCCCAGTTTTCCTTAAGAATAAAAACCCTGAGGCATTGTCTGGGAACTTCGATAAGCTGTCAAGATCACAAGGACATATTTCTTTGCTGGCCAAGCCTGATCACCACCCTGGGTTGCTGATGGGCAGATGGAGAGTGTGGGGCTCTGGAGCCAGCCTGGATTATGACCCCAGCTGGACCTTGCTAGACGTGTGAGCTTGGACAAATCACTCCAAATCCCCAAGGCTCAATTTCCACATCTATAAAAAGGGAATAATGGTACATTCTTAGGCAGAGCTGCCATGATTTGTGCACAATCTGGCATAGTTCTCAGGAAATGTTCATTTCCTCTCTCTTTCTTCAAAACTTTGTGCATGTGTTTTTTGGGACCCATGAACAAAACTTTTAATGATGCTAAATTTCATTTGCTTAAATTCAGGACCTCATGGAGTTGGTCAGCTCTCCCCACTCTGTCTCCTTTGATTCATCTTGGCCTGGACGTCTTCTTAATTTAAACTGGGAGCACTCCTGAATAGGCAACAGAAAGAAAGTCCACTACAAAAAGGAAGTCCACTACTTGGACCTAGAAGAACTTCAGAGAGTAAACCTGCAGGCTTGAAGGTCCAAGCTGCCCTGATTACACAGTGTGGCAGATGACAGTCATGACAATCAATGGATGCTCTTCCAAGTACTCCAAAGAGCAATCTCATGGGTCTTCACAACACCACCAAGAGGTAGATATTCATATCAGTCCCATCTTCTGGTGTTATGGTTTGGATGTGAGGTGTCCCCCAAAAGCTCATGTGTGAGACAAGGCAAGAAGGTTCAGAGCAGAAATGATTGGGTTGTGAGAGTCTTAATCCAACCAGTAAATTAATTCCCTGATAGGGATAAGCTGGTAACTGAAGTGGTAGGGTGTGGCTGGAGGAAGCAGGAATTGGGGGCATGGCTTTGGGGAATATATATTGTACCTGGCAAGTGGAGACCTCTTTCTCTGCTCTCTGATCATCATGGGAGCTGGTTCCCTCTGCCACACTCTTCCACCATGATGTTCAGCCTTACCTTGAGCCCCGGGGAATGAAGCTTGCTGTTTGTGGATTGAGACTTCTGAAACTTTGAGCCCTCAAATAAACTTTTTCTCCTCTACAGTTGTGCTGGTAGGGTCTTTTAGTCTCAGCAATGAAAAAGTTGACTAAAACATCCAAATTGGGGAAAATTTAAAAAAACCAAAACAACAACAAAAAAAACTGAAGTGCTCAAAGATTTAATAACTGATAGAACTGTGCACACCTTAGACTCCAGCTCTCCAGCCCATGCAATTAACTACTCCCCTGTGCATTGTGAGACAGGTCTGCCCTAATGCGGAGCACCTTCTGGTCAATCAGTTGCCCTCTCTATGCGCAGGTATCTCACCCATAACCAAAGGTCTTGAGATCTAACTTGCAGGAAAGGAGGAGAAGGAGAAGGAGGGAGAGAAGGAAGAGGAAGGAAGAAAGGGAATTGTAAGATGGCCCTCCCTAATGGCCTTCCTGTGCTGTCTCCCTCATGATCGGTGGCTCATAAAACAGTGCTTTGAGCAGTCATGAAGGTGCCCTGGGCCCTTCCTATGAAGAATATGGGATGGTGCTCCATCTGCTGGGGGCCCTCTGGCTGAGGACATCACAACTCAGAATTGTCTTCCTGCCTCTACCAAATGGCTGCAACCCTCTGATTCCCACTCTTTGGAGCACTTCTGGCACCTTCGGAATTCCCATGGACACTCTAGGGAGAATACACAGGGAAACTGAGCCTTGGGGGCTTGGGGCGATTTATCCCAGCTCACTAGGGAGAAGGGTAAGCAGTCTCCTGACAACCAGGCAGGATACCTCAGAGATGCACACTTGGGTCTGGGGATCCTTTTGCCCCTGAGAGACAGAAGAGATCAGAAATTGTCCCAAGAAAGATGGAGGGGGGCTGAATGAACATGTAGAGGGTAGACTCTGGTATATCTGGGCACCAGGTATATAAATGGAGAGCCCTCTGGGTCTGTTCAGTTCTATCATTTTCTTTTCTTCTTTACCTCTTCTCATTTCCTCCCTGTTCCTTCCCTTCCCTTTTCCCTTGTCGGTTACATCTTTCTCTCTCTCTCTCTCTGTGTCTCTCTGTCTCTCTCTCACACACACACACACATACACACACACACACACACACACACTCACATACAAAAAGAATCCCATCTTCCCCAGGACACTGGAATAGAACATTTGGAAGTTTTGTTGTTGTTATTGTTGTTGTTGTTTAATGAAAATGAAATCACCTTGTACCTAGGTGGTTTTTCAGAACCTGGTAAAGCCTCCCCATAAATCTGCCTCCAGACACACTCCTTACCTGTACACTATAAGGCT
Source organism: Xerus rutilus (assembly GCA_028644305.1). NCBI lineage: Eukaryota > Metazoa > Chordata > Mammalia > Rodentia > Sciuridae > Xerus > Xerus rutilus. Next base: position 169,306,851 of record CM053399.1, read on the forward strand.
AAATGGTTGCCTGTGGACTCCTTAAATGCCAGGACTGAAAGGCAACTAAGAGGTGGCTCTTTCCAGCCATTATTTGGGTCCTGAAATACCTAGAAAATAGCAGGCATGGGCTGCACATTTGATGAGTTAATAAATTAATGAGTGTATTCAGACCTCATTTTATAGGTGGGAAAACTGAGGATCCAAGACAGCAAAGTCTCCTGCCTAGGATCACAGAATACATTAATAGCAGAACCAAGATTTTAATTCCTGTTTTCTTGATACCCAATTCATTTTCCAATCCTCTTCAGTCCCCTTGCTATGAGGATTTCAGGATTATTAAGCCCAGGTCCCCCCACCCAGCATCATAAGTGTCCTCATGAGCCTGCAGATGCTCCTGGGAGAAGCAGCATTTCTATCCATTGCCAGCTATTGACACCACAGTCAAGACTGGCTTATCAGACCCTCAGCCTTGGGAGAACTGATGAGAGGATTCCCCAGAGCCCAGTCCATGCACAAAAAGCAACCCTCCCCAGCCATAGCACTGCAGGCCCAGACTCACTGTGAAATAGGCTGAGTGCCAGTCCTTATCTGTCTGCTCCAGAGAGGGGATATGACCCAGTGCAGAGCTGGAGAAATGGGATGGGTGAGGAGGTCATACTCCTTGTTAGAGGTGCTGCGAGCTTAGCAAGGACACCAAATCAAAGGAGCCTGACAGCATCAGTCCTTTTACCTTTGACTTCATCCTTTTCTTCTTTGGGGCTCCTGTTGGCATCACAGTGACATCGGACTATACCGCAAGGCCTCATCATTAGTGAGATGAGGGAGCAGAGAGACAAAGGTATGCTCTCTGGAGCCAGCCTGACTAGGTTCAAATCCCACTTCAGCCACTCATTAATCAGTGTGACTTTGGAAAGTTGCTCATATTCTCTCAGTTTCCCCATATGTAAAAGGGGAATAATGTCTCGAATGCCTATATCACCAGGTTTTGTGAGGATTAGGTGTGTTACTATGTGCAAAGAACTTACAACATTGCCCAGTACAAAATTCTCCATTCTATAAATGTTAGCTATGGCTGGTATCATTGTGCACCTGAATCCAACATGACCACAATACTTTTTGGGTTTAGGTCATTACAAATTTCTGGGAGATCCCATCTAAGGCTTGGTATGCCTTAGACTTTCTTCCCTCTTGGCTGGAGAAGGAGGATACCTGTGAATATCACCAGATGATAAGCTGATAAGCATCTGGTACTGGGGATTCCAGGAATACATTGTCAGAGCTAATTTAGTTGTGTGGTATACTTTGAGCAGTGAGTCACCCTTTTTCCATTTGCCTAGCATGGGCCTCTCCCAGTTAGACTCCAGGTATAATCAAGCTAACAAGGTCATTGATGATGCTCCTAAAGGGAATGGAGATCAAACACATCCAAGGTCCTCATTTTGTGATGGAAAACTGAAGCCCTCTGCAGGTGCTCATTCTGAGTGATGGCCTGAGTCCTGTGTTTGAGTCCTCTGCTGTTGCTTTTCCCACTGATGCTGCCCTGCAAAAGGCCCAGTGTTGCAGAGGTTCTGAGGCCTTATTGTTATGAAGCACTTTGTGAAAATAAAGTGCTCCAGAAGGGCTATGCCTGGCACTGGCACAGCTGCCCCTCTGATCAGGAGAAGGGGGGCAGTGGGGACTTGAGTAGTCACTGTGGGAGGAAAATTAAGGCACATTTGTTTTATATAGGGCACATTTAGAAAATTGCTTCTTCTAAAGACTCCTGGGAAAAAATCCCTACTCTTCTAAGGGGTGAACTATTTGCTCCAAAAGAACCATTTATTCTGATAGGATCGAAGTAATCATTAAGGGCTGTGCTCCTGTCTGGACATGCTTTTTATTAAATATGTAGCAAGGCCCCATAATGAGATGTTTTATGCAGATCGACAGTTCCACCTTCCACATGTTAGTTTAATACTCAGTGAGTTTTCACCTATATTTTGGTGCAGTTTTTCCGCCAGCAGCACTGTGAGGCACAAAAATCAGCAGGTGAAAATAAGAAGGAAGCCATGTTTCTGCCACTGTATGACTGTAAGATCTCAAGCAAATTACCTTTCTTTACTCTCTTATGAAATGGGAATAACAATTTCATTCTGGTCAAGTTCATAAGAGCAAACAAGATGTCTGAGTTCACTCACTGTCTCTGGGCCCTTTTTCGCACCTCAGGAAATTGGGGCCTTGAGATCTAGACCTGGAGGTAGACATGCCCCAAACCCACAAGACATGTAGTGGAAGACACAGGCTGCCAACTGCCAACTCCAGCATTTTTCTACCTCACCATGGGTTCCATTCAGTAACATTAGCTTTGACTCGGAAGCCGATTCAAGTCAAAGTTGAATTAAATAACTTTTACGGTCTTCTTGCCTCAGCCACAAAATGGACACAGTGATAATAACCTATTTCACAGGGCAACGGGGAGGGCCAAATTAAACAACCTGCCTTATCAGCAGTAAAAGATGCATTGATTTTAGAGAACATCAGGGGTTATTTTCCCCATTTAACTACAGAGGAAACTGAGATGGAGCTACAATAAGGATCACTAGGTTGCTTGCTGAAACACAGATCTCCAGGACCTGCACTCATTGGACCTGAATAGGAAATGTGACAGGAACCAAGGAATCTGCATTTGAATTAGCTTCCACCTGGGGACCTTGGTGCAACTGTGGAGTTAGAAAATCACCACATGAAAGTCTTGCCTAACTCTGAGGAAAGATGAAAAGAGTTAACCACAGGCCAGGGTCTTTTCAGACAGGACCCTATTTACCTCTTGGCATTACATCGAAGGGCAGGGATTATTACATTACATTATCTCAACCAATTAGTCAACAGGCTGAGGGAGACTGAGTATCTTGCTGGAGTCCACAGAGCCAGGTCGCTCTGGGTTTTCTATCCCAGGGCATTCTAACTTTGAAGTCCATGTTGACTGCATACTATTGCTCTGCCCTCCTTAGTGACCAGAGTCACTGCCTTTGGCCTACTTTTAAGGCACTCCAGGGAACATTCCCCGACTCTGGACAGCTCCTCAGATGTGCTACTTGCCCCTTTCTCAGCTCTTTGATTTCCTTCCCTCCGATCTGAACAAGAAGCCAGAATGTCTCACTCCTACCTCAAGCTCCCATAACTGCCACTCAAATCACCTCACGCAGCATGTCCCAGCAGAAGAGCAGCATCCCTTCTCCTCTTTGCATCCCTGCTTGTGACTGCAGGTATCAAAGAAAGCCTCCGAATTGAAGGGGAACCCTGCAGAGGTGGGCTGAGCTGCTGGGCAGCCTTATGTTCCAGTCTGTTGCTTGCTCAGGATCATTCTAGATGCATGAAAGTGCCCATCTCTTCTTCCTCTCTGTCCAGCAAGGGCACGCACTGTGCTCTACCTGTTTCTTTCACTTTGTGTTGCTCAGTATAAGCCAAAAGCAAAGTAGTAGTTCCAATGGTGACAGACACAGATGCTTCAATGCATGAGAAGGTGACCTGCCTAAACATTAGGCATCCTGGATGTTAGCTCAAGTTCTGTTGCTTTGGGAAGTGACATCCCCTCATGAGATCTCCGTTTCCTCACCTGTGAAATGGTGATAGTTAAACAACAAGGTCCAATACTTAGAACAGTGCCTGGCATACAGTGGGTGCCCAGTGAATACGTATGGAGTGAATGAAAGAATCAGTGAAATTAATCAGAAATGTATATAGTGCCATGCTTAGAGTAGTTCCAGGTCAAGAGCAGATACTCAGCAAAATACTTTTGCCTCTGAGAAAATCATAAATGTCTCTGGATACAGGGATCAGCCCCAAATCACAAGACCCCTCTATGGTCTTCCCAGCCCTATAAACAACCCAGTCCAGAATTTTACAGATGTCCATACAAAGGTATGTGCTCCACTCCTGCAGTTCTTGCTAAACAACCAGATAATCTGATGAATCGATTCAGGCCAAGTATAAGTGGCTGCTGGTGAATAATTCAGAGGAAGGGAACCAAATCACAGATACCATCTTCAACTCACTCATTATCATGAATTGTCAATTTTTAAAAAGGAATGGTCAGCACTGTGGCAGGATTAGGGCATGTTTGGGACAGGAATAGGAAATAGTCTGTGATTCATCTTAAATCAAATATATAATCACCTTCCCTTCCAGTTCTGATGCTCTACAATAGGATTTTTCAACATGGTGAGACATTAACATTTTGGGCAGGGTAATTCTCTCTGGGGGCAGCTGTCCTGTACATTGTAGGATATTGAGTATTATCACTGGCCTCTACCCACTAGATGCAATTAGCATTATCCCTTAGTCCATCAGTTGTGATAACCAAAAATGTTTCCTAATTTAATCAGATGTCCCCTGGGGCCAAAATCACCTCCTGTTAAGAACCCATAAATTCATTAATCCCATAACACAGAGCTAATCTCTAGGTTCTAGAGTAAGCCACAGTATCTATCTGATACTACTCCAGTCTGAACATTTTATCACCTCTGGAATCTTCTCTCCTCCCACCCTTTCCTACCTCACCACCTGCCAAGCTTGTGTTGGCCCCGCCGACTCCAGGGTCACCTCCTTTGCCATGTCTTCTAGAATCTCCTAAGAACACATGGTAGAGAGACCCCTCTTCTGTTCGGCAGCAAGGTGCTTTCTTCTCTATCACACTGCTCATCTCTCTCCATACCCTCGAACTAAACCTTGCAGTCACTGAGGACAGCATCTCTGCCTTATTCAAGTTTAAATCCCCATATCCCAACACCAAGACCTAACAGAAAATAAGTAAAGGCAGGAACAGAACGCTAATGCTTCAGGACTCCTTACTACGCATCAGTCCCTGAGATAGTGTCCTATCTCAGCACGTCCTCATGTCAATGTTGCCTTATAGGCTATTATCAGCCCATATTTCTAGAAAGTAATTGGCTCCCTGAGAGCAGAGATAACTCATCCAATATAACACTGGCAGCAAATGGCACAAGTGGGCATATGATCTTAAGTCTGTGTGGCTCCCACTCTGCCAGTGTGACCTTCTGCCTTCCCACTCACACTCTGGCCTGTCTTGCTTAGTAACAGCTGATTGTAGAGTCCTCTGCCTTAAGCCTTTGGACCCTAGAGTTCAACCTTCTGCTTCCTCTTCACCAGGTTCCAGGCCCCTGTTGACTGTGGACAGAAAAGAAGCAGGCAGGAGAGGGTGAACAGTGTTGAGCTGCGTGCTCAGGCCCCCTGCACACACAACTGGGGCTCCAGCTAGGCAGCTCGAGATCCAAGGCAATGGGCGGTTCCCCCCCACACACACCCACATCTGCATGGACCAAAGCAGAGGACTGTGGGCGCTTTTGATGCTCTCTCCTGTCTCTGGTGGCATTATTACACTCCTTCCACCTACCAAGTAATAGGGACCTTTGGGGGCTAGAATAAGAACAATGATATTTTTTCCTTCTACTCTCTTAGAGTCAAGTCCAGAATTTAATAATGGTAAAAAAATTCCAATTCCAATTCCAATTCCTCCTCTCTACAGATTTTTTTTTTTAATTTAGTTTTAGCACTGATGTTGGATTGACAGTCCTGGAGGCTGAAGCACATCCATTCCCACAACAGGTTTGATGGAGAGTTAGAGTGAGTCTTTTTACACATACATGCATGCACACACACACACACACACACACACCTCCCTTGAAAAGCACAATTTATTTTACAAAAAACGGAAAATTGGCCACATTAAACTGATCTGGATACAATTTGTTTGCCCCACCTCTGACCCCTTGAAGCTTCATTCTCAAATGCAAATTGGCATTCTAGGCAATCCATCAAGACCTTTCCTCTCAACCCCCACCAGTGCCATCATCAGATTCCACCTGCTTTTACTCAGCATCTGGAATCCACTTCTTGACTCTGGCTCATCCTAGATACAGTCTCCTCAGGGAACCTAGTATCTTAGTTTCCAAAATTGCTTGTGACTTTGCTCACCTAAGGACCTCTCAACATTTGTGATGAGGGGCTCCTCTCTAGCCTCACCCTGCACAATGCCATCAACTTCCTGCTCTCATCTTGAATCACCTATACTGGATTCACCCACGAGGTTGGGTGGGAAGTAAGGAGGGTAAGGGAGAGAGAATTTAGCAATCACAAAAAAATCTTCAGGATGAGAGGTGTGATGTTTCAATGCTTCCTGTGTGAAGTACATCCAGGTTTGACACTCTCCTTAAGTTTAATTATTTCCCTCATGAGAGTAGATTGCAGATATTCTAAATTGTTTTTCTTCCTTTATATAAATTTTTTTTTAGCCTTTGTGTTAGCTAGATAATTATTAAAACAGAACCACTTTGTAGATAAGGAAATAAACACTCAGAACAAAAGTGAGTTGCATCTACACCTATATAACTAAATTCCATCAACCCACAAATATTTACTGGGTGCCTATCAGTTCAACACCATGCTAGGCTCTGGGAACACAATAAAAAATATGACAGACATGGTCATGTGCCCTCTTAGCTGGGGAGAAGGATGTGCCAATCAGTCCTTAGAGCACACAATGCCATGTGAGGAAATGATGATGTGGGAGCCAAGGAGGATGTCCAAGCCAGCCACAGTCACGCAAGCTCACAGGAATACATGATATCTATGCTGGCAGTCATAGGAGAAGTAGGGTTTTCTAGGGAAAGAGGAAGGAAAAAAAAAAGTGTTCCAGTCAGAGAGAACAGGGGGGAACAATAAGAAAACAACAGATGGAAATATGGATGCTTCAAAAATATTCATAAAAAGGTCAGCGTGGCTGGTACATAGATGTGGGAGAGGGACAGACCTCAGCAAGTGACATTAGCTAGCGAGTTGTCAGCGGCTGCTGGGGATTCTAAGGTGAGGGATGGATTAGGGACCCTGAGGAACAATGGCCCTGGGACATTGTCTGCTGTGTTGCAGGAACACCGAACTTGAGAGGCCAGGGGTTAAGATGCTGCTCCAAGCGCTGGTGGTGAGAGACTATGGAATCACCAGTGTAACTTATTTACTAATAAAACAGGCAGACAGGAGACGCCAGTTGACGTGGAGATTTTTGGCTGTGAGCCCTGAGGGAGAGACTGATGACAGGCCAGACTCCTACCAGTCCAGCACAGAGTCTGGTTCCCTCTTCAAGATAGCACAAGACTATTGTATGTTATCTGTGTGGAGTATCTGGACCTGAGGACAGGTACTCACCTCTTACCTTCTGTGCCTCCAACCAGAGGCCCACAGCACCACCCTCCTCTACCTCCTGTGTTGCTATGGCCTCTGCAGGTGCCCTCCCTGCTGGCTACTACAGCAGTCAGTCCTGTTGGCCCTGAGTCTGAGTTGGGTAGACCCAGCCTGACCATGTGACAGAGGACCTGAGCACATGGCCCTGGACCCCACTGTCCTTCCTGGAGTCAGTCTCTTCTTGTCCTCTTCCCTTCCCACCAGACTCCAGACTCAGTAAGGATGAAGAGTGTCTCATCAGTCCCTCCACTAATTACCTGTTGCATGTTCTCATGGAGACGGATAACAAAGTAATTAGGATGGACATGCAGGGATTACAGGAAGGGAAAAATGCTCCGTTTCAAGATAATGCTGCTCCCCACCCTCCCCCCAACACGTGACTGGAGCAGGATCAGAGATAGTTTAGAGATGAAGAGGCTGGAAAAGGAGGAGGGTGAATGAAGGTAGAAGAAGGGAGTGGAGATTCGCATTTCAAATAGGCCCTTAATAATCTTCTAATTCAGGAGTCCCAAATTGAAGGCTTTCGGATTCCAGGCAGGTCCTATAAATGAGTGGAGCAGAACTGATGGAAAAACAGCAGCACAGGCCTGATGACAAATGACACCTGACACTGGGCCTTGGAGAGTTACCCTGAGAGAGAGGCAGGGTAACCACTTTGCTTTCAAAAGAGGCAACAGGACTGAGCCCACCAGCACAGTGTGGCCTCACCCCTCAGGAAGGAAGCCCAGGTTTGACAGCTCTGCTGATTTTTCCAGAGAAGCTGGAAATCCAGCTGTTGTGTGAAATTTCTCATTTCCCCCTTCATTTTGGAAACGTATATGATTTTAAAAAAATAAATAAATAAAATACTATATGAGCCAAATGAAATGATACCTACACACTAGATGTGGCCTGTGGGCAACCAGTTTGATATGTCTAATTTTAGTTCAATGTCTCCCTTACAGATGTGGAAACTCAGTGTGTATGTGGAGGTAAAGAGGGTCTTGCTCAAGGTCACGGAACAAGTTAATGGTGGAGCCCAGACTCACAGAAGCTTTCATTCCCATCCTCCTATTTTCACTTTACTAAAACCTGGAAGCTGGTCGCAGTAGGCATAAAAGAGGCATGCAAACAATACCAATGAGAGCAGTAGAGATATCGGATTGCCCAGAGAAAATTCTGCAGCAGAAAATGAAGAAATCACTTCCAGTGGTGGCTTGGGGGAAGGGAGAAGAGAAGACAAAAGATCTAACACAAAAGATACTAAGCCTTTTTGGTTTCCATATGAATATCCCAGAGTGCCTACCTTTGCATTAGGGAATTATACTGGGGATATGGGCACAGTGACAACCCTGGAAACAGCTAGCAGACAGGAGCAGGGGGAGGCAGATCTGTGAATGAACAAGAGTGATGAAGTGTTCCAAGTAACAAGCTAAAGCATCTTCAAGAAACTGGGATGGGGGCTGGGGTTGTAGCTCAGTGGTAGAGCGCTTGCCTCTCGTGCGTGAGGCCCTGGGTTCGATCCTCAGCACCACATACAAAGCAATAAAATAAAGACATGTGTCCATCTACAACTAAAAAAATATTTAAAAAAAAAAAGAAACTGGGATGGGCCACGGAAAGGGGGTGTTGATAGTGATAGGAAAGCCATCAAAAATGAAATGACTCTTGTGATGGGGTCAGTGGCAAGGATAAATAGCTCACCAGTGGCTGAGACAATGAATATAAGTTAAACCTTCAAGGCACATCAAGATCACCTTAATTACTTCATTATCAGTCTCCATGAGGGTACACAGCAGGACCTACAGGGCATGGATTCTAGGCAGTAGGAACAGACATGCAAAGGTCCTGAGATAGAAATGCATGGGAATATATACAACTGGAAAGCACTTGTGTTAAGTTAGATAGGGTTTATGTTCAGGAAGGTAGCCATGGAGGCAGAGCTACAGAGAGGAGTTGAGTCCACCTCTGAAAAAGCCAAATAGGCTAAGCAAACAAGTGTACATGTGTTTGGTAGCAAACAGGCAGCTGCTGGAAGAGTGTGAGCTAGGTACAGAGAAGGTAGCACTGTCTGTGTTATGTCTGGGGAAGATACACCTGGCAACACATATAGAGTGAACTGGAAGACGAAGAAACTGACACTGAGGTCCCTTAGGAGGCTGCTAAGATCTCACTCATCATGATTCAGTGAATATTTGTTGAACAAGTATCACGTTACAGGAATTATCCTAGAAGCTGGGACCTAGTGATAAATAAAGCAATCATTCAACATATTTACTGCACACCTAGTATGTGCACTGCTATACTGCACACCTGCATGCCAACCATCTTTGTGGGTAGGGATTTGGTCTCATTTCAGAGCCAAGCACAGAATTCGACATACAGTAAGTGCTCCATAACTGTTTGCCCCACCAAAATGAACAGCACTAAATGCAAAGTCAATGGACTGAGGTTAGGGAATTTCAGTAGGGCTCAGAGATATAGATGAGAGAGAAGAGGCTGTGGAATGGGGGGTCTCTTATACTTAGACAAGAATTCTGTGTTTCAGTTCCAAGTCTTCGTAATTGTTCCGTAACCGGGGTGGTTCCCCCCCAAGCCATGTGGTCATTTTCTGCATCTGCATGCTCAAGGAACTTGGGCTGGTACCTGAAGGTCACGTACAAAATTGAAAACATGATCAGATGGGATAGGTTGGGATAGAGGAAGAAAGTATAGAATGTGCAGAATCCCTAGAGCACAAAAGATAGAGTGTCCAGAAGATGAAAGGGAGGGAAGCCAGATTTGAGAACTTTTGGGAGTACTCTGAATATCTGCCAACATCCAGAATCACTTCTCTGCTATGACCTGCCCCTCGGAAGACTTCAGGCTAAATAGCCACTGGTATTTCCCACCACTTTCATTAATATAATTACTGAGTTCATTGCTGTTCTCTGAATATTCCATACACTATGAAAAAGCACTTTCCTGATGACTGTTAACTAATCCCTCACCACCTCTGTGTCTGACAGCAATTGCTGAGTGGCCTCATTTCTCATCCTAGGGAAATGGGCACAGAAAGGGGTTGAAGGTTGACAGAGTCATTCAGCCAGGCTGAGGCTGATTCAGGATGGAAATGTGGAATCTGTATCCAGGCATTCACCACCTGCTCCTTGAGCGAGCCAGCAGAGAGTCATAGCATGAATGGACTAAGCAAAGTATCACTTTTGGAAGCAAGCAATGACAAATCCATTACAGATGGGTGATGAGAGCCATTTTTGTATAGAGAGAAAAGAATGGATGCCCTTCAGAGAGAGAAAGGCAAAGGAAGGTGAATTAAAGATATGATGTCATCCCAAGGTGTCTGACCTTTATAGCATGGACCTAGCCTTCCACTGGGATCAGAGAAGGAAAAGGTGACCTCCTGATAGAGAAGCCTTCTAAAGGCAGCTGCTCCACCTTCTTCAGGCTATGCATTTTATTTATCTAAATCACTGTTTCCAATCCAAGTTTTTTTATTCTTCATGAAATTTTTATCACATGCATTTTCTAGTCTTTCCAATAATCAAAACAGGATATACAAATCATAGGAATGTGCTAGATACCACTCACTGTCTCTTGTCCATTCTGTATTTCTCACGTAGGGATTAAGCCTTGGCCAGGAATGCGTAAGCAGAAGGGAGAGTTCATCACTCCTCAAGCTCTGGTACCAGAAAGTACAAGCTACTCAATATTCCCATGACAGCCAGCAGAAAGGGGGAGGGAAGGGCAGCCTCCTTCCCTTGAAAGACAGGACAAGCTCATGTTTTAGACATGCTATTCGGGGCACCTGTTGCTGCTATGTATGGACGAAGTACAGATGGGTTTTGGAAGGAGGGAGGAGAACCAGGAAGAAATGTTGAGAGACAACTCTTTTATTTTGGATCAAGCAAATGACACATGCAGGGAGGAGGAAAAGAGGCCATATGTACTTCTTTCCCCAAGATCCTTGCCAAGAGGTTCAAGCTCTCAGGATTTCATATAAAGTGTCTGCATTCTGTGGCTGCTGAGGTCAGAGATGCAGGGCCCAGAAAAGCCAGGAGATTATAAGGATAATAGCTACCATTTGTTGTTTACTATGTTCCAGGAATTGGGCTCAACACTAAAATGATAATGGACCTGACTGCCATTTGTAAGCACCCACTGTCCTTGGAAATTGTGTTTAGAATTTCTCATGAACTCTCTCTCTTTTTATTCCTATACTGCCCTATGAAGTGTGAATTGTTGCCATTCTTATTTCTAACACAAGAAACTGGGACTCCAAGAGGTTGAGCACTTGAACCCAGGTCACCAGTAACCGGGAGAGCATAGATTGAAGGCCAGGACTTTGCAACTCCACAGTCCTTGTTCCTAATGGCTGCACACCCATTTGAGGACTTGCTTCTTTGTACCTACAGCTTCCTCATTATCTAAATAATAAACTGGCATGGCCAGAATCCCTGAAGGAGAGACTACCCAGGGCATCCTGGCTCTTCCCACTATCCTTTCCCACCAAGTGGCTCCAGACAACTCCAAAGAAGGAATGATTCTGAGAACCGCACTCCTGCTCATTTTTACATACTTTAGTCTAAAACTTTAAGAAACCCAATGGACATGGTAGAAAATGAGCTCGACTGAGACACAGTGAAGGAGATCATAGCCCAATGTTGGGGAGAGATGGAACAAAAGTTTTTCATGCTGAGCTCCTTTCCATAGGCCCATCTAGGTTGGTTCCTGTGGGGCACCCTGGACATTCACTGGTGATTCCAATGCCGAGAACAGAAGAGAAGAGCAAAGGCAGGAAGCCTTGGGATCTAGGTGTGAGACAGACCAGTAGCTGACATACTCCATCCTGACTTCAACAGTGCAGCTGGACCACTGATGTGAAGCATTGAGTCCAGCCCAAACGACCTTCTTTCTTCCTTCTCCTCACCACCTACCCCATCCTCTGTGTCAGCCTCCATGAATACATGTGGGGAGAAAGGACATAGCAGAGACAGTTCATCCTGTCTCTGCAACTGAAAACACAATCCTCTCCTTTCAGCAATAATGGAATCTGCCAAGTTTACTGGGCAATTTCCACCTTCCCTTGGAGTTAGTTGCAACTAAGAAAAGGAGTGCTGGCTAAAGAGATAAAAATGGAAGTTGGTTCAACTTGCAGAAATTTCCTAAAATGAAGGGGATATCTCTTCCTCCTGATCTTTTTTCTTCTCCTTCCCATGGTGAAAATTTGGATGCAATGGATAGAGCTGGGACAGCCATGTTAGTCTGTGAGGTGAACTGGGAACACAAGCAATGCACAACAGAGAAGCAGAAGAGAAAGACCCTCGGTCCCTATACAGTGACCTACCGCACGGAACCCTTGAAAGAGAAACAGACATCTATCTTGCAGATGACACCGAAGTGCTGTATCTTCTGTCATTCACAGAGGAATCAATACTGACACAGGAAAAGAAAATTAGGTATTGGGGACACTAAGTGTCTTGCTTGCAGGAGTCACATCTGCTCTCTTGTATTTTTATTATTATTTTTCAATAGTGATTTAATAGAAAGAAGGGCTTTGAAAACAGGAATTCCAGTAGGTTTCTACTGCTGACTAGACAGCTAGTGGACTGAGCCCCATGCTCTCATTTGCTAAAGGGGGCTCTGAGGATTAAATGAGATGAGCTGTGCCCTCATGGAGGAAGAACTGTCTGTCTTATCCACTGCAGCAACTATCCACCAATGCCAGTAAAAACAGTAAATAGTAAATACTAGATAAAAAAATTGATGAATAAATAGGCAGTGTACACCAAGCACATGGCCCATTGTGGGTGCTCTTGGAACATTATTAATTACTAACACAGTTCTGATACAACTTCTCCATTGGAACTTTTGGCCCTCATGGGAGCTTTTGAAGATTAAAATAAATGCCTATCAAAAAAATTTTTTTATGTCTGATTTTAATTTCTGAACTCCCTTGCAAAAACACGATGGAGGGAGGGTTTCTTCTCCCTTTTAAAGGTAGAAAACAGAAAGATAATTACCTTCCTCTTTCTATAACTTTCTTCCTCCTTTCCCTTGTTCCCTCCATTCACACCCATTTAATTTTCACACATATTCTAAGATGCTAATTTTCTTTCAGACTTCACTGGGCAGATTACCCAGCTTCTGTCTGAAAGGGAAACAACCTCTAAACTAGAAAACATAAGGCACATCTCAGGGGGCAGCCTCCTAGGACCACAGAGCTCCAGACTTAACAAAAAAAAAGGACAAAAAAGAAAAATAAATAAATAAATGGTTTTTTTTTTATTTTGGGATTTTTTTTTTTTTTTTTAGAAAATGACTTTGTTTTATAATAATAGTAACTAACTTTATCAGCAATCTACTCTGTCAGGCTCTGTCTGTGGTAGATGTGTTACCATCCTTTATCTCAGAACCTTTGAAACAAGCCCACAAAGTGTGCAGGATTAGGTATTTAACAAGTGAGAAAATGAAGGCTCAAGGGCTTTTAAGCCACTTGCTGGAAGCAATAGTTGATGCCAGTTCACACACAAATGTGCACAAAAATATTTATAAGAGCACTGTTCCACTTCCCTCATGTCCATTAGCCAGTGAGCACTTGACTTCAGGTAACATGGCTATGCAATGGAATATTAGTTGGTCTTAAAATCAGGGAACTGATCGGTGCTACAAAATGCATAAACTTTGAAAACATCAGGCTAAATGAAATAAGCCAGCCTCAAAACACTAGGTAGTCTACAATTCCATTTTCATGATCTGTCTATGTGGCAGATTAGTGATTGGTTTGAGCTGGGGGAGGGGTCGGGAGGTAGGAAGATGACATCGAAATAGAGTGGGGTTTATTTTATTTTATTTATTTTTTTAAAGCTGATGCCTGAACCCTTGTCTACAATGCTCCCAGGTCCTGCTTATTCTACCGCATCCTCTGGTGGCACGCACCGCCTCATTGAGATGTGATGGCCATTCTCATTTCACATATGAGGAAATTGAGGGCCAGAGAGAAAAGATAATGTGTTTTCTTGTGAATGGAAAATTTAATTTACAGAGAAGAAAACTGATTTTTCTCAACATCTCCATATATCAGGAACCCACCCAGGTTCATTATGAACAGAGAATATGGAAGCCACAATGAACCCTAAAAGGACCTAAAGGTTTTCAATTTGCCCCCAGAATGCCATCATCTAGCAAGGCCCACAAAGGTGCTGTGAGGTCACTGTGAGGGGTCAGAAAAGTTCAATTAGAGTGGTTTTTAAATTCTATTTTAGATACAGATCTTTCACATCAGACTTCAATGGAAAATACTATTAAGATACTCTGGAAGCTACTGATCTGGTCCAATTTGCCCATTTTAAACACAAGATAACTGAAGTGGGAGAGAAACAAGGTTTCTTGGAGTCACATGGTGCTCTTGGTATCACCTGCCAGTGCTGGGCAGGGAGCCAGTGTCCTGCCCCTTCCATATCACACATGTCTCCTCGTCCAGATTAATGGCCTGGTGCAGGAAGACTAGGTTGGAAGACTTGGTTCCGCTCTCCAACTCAAGCTCCACTCCAGAGGTCAGCAAACCTTCTCTGTCAAGGGCCAGAATGATTAATATTCTTGGCTTTGCAGGCAGTACAGGCTCTGTAGCAATTCATCTGGCATTGCAATGAAAAAGCAGCCAGAAGCAATATATATACACGGGGCATGGCTGCTTCTAATAAAAGGAGTGGACAACCAAATTTGACCTGTGGGCCATAATTGGAGGTCTCCAGTTCCAAGCAGATCCCTGTCAGTCATTTCTCCCTGCGGTGGCCCCTCCTCAGTGCCCACATGGTGTGCAGCACCATGAAGTCAGGTAGATCTGCTTCCAGTTCAAGCTTCCACCCACTGATCCCTGAGACAGGCTAACTTAGCCACCTTTTTTTTATAGTTATTTATAGACCTTTATTTTATTTATATGTGGTGCTAAGAATCGAACCCAGTGCCTCACACATGCTAGGCGAGTGCTCTACCACTGAGCCACAATCCCAGCCCCAGCCACCTTTTTGAGACTGTACTTTATGTGCTACATGGAGAGAACCATATTCACCCTCAGAACTGTCAGGATTACAGGAGAACTGGCAGGGCTTCATCTGGTCGTGGGAAGAATAACAGTGATACACAAAGCTAGACCTACTCAATACATTCATCTCTTATCATTTGCCCCTTCCTGCCTGCCTCCAGCCTCCCTGGCTGCTTTGCTAGATTCCTTTTACACACCAAGCTTGCCTTAGCCTTGGTGGCTTTATATTCACCACGTCTTTCAAGCTTCATTCATTCAAGCTTCTTCTTGGAATGTTTTTTTCTTCAGACCTTCCTGTGGTTTATTCTTCTCATTCCAAATCTCTCCTCAATCTCCACTTCCTTGCAGTTGTCCTGAAGACTCTGTCTAAAACAGCAACTCCCACCCTGCGTCCCCGAGCACTCCATTGCATTACTCTGCTTAATTTTCTTCATAGCCCTTGTTATCTTAAATTTCATCACATATGTATTTTAATATTTATTGTCTGGGTTTTTTTTCCTAAGATGCAAAAGGATCTTACTGGAGTTTTTAGGTTTCCTGGAATCTAGTGTGGTTCCTGGAACATGGCAGGCACTCAATAAATATTTGGAAAAGAAAAACGAAGGAATGAAAAATGAAGGAAAATTTTACAGTTTTGTGAATTATCTTCTCCAACTTAAGCTCATGTGTTTGTACTGGACTTTAATCCCATACAAACTAAGAAGGTCAATATAATGATGCATCACTCGATTAGGTACAAGTTTACTTGGAGCACACAAATTTTGTGTTTCTAATTAGTTGGGCCTCTAAGGACACCTATGCCAAGAGCTGGCACTGCACCTGAATTTTAGAAGGGACATGGGGTGTCCAGGCACAGTGGCGCACACCTATAATCCCAGTGGTTAGGGAGGCTGAGACAGGAGGATCATGAGTTCAAAGCCAGCCTCAGCAAAGGTGAGGCGCTAAGCAACTCAGTGATACTCTGTCTCTAAATAAAATATAAAACAGGGCTGCAGATGTGGCTCATTGATTGAATGCCCCTGAGTTCAATCCCCAGTACCAAAAAATGAAGGGACATGGGGAAACTAAAAATCACGAAAAGAGAATAGACCTTCTCAAAACCTTGTCATTCACAGAATAATGAATCTGTTAAGTTATAAAATCCTAGAGCTATAAGGTCCCTTACATATAAGCTCATCTAACAATATACATGAGATCTCAAAAAGAGAAGGAGAGAGTGATTTGCCCAACATTACAGAGAATCTCAGTTGCAGATTTAAGACTGGAATCCATTCTATTTGTACCCAGGGGTGAAATCTCACCATTCTCCTTTCATGCTTCTCTTTGGAGAAAAACAGAAAAGAAATAAAAGGAAAGAAAATTATTCCAGGCACACATTTAGCAATGCTCATAAATCCTGACAATATTAACAACACACGACAGCTTCATTGAGCAAATTGGCAGCGAGTGTAGGCAGCTTAAGGAGGCAGGAGGTCTGGAATGAAAAAAAAGAGAGAGAGAAAGAGAAAACGAGAAAGAGAGAGACAGAGAGAGAGACCACCAGGCATGCAAAAATTTCCCATTCTGCTCTTTTCTAAGTCTGTCTATAAAACAAGGAGGTACGAGGGCATGGTGAGAATCTGAAGACGGTGCATGCAAGGTGTGTGTGTGTGTGCGCATGTGCACTCTCACACTCACATACTGGTGCACAGCTCCCAGGAGACTGTATAGGGAATAATCCATTCCTAAGATGTCACTCATCCTCCTTTATACAAATTAACCTCCATCCTCCTCGTGCCAGATTAATTTGCTCTTTGTTTCCTTGACATCCAGCTGGGGGAGAGCTCAGAAGAATTAAAGCAAGTTCTTCAAGAGGTGAAAAGGGGAAATCAGGGCTTCTGGGACCTGGAACCCTGGAGAATCAGCACTTGCTGCACTGCCTCCCCCCAGGGAAACAGGAAGCTCGTCTGGGTCTCTGCCTTCTCCTATCTGCAGGAGGGAGCCCATCTTGGCCTCCAGATTATGGTAAGTAATAATAGCTTCTTATATGTACTCTTGTCTGATCTGTAACCAGTGATCTGCAAGCAACATACCAACTTCTACCAACTCACTGTTGTTGAAGTTCCAGCCAGCCTAGGTCTTCTACAACATTCCTGGCCTCACCTACCTATTTGATTCTCCACCTGGTATAAAGGGCCACCCTACTGCTCCTACCAATTCTCAGATGGCTTTAGGCTACTTGGAAGTGTCAGATCCTTGTGAATCTGTTCCTTCCAAGGGGCCACATCATGCCAGTCTCCCAGAACTGGAAGCTTTAGTCATCATGAAAAGTTTTGTCATAAAGAGTAAATTTTAAAAGAAATGCAAACACCATCAGATCCATGCTCCAAAGTGTGGATCTTCCATTTTTCCCTTTAGCTGTGTATCTGTTTGCTGTCACAGTCTGTATGAATAAATAAGCTATCTAGTATTATTTTTGGAAAGAGGAGCAATACAAAAACATTATAAATAAGCACAAATAATGCTAACATTGAATTAATGAAGCTGCGTTTTCAAAATACACATATGCAAATCATATTCAATGAAAAGGAATGACACATACCCCTAAGGCATCTCTGCATTGAGGCAAAAAATTACCATGAAATGGGGAGCTCCAACTTTTCAAAAGAGTCCACAGAGGCCAATGGAAAGGAAAACAGCCATCTGTTAGATGGTGTATCCAAGGGATTAAAATTAGTTCATTGTTCACAGGGGAATGACCTGTGATTTCTAGGTTGCAGAGATCAAAATTCTGGTCCATCAAGGCCCATCCCAACAATCTTTGAAGAGTTAGAATGAGGAGCCATGAAAAGAGTGGTCATTTCCATTTCCATTTCCATTTCTTCATTACTACCCCACACTACAAAGGACCATGTACATGAGGGACCATGCCTGGCACTGTGCTGCATAGTTTGCAAGCACTTCTTCTAACAAGTTCATGAAGTACAAACAGTAATCCCCCTTTTGAGGGCAGACATATTGAAGATTAGAGAAAAAAGGGACTTTCTGGAGTAAAACAGCTCTTAAATATATTCTGTGCATTTTTATAACCTCAACACATATACTTTCCACTGTTGATGTTCCCTTTTAATGATGCAGTTATCAGACAATGAGGAACTACAGGAGGAAAAGTGAGGAACTTCTCCTCAAATATCCACTAAATAGACACTGTCCAAATGAAACACTAGGGCACAGCGAGTGAGATCACCGACAAGGGGAGCAACAGGAGTGCACCACTAGACCTAATACCCAGGACAAGGGGTGGGGCAATGTGCAGGGTAGGTTGCCATGACCCTGGGCAAATCAACCTAATGGGTATAATAAATTGGTTTATCTTCCCTTATGCACCTAAATGAGGTAGCAGATGTTATCATGCTTTGCATGTGGGAAATGTTCCCCAAAATCTATATTCCATGAGTTTGTTTGAATCCACATTTGTTCTTATATTACAAAATAAATAAAGAGTCAATGACAATCTATTTATCTATCATCGATCTATCTATAATTCCACACTGTTTAATATTTCCTGATCAGTCTCTCATCCTCATAGACTACCTGGACAGAATAGGAGGATTAAGGAAGTTTGCGATTTTATACATGGAAAGGTGAGAATACCAGTTCTCTATGCAACATCAGACTATATTTTTATATATTATTATTTCCCACACAAATCACCCTGCAGGGTTCCCTGATCCAATTCCACACTCAAAATGACCTAAATGGATGTGTTTTTCAATCTTTTAACCGCCTTAAAATGCACACACCTACTTAATCCTTTATTATCTAGATCCATACCCCAAGACTCTTTCCTACATCTTTAAGAATTCTTTACTCCACACTCTTGTCTATTTATCAGTTTATCCAGTCATTCACCCATCCTCCCATCTTAAAATTTTTCCAAAAATGTTTTCAGAAGGTCTGTTTTGAGCTAGACACACATAAGACAAGGTCCTATCCCTAGGGAATTTAGCCACTAATTGGAACAATAAATTCCAATAAATGATGATAAAACATAGTCTGAGACATAGGAAAAGTGTTCAACACATTACATGGAGAAAGATTTTTTCTTGTATAATTTTAGCAAAATGACAAGAGGAATTGGGGCAGACCTCAAGGCAATGTTCTCATTTACTCATCACACAATATGTGCCAGGTACCACACTAGACAATTTTAATTTTACTATTTTATACACTATTAACAAGGTCATAAATCAATTATATGAAATAAACACAGAGGAAGGTATTTCTGCCAACCCCCATCACTACAACTAATCTTCCAAACTTTAGCTCTTGAATGGTTTGGTAGGATGTTTTCAGACTGGGCCACAGAAATTACACAGCACGCCTGTCCTTGGGAATTCTCCTTTCTACCTGTCCTGATCTCACGCCTGGGCCAGTAAATTCAATCACTCAGCTTTGGTTTCTCTTTCTCATCAATCACATGAGTTTATGTAGCTACCCATGGAACAGTTAGACCCTAAATATATAGACTGATAGTGAGTTGTAGACCCCATTTGGACTACTGGCTGCTGTCTTCACATTAGCCTTCTCTATGGATAAGAAAAGGTAATGGGTATGGAAGGATTCAGGGATTCTTGAGTTCCTGGCTACAACACCATCCACCCCACCAGCACCACTCATTTTCTCTTAAGAACTGGTGGCAGTATTTCCCACTTTGAAGATGAGGAAACTGATGTTCATGGGGGATGAGGACTTACTTAGTTCCAGTCATTCTACTTTTAGTGGAAAGGCCAGAGTAGGAACCTGAATGACTACCACTCCACAAAGAGTGCTCTTTCCACCACATCACACCAATCTGAGCTGAGATAGGAGGGTACAGAGAATCTGGGCATTGTTGAGACAAGAGAAGACAAGGATCCTCCATTCCACTCCTGAAGGTGCCTTGACATCATCACACACACACACACACACACACACACACACACACACACAATCTGCTTTTGCCACACCTTCAATGTCATCAGACCAGCTGCCCTAACAACTGCTAGAGAGGCAGCCGCTTCCCTACCAACATTGTATTACAAAGAACACAGAAGAGAAAAACCAGGCCTTTTCCTGGGGAAACTTTTCTGTTAAGAAGCAAGAACCCAACAGCTTCCTTGAGACCCATTTTTCATGCGATTAATGTCAGGCCTCCCATGTTTCCTAATGAAACCTGACACTAACTGAGAAAAATGGATACATTAATATTGAGTTCATTAGTAAATAGATTACCCAAATGTTTGGGGTGAGGGGAGGAGGAAGGTGAAGGGAGAAAGAGAAAGGGGACGAGAGGCACACATACCACTCAGCTATTCTGACAGGAGCCTCTCTGAGGACCACATGCTGATCAAATATTTATGTATTTTAATGCACCAATCTGTTAAGTCAGGAAATATTCTCTTTTACCAAAAATATTTTAAAAGAAGGCTCACCTGATGCTGGGTTTATTTACATGGGATTTTTTTTAGATGGGAACAGAGGTTTGTAGAGGAAAAGATGTGGCTTATGGCCTGACCTCTGTGCCCTGGATGTGAAGCATAAGTGGCTGCTCTTTGGAGACCTCACATCCCCCTCCCCACACACCCCTCCACACCAAGAGAAAGAGAGTAGGACAGAAGTAACCTGGTGGGAACAGAGGTTGTAGAAGAAGAATGCTCTGTGAGTCCTGCTGATTTCCTCCAGTCCTGCTAAAGAGGAAGTAAAGGGTGCAATGGTCATGGCTCCCAACCATGCCAAGCTTCATGGGAGGAATGCAGGCAAATTGGCAGCAGTGGAAGCCAACAGAGCCAAGGGTCTGGCTCTGCCCCTTCCTTGAGGTGTAACCTTTGTCCACTTTCCAGGCTTCCTAAAAGGAGATGCCAAGGTTAGTCTTAGCCTGCCTCACAGACTCCCTGCTACTATACTCAAATGGTGTCATGGGAAGGAAAAATTTTGATATAAACTGTCCAGTGCCATAAAAGGCATAATGCCGCTGTTTTTATAAGACATCTCTATTCCTTCATGTGCATATGATGAAGCACAAAGTAAGAGCAAGGAGACCAAGCCTCCAGTCCCACCTCTTCCAGCTATCCACTGTGTGACCTTGGATAAGTCTTTCTGACTTGCTCAGCCTCAAAATGCTCACCAGCAACATGGCCCAGCTGTACCCCTACTAGATAACCCTTCCAGAGTTTGCATGGTGATGTCAGCCCTGGAGAGACTTCAGGAGGATGGTAAGTAGCTCCAACACAATGCTGGCTCCTCCAGGGACCCAAGATTAATCCATGATTACAAGGTCAGAGTGGAGACACACAAAGGCACAGATGCTCTCTCAGAACTATGTATCTCTCAGACACATTTTGTGTCTCTTAAAGTCCTTGTGCAAGGAAATCTTGTGTCATGCTTGGAGGAGAAAACAACTTAATAAAAGTGAAGATGGAAAGAAAGAAGGAAATAGTCCAGGTAGAAATGGACCCCAGAGAAAGTAGATGCTCATGAATCAAATAGTTTCTTTTCTGGTTGCTGCATTTCACTCTGTCATGGGTACTTTATTCGCTGAGATAGGAATGATCTGCCAAAACGTTTTTACACACAAGAGACGGAGATACACAGACAGATGGTGAGAGACAGAGGCAGACACAGCCTCTAAGCTGGAAGCAGAAACTTTCCTGTCTTCACAAGCAGGAGGTTACGAAAACAAAAAGACAAAAAGAAAAGCAGAAAATAATCAAGCAAAAGACAATGCCATATTCAAAGTTGGTTCTTTGTATTCCAAACAGCAGTGACATTTCTTTAAACAGCAAGGCAAATCCGCTTATAGGAGCCTTTCATGTGGGCCTCTTGCCACCAAATTTATTAGCAGAGAGAGAAATGCCTGAAAAAGAAGTCATTGAGTGCATGGGAGGGTATAAAGGAAGAAGGGAAGAAAAAATGCATTTGGTTACTCAAATCTTCTAATGTGACTCACTAGCTCTATTGTGACAAAGTGAGGGGTCTCTGAGGAGTTCATTTCACATCTCATCCATCCTCAGAGTAATAGGAAAATCCCCCCTTGTTTCTGAAAAATATCAGCACACACTATGTGCCACATACACTCAATTCCATTAGAGGTAATGGAATAAGATTGTCCCAGAAGTTGTTTTCAATTGCTTGAGTGCATTCTTTATTTAGGGAAACAAGAATATATGAGCTGTCTGACTCAAGTTAAAATGTGGACCCAAGTTTGTAGTGATAGCCAGGGATGGCTAGGTTGAGACCTGGTCAAATATCACCTCTCTCTATGGTTGAAGAAATAATATTTAGCATCTCTATTTTATGTCATATCACAAAGCAGCATAGGTCTATTCATTACTGCTGCTAAACAAATAGAGTCCCTGAATCGTCTACTCCCACAGTCATTCCCATTCTCTGAACAGGACCATTCAACTCTGAGCCTGAAGAACAAACACACTGAAGTGCCAGATGGTCAGGAGTTTTCATCCCCCTTTCCACCACTTCTAGCTGCCCACTTATTGGCAAGTCATATCACCTCAATGGAACTCAGTTTTATCAGCTGAAAAATCAACAAAACCAATCCATATTTGTGGCAATAATTTGATTTATGTGCCACAGACAGTGAACAGCCCTTTAGAAATCATATAGAAAGTGGGAAATGCTAATTAGCAGTGAGTTGGAGTTTCTCGGAGTGAGTTCTACCACTGAACACCCCCTTCATGTGTGATTTGGTGAGTGCAGGCCATCATTTTCAGTGCCAGGTCGGAGACCTCAAGTTCACCTCCCAATACTGACTTAATTTACTAGGAAATTCATTTCTTCTGGCTGTGTCCCTGTTTTCTCACTTACAAAGTGAAGGAGAATGTACTTAATATTTATTTTAACCATTTGAAAACTGTTTTTAGAACAGAACCTTTTTTTTTCCCCAAACACATCTTTATACAGAAGTAAAACCTGCATAACAAATCAGAGTGGGTACGGAATAGCAGTGAGAGTCAGGAGTCCTGTACATAACTGTGCTCCAATTACCTTGGGCAGCATCTTCTCTGGAAAATGCAAGGGACTTTGGAGTACAGGGATAAAAGCAGTGCCCGATGACATCAAGATCCTAGCAACTCATGTCCTTCAAAACCACAGGCGAGAAGCGCTTAGGAATTTCAGGAGTAAGGTGTGTTCCTCCTTCTTGGCTTCTTGTGCAAAGCTAGGGAAGGGGTATAGTTCTCCTCTGCTTCTCACCCTCATCACAGGTAAAACAAAAACAAAAAACAAAAAACAAGGCAAGGAGGGGTGATGAGAGATGCAATGCTTCCAGAAACAAAAGGCAGCCCACAGGAGTCCTGTCCACGGTCGTTTCATTCCCAGACATGGGCAGGGTATCTACAAAGGGACATATCATGACTGTTTGTGTTTGCTTCCTTATGGCTTTCATAAATACCATCACAAACTAGAACTGGGAGAGCACACAGATAGAAATTTATTCTCTCTCCATTCTGGAGGCTGCAAGCCCATCGATTTTGGCCAAAATCAACTTGTTGGCTGGGCCACACTGCCTCTGCAAGGCTCTAGAGGAGGAGCCATTCCTAGCTTCTTCCAGTTTTAGGTGGTTACTGGCATTCCTTGGCCTGTGGCTACAAAAGTTCAGACTCTGCCTCTTAGATCATATTTACTCCTCTTCTTCTGTCTTCACTCAAATCTCGCTCTGCCTCCCTTTCATCAGGATGCTAGTGATTACTTTAGTACTGGATCCATTCAGATAAGACCAAACTATCTCCCCATCTCAGTAATGTAAACTTACAGTCACATCTGCAAAGACTATTTTTTCCTTTCATATAAGATATCATCCTCAGGTTCCAGGAATTAGGATGTGGATGTCTCTTGGAGTCATTATTCAACCCAACTATACTGTTGTTCCTCATCTAGTGTCACAGAGCAAACCTTCCTTAAGGATGCAGACAGGTACACCTAATATTTAACTAATGAAGTGATTTTACACTCTACAGGCACAGAGAAATCTCTAGGATCCTTTGTCAAGCTGTCCCTTTCGTCTGAACTACACTCTGCTCCCATGCCAACTCACTTGTGCAAAGTCTACTTATCCTGAAGAACAAGCTTGAAAACCACTCATCTACAACTCTTTCTCTGGTCACTACAGTACCTGAACTTGCTTTTCCTAAGACAGACTTGCAAAAACTATTAGCTGAAATGGAATGTCACCGGCAAGTAGCAAGTATGGGTAATGTTTATGCAGAAATTTCTAACACTTGTGTTTAATACTTGATATGAACAACACAAACATCCTATGAGATAGATACTAGTATTTTCAACCTTATTTACAGATGAGAATACTGAGACTTGAAGAGGTTAAATAACTGGACCAAGATGCCTCAGCTACCAAAGAGTGAAGGAAGCACTCTACCCACACGCATGGGCCCAGGGTCCAGCTCTCAACACAGTCTGTATCATCTGTTCTCTCACCCATGCCTTCCTGCTTAGCTCTTTCTAACACATGTTGTCTTGTAACAACTCTGTATTTCCTACCAGAATATAAATTTCTTAAAGGCCGAGTCTTTTGCTTTCTTGTACCCTTCCTGCACCTGGCTTAAACCCTAGATTCCATAAATACATGAATGATTAAGTGAGTTAAAAAGATTAAGTGAAGGAGGAAGAGATCAAGGAAGACAGGCAAGGAAGACAGGAAGAAATGGAAAGTATAGGGAGAGAAGAGGAAAGGAGGAAGGAGGAAGAAACTTAATCGACTCAGAAAATGCTACCCAGGACATCTCCCCTCTTAGATATTACTCCAGAAATTCCTGAAGCAGGAAATCACCTCCCAAGGTGGCCTCATCTTCAGTTCCAGTAGAGAAATAGAGAAAAAGGGGGAGGAGAAAGAGAGGGAGAGGACAGGAAGAGGGAGAAGAAGGGGGGAGAAATTGTGGAAGAAAGCCCATCCCCAAAAGCAACAGTAACAGGAGAAAATTACGCCATACACCACAGTACAGCTAATAAGATTTCAAAGTGCTACATGTATGGAAGTGAACCCTGCAGGCAGGTTTGAGAGCTGGAGGGGGACACCATGCAGGAGGCAAAGGCAGTGTGGAGATTTACTAAGCCAAAATGAGTTCAGAACCCTAGAGACCCTGCCCCTCCCCAGCTTCACTCATTCCAAAAGGCAGATGACCACATTAACTTTCAGTACCACATCTGGATTCTCAGTATACATCCGGATTCTGGAAACAGCAATGCCCAGGGTTGCCTCATTCGTATGTGTACACATGTAACCTGTGCACAGTCAGAGTCTCAAGCAATGCCACTCCCTGCATAGGAAGCTGTACTTCCTCTATGCAATCCATCCTCCTGCTTCATGGTGATTGATTTTGTTTTCATTTCTTCATCTCTGAGCCTAAAGCTAAGGAAAGAATGAACACAGCTTTCAACTCTGGACCTAAGAGTAATGAGAAGGATGAGGTAAGAGGAATGTGGGGAGGAACAGCCTGGATGGAGCTCCTATGAGCAATATCAATGAGAGGCTGTCCTCCTATCGCTCATTTTCTCCTAAGGGCCTGGATGTATTTTTTATCTAAACATGAATTAGTATAATTTATTATTTAATTTCTCTAGAATGTGGTTATCCACACTGACACAGCAACCTGTATAAGAGCAAGGGAACTCTTTTCACCTGAGGCATGAGCAGGTGGAGGCTAAATGGAGATCTGGGACCATATGAGAGCTAGGGTCAGAGGTGGGTGGGTCTACTGGGGTAAAAGAGGCTGTTTGTGAAGCTGTGCTTTGCACAGAGATAGGGGCCTAGGAAGTGACTGCCTGGAGCCACCTGTGGTCCAATGAGTCCCCCACCCCTCAAGAGTAGCTCTCAGCACTCACCCTGTCTTTTGCATCCATTCTTTCATTTATTCGACTCATACACATTGAGTACCTAATATGTGTCAGACACAGACTGGGTTCTGGTGTTCAGTAGAAAACAAAGTCCCTGCCCCGATGGATTTGTGACATAGAAACATAAGCAAGTCTGAACAATAACCACACTATTTTTGGAGAGCTCTCAATGTGCCTTTCACAATTCCAAGTGCTTCCAATGAAGTCAATCATTTAATTGTCACCAAATCCCTACTATAACCTGTAGATAATGGGTGAGGAGACTGTCATCAGGAGAGACTATGAACTTGCCCAAGGTCATATAGCTGGTAGAAGGCCCAGCCCAGCTTTCAAACCCAGGCAACTGGTCCTTACTCAAAAAACAAAAGTAAGTACAAGGTTATAACTGGTGTTGAGTGCCACAGGCAAAATGAGCACGGTTCAATGGCAGAGAACATCTGAGGCAGAGGGCTCCCTGGACCAGGAGGTCAGGGAGCACTAGGTTACTCTAAGGAGGTGACATTCCAACTAGAGGAGCTGTCTAATGAAAAAAAGCTGGCCACATGAGAACCAACCGAAAACCTTGTTTCAAGAAAACACCTACACTTCCCTAGTCCATGTTCTTTTATACACCAACTTTCATTTCACTTCTGCTGAAGCCAGAATTAGACAGGCAGTCAGTATAGATAGGTGAATTGAATCAGGTCCGATCAAGGCGGCCAATTTGGGTCTGGGAAGTTGGAGAAGTACTGAAATACTAATACCTTCAGATCCTCTCCTCCATCCTTATCAGGATAAACCTGACTCTGCTCCAACCTGTTACTAAGGTAACCTGTCCCAAGGAGTTGTTAATTATGCCCCCTTCTTGCCTAAATCATCCCACTTGGGCCCTTCCCCCTATCCATGTGCTTTTTATCTTTTGGCCATCCCACCGAGCATATCCTGGGCCTAGCCGGCATAGTCACTTAGGCAGGAGGGAGAGATAAGGGGAAGAAAGAAGGAGAACAAAGGAAGCCTAGAACATATAAAAAGGCAAAACACATATACTTCTTAGGATACCAGGATACCAGCTATGGCCCCTTTCTCCCTCCCAGAAGAAGTCTGTTACCCTTTTTTAAAAAACCCTTCTTAAATGCTTGCCTTGGTGTGCTTTTCGAATGTTACACTTCAGCATGTGAGGAAGCAGGACTCGTCACAGGTAACTGGCAATATCACTACCCCATCCCTTTTTTCTTACTCCTTTACCTCCATCACCAATATCCTCAATTCTGCAGTTTCCTCTTTCACCCTGGACCTCTCTTTTCTCATTAGTTAGTTCTCTCCATCTGTAATTTGGGTTTTCTAGTGACTCCCATTCTGGCCTACCTTTTAATCTTTATTTCGCACTGAAGCAAAATAAGGGCCAGAGGAAGGGAAGATGAAAAGGAAATAATTACACCAAGCATTTTCCAGATGTTTTCTTGCCTAACTGCCTCGGGACACTTAGGAATGTTATCATATTTGCCCAAAGCTGCATGACCCCAGTGATTACAGTCAGACTTATTTGCACTGACTCCTTATTACTCCATGCTATTCTACCAGGGTGATGGCTACTTTAAAAAAGGACTTGCAGATCTCAAGTCAAGAAAAGACACAGGAAACAAAGAAATAGTACATAGCCAAGGTAGCCTTTACAAATTTTCCACGGAGTTTTTAGATCTGTACCTCCTACTGAACCTTGAACTTGACTATCCATCTAGACAGCATTTGTCGAACCAACCAACCAAACTCCTGATGAATTCATCTGTGCTCAAACTTTGCAATCCTATTATCTTAGTTCAGGAGAGGTTACCCAATTCTTCCATTTCACAGATACAGAAACTGATATCAAATCAAGGATAGAATTTAGGTTCTCCCGATACATCGTGAAGCAAAAATAAGCAATTAAATATGGAAAAAAAATCACTCTGCCCTCATGTGACTTTTCTCCCTCATCTCCTTTTTCTGCCAATGGTGCAAATGAATCTGTCCTTGGTCATCTATTTTCTCAAGGTAATAAACATCATACATGATTATTAAAATCATATAGACTTTGGCTCAAATCCTATCACTGATAACCTTGATCAGTTTACTTAACTTCTCTGAGCTGCAATTTCATTGTCTGTAAAATGGGGGCACCAAATCCTGTATGTTTAAGGTTGCTCTGAGAATTATGACAATCAGTGCATTCCCTTTGACTCCTGGAGAAAATGAAATGTACAGTAACTGAATAGAAGAACAGAAGCAATTAATCATGACTAAGTTAGTCAGTACTTAAACTACTCTGACTACCACCTCAAGGGTATCCTGCTGCCTCAGACACTTGAGATGGGTACTTGATACATGATACTTGAGATAGGATCACCTGGTACATCTGTCAGCCAAGGACATCCAAGGAAGGGACTTTGGGGTGGAAATTGGAAAACATGAAGGAAGTGAGGTCAAGGAGCAAAGGCCAATGCTAGATTTCTCTAAAATCATGAATGGGTTGACAGATGAGAAGCAATCTCCGTACCACGGAGCAGGCTTTGTGGAGAGGTGTTTTTTGTTTCATAAATACACTGTTCTTACATAAATGGCTCTCCGTGATGACCAAGGCACTTTCTGGTCCGTTATCTCATTTGCTCACACTACCACTGGAAGGTTGCACCATAACTCAAGAGTCAGTTCTTTGGTCAGCATACTGTATTCTAATCAGACACTCTGCTAAGTCTCCCTATAATGTCACAGCAACCTTGTGTGTAGGTCCTATTATTATTCTCTGGTAAATGAGAAAATCATAGTTCAGATAGGTTAAGAATTTGCCCTGAATTACACAGCTAGCTAGTAAGGACCTCTGCTGTATCTAGTATAATTCTCTGTTCCAACTGCTCCCAATTCTTTGTTCTTTATATATAAATATAATGCAAATATCTTTTTTCTGGAAATCAGAAATAGGCAATAAATTAAAAAGCAAGACTATGGTAGCTATAAACACAAAAAGAAGCAGGTTCTCAAGGGCAGAGAAGGTGTGAATTGTTAAAAGAGAACAAAAAGGGGGATCTGACCTCACACGTCTTGTGCAGAGCTCCCAGCACAGGGTGATAAGGGTACACGTGCTAAAGGGTAGAGAAGGCCTAGGGACCTGGGTGTTATGTCCAGCTTTCTGAAGACAAAAATGACATATTAATTTAGATTACAAAGCCCTGTGTATGCTGCTTTGCTGGAATTTAGAGGAAATGAAAAAATTCTAATCAGAGAGTCTATTGCCAGATCAGAAGATTACACTGAACTTACATTCTCATTATTTTTAATGTTTTCAAGCAACATGGCACCAAGCTTAAAATCAGAGAGGAGAATAATCTATTTATAGGTAAGTAGGTAGGTAAGTAGGGAGGGCTGTTGAGCCAGGGCCTGGGAGTTCAAGTTAACCCTGTCCCCAGGGTAGGGAGATTGAGCAATTTGGCCAAAAGAAAAATGAAGCAGGGATTCAAGGCAATTTGCCAGGTAGGTCAGCATAAAAATTTGCTGCTCTGATTGAAGACATGAGACAAATGAAGATCCAAACAAAATACTGGGAACTGGCTATACTTTTCTTTAAAACCTGCAGATACTTACTTCAATTGCGCTTCTTAACCTGCATGTATATTATGCGAGGTGTGTTGAGCAATGCCAAGTACAGGCTTGATTCTCAAAATGTGTTCCATGGAATCCCACGTGAATAAGACATTAATAACAAATATGGCATTCTGTGGCCATAAATAAGTGTAGGAAATGCTGAGATAAACCAAGATAAATGGGTCTATTTATTCTAAGGCTGCACAGAGTCTATTTACTTGATATTCTGACATTACTATGAATGTCCAGTATGTGTGCATATGTGTTTATTTGGGTATAGTCATTTTTCTGCACTTTATTCTGGGTCAGAGTTTGGAAAATTCTGGTTTAGATTATTTCAGTCAACTTTACTATGAGAAAAAGAAAGACAAAGAAGGATATTTAAGCTTTTATTTGAGAAGTGCCAAACACTTTGTGTAAAGCCCAGGGCTTCACTGTCATAGTATTAGGTTGGAGCATTTCATTAATAGCGGATCTCCTAATTCATGTTTTACGATCCTGTCAGCACACAGAAGCATTTGTCTTTGTCCAAAAAGAAAAGTGTGCTCAGCTTCTCATCGTGTGGCTCTCCTCCCTTTGCCCCATTAACTTGGAAAAGAGGAATCGCTGGAAAAGGTGGACGAAAGTCAAAACCATCGAGTTGTCTTTTTATGGATTTATCGAGTGGCAACTGGTGCCATCCAAGGAGCTAGGCGAGGGCAGTGAAGCATGCTGGGAAGCCCATTGATCATCAGGCACCAGGGTCAGAAAGGATTTTATCTTCTGTCCTCAAACTCCAGCAGCAAAATCGTGTGCATGTGCAGCCAATGGGAGGCTGGGGGAGGCAAGGAGTCAGTACTCGCTCTCTGGCCTCTCCATGGAGGATCTCCAATGTCAAAGTAGGGTAAAATGACATCTTCCTCTCTGGCTGAGACATCACTGAGTCCCAACTGTTCACCTATTAAACAGAAAAAAAAGCAAGGGCCGGACCGCCTGCATGGCTGACTTCCCTGTTTAGGGGAAGTTACATCCAAGTCACACTTGTTACTGGAAATTTATCATGGATTAACTTCTGTAGAACTAGACAGATTAGACATGGTACCTGCCTTCAGGAGTCCACTGTTCCGTGGTAGAAAGATAAATAAGTGGCCTTATTCACGCCATGGAGGGAAGGACACTCAGGTTCAGAAGGAATATTTAAAGGGAATGGTGCACTGGTCAAGGGACCAGGAAGGCTCTAAAAACTGTGATGGTTATTCCAGAGGGAATATCCCAGAGATAGAGCTTAATTCCTTCCCTTCAGTGCAGACTATAAGGAGGGACTCACTTCTCATAAAGGCAGTAAATAAAGGTCAGTCTCTTAGTGGAAAAACTTAACAGACAACTCGTAGCCCAGAGATCAAGGCTAATGTCAGTAATGATGGTCAGGTTGATGCCATACACTACCTAAGGTGGTGTGTTGCCAAGGGCATTTCACCTCTGTGGTATCTTTCCCTGAAGAGCACATAGTTTCAATCTAATCCTGAGAAAACAATAGACCAATCCAAACCAGGAGTAGTCTACAAAATACTTGAACTCTGCTTTTCACAACTGTTAACATAAATTTTTTTAAAGTGGGAAAACTGAGAAAATTTCACATGTCGGAGGAAACTAAGGAGACATGAGGACTAAGAGCTGCATGGATTGCATCCTGGGACAGAAAAAGAAACATTTAGTGAAAATAAGTAAAATATGAATATATCTACGGTTAACAGCTACACAAAAAAATGCTGATTTCTTCATTTTGACATATGCATCATTGTATTATATGATGGTAACATTAAGGAAAACTGGTTAAAAGGCGTATGGAAAATCTTTGCACTAGTCAGCTTTTCATTACTATCACATAATGCCCAAGATAGATTACTTTATATATATAAAGGTTGTTTTGTTTTGTTTTTTAGCCTACAAGCTTGAAAGATGGAAGTTCTAATAGTATGAAAGGCTCCAGCGAAAGACCCCCTTGACTGTATTACATCATGGTAAGAGTCACATCTCTGTGTGATCTCTCTCCCTCTCCTTGTAAATTTATCAAGATTCAATCACAGGGTACCACACTAATAACCTAATCTAATCAAATGTAACACCTACCCAATGATTCCACCTCTAAACATCATAATCAGATTAAGTTTCCACTCTCTCCATACCATTAACTCATTATGTCCCATTGTCCTATATATAGGACACCTATAAAAGTCTATAAAAGTTTGATATGACACCTATAAAATTGGTCAATTTAAGTTTTTTAAGGACAGTGGGACATAATGGGTTAACCTAAGAATCTGAGAATAAACTTCCGAATGAGTTCAGGGGAACAAAACACATTGAAACTACAGCACTGTATTATCTGAGTCAATTTTCTATAAATCTTTATTCCAAAACTAGGAATCTTTTTTTTAAAAGTCACAGTGTTTTTGAAGGGTTTTGAGAAATTAATTATTCTTGTAAGGTAGTTCAGAGAAGAGAAAAATGAAAACCAAACAAAGACACGGTAGTAGAGGGAAAGATGTGCTCAGAATAATAGAGAAGGTGTTGCTAGCGCATTTTGTATTGGATATGGTGGCAGAGCATGCTGAGCAGAGGAGAATGAGTTTGGGAACTACTAGAGACGCTTGCCCTAGAATCTTATAGGCCAGGCAAAGGTGTTAGAGGCCCACCTGAGTAGCCAGAGCACAGCAAGCTTGTCAGCTATGAGCAGCATGTCTACAAGTCAGAGGCACTGGCAAAGACAAGCAGCAAGTCAGGTCCAGTGATGAAGAAACAAAGTGGGAAAACAGCAAGCCACCCCACGGTTCTGACCCCTGTGCAGAGTCCGCTCCGACAGGACTTCCATGTAGGTGGTAGATAGGAAAGGTAGAGCGGCTTTATGAAGTTTGACTTGAAAACATGAAGACGAGCCTGCTTGTTCTCTTTGCACACCCAGTGTCCACACTGCCTGCCACTTGTTCTGCCAGAAACAAGAAAGAATGTTTGAGGAAACAGAAAGGCAAGTGGGTACAACTGAGAAATAGGGAAACAAAAACTTAAACTCATGAGCTGGGCGCCATGGTGCATGCCTGTAATCCCAGTGGCTTGAGTGGCTGAGGCAGGAGGATTGCAAGTTCAAAGCCAGCCTCAGCAACTTATTGAGGCCCTAAGAAACTCAGTGAGACCCAGTCTCTAAGTGAAAAAAAAATAAAATAAAAATACAAAAAAAAAAGGGCTGAGGATGAGGCTCAGTGGTTAAGCACCCCTTGGGTTGAAATCCCTGGTGCCAAACAAACAAAAAACATGATGTCAAATGATCAATAGATACAAAGAGGTAATAGGATTTAGGGAAATAGATCATGGTAAGGCCCATTCACAAATCTTAATATCTACCCCATGTCTCAGAGTCAAGTTCAAACCCCTAATACTGACATACAAGGTGTACTATACCATCATTTCTGTACATTAATTTTTTAAGAATTTTTGCAGTGGGCCCAAGGGCACTCTATCACTGATCTAAACCTCCAATCATTTTTAGTTTTTTATTTTGAGACAGGGTCTTGCCAAGTTTTTCAGACTAAACTTGAACTTGAGATTCTCTTGCCTTGGCTTCCCAACTTGATGGAATTATAGATGTGCACCAGCATGCTCAGCTATAAATTATGTTTATGCCTCGTTTTCTGTTTTGTGGCATTTATTACACACTCTAAAAAAATTAAATAAGACAAAGCAAAACTCAATTCCTAATTCTTATACTAATTCATCAATTGGGCTCTCAGGAAGGCTGAGCTGCCTTTACCAAAGTCAAAATCTTACACCATCATTCAACATTTCATGCACTGTCCCCATGAAGGCTTCCATGACTACATAGAAAGTACAAACTGTTCTTCCCTTCAAGCTTCCATCAAGTTCAAGTTTCTCCCCATAAGGGACAAAAAAAAAAAAAGCCCTCACCTTCACAGCCTCCTATAAATGTGGTCAAGTGATTGACTTTCGGCTAATACATCATAAGGTGAGATGTTCTAAGGAAGACTAGCTCTAATGAAGGAAAGTGCTCACAAGAGATCTGCTTTCTGCCTGCTCTTCTTCATGCCTGCTGGCGGCACTAAAACCATCTAGAATACTCATAGAGAAGGCCAGGACAACCAAAGAGGTTCCAGTCCAGAACACTGACATCTTGAACTACAAAGTCACCTATTTCCACGTTTTATGTCACGTAAGATAATTGAATATTCTCACTGTCTAAACCCCTAGGACACAGATTGAAGTAGCTTAAGGAAGATCCTGCTTAATATATTTTTAATTGACTTGGAAGTAAGGTTTCCTAACACTGTGTGCATTTTGTATAGGAATACCTAGTCTTCTCAATGTACCATCAGAGAGAAAGAATCCACTAAAATCAGAGTGTATGCCTCCAGCCCTGGACTGGAGAGAACATAGGTCTCACCTCAGAAAACAATTACTCTCTCATGTGAATTTCCTATCTAGCCCAAGAAAAATTATCCAAGGCTAAGTCATAATCTCCTTATGAATGCAACTACCTTTAAATGTCAGCAATGACTTTCATATACTTCCCCTTAGAGCAATTATTAGTTTAATGAGGAATATGCACTATCATCTGCATCCTACGTCTTGTGACACTTGATAATATCCACCAACCTGGAACCTCCCACACATTACATGCAAAGAGATCAAATAAAATATTTTCTTCACATTTTGGAGTCCCAAAATCAGAGCTAATGGGAGAATCAACAACTAGTAAGCAGTTATGGAGCTATAGTGCATAGGGATGCAGGCACTGGGAGGTAGAAGACAGAGACAGACAAAAAAGGGGAAGAAAACAGTCAATTATAGTAGTCTCCCATTACTATGGTTTCACTTTCTGCAGTTTCAGTTATCTTCAGGCAACTGTGGTCTGGAAATATTACATGGAAAAGTCCAGAAATAACAAACAGAACTGTTAAGTTTTAAATTGTGTTCCATTCTGAGTAGTATAATATGTTGCCATCCTGCTCCATCCCATCCAGGACAGGAATTTTCTTTGACTTATGTATCCATGATGTGTATATACTATCCGCATTTTAGTCATTCAGTAAACATCTTGGTTATCAAATCAACTGTTATGGTATTGTAGTGTTTGTCTTCAAGCAAGTTTTATTTTATTTTATCATTTCTTACATTCATAATGTTGTATAACCATCACAACCCTATATTTTCAAAATTTAAGTACAAGAGTATATATAGGAAAAACATGGCATATATAGGGTTTGGTACTAAAACAGTTTCAGGAATCCATTAAGGGCCTTTGAATGTATTTCTTTGAGTTCTTACAGTGATTTTAGGATTTAAGGATTAGTATTCCCATTTTCTTAAAAGGAAGCTCAGAGAAATTAAGCCAATTGTTCAAAATGGCATCACTAAGCCAAAAGGTGAAAACAACCTGAGTATTAACAGATGAACACATAAACAAAATGGTATTGATGTCCAATGGAGTATCATTTAGCTGTAAAAAGGAATGAAGTTTTATATGCCTCACTCAACATAACAAGGCTTGAAAACTAATGCTAAATGTAAGAAGCCAAACACAAAACGAGCAGACTGAATGATTTCACTTGAAATACCCACAGTAGGCAAATTCATAGAGATAGATGGAGATTGCAGTGTTACCAGGCTTTGGGGATGTGTATGGAATGGGGAGTTACTTAATGGCTATAGTTTCTGTTTGGGTGATTAAAAAGTTTGGGAAATAGATGGCCAAGATGGTTGTATGACATTGTGAATGCAATTAATGCCACTAAGTAGTACATTAAAAAATGATTAAAATGGCAAATTTTATGTTATACATATTTTACAATTATAAAAATATTACATCACTAATAAATGTTTTGACAGCAATTTCAGACTCATTTCTGGCTCCAAAGTTCATAATCTTCCTAGCAAAACATCAAGAAGTCCAACAAAGATTTAATTTAGGGCTGTCCCGAAGAACTTTGTGCAATAATGGAAATGTTCTACATCTACACTGTCCAATTTTTATACAGTAAGCACATGTGACTATTTAGCATTTAAATGTGACTAATATGCCCGAGCAACAGAAAATTTAATTTAATTTTAGTTTAAAAAGTAGCCACATACTGCGTACCACAGGTCAAATCGAAGAGTGCATCACAGAGGCACAGATGCCCAATGACACATTTTTGCAGAAGGATGACAGCCTGGCACCTGAAAAGACCAAAGCCTTTCAAGTTCAGACTTCAGCATCAAAATATGTGGACCCAAAGCTCCAAAGACTAGCAGCATGGCCTCCAGCCTATCTCCTTGATTTGGTTCACCTTGACCCCCACCCATCACTCAGAGCAGACCTACCCATGTCATCTGCTTTCTGAAAACCCCACTAAATAGGAACTTCAAATGCATGCTACTAAACGAGAGAAGCCAATATGAAACAGGTACATATTCTATGATTTCAAATATACAACATTCTGGAAAAAGCGAAACTGTGGAGACAGTGAAAAGAGCAGTGGTTGCCAGAGGTAATCAGCAAGGGATGAACAAGACGGAGCTCAGAGGATTCTTAGGGCAGTGAAACTGCTCTGTCTGAATAACAATGGTGGATGCATGTCACCACACATTTGTCAAAACCCACAGAATGTACAAAACCAAAAGTGAACCCTAATGTAAACCACGGACTTGGGGTGAAAAGATGGTAGGCTCCTTGATTATAACAAATTCACCACCTGATGCAGGAAGGAGGAGAGTGGGGAAGATGCTGGGGAACAAAGGAGGCGTGGGGTGCTGGGAACTCTCTGGACGTACTGCTCAACTTTGCTGTAAACCTAAAACTGCTTTAAAAAGAAAAGTGATTTTTAAAAACTCCATTAAAACTCACCATTCTGTGGTACAGAAGGCCGCTCACCATCTGGTCTCCGACTCTCCTCCAGCCTCCTTTCTCATTGCTTCTTTGCCCCATTCCTGGTGTGGGCTAGCTCCCTAAAATCCCCAGGCTATTTTGCAGCACAGAGGCTTGGCCTATACCAGTCCCTCCATATTGTACACTGCTCAC
The DNA here is from genome assembly GCA_028644305.1 of Xerus rutilus. NCBI lineage: Eukaryota > Metazoa > Chordata > Mammalia > Rodentia > Sciuridae > Xerus > Xerus rutilus. The sequence continues at coordinate 169,343,615 of CM053399.1, forward strand.
CCTTATCCTACAGCTGTGTGGCATTCTCCTTCATAGCTTTCAAAATGCAAATCTCCCTTCTTGAATATTTTCTTGAACTATGAGAACTGAGTTTACTGTTGCTTCCTTTGTGTACCCATGCACTGAATAAATATCATAGCTTTTATTGTTTTGTTATGATCTGCCCCTTCAAATAAGCTCTGAGTTGTTTCAGGGTAGGTCTTATTCCTCTCCACCAGGGATTGCATGATCTGGTTTCAATCTTTTAGGCCCCCTGACTCTTCTCCCTCTCTTCCCTCTCCTCCACAACATCTTCCCACTCATGGTCACAGAACCCACATCCAGGCTGCAATTTCTCCAACATATCTTCCTCCACCTGTCCCCAGTGAATTCAAACTCATCATAGCTAAAACCCTACCTCTTGGGAAGTCTTCCCTGAATTTCCAGCCAAAAATAAATGCCCTGCTTGTGTGTTCTCAAAATACTTGATGTTTTTTTCCTTCAAGGCATTTACTAAAAATGTGTCTAAATAATTATTTATGAAAAAAATTGTCTTATTTTTATTTCTTCCTTTGGGCTTAAAAGCTTCTTATCCTACTTTTTCTCCTTATAGTTTTATCCATACTTCCTGCCAAATCAGAAGTGCCCAGTATGTACTTGTTGAATAAATGAAATAATTTTTCTGTCAACCAGGGTCCATGTGGGTACTTAGGTTAGTGCTAAAAGGACTGCATGTCTTTTATCTTCAGGACCTAGGACAGTTCCTGACACACAATGAGTGGTTTGTACATTCTGTATCTATTGAATGGGGAAAATGAATGAAAGGCCGGGAATCTTTACACAAATGAACCCTTCGGCACCCTCATGGTAGAAACCATTCAGCCTCACAGCCAGAGTTTGAGACTGAAGAGGCTCTTGGAATTGAAGATAAAAATAATGAAGTATGATAATAACAGTTGTTTTCATTTACCAAATATTTTTTTCAAGCATGCTATCTCACCTTTCAGTAGTGTTGCATGGTGGATGATACAAAGCCACTTCTGGAAATGGTCAGTAGGTTTCTGAGAGAGATTGTGGCACATCCCACAGAACACAGTGAGCTAGTGACCAACCAGACACAGCTGACTGGCCTCCAGGCAAAGGCACAGAGTGGGAGCAGAGGCTGCCAGGACAGAGAATCAAAAGAAGTGCTCACGATTCCGGCGGACCAGAGCCGGATGGAGAGAGAGAGAGAATGGACACTGATTACAATCTAAGGGGGATTCTTGTGCTGAAAGAGAGTTGATTGGATTCTGCTGTGATGCCAGAGTCTGTCAGCAATCAAACACCCTCTGGCTACCTCTGAACAGCTGGAATTGGAAAATTGGAGGCAGAGGCTGGCCTGCAGCTGGAGAACATGCTGGGGGACTTGGGAGCAGCTCGGTTTCAGGCTACAGCCAAAGTGGTGGATGGTACAGTTGTCCCTTCACAGCACTGCTGAAAGAAAATGCTTCCCCAATAATATCAAAAGCAGGGAAGAAAACAACATGAGAAATAGGTGACAGAGATAAATAGGGATGACCCCTTACAACTGGGGGGTGTGCAAAAGGTTTCAAATCATCACAACTTGCATTATCATCAGTTTCTCTCCCCAACCTTACTAAAATCATTGCTATTATGTTCATTTTGTAGATGCACATGTCTAGGTTGGTAGAGAGGAAATGTCTTTCTCAAAGTTATAAGTTGTCACGGGTAGAGCCAAGATAGGAATTCCAAGTCTGCCCGATTCTCAAGTACCTGGTAAGAGTACCAAAGCAAGAATCTTCAACATAAAGTCAGGATTGTAAAGTACCAAAAGGAGCTAGATTTCCCTGGAGAGATAGATATGGATCTAGATTCTTCTTGGGCATCGAATATGTGCAAGTAGGTACACCATATTGACCATTACATATAACCTAAGAGTTAGGATTATTATCCTCCTTTGATACAATGAAAATGAGGTGGAATATTAGAGGTGACATCATTTGCTGCAAATGCCAGAGTCCCCAGTTAAAATTATTCTTTAGTTTTCACTCTGCGAATCTGGGAAGCAAATGCAAGGCAGAAATGTAGCTCCTTTATTCTCTCTCAAGCAATATATCAGGAATGGCTCTACGATTAAACAGTGGTACCACAGCTGTTCAGTCTGACTTCTAATTTCAGTGAACTTCTATGTAAAATATGATTGCTTAAAATGTGAAAAGAAAATTTGAACATGTCAAAAGTGGTTAGGTCAGGGGCAATTATTAAAAAAATGAAGTAAGGTAAAAAGAATAAAAGCCCTCTCTCCATTTCACCAAGAAATGGATATGAAACATGCTGCAAGGCTGAATGACCCATTGGGCATCGTGTCCAGGGCCCACAGTACTTTAGGGACAATAAAAATATTTTAATTTTTCTTAAAACCTGAAGCAAATAAAAAACAAAGTTGTAGTCCAAAGAATATGTTCCAATATATAGTATTAATATAGTCATCTTTATACCAACACTACTGTAAAATATTTTAAATAATCATAAAATATTTTATAATGTTTTCCTGGAGTAAGTGCCCACAAAAGCAAAAGCCAAGAGGTTGGTAAAATTCAGATGAAATGGCATGTTCTTGTTTTGAGATTATCATCTTGGCCTTGAGTTAAAACAAGCTAATGAGGATTCATGGACTGGAGGAAGAACATTCTCAGCTGTCTTCTGATGAACTCTTGCACCGAGTTCCCATGAGCACATGAGGTTCTGAGTATTATCAAGAGAACTGGATGCAAGGAACATTTCTGCATTGGCTTTGCCAGGCAGAGAAGACTAAATTAAAGTAACCCTTAGCATTATCATTTTCTCCATCTCAGGAACCATGCTTATGGGTTCTTGGGACCACAAGAAATTGAAACCAGTATCTAGCATCTGGTTAAATAGGTCTTTGAGGCCTAACTCAAATCTTGCCTATTTTATCTACTGTCTTTAATGTGGCTTTTTTTAAATTGTCAATGGATCTTTAATTAATTTATTAATTTATTTATTTTTATGTGGAACTGAGGATCAAACCCAGTGCCTCACATGTGTTAGGCAAGCACTCTACCACTGAGCCACAACCCCATCCCTAATATTGCTTTTACAGAGAAAAATAAAACCTATAAATGTTGGCTCTCCTGAAATTGTTGTCAAGTATTTCCTGTAGTACAGTCCTTTTGGAAGTTTGGATACCTCGTTCTCTGGAGGGATGGATAGAGTACTTGAATGGAGATGAGTAAACACTGAATGTCATAGCAATTCAGTCAAAAAGTTTCTGTCACCTGGGCATGTTACTTCCCCCTTGGGGTTTCAGTTTCCCCTAGCTAAAAAAGGAGAGAAGTTGGCGTGTATAAAGTTGAAGGTTCCTTTAATACTGAACACATGGGGTATTATGGATGGTCCTATCTCCTACCCCTTGTATTAAAAGCATTGTTATTTTCAAGACCTACCATATTTGGTGTTTAAGAGGCATTTTCCTCTTTATCTTAAAAGCCAGGATATGTCTATGAGTGTCCACACAGGAAATACTATTAATGAGAGTGTTCAGAGGGGAAAAAAAGTGAAAGTCAGGTCAGGTTATAAACACACACTCACCCATGCCCCATATATACACATGCTCTACACATGTACCCAAGGCCATAGAGCCAATTAGGGACAATGCCAGGTTCAAGCCCTGGGAACAGTATAGGGTAGGGGGATGGCTGTATTCCCTGCATGGGTTGTCACATTACAAATACTTCAGTGCTAGAGTTGCAAAGTCTGCTTTAGGGCAGGAAGAAGAACAAATCCCATTTCCTTTCCAATCATTTGAATGAGAAAGGGGCCAGCATTAAACTGGGGGCAACTGTCTTTACATCACCCTGGGCACTACTTCAAATTACAAACTGGTAGACCACCAGCCTCTCGTGGTACCTACATGCAGTGAGGAAATTATCATGGAATTTATGACAGGCAGTGCCTGAAAGTGACTTTCTCAGCATCTGTTCCCTAGGAGTCCCAAGAGCAGAGAAACGAAGAAAGCTCACGGGGTTGCTGGAGAAATATAATTTCCTCCACTTGCATCCAACTGTTCAATAGCCTCTCTCCAAACTGTTCAAGCAGATCTCTGCTTCCCTCATCCTGTCTTACCTCGTCCAGTCCCTGCTGTTTGAGGTTCCACCCATCCTTTAAAACTCCCCTTCATAAATCCCACCTTGCTGCAAGAGCCTGCATGATCGAACTCTCGCTTGCTCGCTACCCACTCCAGGAATGTCAATCTCCACCATCTGTGAATTGGGGGTAAGGTAAGCATCATTTAAATTCATCCGAAATAAAATTAATTATGGGTAAATCCTGGTTGGCTTCTCATGTCTCTCAGAGCCCTTTTCTCTGTGTAATTCAAGACATAGATTCAATTTTTAAAAATTGATAAACATAAAGAGGTTCAAATTTGTATTCTGGACGATCCCATTCCCATTCTGACCCTTCCTAATGTTGCACTGTTGGGTAACTATTTTCACACCTCTGAGCCTCAGACTTCTCATCTGTAAAATGGGACTTAACACCTTAATGAGTTGCTGTGAGGATCAAAGAAAAAAATTCTGGGAGTGATATGAAACACAAATGCAGGTAATGATTTTCTATTATCAGAAAAACTGACATGTTATGGAAAGCCACGATTAAATGTGATACTTTTCCTTTTCCTTCCCTTTTTCTTTTTTCTTATCAAGAAAAGCAAACACTCTTCCAGATTTATCTGTTGTATGCTGAGTTTGCATACAACTATGAATCACAAGATGAAGCCAAGCATCTTCTATTGTACCCATCTAGGTTCCAGCATTAGGAGAATGCCATTGAATATGAGGCAAAGAACTGACCTTGGTGCCTCATCTCCAACTCTGTGGAATCATAAATTTCTTAAAATCTGTGAGCTCCTATCTGAAGTATGACCAGCAGGCAGGACAGTGTGAATATGTGGTCAGTATTTTGTGAAATTATTTCATGAATATTTAACAGGAAATTTGAATACACAATGCAGATTTATTCTGAGTTCTCTAATGATGACAAATTATCAAGTTGAAGAAAGAATATAGGCACTTCAATCCTACTATCAGAGGCAGGAGAAGGAGTACATCAGAGATCACAGATCTCCTGTGACTTGGCCTCTCTCTCTTGGTGTGAGCACATCTTAGTGACTTCTTCTCTGAGCCTCAGTTCCTCTGAAAGTTGGGAAGAGATGTACAATGACTACCTAGCAAGGACAACTTGATAAAGAACAAATTGTAGAAGCAGGAGTTAAGAAACTCAAAAAAATGGTGGGCAGCCATTTTTATCAGCAGGAAGAAACCAGGGAATAAGAGAAAGTAGATGCAATCCCATTGGCTTTGACTACTAAATGTGAAGGAGCAGAAATCAAAGAATATCTTCAGGAGTCTTTGATCTTTGGGGAAAATGGGTAGCTCTCCAGCACTCAGAGGATCCTAGATTTCACTCTGAGGTTAGGATGATCATGGTTTCACTCCTTCATACATCTGTCAAACATTTGCTGTTTGGCTGTGTGCTAGGCAGACTTACTAGAACAGCAAGATAGCCACGACCCCTATTCAGAGCTTAAAATTTAGGTGGTCAGACAGACAATTAAACAGGGATTAAAATTGTTATAGTCAGTTTTTTTCACCATTGTGACAAAAAGACCTGATAAGAACAATTTTAGAGGAGGAAAAGTTTATTTGGAGTTTGGAGTTTCAGAGGTCTTAGTCCATAGATGGCCGAATCCATTTCTCCATGCTGGAGATGAGGCAAAAGGTCATGGCAGAAGGGGGTGGTGGAAGAAGGCAGCTCAGGACATGAAAATCAGGGAGCAGAAAGAGCTATCACTCACCAGGGACAAAATATGTACCCCCAAAGCATGCCCCCAATGACCCACCTCCCCCAGCCACACCCTACCTGCGTACAGGTACCTCCCAGTTCATCTCTATTAGAATGGTTAAAACTCAATCATTTTACCACTAAACTTTCTCGCACTGTCTCACACCAGAGCTTTTGGAGGATACCTCATATCTAAACCATAGCAGGAATGAAGTAAGGAATAGGGAGGTCTACAACAGTGGATTCTAATGTAGCTCATAGTCAATGAGGATCTCTCATTTGTCACCTATGCTATGAGGAAGATGAGAGGAAGCTACCCAGATGTAATTCCTTGTGGAGTTTTAGTGTAAAGGAGAGAGTGTTTCGTGGTTGTTCAGATCATCAGGATCAAATGAGGTCTTTTTCCTTGTTGACTCCATGGTGGGCAAGGAATACTAGAATTGAACCATTGACTTTACTGATGGCCCTCCATGTGACCACGGACAAGTCCCTCTCCATTTCTGCCCTCAGTCTGCCCATCTATAAAAATGGGGAGGGGTATTTTAGATAATCATGCATATATATTTCTCCTCTGAAAATTCTTTGCTTTAGAATGACTTAGCATTTTTCAGAATCTCCTCTGTATTTCTAATAGAAACACACATTTTCCCCTTATGCATTATGACCCTATATATGCAATGGGTGACATTATTTATTTCTCATATCCTTAGGACTTAAATCCCTGAATTATTCTAAATCGTGCCAAGACTTGACATCACAAATAAATTCTCAATCCCAGGGGTATGGAGATAAATGGGGGCTGCCACTCCTGTGACCTCCATCAGGGGTTTGGCTCCAACTCTCTACCCAAGGAAAATGTTGTACCAAGTCAGGCTGGTGGGGGAAGGAGAACATAAAAGAAAAAAAAGGACTAAAAGGAAAGACACATAGATCTGGGCATTTGCACAAAGATAAAAGAAGTAGCTTTACAGCGAATATGACTCAAAAACCCCAGCAGATCCAGGGGATTTAATGCGGGGGCTCTTGCTTAATATTCTCAAAAGGAAATAAAGTTCGGTCTAAGCGGGAGGCCAAGATGACTCCCATGCATGGCATCCTAGAAGGTGGAGTCCTGGCTCCACTTCATTGTAATCTGTGTGACTTAGGCCAATCATCCCATTGCCTCTGAGATTCAAGTTCCTCAGCTCTAAAGTGAAGACCCCATCACCTCCTTGGAAAGATCCTGAAGGATGAAAACGTGAGGAAATGCCAACCACACGTGCACGGCATGGAGAGGACTGAAGGAAGAGCAGACAAGGCCAAACCCAGTGGGGGCTCTGTAGAAGGCAGGTGGGACATATATCCCTGGCTCTCAGCTTGCTGAGCCAGGGACCTCCCCCCAGGGCACTTCCAAGTCCCTCAACAGAGAAGAGACATCACAGTGTAATGTAAAGTGTACAGACTCTGGGGTCTAACTGTTGGGTGTAAATTTTAGCTTTACCAATTTCTAAGACTCCTCTAACCCCTCTGGGTCTCAGTCTCCTCATCTTTAAGAAAAATAATGCCTACTTAACGACTGCATGGGAATTTCCCCAAAACTGCCTACAAAGTGCTCCATATAATGGTTGGCTCACATTGTGTGCACAATGAGCAATGGCTGCTAAGACTCATGACCTTGCTGGTTTCTTCATGATTCATGATTCCTACCCCATGCTTGTTACCCTCCATGTACTCTGCCCCATCCCCAAACTATTTTCTGTGTGCCCCATGCCCCAGCAGGCTGACCTGGTATGTCACCCAGGTTCTCTTGCCTTCCAGATGGGTTCTGCTAAGGATAGCCATCAGTAGGAGATCAGTAGATGGTAAAGGACCTAGAGGATGAGGCATTTATAATCCTGACTCCATCCCTTTTGACCTGTGGATGAGCATTCTTGATGGTCAGTCCTGGAAGCAGGCTCCTCTTGCTGACATCACTGTTCCCTCTCCTGAGCTTCAGGGTGGCAAAAGCTTCCCCGTGTAATGAGGACAGAGTTTGACTCCTTCTTCTGATGTGTAACTACCAACAGCTTTCAAATCTTGCTGCTTCTCTCCCCACTGTGCCCCTTATCTGGGCAAGCTGATAAGAAAGCCAGGATGCTTCTTCCTGTCGGCACTGGCAACCAATTCAAACCACGCAAGAAATGCATGCCCCCACCACCACCTCTCTCCCCAAGCACCACAATGAACACCCAGACTTGTCCTTTCTGTTGGTTTCTTGAGGTCACATCAGACCTACATGAAAGGCCCTCCCTGCTTTCCCAATGACTCCAATTTTGTAAGTAATAAACCTTGCTACACCCTTCTGTATGTATATCACCAATATCCAAACCAAAACCAGGTTTAGCCTCTCTGTTGCTTCTGCAAGGTGACTGAAACCTCCTCAGTGCTGGCCTACACTGCCTCATTACCTCTGGTTGGCTTCTCTAGTCCCACCCATACTCGTCATCAACTCTCTGCAGGTTGTGTGTCTGAGCCTGCATTTTTCAGAAACAGCCATCTGTTTCCTGCCAAGACCCTGACTGATGTAACAAGGCAGGTCCATGTGTAACGTTCATTCATCAAGCACATGTTAATTACCTACTGGTACAAGTTACACTGAGGGATGCAGTTACTGGAGGACAGCTTTATAGTAAAAGAAATAAGTAGTTTACACACTCTATCTTATGTCATTCTCTCTACAGTCTTGTAAAATTGGCATCATTAGTCCCATTCTATAAGGAAACCAAAGCAAAGAAGAAATAAGAACATTGTTCAAGGTCAGCTTGTTTGTAGTAGAAGGGACATAAGAATCCTGATGGGTAATCTTCTACCCCACCTCTTTGTGAATATATAGGCTCTGGAATTTACAAAATGGGACATGCATGTATGGGACATGCACAGCACACTGCAAAAACCAGCAGAAAGAGGGAGACAGGCCATTCTTGGTTACAGTTGACGGACAGAGAGAAAGCAGCCTGACTAAAAGTCTAGATAGGATTTCATGATAGATGAGGGAGAGCAGAAAGGAGACAGGGCTATATAAAAGGGTCTGTCAACAGTGTGGAGGACATAACATGGAGATGTGGGGCAGCCAGCTTGAGTCCTGGCATCGAAGACCTCACATGTCATCACCCATCAGTCCTTATTTAATGCAGCCATGTCTCATCCAGCCATGACTTTACTCCTAACCCACTAGGATGGGTAGTGTGTAGTGTTTCTTTGTGCAATCTCATTTTCCTCAGCTACAAAAGGTGGGCTGTTTTGTTTCATATCCACCTGCTCAAACATGGATGCAATCCATTAGTAGTCTGACAGTTGGTCATGGATCCTGAAAGTTATCATTTTCTGGCTTGTACTCACAGTTAACTGACATCTGGTCTTAGTGCCCACCTCCACTAAGCCTTAAGCCATCTGACTCAAAACATGGCCCATATATACAGATGCTCCTGCACTTATGACAGGGCTACATCCCAAGAAACCCATCATTAGTTCAGAGTATTTTAGTAGAATATGCATGTAATGTACCTGGTTTATCCAACATTGTAACTTAACAAGATGGTACACCACAGTGACTGAGTGGCTAACGGGTAGAGAGTGCCTCACTGTATGCTGCTAGCATGGGACCATTTGTATTCCCTCTTTAAATCTCCACAGCACCCACTACAGAGTAACAGATCCTATCCATACTTTCAGAAGAGAAGGTTCACATAGTTCAGCTTCCTTCTCCGATAACTTAGACAATCAAGAACCAGAGGGGTAGTGACTTGTTCAGGGTCTTGCCAAGACAGATTAATGGCTCCCTCTGACCATCAACCCAATAAAGATTCACTGCCTGTCCCTCAGGGTTTGTCTCTCAGGCATTGCCAGGCCATTTGTCACCACAGAGATAAGGTTAAAAGAAGAAATGGGCCAGGTGGGTCTCTCAGTGAGCAAAAACAAACAGAAGCCTTTGGAACTTGCCTGAATTCTCTGGCAAGTTCAATCAAGTATGCAATAAAAGGCAGGCAAGATTTACTTAGTTTTCCCAAACACTGTGGATGAGGTAGTGGAAGACTAGGGGGGATGAAGTGCAAATATTATTGCAAAATAGGAGGCAGATGAGCCTCAGGAAACAAGTCTGACAGCTTCAAAAGGGAGAAGATGCTAGTTGAGCAACTCTGGGAAAAGCATTCTCCACTTGTGGAAGTAGCTGGGCTTGAACATGAGTGACCAAGTGTATCGGGAACTCAGCCTCCACCCTGTATCATCAAAGACCCTGTAAGTAGCACAAAAAGTAAGAAACCAGCACTGATATTTTCTTAGACCCTTTGGGCTGCTGTAATAAAATACCTGAGACTGGGTAACTTATTATTGCTCACAGTTCTGGAAGCTCAGAAGTCTAAGGTCAAGGTGTGTCTGGTGAGGGATCACTCTAACCTCACAGATGGCACCTTCTCCCTGTGTCCCCACATGGTGAGGAGGGAAGGGCAAACAACCTCCCTTGGGTCCTTTTAATAAGGGTATTAATCCCATTCATGAGGACTCTGCAATTCATCTATTCATCCTCTTCTTTTCCCAAGGTTCCCATCACTTAATACCACCACACTGGGGATTAGGTTTTACAAATGAATCTGGGGGGAACACAAACATCCAAGCCACAGCAGCTGTTCTCTCGCTACCTCTGTCTCAATACTGCTCCTGCATCAGTTAGCATTAGTTAAAGCATGCTTCTGGGACAATTCCCAAACCTTGGGAGCTTAGAAAATAATGGTTTATGTTTCATTCATAACATATGTTTATGCCAGGTTGTCAGGGGCCCTCAACTCATTATGGTCTCTGCATGACCCAGGTGGATGGGGCAGCCCTCAGCTTAACACTGCCAGAGTTCATGTGGGAATTCTGGAGAGGACTTCCCAGCAGGTCGGTACTCTGGTCCACCAGTGGCATTCACTACTTCCACTCGACTTAGTTAGGTGAGCCAATGAGAAGCAGGCCAGGAAGTCCAAATCTAGCAGGCCAGAAAGGAGTCTGGAATATTGGACAAAATATTACTAACAGTTTGGCCAACATACTGCCTCAGGAAAGTCTGCCATGTTCTGATGATGCGGGGCAGTCAAGAAAGCATCTGAGCTCAGGTAAGGGTAAAAGCAGCTTATGCATGTCTGTGAAGAGGCCCTGTCTGGGAACTTGGAGGTGTCTAAGGCAGGCTGTCCCCTTCCTGCTGTGTGTAGGTGATGCTCTATGAGCTCCCTACAAACAGCAGATTCACCTTTGCAGAATGTGACAAGTTAACAAAGCATTCTGTTTGCTCTGTGCTCCTGACGCATTACATAACAGCCCTGTTCTGCAGTTATCCAGGCCTCTGCTCATTTCCCCTTGAGGGCAGGGGCCTTGTCTTACTCATCTTACAAAACCTAGCACAGCTCCTCACATACCAGAGTCACCCACCACATGTTTATTTAATAAGTGAACAGATCAAACTTGAAAAAACTGGTGACTTCCAGGAGTCAGTCTAGCCAGCTCAGTAGATGTCTTAATTAAACTACACAATGATCATACTGATGATGTCAGTGACTGGCAAATAATATTAATGGAAAATATTAATACTCAAAAATACATTTGGAACATTTTCTAGGTTACAGATCCTCTCATCTGGATTCTCCAATTTGATATTCTCATAGACCCTGTGTGGGAAGCAGAGCAGAGATTAGCATCTCCATGTAAAAGAGGAGAAAATTGAGGCCCCAAGAAAGAATGGGCTTTTCCCCAAGGTCACACAGCTAGCTAGTCAATGTGAAGCTGGGATAAAAATGTAAGTCTTTTCACTCCTGGACAATGATCTTTCCAGCAGAATGCTCTTCCTAACTCTTCCTAAAATGTAGGGAAAAGCCCTTACTATAATATGTGGACTCAAGGTTTTCCTGAATCTTCCCAGTTAGACTCCAGGCCAAGCTCATGAACTTGGCCTTGGTGCCTGAGCTCCCTGTACCTACTAGAACCACCACTTTGCAATCCTGCTTTGGCAACTCCAGCTTTCTCTCAGAACACCTGCTCTGAGCCACAAATAGCATCTGCTTCTTCCTCCTCAGTGAGTTCTCTAATTAGTAATGATGTTCTCTGGGCAGAATGGCGGCTGTCTTCTGTGGACTCACTACTTCTCCATTTTATGTGCTGTTTCGCAGCAACAACAATAAACACAAGTAAATGACAACAAACACCAGGCACAGAGTTGTCTGGGTTTCTCTGGGAGAGTCCTGTGAGAGTAAGGCCACCCATCTCACAGATGAGGAATGAAAGATCTGTGGTAACTGAGCTGGAGGAAGGCTTTATGGTGTGGATGGAGAACATCAGCCAGGAGAGATAGCCAGGTCTGGGTTCTCCTGCAGGCTCTGCTGCATGTTAATGTTGCAGCCTTTTGCTACCATTGATGCCTCGAGTCTCACAGTTGTTCTCTGTGAAGTAGGGACATTTTCACAAATCTCTTAGGGTCACCATAGAGATCAACATGAGCATGTGCAATGGTTTTCCAGACATCCCTGCTCATGATAAGCAGTGAGCACAAGAATTCCACCTTTCTGTCGACCTTCCTACCAAATGGTGAGCTCCCAAAGGCTGAGGTGCTCTCTGCGTGTCCACAGCTGAATCTAACACGATGCCTGGGTTATGGCTGATGCTTTATAAATGCTGTAACTATGGTGCAAATTGAAGGAGATATTTAATTTATCTATAAAACTGCTGAGACTCTTCCTTCTCAGACATATCGAACATGGCTAACTCTCACCCAGTGTTATTTTTGGCCTCACTTAGAATCTCAGAAACCTTGAAGAAAGATGGACTTTAGAGCAGACCTCCATCCATCCTCAACAGCTACCTCTGCAGTGCCCTGTCTCACTTCCATACGACGAGCTCCATACAGTACTTTCCTCTACAGAATGCAATACATGCTGTTGTAACAATTTCCATTTGTATTTCTTCACTTTCTTGCTTAGGAATAGAATACCAATCCCATGTCCTAACCTGACCACATGAAAAGTGAGGGTGAATAGATATTGACTTTGCTGTAGCTAATGATCTGAAAGTAGCCAAGGCACAAACACTAGAATACAGGATTCACCAAACTAGTGCAATGTTTATGTAGCAATTCTTCATTGACCTTGGAAAAGTAAAACAGTTGACAAGAACAGTTTTGAGAGCTCTAGAATTCTTATCAGATAGGGCATTCTGGGACGCATTCCAAGGGTGTGCACACATAGACATGCGTTCACAACTGAATCTTATACTCAATATAAACTAAAGGAGACACCACTAAAAAAAATAAAAATAGGAGTGTGCAGGAAAGGGTTATGGTATTGAGAACTGATGAGGGGCTGGCATTGTGGCTCAGTGGTGGAGCGCTTGCCTCGCATGTGGGAGGCAATGGGTTCGATCCTCAGCACCACATATAAATAAATGAATAAATAAAGGTCAATCAACAACTAAAAAAATTAAAAAAAAAAAAAAGAGAACTAATGAAGGACATTCCCAAACTTATCTCCAGTGCTTGGGGAGGTTTGGCATGTGACTATAACTTCCATCTCCTCTCTCCATGTGTGTCACTTAGAGTTTTGCAGATTTCACTGTGGTAAGGGCACTAGGGCTGGGAAACAGTATCCTAACCCAATAGGAAAGGCAAATAGCTCTTCTTTTTCTATCTCCATAGAAATGCCTTCCCATCCAGGGGACCAGAATAACGATTGTCATGCACTGTTTAAAAGAATTGATCTGAAAAACTCCTATGTAAAAATAACATACAATTTTAAAATGTTGGTTTATAAATATAAATCCCATTATCACAAATCCACAGTTGGCCAAGTCCCCGTTGACAAAGGATTACTGTGCATTTAACACAGCGGGAAGAATAATCATTTGTAGGCTTAAGAAATGCCCTGAACCTTGATTGCAGGTGTCAGCACAGAATACTTCTCCCTGAACTCAGGTCAAGTAAAATGGGGCAATTTCATATAAATCATCATTTACTTAAGGGAAACTAAATTGCTGTTAATGAAGACAGAAAATTTTACAAAAATGCAAGATAATACTTGCCAACAAAAGTACGAGCCATCCTGGATTAATAAACTCTCTGTTACTTCCTGCCATGGCTATTTGTTAAAAATGGAAGAGTGCTATTCAAATACAGAGTCCTTCTACTTGTGTTTAATAATATTATTTTATTTTTTCAAGGCACTCATGATCTTGATTGCTCTTAGAACCTTTTGGGAAAAGAGTCTCTATGTAATGTGATTATAATGATTCATTATATTTGTGTAGGATTTTGTAGCTTAGGAAGCACTTTCTCATCCATTATTAACATTATCATTATTATTAATAATAGCTACCACTTATTGTGTGTTTTTCAGGGGCCAGGCACTATTCAGTGAACAGTAAACACAGAATCTCTAATTTTTACAATAACCTTGCAAAGAGATTACAACAGGTCGGACATCTAGGCTCCTAGAGGTCAAATAACCTACAGGAGATCACATAGTGCCTGCCTCCTGACCCTGAGACCCAGGCTATTGCTATCAAACCACTGCATTTCAGATGACCCTAAAATGACCTGTTTCCTATTACCTTAGACTCAACAGTCTCTGAATGTAGGAAATAGACGGTGTTTCAAGTTGTAACGTCTCTCCCGAGCAGAGAGGTTAGTCGTTTCGTCACTTAGTCCTAGTGGCTAGAACACTTTGGCCCTTGGTGAATATTTCCAAAAGTGTGAATGAACAAATGACTTAATGAGTGAACTCATACATCTCTTCTGAGGCAAAGGGATGACTTGGTATTTTTCCTATTAACAAGCAGGGATATGGAAGCTATCTGAACAGAAGCAAACTCCAAAAGACAAGAACCACATGTTTTCTCTCATATGAGGACTCTCTAGGGATAAAAAACAATATGAAAGTAGAGACTGTTAGAGAAGGAGAAGAGATCAGTGGAGGGGAGAGGAGAGGGAAGAATGGTAGTGTGGTATGGAAATGATCAAGGTATGTTATGTGCATGTACGAATGCCTCCCAAGTAAACCAATTACTCTGCACAATTAATATCCACCAATAAAAAGGAAAAGGAGGCAAAGCAATGTCCCCAAGGGTACACAGCACTTTAACATTAGAGAGAGGACCCCTGTTCCTTCTGACTTCCTGTCTTATTGGCATCCACAGGCCCAGGCTGCCTTCTTATGGCATCAAAAACATGCACATTGGCTGTGTCAACAAGCCATGAGCAGGAGCTACAGGCCAGGCCTTATTCCAGGTATATTCTCAGCTTCTTCTATACCCCCGCCCAGCTTGGAAGTCCATCGATAATGGTGCTTGCAAAAGTAGAGGCTGCTCCGTGGGGGAAGATGAAGGCGGGCAGCATAGTAGATGGAGAGCTGACAATTCAGGCAGCCAAATTCAATTTGAGGGAATCTGGTTCAGTGCTTTCCATTAACAACTCTAAGAAAAATATAATTCCCACGACTAAAGAAGGAAAAGGGGGGGAAAAACCAACTTTTCATCGTGAGCAGTCAATGCAAAGCAAATCAATCACACTCTTTCTCCCCAGCCCAGCAATGGCTCAGTGAACACCAAAGCACAGGGTGTCTGAACCGTTATAAAGCCCTCAGGTTGACACAACGAGAGAGGGAAGAATCCAGGCAAAAACAGCTGACCTCGAAAGGTTATCCGCATCCAGACATCTTCAATCATTTGAAGAAAACTTGCAGTTTAGAAAGCATTTCATCTACATGCCGATGTTTCCTATTTGCAAAAACCTTTTAAAACAAGTATGATTAGAATTCTTATTTTATAAATGAGAAATTGGAGGAGAGTCTTTAAGTAACATATACAAGATCAGACTGTGATTTTCAGGATTTGAACCCAGTTCCCTTTAGTCTCATAGATCAAACTCATCAGTTCTGCATTCTCAAATGTCCCCCAAAGACTTGGAAAGCCAAAATTAAATCCACCTGGATGATACTCTGCACAATTGGGAGTTTTCTATTTCAATTCAAGCTCATCCCAACCTATGAACTGAAAGGGCCTCTATATTTTTAATATGTAACATTACTCCCTACCTCACCTCCCTCATCCAAGTAAATTTGAACAAAAATAGCAATGCCTTAAATTCCTTTAGTGCTATTCCTGTAAAAGTCCTCTCACCTGCCAACAGCCAGTTGGGGAGTAGTGTTTCCAAGGAAGGTTTCCAACAAAGTTAAAAATGTGAACTCAGGATCTGGACAACTTGAAGCTTGAATTCCAGCTTTGCCCTGAATAGCTGAGTGACCTTGAGCAAGTCTTAGAACCTCCTCTCATAGGGTTGGGGTGAGGATTAATAAGATAATGCCTGAGGCCCTTAGATGGCATCTGGAAGATGGGAAGCATTTTATAAAACTTTGTTATTACCTTGTAGATGTCAAAGCACTAATGGGGAATCAGTGGATTTGAGATGCTAAATTGGGGAGGCCCCTGCAGAGCCACACAATCTAATTTTCTTATTTAGAGGAGAAAACTAAGGCTGAGAGAGAGGAAGCCCCACCCCCACTTTGTACACCAGCTCATTCAGAGCCAGCAACAGGTCTCCTGTGCCCACACAGGGGTCTTTTCCTGCCTTTGCACAACTTCTCAGTGTCTTCCATTCCCACAGGGGTGTTCGTCTAAAAAGAGCTTCGCTTCTCTGAGAAATAGTAGGCTGGTCTTGACTGAGCAGATTTCTTAGGGAATCCCTAATGCTACTTGGCAAAATAGCTACTGACATTTCCAGCATCTTGTTAAGCATCCTCAATCCAGAAGCTGCACAAGGCCAGACTGCAGTCCCCAGGGCCAGTGTGGGCACATTAATGTCCAGTCAGTACAATGACTCAAGAGCTGATTATGTCCCTGGTGAATTAGCTCTGTTCCTGGCTCTTCTTCTCTCTTTCAGATGCCCTTTGGTCATTTCTTGGCTCATTGACTCTTACCCCAGAGGGTGAGGAGCGAAGTGGGGAGCCTGAGCTGCTCATCAGTCAATGATACTAGTTAGCAAGTCTTACCAAGGCTTTCCAACAATGGCTAAATTTGCAACCTAGGCCCCATTTATATGCACATTTGAGAGTTAAGAGCTGTTTTTACAGTCACAGACTAGAATCCTGGAGTTTCAAGGTTCAAATCCTAGCTTTGCCACTTATTAGCTATGTGCATTTAGGCTACTCAACAAGTCTCAATCTCTTCATCTCTAAATTGAAAAAAGTAATGATATTTACTTCAAAAGGTTGCAATAATTAAATGAGATGACAAATATAAAACATTAGGCATAATTCCTAGCACCCAAGAGGTACCAGATGAATGGTGCTAACTTGATTTTATCTATTATTCATAGATAAATAATTTGTTAAAAGAATTGGGAGTGAATTTATGCTCTAGATCTTTGGGTTTTGCAACTCACAACTTCTTCCCTGATTACCCCTAGCTCATGTTGGCTGCAAGGAGGAATCCACTGCAAATTTATTAAGCAGGTTCTTGTTTACCATTGCACTGAAGGAAGAGAAATAAAGTGGAAACTTAGATTTGGAACTAGAACACCTGTACATGATTACCATAGTTTTAACACTTCTTAGCCATAGCATTATGTCTGATAAATTAGTAAACTTCTCTGAGACACTGTTTCTCTATTGGGGGTGATGGTACTCCCCAATCTGCCACATGCTTGTGAATGTGGGGAAAGGTGGTATACATATTTTTATTGCTGTCATTGTCATTGTTATTCTAATTGTTAGTGGAAGAACATTCATCATTACTAAATGCTAAATATAAGCCATATCATGAGGACAGTAAAGATGGTGGAATAAGATGGACATCATAGCCCTAGCTTCATGTATGACTTCATATATGATGTGACTCTACATCACATACAACCAGAGAAATAAAAAGTTGTGCTCCATCTGTGTACAATGAATCAAAATGCATTCTGCTATCATGTATACCTAAGTAGAAGAGAGAAAGAAAGGGGGGGAGGAGGGGAGGGAGGGAGGAAGGAAGGAAGGAGAAATATAATAAATATAAGCCATACATTTAAAATTTACCAAATTTTATGTCCAAACTGAAAAGTTGGTATTAATCATTTTCATTTACAAATGCAGAAATTATATACATAATTATTATGTAAGTTACATATACAGATGTAAATTATAAATATATAATTACTATATTTATATATATGTGTATACATGCATAGATATTCTGACTTGTGTATATATTTGTAGGTACGTTGCTTTTTTGTGATGCCCCCCTGCTACAACTTCATAAGTCTAAAGCCTGCTTTGCTTGCATTCACTTGGGTCCTATTATGAACTTTTACATTTTATTTATTATTGGAGTACATGTTTATGTATGTGAGGTACTCAACCAAGGACAGGGTAATCTTCATTTTGGCATCCTTGGCACCTCACATGGTAACTTGGTATGTAATAAATATCAGTGAACTATTTTCTGCTACAGCGAAAAACTCTCAGGTCCACCTAAGGGATGCGGACCAGTAAAATGGCCTCTCAAGTGTTAGGCACATCCATTCAGAAAGGCTTCTTTTGTTGGGGAAATGTGATTACAGAGATGCTGAGAGTACCAAGAGTTCTTAGAAGGAATCCAGGTGGGAAATCAGACAGCAGACTGGGACATTCCCCTGCTTTCATAATGAGGAGGACAGGAAATTAATGATGACTCCAAAGTGGCAAAGATCCTGAACTCATCTTTGATAATTTGTCTTTTGTCAGAAAGAGAAAAAAAAGAAGAGAGAAACATGGACAATTAGGAAGTAATTAAGATCTCACAGAAACAGCTATGACAGCAAGCAGTTAAGGGAATACTCAGCAATTGGGGGAAAACACAAATCAGCAGGTTGGACAGCATGTATCCTAAGGTGTTCCAGAAGGGAGCTAATATAGCTAGTGAAGCACTTATAATTATTTCTGAAAAGTCACGGAAGAACAGCAGCAGAACACACACTTAAATTTTTTAAAACATCAAATGTCATATTGATCTTTTAGACAGAAAAGAAAAATACTTAAAATAGAGCTTTAAGAACTCAGAGAGGGCAAAGTACTTCCAACAGGTATGTGACAGGCATTTCCAAATAAAGCATCCCATTCAATCACCCACTTATTCTTTCCATTTTCCAGACTAGGAAGCAGGTCTAAGGATGGGTTGGTAAATTGTCCAAGGATAGCCACTAATCATCGTCCATGCTGGGATTGAACTCCACTCTCTGCCTCATGCTGGCAGGGCACATGTCTTACCATTTTTTATTGTTCTTCTACAACAAGGGTTGTTACAAATTGGACATAACCCAAGAAAACAAAGGAAGTATGAGGTTGCATCAGGCTGGGCTTATAAAGGGGAAAAAAAAAAACACAGATCACAGCCCACAAACACGATAGCTTTTCAATGGAAGAACAAAGACAATGAATGAAAAGATCACAAGATGACTTAATCTGGACAACAATAACTCAAAACCATTTTGCTCAACAAATTAATTCAAATGGACTCGGAGAGGCTGTATAGCTACAAGACTTGGAAATGAACTCAAAGGCAGTAAACAAAGGATAATGATAGAAATCATTTAAATACAAGAGAAGGTTCCAAGTCTGGTAGAGTTCAAAGGCCCTCGCTGTGTTGTTTTATTAAACCTTTCTAATTGGCAATGCAGCAGGACCAGACCCAGGCATTGGGTAAGTACAGTCTTGACTGAAACTGCATTTTGAGGCTTGGGGTTAACAGAAGCCATGGACTGGGACCTGCCCCCTTTCTCACCATGAGCTCTTACTACAGATTGAAGAGGAGCTACAGGCAATACGTACAGGAAGAATGAGTCAGTCTGGACAAAAGCCTGAACGTGTGCACAAACCAAGTATCATCAATCTAGAATTGAAGGGTCCTTATATCAGGTACAGTGTGGCCTCTACAGTCCCCCATCCTGCCTTTCTAATTGACTGAGGCAGCAGGCCCTTCTTTAGGATCAATTCTTTCTCCTGTGGATCTCCCTGATCCCAAGTCCTTACAGAAATCACCCTCTAAGATCTGTGATTCTTTCTGAAAAGGCTAAATCAGAGTCCCTCCCATCATGATGTGGTTGATGCAGCCAACATCCCTGTGCACAACTATGTGCCATGCACCGTGTTAGATCCTAAGGACAGAGGTGGACAAGGTGGATTCCTTGCCCTGCCCTATCTGGAGAAGGGTACCTGGGACACAATTTCCATGGAATATTCATTTAATCTTGCTTGAATTTACGCTTACAAGATTGTCATCCTTCAGAGAGGTTTAGATATATGGTAACAAGGGTCACAGCAAATATCAAAGCTAATGTTTAAGACTGTGATTCGACATGAAAGTTTGTATTTCCCGCACTCAACTACACGAGGTCACCAAAGTCGTCCATGACTTATATTGGAACCACCTGTCCACACCAGAGGCCAAGGAAAACAATAACCTTCATGATTGAGCATTTTTTCATGCCAGCTATTTTGTTTAACACAGGATCTCATGTACTCTTCATAAATTCTATTAAAATGTCATCATTAACCCCATACTGCACATGAGGAAAGGGACGTTCACAGAGGCAAAAGGATCATATACAGCTTATAGTAGAGAAGTAAGAGATTTAGATTCAAGTTCACAGAATTTAAGAAATCCAAACCATGTAGTGGGGATATGTATTAGTTTTCTATTGCTGCTATAACAAATTGCTACAAACTTAGTGACATAAATCATTTTTTTAATCACACAGTTCTGAAGGTCAAAATTCAATATGAGTCAAAATTCAATACTGGACCAAAATGAAGGTGTCAACAGGGCTGCATTCCTTTCTGGAAGAAAAGGAAAGGGGGAAATATATTTCTTTGCCTTTTCCATCTCCTGGAGTTGCATTCTTCAGCACTTGGAGCCTCTCTCCACTGTGAAAACATACAGAATAGCATCTTCAATCTCTATGCCTCTATCTTTCCATATCCTTCCCTGAGCCTAATGCTACTGCCTGACTCTTATAAAGACCATTGTGATTATAATCCAGGGTAATCTTTCTATCCCAAGATCCTTAACTTAATCACATCTGCAAAGCCTTTTTCACCAAGTCCCATAGACTGTAGTTAGTGGATTAGGCTGTGGACATCCTGAGGATAGTATGTTTAGCCTAACAAAGCATGCAGAAGTTTGCATCACTGTAGTAGAAACCATAACGAATAAACTCAGTTTCTTAAAGACACTGAGGTTCACAGAGGCAAAGGGAGTGTCTAAGTGGTAAGGTGAGAATCTGAACCCAATCTGGTATAACTTTCAAGTCCACTTCCCCCTTACTATGGCACACAGCTTCTGGGAAAATGTCACAGATGAAGCATTTGGCACATTCAGATGAGTAATAGAAAAATCAAGATGAAAAGCTATTAGGGGTGACTTCAAGACCAAGTTGGTGATTCTCTGGGTTGGCAGGAAATGGTTATACATGATTTGCCACTTTACATCTTAGGAAGTACCAAGAAATATGTATTGGGGGATTAGCTGAATTCTGATGAGTGTGGTTAAAGATGAAATTTCTCCTTCTCAGTAGCCAGACGCAGTGGAGGGAAAGCCTGGGCTCTAAGTGGGTTTGTCCCAGATTTTCTGAATTCAGCTATAATGAGGTTATGTCACATCTCTGGGATCAGTTTCTGCATTTGAAAATAGGGGTTGTGATGTCTCCATGGGAGGACAAATGAAATAACATCTGTGTCAGCATTCAGCATTGCCTCCAGCACATAGTAGGAGCTCAAGAAATGTTTGGCACTTTGATTTACACTCCTTTGTCCTAACTCAAGATTAAGAAAAAAAAGCAACAGCATCTATGGCTTGTTTGAAAAAAGACCAATAGCTGTGCAACTAGTCTTTCAGAAACCAACCACTCCCTCCTCTTGCATGTGCTCCAGGCTCAGCTGCAGGTTTAGAGACAAGGCAGATAAAGGAGGGAAAGCAGGCAGAGGAAGGGAAAGGCAGCCATCCATCAGAGAGAGGATAAAGGCAATGCATTATTCAGGGAGTCTGGTAGTGGGCCTCTGCTAGGAATGGGCAAGGGAGCTGGGAGGTCTTTTAAACTCCCTGGGACTTGGCTGATATCCGAGCAAGGCCAGATGCCACAGCCCCTATTAGTCAGCTGTTTGCCAGTCCCTGACAATCCACTGGGAACTTTTCAAGAAACCTAGGGCTCTGAACAGGGCAGGAGGTTAATCAAGCCACCTCCCCTTTCTGGGAAAGCATTTTCTAAAACTCTGTTTTGGAAACCATGTGAGCACTCAACTGCAGGAAACCAGGCATAGAAGGCACCTGGGGCAGGACTTGCCTCACCTGTAAACAAAATCACTAATGGCTTGCAGAGGGTGGTTTGAAGGGTGATGGACAGTGTCCTAGACCCACAAAAATCCTCATCTACTTGCCGCCACATCTAAAATTCCACATTGACTCTCTCTTTGAGTGTAAATTGGTATAGCCTTCTTGGAGAGCAATTCAGCAATATCTATGCAAATTGAAAATGTCCATGTTGTTTGACCTAGTAATACTACCTCTGGGTATCTAACCTACAGATATAAACACAGCAGAAATACACACACACACACACACACACACACATACACACACACACACACAGAGTCCACTGTAGCATGCTTTTAACAATGGAAGATCAGGAACAATATAAATGTCCATCAACAGGAATATATCAATAGGACACGATTAATAGTAATAATACAACAGAATAAGGTCATTAAAAATAAATGAAATAGATCCAAATGTGCTGATATTAAGAGATTTCCAATTGTTTTTAAATGAAAAATGCACACATACAAATTTCCAAACAACAAAGCAATGGTCCTGTATATGGGGAAAATGACAGGTGCATATTTGTGTCCATGCACACATATGGGGAGAAGGCACACCCACTAGTTAACAGTGATGATCTCTGAAAAGGGAAAAAGTGAGATGAAAGACACCAACAGGAAATGCATGTTTTACTTGGGGTGACTTTATTGTGTTTATATTTTTATGTTAGGGATGGCTTTACAGAGTGTTGATACAATTTAGAAAAGTATAAATTAAACAAAGAAATCCACTTTCACATATGAGACCAGGAAAAGGTTGGCAAATGGGTTTGAGTCCTTCATTTCTCAGGTAGGGAGAGCAGAGGAAGACAGGTAGGATCGGTCCCTGGCTACAAAGCAGGTTCAGAAAGTAGATCTAGGGCTTCAAGGTCTGGGTCTTTGGATAGCCATGTTATTAAAACAAATTTCCACTGGACAGCAGGGGAACTCCAGCTAGCATTAGACCCTCTCTGGGGGTAGTGTTCTGTAGTGGTCAGGGTCACAATGCTACCCTTGCCGCTGGCTGGCCTGAGGCCTCAGCCAAGCCACTTTTCCCCATTGAGTTTATGATTTCTTATTTGCAGTGTGGGGACAACAACATGTTCCTCATTGAGATTTTATGAGCATCAAATATGAATTCCCTTTCCTCCTTTTAAGTAACACTCATTCCCTGCCCCCTTTCCTAAAAGGAGTGCCCATTTGGGGAAAAGCTGAGACAACAAAATTGTGTGTGCCTCCAAATTAAGTGTTCAAATTTCTGCTCTTTCACTCACCTGGTAGCACTTGAGAAACTCTGAAAACATTCTGCACAGTTTATCCTCCTCCCATGCGGGGATGCCTTTAGGCTCCTCCTACTAACAAGGATAAAGTAGATATGTCTCTGGGTCAAAACATGGCCATCAGCACCAGAATTTAACATGCTCCCTCATCACTGGGGTCTAGACTGAGGGGGTCAGCAGAGGAAGGAGAACGTGAGGCAAGATGCTGCTTAGAGACAAAAGAACCCACACCCAGCAAGAAGATTCACTAAACTGCCTCCCACTGACCAGGTGAAAAGTGGCCCCAGGTTCATGTACAGGAGGCAACCTTGACAAGATGAGGTGAAGATGACTGACTGGCTCCAAAACTCTCTCCCCAACCAATCTGCCTTAAATGCTTGGAATTCTACCATTAATCCTTCTAGTTAAGCCTTTGAAGGCCTCTGTTAGCATGTAAATGTTTCTCTAGGGAGGAATGATAAAATTTAATTCAAGTGAACAAACATTTACTGACAGTAGTTTCAAACCAGGCACTTGTGAGGCTTAGTAGGGTACCCAAAGATGGATAAGATACTTCCCTGTCCTCCAGGAGCTTATAGCTCATTAGTAGCAGCAAGATGTGTGCCAAATAACTTAAAACAAGGGAGAAAACTCAAAAGTAAGATAAAATGAAAAGATAGCTCCTTAATTGTTCTCTCCTCTGTATATTTTATCAAGAGCTGGATTGCAGTACTATCACCTTGAGAGGCTTCCATTGAAATGGATGAAATTTTTGTACCTCATTTGGAATATAATAGATAGCCCTGGATGCTTTCTGAGAGAACAGAAAGGAGGGGCATGTGTTTTAAAAGAGGTATTTTTACAAAGATCCATCTGGCACTCTTATGGAAGCTGGATAAGAAGGGGCATGGCTAAAGGCCAAAAGGAAAGATGAGAAGCTAACAAGGAAGGTTTGAGAAAGCAAGAACAAACAGACTGTGAGAGTATATGGCAGGAGAAGGTGGGCTCTGGAAAAGAAGAGGGGAGCCATTCATGCGTATATTCAACAGTATTTTTTTTATGCTGGAATCTCAAAATATAACAGAAGGGGTCTACTCTTCTTGAAGTTACAGTTGAGTATGTGGGCCACTTAATAATCTAACATCATAAAAATAAATATATAAACCCAAAAAGCACGATCAATACTCTAGAGGAAAAGGTCACAGGAGACTATGAAGAAACAGTGAGATCTGCTTTAGTCAGGGGTGGGGCCATGGGGAATGAGACATTTGATCTGGACCTAAAGGGTGAATAAGAATGAAGTAGATGGAACTGGGGTGAAGTTCAGTGGTAGAGCCCGTGGTTAGGATGCGCAATGCCCTGGGCTCAATCCCTAGCTCCAAAAGAAAGGTTAAAAAAAAAAAAAGGTCAATGTGGCTGGAGTGCTGGGAACAAGGGAGCTCCATAGAACATCAGGCCAGAAAGGTAGGCAGGGACTGATCATGTCTTTATCCTCAGAGCAATGCGATACCGATGGGGAGTTTTATGCAGGGGGATAACACAATTACATTCTTAGCCTGTTTGTGTAGCATAAAATAAAAGGAGTCAAGATGGACTGACCAGCTGGCAAATGTCCAAGCAAGAGAAGCTGGCAGGTCAAGAAAACGCAATGGAGGTACAATGGAGAGAATAGAATGGGAGGTTTGGGGAATAGATGATTAGGAAGACTCCAAGTTCACTAAGCAGGAGGGACCATGGGTTTGGGGAAACAGAACGAGTCTGACCTGCAAAGACATTTACTTATTATCTACTGTATGCAAGGGAACTGAACAACACATTTTGTATCTGTATTCCTTTTAACACTTACACAAAAATGAGACAGTTTTTTATTATCCCTACTGTTAAGAGAAAGAGGCTCAGAGGGCTGAGCAACTTGCCCAAAGGCAGAGATGAAGTTCAGTAGTAGTAAATGGTAGCAAAGGGATTTAATCCAGGTTCGTCAATACCAGCCTTCTCTGCATCTTTGCTCTCCCTTATAATGCTTGTAGGCGAGGGATGGCAAATGACTGTCAAGACACACCCAACTCCAACCATTAGTAGTGACCTCCTAGAGCACTTAACTGGGACGAGTTCTGAGTCCAAGCCCAGGCCTAGCAAGAAAATAGGTCATGATTGATCAGATGCCATGGGCTCAGAGAGAGGCAGCAGTGGGGAAAGTGACAGATATATCCATTCATTCCAGCCTATGAGCTCAAAGGAAGAAGACACACCACCTGGCTAACGGGACTGCACATGGCTACCTGGTAACCATCAACACCCACAACATGCATGAGTCCCAAGAATGTTGCACAGAGCAAGGATGGCAGAAGCAAGGGTGCCTACTAGATCAAGGGCCAGGAAACTCTGTAAAGAGTCAGACAGTGACTACATTAAGCTGTGGGGGCCAGAAAATCTCCATCACAAAGGCCAGTACCATGTGAAAGCAGTCACAAACATCATGTAAACAAATAAGCATGGCTGCATTCTAATAAATCTATTTATAAACACTAAAACTGGAAATTCCATGTAGATTTTATTTGTTTTAAATTTTTTTCCTTCCATCCTCCCTTCCTTCCTTCTTTTCTTTCTTTTTCTTTTTTGAAGATAGAATCATATTAAGTTGTTGAAACTGGCCTCCAAATTGTAATCCTCATGCCTCAGCCTCCTGAGTAGTTAGGATTATTGGAATGCACCACCACACTTGGCTTCTTCCTTCTTTTGAACTTTCCAAACATCTAAAAATGTAAAAAAATTCTTTGCCTATAGCTCATTTAAAAAGAGGCAACAGGCTACATTTGCCAAGCAGGCCATAGTTTGCTGATCCATTTTACACACACACACACACACACACACACACACACACATGTATCTGTAACTATTAATTTTATCTAACATAAGGAAGTCAAGAATAGATAAAACTAATAGTTACTAATAGGTACAGATATCAGACCAGTGACTGCTATAGGTAGATGAATCTTTCTACAGGGATGTATATATTTGTCAAAACTCATTCAAATGTGCACTTTATAGCTGTGTATTCTACTGTATGTAAGTTTAAGCTCAATTGTAAAGTATGATTTTGAACTGAAACCACACCAGGGAAAAGGATGGCTGCCTAGAGGAGGTGGCACTTGAGTGAGCCTTTCGCCTCTAAGGAATGGCGGGGTGGATATTGGAGGGGTGTAAGGGTAAAATTCAATCAGGGCTCAAACGCGAACAACAAAATGGGAAGAACATTCCATTTCACAAGAAGCAAGGGAAGTATACCCTCATCCACATGCCTTATTCTCCAAAAGCTCCAGCTTAGAAATAATTGCCTCGCACAATAATTGGGAGATGCAGCCTGGGAGCCTGCACAAGTGGAGCCGGGTGCAATTTGGGGAGATTTGTTACGCTCAGCTCCCTTCTATCAATTCCAGAGGCTCAGATGTTCCTGACCTGTTGCTGGGCATATTGTGAAAACGGCTTTTATTTACTGCACTTCCATTAAAAGATGAAATCCACGAACAGGGGCTCACAGGCCAGAAAATCACCATTTACGTCTCCACTTATCTCTCGACAGCGGCCGAGAACTCGCCTACATGGTGCCTGGGATCTGGCTTCAGCACTGCCTGGGGATGGTCTCAGAGCAGTTTAGATGTGGACAGTGGAATGGAGCTGCTGGGCGGGGCTGGGCAGGTGAAGACGTAGTCCTGAGAAGGTGAGCAGACAGCACAGCTGCACAGGGCTATGCTGGTAGCAAAAAGAAAGGGATGGATACACAGCTAGGTTTTATGCAGAACAACAGGCACATTGGGAAGTTTGGGGATAGGGAGGTGTGGTAGATTGGAAGTGCTGGAATTGGGTGGCAATCCTCAGACACAAAGTAAAACCCAAGGCAATCTTCAGCTGAGTGAATCTCTGGTCCTTTGCCAACATCACACATCTGAACCTAACCTGGTTGGAAGATCTCTGCTCAAATGCCAGTTTTGCTGCCACATAAATGGCTTGAGATGTGATATTATTCCCTTCCCATCTCTGAGCCAGGCTCTTCCATCTGTGAAAGGGAGTGAAACTAAGCAATTCACTTCAACTCTAAAGTTCTTTCAATCCAATCTTGCTCTCTTGATGAGCAACTTGGAGGAACTCACTTCCTCTGGGTCATGGTCTCCATGTTAGTCACTGAGAGTTGAATGTAATGATTTCTAAAGGTCCTCCCAGATTTACAGTTCCCTATTCTTACCTCCTCTGAAAATTTGCAGCATTTATTGCCTTGCTTTGTCAGATCATACCTTGAGGTTAGAATAGAGGACACATCATTCTCCCAATCTCCACTGTAATTCTTAACAAAGAGGAAGAAGGGGTGGATCGATATGGATGAAGGGGAAGAAAGGAGGAGGGAAGAATGGGAGATGGACAGATCAGTGGTAGAATACTTATACGAACAAATAGATGAAGGAGAATTCAAAATATTGGAGAACACAGAAATGGGAGGATGGACATCCACAAGCAATACCTCAACATTCCCTTGCTCATCACAGTTCAATTCCAATCTACTGAGTACCCATTATGATATACACCACTATATATATATTCTCAGAATTTCTGAAGCTTTCTAGAGACTTCACTTCATGAAACAGGCCATAACATTCTTTTATGTCAGAGTAAGTGTATAGAATTACAAGCACACAACATGCCTATTAATATGCTGACTGAAAAGAACATAAGGAAATATGTGATCCCCTTCACCCACTGAGAAGCATAAGTCAGACCCAGGAAACCATGTGATGCAAAAATTGAAACAATTTAAAAGAAAGTTTTTTCTTGAGTATGTGATCCAGACAGTAAGAATTGAATAAGGAGTTTGAGTCATTGCAATTAGTGTGAATGAGGGGATCAGGGGGACTGGATGGAAACAGTTCACCAGAAAACAGCTTTGGAAGATGGGAAGGAGTCAGTTGGGTTGGGGATAAGCATAGAAGACAGCTGGGCGTGGATAGGAGGATGATGGGGGCCCTTGACAATTGTTTGATGAAGACCATGGAATATGGCTGGTTATATGGGTTGTCCAGATCAACCAAGCTTGCATACATCTATAGCCTTCCACCTGCCCTTAGGAAAGACAGAGGACAAAGTGGGTACAGGAGAGGCAAGAGAAGAAGAATAGAAAAGTGGTGAAGAGGGAGAGGGAAGAAAAGAGAGAGAAATAGAGATCAAAGAACAGAGATTGGCCTGGGGAAGTTGTAATCCCTGATTTTTTAGAAAAAATGGCACTGTGGCTGAATTCCTTATAGCAGCAGAGAATGCTCAGGGAGCTTTGCAGCCAGCCTTAGCTCGGGGACAGAGGAAGTTGATAATGGATGAAGGGAGCAAAATGTCTTGCCCAGTGTGTCGCGTGCTGGAGCAAATGGGGCACCTGGAACCCCATCACTTTCTCCACTGCCAGCCCTCAGTTGCTAAGGTTACCTTCTCAACGGCCTAATTAGGGAAGCTGTCACTCTTTGACAGAGATCAGGAGAGAAGGCAAATAAAATGAAAGCAGACATTTCACACTCTTAGGCAAGACAAAAATAATAAAGGCAGTCCCACCATCGTAGAAACTGTTTGTAGTCAAAGAAGACTGTGTCTTTGCCAGACCACCCTCTGTCACCAGCTTGGAGAGTGCTGGAAGTCAGCTATTCTCAGTTCACAGGGGCTGCCTGCTGACAGCCTCCAGAAAGGTAAGCAGGGTGTAGAATGCATGAATCAGAAAGAAGGGGATGTGTACCCATTCTGCTGCCTTGGTCTGGCAAATCTGAGTGACCCCGTAATATGGTGTTCTTCTTGGGTGGCAGAGGATATTGTAACAGAACCTGCCATGGAAGGGGGCTATCCAGAGTCCAGGATGAACCAAGAGTTGTCTTCAGATTGTATTTCTAGGCCAGAGAGGTGAGAAAGAGGTGGCAGGTGGGGTGGAACTGGAAAGCAGCAGGGACAGGGCGTGCATGGTGTAGATTCCAGATGAAAGTCTCCCTTTCTGACAGCAGAGATCTAGCCACTCCAGGATGCCAGTTCTCAATTCCTCCACCACCATGGGTTCCACTGAACCATCCTGGGAAGAAAACCACATGCATCTCCCTTTGCTAAGCTCTTCCTTTTCCCCTCTTCCTGTTCCCCTACACTTCCTCTTGCCTGGTCAAAACTATTTCCTCCCAAGGACAAAGGAGAAGAACACAGTGGGCTGTGTGCAAGACAGTCCTTTTATACTAATGCCATTATTTAATGGGAGAAGCAGAAAAGCACCAGTTCAGGGGTAACAAAGCCCAGGCCTCCACCCTACCCCTGCCAACAACTCCCTCTGTGACCCTGCTCCTGTCTTTTGACCTCTCTGAGCCTTGCAATTTACATCCTGTTGACCTCCTGGGGGCAGGGAGCTATAGATTAAATTGGAGAACTGAAAATTTCTCGTGCCCAAGAAAATGGGAAACTTTAGGGCTTGGATTTATGCCCTATTCAGCAATTCATCCCCATTCTCTAGCAAAGGACCTAGTACACAGCAGTCACTCAATAAATGCTCACTGAACTGAAAATTGTATTACATATTGATTTCTTCATTCCACAAACATCTTTTATTTTTTGCACATAATAAAAATCAGATCCCTGTTTTCACTGAGCTTCCAGTGGATAGTGTAAAAGATAAACATCAAATAGAAATAAATATATAACTAAAACATCTGATGAAGTGCAACCCATATCAGAAGTTTCTATATAAAATAGGGAGACCAACTCTAATCTGAGAAGGCAGGGAAGGCTTCTCCGAGAGAATGACATTAACGTAAAATCTGAAAAATATTAGCAGGAGTCATTCAGACAAAAGGAAGTAGAAGGAAGACCTTTCCAAGCAAAGGAAACAGCGTGTGCAAAGATCCAGAGGCAGAAGCTGGTTTGTTACATGACAGCCTGAGAGGAGACCAACAGGTGGAAAAGCAGAGAACAACCGGGAAAATGGCAAGATTTGAGGCCAGAAGCCAAAACAGATCTTAAACCAAAAGGTCAATGTCTTTTCTAACATCATTAACCTAAAGCAAAGCTCTTTCTTTCTGGAGGAGATACTAAGGTTGTGAAGAAATGAGATTCTCTGTTTTACTGCAAAGGATAATGCATAAAAGATCATATGGCTCAATGACAGCTAACCATACTTGATGCAGCTCAAGAATCACATCAGGGAGGGAAAGAGAAGTTCTGTAAGGAAGGATTTACCCACTGCTCCAGTCACTTGTTCCTCTGGTTTTGACAGTAGGATCCCAAATCCTTCCTATAAATTCCCTTTCCTTAAGTAAACAGAGTTGCTGCTCCCAATCCAACTGATCTGGCCTAGAATGCAGGATGGTTTGCAGGAGACCCTCAGAGCACCAGAAGCATATGAAGCTTAGAAACCAGAGTTCTTTCTCCACAGCCCACGACTGCCTGGGTTGGAACCTATCTGCAGCTCTGTGTTAACTGAGTCTTCATCCCTGATGTTCTGCCTTGTCTTCCCAGCCTTTCCCCAAGTTTCAAGGGGACTAAAACCAGCTGCCTACCTTCCTCTCCATATCCCCCAAAAGAGCTCACAGGCTCTCTACCCTCAGGGTTGTTCTTCATAAATCTGACATCAGTTACCCATCATTGACCATAAAAAAATGTATTGAAAATGCAAAGAAACAAATGTCGATATTATTCCAGGAGCTGGAACTCAAGTCAAACAATAACAAGATAAATTCTTAACTGTATCCTACTATGCAGCTCCAGCAGGATGTGTACCTCTATCTCCCACCCAGGCAAGGATTAAAGGAATCTTTTGCAATTTTCCCTGCTTCACAAAGCACCTGTGAATCTCCTGTTTCTACATCACTCTTCCCTTTGCTCACAATCTAAAAGCAATTTAATTTCCTATATGAAAGCAGCAGCAAAGGAGGCTGGCAATAGGGGGGAAGAGGCTTTGGGATTTTTTTTTTCTTTAAGCTTGCTCACGGACTACAAAGCTGTTTCCAACAGTAGCAGAAGTCACTCCCATGGCACTTGAAGGAGATGGGAACACACAGGCCTAATTGTATTATACTGCAGTTTGACCAAGCGATCACTAACTTTATTACAGAGAAAGAAAATAAAAATGACAGAGACAAATTTAACTCATCCCTTCCCTTACTTACATGCTGGACTCAGGCCATGAGCCAGAGAGCAAAGGAAATTGTAGGGAATGCTTATGAGTCATTAAGGAAGTTATTTCTACCTTCTGCAACCTCCCAGGGGAGTGGAAGTAGGGTACATGCACACTTCTCCTCCCTAACTCCAGCCACCCATCACTCTTCCCAATGGCCTACTCTGATTTGCCACCATGGGGTAGCCAGGAGCAGCATAAGAATCTACTCATTTGTTCACACATTCATTCATTCAGTGCACACTTACTGAGGATCAAGTGTGAACAAACACAATGGTGAGAAGTACAGGGTATGCTGAATGAAAGAGATAAGGTCTCTAACCCCAAGGAGCTTGTCTAGAGGGACTCAGGGACAACATATATGCATATACAAATGCCCAAATGCAAATGAAACAGCAGGACATTTTGAGAAAGACTGTGGAAGAAGAAGGTGAATGTGGACATTGATTAAGGTTGAAAAGGCTAGAGAAGACCTCTGAGGGGCCCCTGGCAAGCAGGCAAGAAAGAGTATAGGGGAAGGGAAAGATGGACATGGCCTGAATGGGCAGTGGCTCTGAACGGGGCTGTATCTTGGCATCACCTAAGTCACCTTGAAGGATCTCTCTCACACACACACAAACAGAACAGTGTTTGGCCCATCCCTCAGTTATCCTGATTTGATTGTCCCAGGTCCCAACTTTGATCTTTATTAATAGTCTTTATTTGTATTTTTTGAATAGTTTTAGGTTGACAGGGAAATTCATGGAAATGTATAGGGAATTCCTTACATTCCACCACCTCCTATCACAACACAATCCCCCCATTACTTACATCTTCATTATTGTGGTACATTCATTACAACTGATGAGCCACATCCATAGCTTATGAACTGAAGTCCATAGCTGACACCTGGGTTCAATCTCTGTCACATACTTTCTGTGGGCTGGTGACAAATGTATGAGAAGAGCTGTCTGCCACCACTGTATCACCTGGAGTACCTTTCCTTCTCCAAAGTCCTTGGTGCTCTGCTTGGCCATCCTTCTCTCACCCACCCCCCACCCAACCCCAACACAACACCTGATTTTAACTGACCATTTTCTTGCCTCCATAGCTTTTCCTTTTCCAGAATGTCATAGAGTAGAAATCACACTGTGGCCTTTTCAGATTGGTTTCCTTCACTTGGCAATATGCTTCGAGGGTCCATCCACGTCTTTCCTGTAGCTTGATAGCGCATATGTTTTTATTATTGAAAAATGTTCAATTGTCTGGATGTGCTACAATTTGTTTATCCATTTACCTATTCACTGACAGACGTCTTGCTTCCTTCTGGGTTTCAACAATTATGAGAAAAGCTGCTACAAACATTCATATGTAAGTTTCTGTGAGGACATAAGTTTTCAATTTCTTTGGGTAAATACCAAAGAATGCAATTGCTGGATCATATGGCAAGAGTATGCTTGGTTTTACAAGAACTGCCAAACTACCTAACCCTAGTTATACTGATTTAATTGGCTTAAGGGAAATACCAGGTCCTGGCATTTTTAAAGCTTCCCAAGTATTCTATGTACCGTTAAGGCTGAATACCATGTAGGCCTTGATCAGGGACCGTGTATTTCATTATAAACACAATGGAAAGTGATCATGAACTTAGGCAGAGGCATAATGATGCACATGTTTATAAAGCTATTCTGGCAGCCTCAGAGAATGGGTTCAGAAGGGCTGGGTGGGAAGTAAGAGCAAGAGTCTAAGAGACCCATTAGGAGGCGATTGAATCACAGGTCAGAGTTGACAGTAACTTGTACCAGCATAAAGATGGAAGGGAAACAGATGGATTCAAAAGAAAGAAGATCAGTATGTTTTGATTATAGGTTAAACATGGAAATGGGGAAAATAATGGAAGAAATTCAAAGATTACAAAAGATATTTCCAATTCTCTTCCAGAAGCAAATTGCAGTCTGCCCTGCAGACAGGCATAGGTTACTTGCCTATTTTCTTTTCTTTCCTTGTCTTCTCCTTTTCCTTCTCTTCCTACTTAGTTTGCTGCTTTGGTTTGTTTGTTTTGCTTTTTACGTAAGAGCACTTCGTGATTTGATAACAACTGCTATCTTAAAGGACTACTAGACTTTTACGCCCTAATTAAACATCTACCATTATTGTCAAATTCAATCTCCTCTGATCACATCAGATAATATTTTGGGGATTATACTAACTTGGCTCAGATACCTTTAATTGTCTGTTACAACTTATGGTTAAAATTTTATTTTTTGAAGAAAGCTTTTTTTTTCA
Organism: Xerus rutilus; assembly: GCA_028644305.1. Lineage (NCBI taxonomy): Eukaryota > Metazoa > Chordata > Mammalia > Rodentia > Sciuridae > Xerus > Xerus rutilus. The sequence goes on from CM053399.1 coordinate 169,377,502, forward strand.
TATTTTTATTGTTATTAAAGTTGAAATTTTGGAAGAGATGCTTTCTTAAGAGGATTTATCAGTCTTGAGACGTTTCTTCTGAAATATTCCAGAAGATGGGTTAATGCCCTGAGGGAGAGAAAGCTTTGAAAAAGAGCTGGTGATGAAACGTGCAAGAACAGCTGAGGAGGTCACAACAGAGGAGCCCACCAGAGTCACACACACACACAAAATCTTTGAATGTTCCACAAAATAGGAACGACATACTCAAGTCCTGTCTACCAGACCCTCAAAAACCCATCTCAACATCTAAAATCAAGGTTATGGTCAAATTTGTACAACACAGTCCTTTCAGGTCACTCAGGATACTTGGAATCACATCTGATAACAGAGGCAGCCGAAAAGCTCATCCTCTCTGGAGGGTGGAGGCCCTGACATGAGGAAGAAGCTAGAACTGCACCCTGCAGAATCTGGCACATCTTAGCCCAGAAGTGCATTCCTGTTCTGTCTCCTTCCCTGCAAATGCCACCCTGGAATGACTGGATCTGAAGAGATGGGGCCAGTTCTGAGCTTGCAGAGGAAGTCATGCTTCTCAACACGGGGCTTGGAATGATTTGGGGGGTCAAGGCAGGCAGAAAGAAGTGACTTGTAACCAAAACTAGATATTGTGAAGAGACTGACAGGGAATGAAAGAGCTGAGCAGAGAAGAAGACAGACTGAGGGGGGGGGCACACACATAGGAGAAGAAGACAGACTGAGAGGGGGACACACACATAGGAGAGTGGTAGGAAGACAGAAGAAAGAGGACGTTGAAAGTAAAGAGAAAGAGAGAGAGACAGTCACCAGAAGAAACAGAGAGGAAAGAGGAGAAAGCAAACAGGTGGTAAAGAGGAGCAAGCTGAGAAAGAAAAGAGAAGAATGAGAAGAGAAGGGGAGGAGAGAGAGAGGGTGAGGCAGCATTCCATTCTCATGCCATCACCCCCACTGGGGGCTTTTCAGTCCTCTTGAAGAAACACTCATAAATCTTTCAAAAAACATCCATGGAAGCTCAAACCTGTGCTTTCATGTCAGACAGCTCCATCTGCACCTGTCTCACAGGGAGTAAGAGCTCCTGGGGCCCCTCTTCCTAAGGCTCAGCTGCCAAGTTGGGCTGGGCATGGGTGTGAGAGGGGAGGAGGAGAAAGGCAATGTATGGTTGAGAAGTGACCCGTCAGGGGCCTGGAATTCCCACTGGTAAGTGTGAATCTTCTAAGACACCCTGGCCTATAAGACACACTACACTTTGCAAATGAAATATTGTGATGGAACATTTTTATTAGCAATATTTGGTATGTTCAAATAATAAATTGCTTTGCACTTCTTCCTTAAAACTAGATTTTTTTTTTTTGGTACTGGGGATTGAACTCAGGGGCACTCGACCACTGAGCCACATCTCCAGCCCTATTTTGTGTTTTTATATAGAGACAGGATCTCACGGAGTTGCTAAGCACCTCACCATTGCTGAGGTTGGCTTTGAACTCGCGATTCTCCTGTCTCAGCCTCCCAAAATACTGAGATTACAGGAGTGAGCCACCGCGCCTGGCTAAAACTAGATCTTTTAAGTACACTTATACATTGCTGTTGGGATGGCAAATTTGTGCAACCACTCTGAAAAGCAGTATGGGGATTCCTCAGCAAACTTGGAAAGAAACCACCATTTGATCCAGTTATCTCACTCCTTGGTATATACCCAAAAGACATAAAATTAGCATATTACAGTGACACAGCCACATCAATGTTTATAGCATTTTGATTCATAATAGCTAAGCTATGGAACCAACCTAGATGCCTTTCAATGAATGAATGGATAAAGAAAATGTGGTATACATACATAATGGAATATTACTCAGCCATAAGAAAGAATGACTTCATAACTTTGTGGGTAAATGGATGACTCTGGAGACTATCATGCTAAATGAAATAATCCAATCCCAAAAATCCAAAGGCCAAATGTTCTGATATGAGGGGAGGGGATAAAAGTTCACTAAATTAGACAAAGGGGAATGAAGGGAAGGGAGCAGGGATGGGAATAGGAAAGACAGAATGAATCAGATATAACTTTCCTATGTTCATATATGAATATACTACCCATGAAATCCATATCATGTACAACCACAAGAATGGGATTTTAATTAGAATAAGCTATACTCCATATATGTATGTATACTATGTCAAAATACACTCTACTGTCATGTATATCTTTTTAAAAATAAGAAAAAAACCTAGATATTTTGGAGGTTATAGGTTACAAAGTTGGTTGCCACAAAAGTCTATTCTACCAACACTTATTAGCACTTATTCAAACACGGGGCCTGTTCCAGGCAACATGGAAGAGAAAAGAGAAGATTCCTTCCACTTCATGACAGATCTCATATTTGGCACCATCCAACAGAATGTTTTGCAATAGTGGGCATATTCCGTGTTGTTCAGTGTGGTAGCAAATGCCCACATTTGGCTATTACTGAAATTTAAATTAGGTAAATTTTAAAATTCAGTTTCTTAGTTCCCTATATAAATTTCAACTGCTCAATAGCCACAAGTGGTCAGTAGCTACCATTTTGAACTATGCAGGCAGAGAATGAAATAAGAGAACATTAATCTCTCAACATAAGGGAGGGGTTCTAAGAAAGCTACCATTAACATTTCCTGAATAAAGTTGTCCAAAGTTAAATTAGAGCAGAAAAGAAGGAGGAATAGAAGTTTCTATAAAGAAAGTAGATTTCAAAAAGATAGCTGAGTTTCCACTGAAGAAATACAGGTGGGTAAGGCCTTGTGATAGAGGACACCCTTTGACCAAAGTCACTAATGGGAAAGTACAGCTTATTCTCTGGGAACAATAAGAAGCCCAGTTTGACTGCTAGGTAGACAAAGGAACTGTGCGAGAGAGGAATAATAAAGGAGATTTGGTGTTTATGTGGAGGACTTAGATGCTAGGGAATTTGCTCTTAATCCTATAAGCAGTGGGGTTCCACTGAGGAGACCAAGCAAGAGAGAAAGAACCCGTGGGAAGGATTCTTTAGGCAGCACACGAAGTATCTACATGGAGGAAGATGCTAAAACAGGACTGCAGGAAACCATGAAAGAGGTGATATATCATGAAAAGAGCAGGAAAATGAGGAAGGAGCAGCCACTATTGGAATACAATATGGAGTCCTAGTTGAGATCCTTATTTTACTCCAAATAAGAATGGCATCTAAAAGTGTGACTATCACTGTAGAAGGCAGAGCCCTGAAGTCATTTCCTGAGCCAATATCTTTGCAGAGGAAGAATCATTCAAGACAGATGAGCGTTTTCACAATCATTTGTCACTCCATTAGCCTACACTGCAGGATTCCGTCCCCCAATGCCACCTCTATTCACTGTGTCCCCTGGCTTATGAGGATCCCAGGGCAAGGTCCCTAAGAATTGGGTAAAAGAAAGGAAGCAGAGAAAAGAGCAAAATAAGAAGAGAAGAAGTCTTTTAAAAACATGTGCTGGGGAAGTCACAGCAAATTCCCAGTCATTCCTGCCAGAGGAGGTTTTATGGGGCGAGACATCCCCAAAATGGGTTTTGAATTATACTCTGCACCTCATAAAGCATAGCACTTTTGGCAGTCCACTCCCACACACTGCCCTCTCATTACCTGGCCAGCCCTCCCCAGCAGCTAGGCATGCTGGGAAATGCAGTGGAGGCGAAAGAACACAGAGCTGGTATTCTGGGTCTGCAGTCAGAAGCATCCTCAGTCCCCTGACTTCAGGCAAGGTAGTATCTCCTCTAGGCTTTGGCCTCTCTCTAGGCAATGCGAGCCCTGTATGGATGAGGCCAGAGGGTCCTGAGAGTTCTAAGATGGGACCACCTGGTGAACTGGTGTGTGGCTAGGCCGAGTTGTATACAACTGTACCTTGGTATGGAAGGGGACAGAACGACTGAAGGGGAAATCTCTGCTTGTGTGGTCGTAGACAGAAAAGATTCTTTGAAAATGTTTAATTATTTTTAAAAGAATATTGAGAAATTATCTCTGAACAAAGAAATATGTGGATTATTCCCAGGGCTCAGTAAGTCAGGATGACCTGGGAATTTAATAGCAGGTCTGCCATGCTACAAATTCCACACTAGGTCACTTCAGTATTCCTACCACAGTGTCTTCGTGTGTGCACCAGGGAAAGTGTCCCTAAGAAAGCAACCCAAAAGCCAAAGGACATCTGCAGCCATCACTGTGGAGTCCTCCAAGGGGCCACAGACAGAGTCCACTGACTTACATTCCTAGTTCATCTCCTGGATTCTATTTCCTCTTCTTGAGATCAGTTTTGGGCAAAATGATAGCTAAAGGCTCAACTACTAAAATTGCTGTGACTTAATACCTCTGTGAACCAATCTAAAACACATGTATTTGAAAAATTGGCCTCTTTTCCACTGACTAGCAGGTGAGCCTGTGTGTCACACCATCTCTGTAGACCATCCCGGGGCTCCAAAGCCACAAGAGTGGGCATTACTGAGCATCTTCCTCTCAAGCACTCATAGAACCTGGCCAACAGTTGAGCTGCATTTTTATAGGGAACCAATTTTTTCCCCAAACCTGTTTATGTTCACTATGTTTCTTGTAAGTTTAAAATTTAATGAAGTAGGGTCCAAGTTAAAAATTGATGTGCATCCAAAGAGCTAAGTTGATTTTACTGTTTAAAAAAAAAAGGCCACTTAAATATTGTTAGTGAGTTAGGTCAGGTGTGACAACTATAAAAATTTAGAAAGGAATCATAAAACTCTAGAATCACTTGGCAAGCATCTATAAGTCTTCAGTCTCCTTTAATGAAACCAACATTGGAGATCATATTTGGTGCGTTATGAGCATGGTTTATGCAAGAAAGATGGCATAGGACTCCAATCAGCTGACCTGGACTCAAAGCAAGAGGCCTTAGGACTATATCCAAAAATTGGCAAATGTATGCACTCTAACATATTTTAAGTTAAAATGAAATGTTTAAGGTACATCTATTATTTTTTATGATTCTCTGCTTTAATAGACTTTCTACTATCTGACCAACTGCCAATCTAAATGGCCTCAGAAACAAGGGTTACTAAGGTTAGCAACTCAACCTAAACCCAGGTAGCCCTCCCCAGAATTGTCTGTCTACCCACTCATGTGAGAAGTTTAAGGAAGGAGGAAAAAAAGAACTGCTTTGTCAATCATGTCAAATACCATGCCAGAAAGAAAAAGATACCCACCCCCGGCCTTGTGTAATAAATGTTCCTTTCTATCACCTCCCTTGCTCAAAGTTCAGTTTCTTTTTTGGTTTCTCCAGACAGAATTGTCATATTCTCTCTTCTTGTGCCCACCTATCTCTGTCTCCATTTCTTATGCACATGTATGTATGTGTATATATATATATGTATGTATGTATGGGCATATGAATGTACATATGTATGTACATTCATGTGTGTGTGTGCGTGTGTGTGTGCGCACACACAAACCAAGCAAGCGACAGTAAAGAGGGTCTATGAGACCTGAAAGACATTTGCAGGTAGATTCTGAGGCCTGGCAATGTTGGAACAACCTGCTGCCTACTATCCAAACATGGCTTTGTAAAGCTACTCTAATATTAAATATAAGATGGTCAGTGACCATTCTCCAATTATGCAACCTCTCTAAAGCATGAAAGAAACGTTAATGTTCTTCTTTCCACTATACAGTATGTGGAGAATAAATATCAATGTAGTGGCTTGGACATAGTACTATGCTCATAAAATGATTTTTAAAAGCTATGGAATCTTTTGTTCAAAGGAAATTAGAGCCCCTGGGTTACAGAAAGATTTTAAAGTGGAGCATCTTTTAGGATGAAATCCAGAACAACAAACACTCCCCTGACCTCTGATGGAACCTAGTTTCAAAAACCAATGTCCCAATCAGAAGATAATTTCATCTACGTTCCTGAGCTACATGCAAAAAATCTTGCAGAGTGACTTCCTCTGTGTAACTGCAGCAAAAGTGATTATTCAAGCACATGTATGCGCACAATCCCCGGAATCCGAGCAACCTCTTCCTCATGAGGACCTCCAGGGAATGAGTTTGAGAGGAGGATGGACCTTCCCTTTGTCTTTCATAAATTCCTGAATTGCATGCATTTGTTACCATAAGCTTGTATTCCTTTTGTAAAATTAAAAATTGAGGTTAAAAATTTACTAAACATGCTCAGAGTTTAGTACTAGTTGCCAGAGCTACAGATAATAAAAAGAAATAAGGTTTTCTTAGAAAACATACAGACTAGTAAAATACAGACTGTACTGAATACACAGAATGCCTGGGAAATAATCATTCTTGGATGAGCCAGGAAAGTGATTATAGAAACAGTGAAGGGACATGGAGGTTGCATCTGAAAAGATAGTAGTTATGAGGCAAGAAAGATTATCTTCGTATATATGTGTGCGTGTATGTGTGTGTGTGTGTGTGCACACACACAGTAAATGAATCTGATAATTAAGTGGGCACAATTTAAGTTTTAGTGGACCATCTATCCCTCTGTGCTTGGGTTAGTCAACGTTTTGCACAACATTATTGTGTGAGCAGTGAATTTAGATGGCACCTGAGTGATTTTGCATTTTAACTTCCATAGTTACATGCTTACTTTTACAGGCTGTCTTCTATTGGAAGCATTATTCTGCTCTTCCTTCATGACAGTGATATAAAATTTCCTTTTCAAAACAAATAAATCTAATTTCATTTACCATGTGACCTTGTATAATAGACTTGATCTTTCTGAATGGCCATTTCTTCATCTGTAATAGGGGATACTAAAAATACTCATGGAAAAGAGTTTTGCAAATCAAAATGTACAAATGTTATTATCCCAATAGACCGTGAACTCCTTGCATTTCTGTGCCCCCAGGGACCCAGCACAGAGTATGGGGTGGAGGAATCATGACTGCAGGGACAAGGAGACCAGGTTTTGCAAGTAAACTGGTTCAGTCTAGTGAATATCAATAAAATTCATCGCCAATGCTAACTCCCATTGACTAGTAGTGACTGATAAGGCCTTGCATTGAAGACTTTAAGGCTGCAGTTAAGTGACCATCGTGGATACAGAAGTGGAGAGTAGATAGAAGGATCACACATATTTTCTGTTCATAGTTCATGCATTCTTTATTTCTTTCTTTCAATAAATATTTATTGAGTTTCTACTATATGATGGGCATAGGCCCAGGCACCTGGAATTCCAGCAGCAAACTAGATTGGATTTCTCCTCTTTCTTGGAGTATCCTATGCAGTCCAATCTTCCCCACATTCCTGAAGAACATTCCTTAATCTTGAGTGGGGCCCCGGAAGAGGGATTGTCATCTTTTTTTTCTTTTTAAGTCACATAGCAAGTCAATGGCAGAAAGAACGCACTTGCTTCTAAAACCAGCACAGTTGTGTAGTTACCAGGCTTCCAAAACCTGTTCAACTTTTTAAGGTTTGCAGCAGCCATTTGTGAGTGCCCAGCCCTCCTACCTGCTGTCCCTTGGGGGGAAAGAGAGACCTTTTGTTCCCTGTCTGGAAGCAGGGAGCCAGGTGAATGGGGGCAACTCCCTAGAGGCCTCTGGGTTTTGGAGAGATGTTTTAAAGAGGCTATGAGAACAAAGAGGACAGAGAGGAGGAGGGAGAGACAGTAGGAGGTCCACTATAGGCAGAAAAGTAATTGGTTACTTTTGAGCTGAGCGGTCAGCTTCTCTAGTCTCCTTCCCTGGGGGAGGCCAAAGAGAAAGAAATTGAAGAAGGTTCCCTAACAAATTAGTGTGAGACTGGACTTGAAAACCCCAGTCACACCTGGGTTCAGAGCCAAGAGTTTGATCTTCAGAGGCCCCAGGAAGGATGCCGAGTGGGAAAGAAGGAAGTGGACTTTATCTAGCTGCAGTTCCAGCCTCAGAAGTTCTCCCAGGAGCACCTGCTGAGCCCAGAGAGCTGAGAAGCCACTCGTAAATCAGTTGGCTTCATCTCATCACATTAGAAATGGGGACAGCCCAGAAAAGCAGCTTGACCATAACACCCAGCTGAACTGGCCTCAAATCCCAGGACTCAAGGTCCAGCCCTCCCTGCCATATTCCTCTGACCCTGGGTTCCATGAAGTCCTTTTCCACAGGACTTCCTTTGGCTTGTCTTGAACTCTGTCCAACTGCAAAGGAGGTAAGGCAGGGGCTGGTACTGGGGATTGGGAAACAGGCCTATATACTTTTGTTTCTTTAACAACACACAGTAGCATTTGCTAAGAGCCAGGCAATGCTTGAAATATTTCATGAACTTGAGCCATTGGAATTCTTCTCCTAATCTCCCAAGAGAAATATCTGATGAGGTAGGCTCCTTCTCAAGTGGTGCTCACAAACCGGCATCCCCATTCCTGCTCATTTTCTCATATTGTGTATACTCAGCACCTATGTGTGAGATGTGTCCTAACTATAGAGCTCAGGCAGCAAAAAGATTAAAAAAAAGACAGACCCTACATTCAAGAGGCAGACAGCTAAAGGCTTTAAAAACTAATGGACTAAAAAGCTATGGAGCCACTTTGGTCCAGGAAGACTTCTTGGAGGAGGTAATATTCACATATTGTGGGCAAGAGAAAATGGTGAAAAGAGATTCCAGAGGAGGCCAATTATTTAGAATTCTATAGACCCTAAAAAGGAATTAAGATTTTATCCTAAGAGCAATAAGAAGCAATTGAAGGTTTTAAACAGGGAAGTAGCGAGATCTAATTTGCATTTTGGAAAAGCCTACTTGGCCACTATATGGAGTAGGGATTGTCAAGTGTTTTCTATGAAAAATAATTAGTAAATATTTTAGTCTTCGCAGGATTGAGACTCTGTGGCTACCACTGGACCCTGCCGCTATAGAACATCAGCAGCCAGAGCAACACAGAAACGAATGTGGCCATGTTCCAGTAATCTTTATTCATGGGCACTGACATTGGAGTTCCATATAATTGTCACATATCACAAGATATTATTCCTCTTCTGATTTTTTCAACTTTTTAAAAAATTAACAGGTGTAAGGCCATAACAAAAAAACAGGCTGTGGGCCAGGTATGGTGGTGCATGCCTATAATCCCAGAGGCTGGAGCAGGAGGATCATGAGTTCAAAGCCAGCCTCAGCAACTTAGTGAGGCCCTAAGCAATCCAATGAGACTCTGTCTCTAAATAAAATTTAAAAAAAGGGCTGGGGATGTGGCTAAATGGCTAAGTGCCCCTAGGTTCAATCCCCAGTACCAAACAAAAAAACAGGCAGGGGGCTGGATTTGGCCCATGAACTGGACACTGCACAGCACCAAAAAAGGAAAGGGGATGGAGAAGCAGTGGGTGATCGTCTTGGAGGCCCATGTGAGACAGGTCGGTGTCTTGGCCAAAGGAGGTAGCCATGGGAATTGCGAGAAATGGATTTTGAGTCTCTTCAGAAGTAAAGCCAAGAGTTGACTGGCCAAAAGAATGAGAGGCAAGGGAAAGGAAGGAAGATGATCTTTTAACTTGAAAAACTGGCTGGATAACAGTCTGAATTCTCAAGATGGGGAAATGTGGATAAACGAGGTATAGGGCCAACTGAACAACAGTGGTGTGCTCCTAGATGGGAGAGAAAGACAAACTATAGTATCTCCCAGGGTTTCCAAATCAAACACAGGATGCTCAGTTTTTGAACTCCAGATAACCAGTGAGGCATCTTCAGCATAAATATGTCCCAGATTCTTCACGGGACATGCTTATACTAAACAAGTATTCATTATTTGTCTGAAATTCAAGTTTAACTTGGGCATCTTGTAGTTTTATTTACTGAATATGGCAATCATAGGGGGCTAGTGGTGTAGGCATTCAGAAAATAAATAATGTAACCAAGCCTGAGGGGAGGAAGAGAGGACTCCCTGGAGGAGGTGGCAGTTTAGTTAGGTCTCCCAATTGGCCTGATGAATCAAGGGATGGAAAGCTTTCTAAGGAGATGGAGCAGCATATTTATTCTGGGGTCAGGAATGTGCATATCGCATGTCACCCTCAGAATTCTGGAAGTCATCGGTGAGTCTAGGGCATCAAATGGGGAAAGAGGTATGCACAGGGTCCCCTCACAAAGGTCCTCCAGGAACATGCCCAGGGTTCAGGACACTTAAAGCACAGATTCCCCAGCCCCACTCCAAGTGCCTCAGAAATTCTGGCCTTGAGAACTTGGCTCTAAAGTGATGCTGATAAGAAGCTAACTTTAGGAAAGACTGAGCTAAATCTAGAATCTTTTCTTTCTACAAATCCCAGGAGCCCAGGAAGTTGCTCCTGGCTCTGTAAGTCTTGAAAAGAGTAATCCAGGTAATTGGAGCAAAGTCAAAGTCAGCATCAAGGAAACCTGCAGCCTCCCACAGGGAATCCCTGCAAAGAAGCTCTGTCCATCTGGAGGGTGGGAGATCCAGGATGTTTGTCAAAGGACCATCCCAGGTCAATAATAATCACCCTGCCTACCCTCCTTTGTCATCTGGCTGTCGCTCGGTGCTATCAGCTCTGGGCAAGTAGACCAGACATCTCCTTGTGTCTTTTCTTGCCTCCCCACCCCCTTTCCTCTTCCACCCACAGTCACTGCTGAAATGATTCCCCCAAATGCAGCTATTACTGTGACTGGAAATCTCTTTTCTGCTGATTCTGCTAATGGAAATGTTCCTTCCCTTTTCGGCTGCTTGCAGGGCCACTCGTGACTTCCCTGGGTGCCTGAGAGTAAGGCAACTGCCACAAGAAGGAAAAGCAACCCACCCGCCTGCCACCCCCTACACCCACCTGCCTTAGACTCAGTCTCTAAGTGCTTCTCTGTCCAAACTGTCCTCAGACGACCCCAGAGTTCCCTGCTCCCCGCTCTCCCCAGAACTGGCAGAGATCAATGAATGGTCAACTTCATCTTTTGTGCCTTGCTGAGGAGGGGAAATGGGGAAGGGAGAGGCATAAGCAGAGCATGTTGGAGTGGGGAGGGAGGGAGGGGATTCACACTCATTATTTATTCAAACCTCCACCTCCTTCCAAAAAAAGGATTCCAGGTGGCAAAGAGGCATGGAACAAACTGTGCGCCAGACACAGTGCTAGTTGCTTTACACACAGCTATCTCCACAAGGATCATGTGGCTTAGGGCACAGAAAAATTGTGTACACCTCTGGGCACTGATGAAAATGTGGTTTACGGAGAGCTTTCCAAAATTAATTGCCAGAGCAACCCAGAAAAGTGATGACTGGGTTTTCTTCACTTTGATGAGCAAGCAGAGGCTCAGGGAGGTGGCATATGAAGTCTAAGGATAGAAAGGAGTCCATGGGGGACTTGATCCCAGAGCTTTGTGTCCTCAGACCTGGCACGTTCCACTCCAGCACACTGCCTCTTAGTCAGAGGACCTGGGCTGGCAATTAGATTTTGTTTTGGATTAGCTGTGAGAACTTGGAAAAGGCATTTCTGTTTGCTAAATAAGTGAGGAGGGGGTTGAGCTGGATCTCCAAGGCATTACATCATCTAGGTCTAATATTCTAGACAAGTATCTGGTATTTATTTGGATTCTTACAGACACACACACACACACACACACCTATAGTAATTTTTACATATACATCCCATTTTCAAGATGGGAACAAAAAAATGTACAATGCTATTTAAAAGCACTAAATTTTAAACCAACTTCATACTTGGGACTGAGCAAAGGCAGGCCAAGAAAGTGTACCTAGCCAAACGGTGGCTTCATCTCAGACAACAGACGGCCTTCCCACTACTAGAAAGAACATTGAGCTTACGTAAATTCCTGGAAGAACCAGGTCTCAGGTTCCTTAGTATACTATACATAGCATAAGGTGGGAAATCCCTAAGCGTTTTGTGGAAGGAAGGGGAAGAAAAGGAGACAAATAGAAGGGGGTGGGGGGAAGGAAGGGCAGGAAGGCAGTAGGAGGAAGGGAAAAGGTAGGAGGGAAGAAGAAAGGGAAGGGAAGAGGAAACCTAGAAGGTTCAGGAGGAATTTGCTTGTCAAGCAGGTCTGGGATAACCAGAGGCCTCTAAAGAGTGTGAGACAAGGCCTGGTGCCTTCTCTGCAAAGCAGCAAGGAGCAGGCAAAGGGGCTGGCAGCTGGAGAGTCAGCTCCTGGTAACAGAGAAAAAAAGGTGCTCGGTCCCATGGGCTTGTGAGGCTGTCACACCTGACATAAGAAAGATCTGCAACTGTATAAGAAAGATCTGCCACTTCTTGGTAATGAGAAGAGGAAGAGATAGGGCAGAAAAGAGGTTTTCAAGGGATGAAAACTCAAGAGCACCCCTCGTTCTGTGCAGCACACAAGGCAGAGAGAACACGGCTGTGGAACCAGGCAGACCTGGGTTTAGACGGAGCTTGGCCACATCATAGCTATGTCATCAGGTATGTTCCTTAACTCCTCTGAGCCTCAGGGCTCACCTAAACATAGGATGGGCCATACTTGTCATTGAGAATTATGGAAAAGATAAAGTGGGTCACCTTACACTACTGGATTTTCATTTCTGCCATACAGGTTGCCTAGCTGCCCTTCTCCTGAGGTGGGAGGAAGATGTATTGGACTAGGAGGCAACAGATCTGGGATCTGGCATCTACTCCATCACGAACTTGTCACAGTGACCTTGACTTCCCATCTTTATGCACAAGTGTTTTGCTTAGATATTGTGCTGAATTCTTTCCACTTCTGATACTTGATAATTCCAGAACCATGGTGTATCATCTCCCTAACTATCCAATACCTGTCTGCCATGGTGCACAGGTTTTAATCCTACAGGCTTCCAAACTGCTCAAGGTGAGGTCTTCCCCAAACCCAGCACTCTCCCCTCTAATCAAATGACCTCATTACCATCCTACCAACACCCTAGATGATCAGCAGACAGAAGGGGGCAGAGGAAATGGTGCTTAGATTTCAGAGGAAGTATGGTTCCACGGAAGAGTGGCATTAAGCTCATTCTTAATGGAAAAGGGAGATTTTAACACCTCTCCAGTTTTGTCCAGTATGGACTCAGGGATGAAAATTGGCAAACCCAGGGTACAGTTATCTAAGATCTCCTGTATACTATGATGTGCCAAGCCCAGGGTGAGCCACTGTAGCTCTTGAGATGAAGAAGGTGTGTTCTCTACTTATGGCAAGCCTGGCAGGCAGGAGAGGAGACACACAACTATAAAGATTGCTGGCCTACTCCAAGCCACCTTCCTCTCTCACTTGCATAGCTCTCCACTGCGCTTAGAGCCGAAGTCCAAATTCTGACCCTTGTCCACATATCCCTGTGTGACTCGGCTCCTGCCTTTCCCTGGCTCACTGCATTTCTGCTCCACCAGCCTCCTGCAGTGCCTTAATTAATCCCAGGATGCTCCTGAGTAAGGTCTTGCTGCAGCCCATCTCTTCCTAGAACATTCCTGTCCTAGATATCTTTTTAGCTAACTGCTTCAATGACTCTGTCAAGTCACTGTTCCAATCTCCCATTTTCAATAAGCTCCTCTTGATCTACTCCACTACATATTAAAACCCATCTCCTCACCTGAGAACTCCTGGCTCTCTTTTTCTTGTATTTGTTTCCTATTTTACAGAATGTATTATCTTCTCACATGCTATGCAATTTACTTATTATGTTTATTGCTATTGTCCTCGAACAGTAATACACAAATATGAGCCCCTAGGCACACACAAGGATAGAAGCTCTCTCATACAAGAGTCCCTGGTATTTGGTCCTCTGCTGTGTCCTTAGCACCAGAACAATGCCTGGAACAACACAAGTGTTCAACAGTCCCCAAATGGCCATTCCATAGTTGTCTTTCTACTGAGAGTGGCACCAAGGCCCAGGGTGTTCAATGCTGGAGCAAAGAGATAAGGAAAGGCCTCAAAGACACCTGAATACAATCTTGGAAGGTGAGAAGGAATTTTGCCATGGGAGAGGCAGTCACAGAATAAGAAGGAAAGGTTCTTAGAGTAGGACACTTGTACTACATAGGGAGCTTGAACTTCATCCTAAGAACAATAAGGAACCATCAGTGCTTTAAAAGAAGATAACCATTATCAGATTGGGGCTTTTAATGAAATCACTTCTCTGTAAGTACAGAGGCTGGATTAGACAGGATAAGGCTAGAGGTAGCCAGACCAGTGAGTTTGCTGTTAGAACTGTGGTGAACAGAAGCACTGCCGAGCCCAACAGGGGCAGCAGAAATGCAGATGGAGAAGCACTTCCCTCTCATGGTTAAAACCCTAATGCTTGGTAACATACAACTCCCTTGTCAAATTCTGACTCCCCGACTGGGCTGCTTGGATATTCTAGTATGCCAGTACAGAAGCTGCAAATATTTCCGTCTTGAATCGTACCCCGAGCAGACACCACCCACACCTTTTTCATTCAAAAGGGAGGTCTTCCTGGGGGCTATCAGCTAAAAGAACTACAGTCAGTAGGGACAAGTTAGTGAAAGCAGACAGCAAGCACTGGAGAAGAGAGCAGGCCTTGCTGCCTGCCTCCTTCTGGGCAGAGAGGCTGTACACTCTGCCGCTAGGCAGGGAAGCCAGCTCTCTTGCTATAGTTAATCTTCTGTTGCCACTAGCTGGTCAGTGTGAGAACTTGGGAAAGCGTCAGCTCTCTAAAGGAAGCATCTCCCTAATGCGGCTCCACTCCAAGGTTAAACCCAATTCTTCCTTTCCTTTCCCAGAAGAGACTTCTTCCACCCACCCCTAAAAGTAGTGAGAATGAAAGGCAATCAGGGTTCACCCTCCCCCAGAACCAAACCCAGCTCAGGTGCTCAGGAGAGATTGGTGCCAACCAGCTGGATGCTTGGGCGGGAGAACAAATTCAATTTCCTTAAGAAGATTTTTCTCCTTAGAGGTTTTTTCTTTTAATTTAAAAAAAAAATTTAGCAAGGGAAGGAGGATCAAATGGTATACTGTATGATGTTCAAACGAGCTGCAGATCCTGGGCCAAGTGAAACCCAGTACCTCTGTGAGGAGTTCAGCATTGTGATGGGATAAATGAGATTGAGGGCTGCTGGCTCTAAGGATGACCCATGGGCACTCTTGTAGGTTCCTTTCCTTGTCTGAACTTCAATGTCACCACATACAGTGAACACAGTGAATTTGATGCTCTCTGAGAGTGAATGATGCTAGAAGCCTGTGAAAGTGGACTGCTATGGTAACATTGTCCGAATGTCACCCAGGAGGCCACTGTCAGTCTCCATTCTTCTGCCCCCAGCACATGTGTTCCTGCTGTCTGATGACACACAGCGCCTACAACACCACACAGCATGGAAATGGGAAGCAGGAGACTTTGCCTGCCAGAGGCCCAGTCAAACCTCTCTCCATTTGCTGCAAATGAAAACTATAGAACATCCCTGTGGCCCGAGGGCTCAGCTCAGGAAAACAATCAACTTCTGGGTCACAGCAAAGCTTGCACAGCTCTACTGTCTCACTAAGGGCACTGACCCCCACACCCCAGAAATAGCAAATTTGGTTGGCATGGCTGAGCCCACGCCTCTCTGACAGCTGAGAGAGTTCTCCCTGCCCCATTTCCCCATCAGTAACAAAGAACTTGCTGAGAGCAGACCATGTATTTCTCTCTGCCCTAAGTATTAAGAAGGTTTTACCAGCTTTGAGCTGGCAAGAATTAGGGTGCTGTATAGGGTGAGGGAAGTGAATGGAAAAGGGAAGAAAACTCAGATCAGATTTCTATAAACACTCCATCCCCTACCCAAGACCCTCATTAACAATGTCCCAGAAATGTGGAGCATCACAGCATGATGGAACCTTGAAATCTGACAAAGAACTCATTTAATGATAAGAAACCTGGTGTCCAAATGAGGAAACTGCATACATTGTTTCAAACCTAGCTTTGTTTATAGACAAGGTCTCACTATTTTTCATCCCAGAATCTCTCTCACACACAGCAGAGAACACTGGAAGTGATGTTAATGAATATTCTGTGGTCAGAAATCTCTATAGAGCTTAGTATTATTTGTAAACCCTTTTCCTCCCCCTGAAAGAAGGGTGCCAATCTTCAGAATCATACCAGAAACCAAAAAAGGGCATAGAATCCAAACCTCTCCCAGGGCTTGGGTCGCTCCTTCCAGTGCGTGCCAAAGAGCTGCTAATCTCTGCTTAAACACTTCCTCTATTTGGATCTTACCACAATGTGGGTCAGCACAGGGGTTTGCTGGACAGCTCCATGAGGCATACCCTCTTGTAGGGCTCAGCTTCACTCTGCACCCTTCAAACATTCTTTAATTCTTCCTTGTGTGGGGACATCTACAGGAAGTTTCTCCAGCCCTTTGTGGATTGTTTATCTTTAGCCAAACTCCCTTTTTCCCATATCACTTCTGGGAAGGTGCCAGCCCCTTGCTCCTCCAGGAGGTTTTTCTCTGAGTACCCATTTTACTCTGTATTTTTTTTTAAATATTTGTTTTTAGTTGTAGATAGACACAATATTTTTATTTATTTATTTTTATGTGGTGCTGAGGATCAAACCCAGTGCCTCACACATGTGAGGCCAGCACTCTACCACTGAGCCACAATCCCAGCCCCTTAATCTATATTTTAAGAAACCTCTGCTGGACTCTCAACTTGGAATTTCAGACTGCATCTTTGTCTTCCACCCAGACCAATCAGCTCCTTGGAAAGAACATCTTTTAAGACAGACCACCAGGATACTGGAGGACCTGCCCAGGTGGGTGCATTTAAAGATATAATCCTGGGTGGCTTTTCCTTCTTCACACACCCCTCACCTAATAGAGAGGGGATACACACTCTTCTCCTGTAGGGTTTACATGGCAAAGCAAATCACTAATATATGTTGGCAAAGAGTAGTTGTTTCATGTTATCACTTTTCCCCCCTTTTGCGGAATCAAGGCAGGTGGTAAAATGCCTGGCCTGAGCACTATTCAGCACAGGAAAAAGGATGATATTTCCCTACCTGTGGGCATGAAAGCTAAATCCACAAGCAGACTCTGGGGCTGCCTGGGGGTAAATGAGGACTGAGCGACTTGCAGGTTCACCTCAAAAGCCCTGAGCTGGCAGTTGCTCCTATTCAAAGCCTTTCCTTTCAATCTATCCTCCTCAACACCCCCATGCAAAAGGAAACACAGTAAGAAGCAAGAGGAGCTAGTCAGAGTCACGGCGTAGGTCAGGGCACTTCAAGTTCATAGAATCTTTACACCAAAGGATTATTTTAGGGCTCATCTACCCACTCACTTTATAGCACAAAGAATTAAAGCTCTGGGGGATACATGACTTGTTCAAGGTCACAGTGAGCCAGGATAGAGATTTCCAGATCCTAATCAACCTTAAGTTCCCAAGCCACATTTAACATTCAACACCTGAAATGTTCTATTAAATCCTTCAACATCTACCCAGGTTCTTTCTGGTCCAGAAAATGTCCCCAGTCTTCTGCAAGTTTACAGAGATGTCTTTCTTCCCTGATGTTCACAGAATGTATGGTCTTTATCACTCATGGGCACCACTGAGAAGAATGCCCTTTAACGTCTTTTTTTTTAAATATTTTTTAGTTGTCAATGAACTTTATTTATTTATATGCAGTGCTGAGACTCAAACCTAGTGCCTCACTTATGCTAGGCAAGCGCTCTACCATTGAACCACAACCCCAACCCCACTTTGACATCTTATGAGTCAAGGAACTTAAAGCTGGCAGGGTCACTGGAGGTCATTTAATTCATGTCTCACTTTCAACTGCTCATACCTCTGCCCACCAATGTGACTGAAGTTCACCTGCAGAAAGATTGTCTTGTTAATGACTTGTCTTCTTAATGACTATTATGCTTATCTGCCTGGTGCCATGCTTTTATAGTGTAAAGGTTCAGAATACCAGGCTGGCGATTACCAAGAATGTAGATCTCCAACAGACAGGGATTCCAGTTCTAGATGCACCATGTACTCTCAGTGTGACCCTGGATTAGGTACTTGACCTCTAAGAAAATCTCCTCACCTGTCAAGTAGGAATAAAAATAGTGCCCACTCTAGGCACTTTATGTGACTTAATAATACACAGCAAGAGTTAAACTCTGGGCATACATTAAAGATTCAATAACTACTTGCTATTCCTCAATCACTTGCAAGGAAATTCACTGTGTCAATGTCATTGACTTATAATCAGATTCTAAAGAAGCCCAGGCATAGAAACTTAGGGAATCTTTCACATCTGAGGGACACTTCCATCTACACAAAGCAGGTGGGAACTTGATGGAGAGAGGAGAAATATGAAAAGGGAGAGAACTGAAGAAAAGTCCTTTTCCATTGAGGGATTACCAATACCAGAGCCAATCACTCAAATAAGAAAGGCAGAATGCAGTGAGGCAGGGCCAGGTAGAAAGGTGACTTTGGAGAATTGGAATGGTAGGCAGTGTGTGCAAAATTACTTTAAGGCTCACAAACTGAATTTAGGGTAAAATGGAAAAATCTATCTTTTGTTAGTTTGCGCCCCCTACCACCACTTTAATGACAGAAACGCTTTACCAACCGTAACTCTGGGCCCAGGACCCAAAGCTTGTTAAGAAGCCTTTGGCAGACACCATCACCCCCTAGTGGTGACTCAACACTCCCCACTACTGGCAGGGTTTGGCCCCAACTTTGCACACTTAGCTGTGGCACCTGGTCATCTCTAAATTCCCTGAACTGACCAACTAGTAGCTAGCGAAAGTCTTGCCTAACTCACCAGAGAACCACTGGGCAGGATGTTTAAAAGGTCTGGAGATGGGATGGGGTTGCCTTGGGACCTCAAAAGAAGATGACCATAAATAACTCATATTCCATCCCACCATACAGCCACCACCAACCCTCATTGCCAGCCAGTCTGGCCCTCCAAGAGCTCATTGTGCACTCCGTGTTTACATGCAAACAGTCGAAGACCAACACAAATAAAAAGCCCACGTCTCCCTACACAGCTCCTGCTATACCCTGCCATCTGGTGACTACCTCGCTAGCCAAATCCCTGTCTGAGTGCTTGAGCTGCCATCCAGGGCGCTGGGGGGAGGAGGAGGTGGGAACCCAATCCCAACGTGCATCCAAAGTACTCCATGCTGCCAAGGAAGAGAGCACCTGGCCACTCCGTAGAGCAGGCAGTCCCCAGCCACCAGGCTCAGCAGTTGTGCGTCAGAGACAGCAGTTGGAAGGCTGCAAGTGGAAGGCACAGGGGGACTCTCAAGCTGACACATGGATCCTAGGGGATTTAAGACTTCCAGTTCCTCACTCTGTTTGCCTCAGAGTCCCAAGCACTCATCTTCTTGAAAGCGAAATTTTAAAAATGCCAAGGATTGCTAGTTCCAGGAATTTTGGGGCCTCTACGGCTGGCTGGATTTGGTCCTCCACATCTTTGAGGAACTGGAATGCTGTGGGGTTCTCACTGCCAAGTCAGGGCACTCAAGGGCCTTCCTTCTTGTTTCAATGGCCATTTAACAGCCTGAGTTCTCACTATATCCCAGAGTGGAGAGATATGGAGGATTGGAAGTAACAGGAAGGGTTATCTTCTGTGTCAATGGCAGGACTCACCTGAACACCGCCCCCCCTCCCCGCCCCCGCCCCAGCCAGCCCAGGAAACAGGAGCTAACTGTGAAAAAATGTTAGCTCAGTGCCTAAAAAATTCACCTCCACCCTCATCCACTTCCAATGGATGTGGGCAGCCCTACAGTTGCAGGTAGGAAGGGCTACTGGGGGTGTGTATGTGTGTGTGTTGTATGTGCGTTTCAAGCCAGATGCGCCTCAGTGGGAAGTCCCCAGGGAACCTGCAAGGCGCTCTCCTGCTTTGCCTCCCAGAAAGCTCTGCCCGCTCAGGTTACAGCCAGCTGGGAGAGCCTAAGGGCCGGGAACCTGGAGGATCAAGCTCAGACCAGGAGAGAGCCTGGCATTCGCTCAAATCCCCATAGGCAGCTAGCATAAAGGAGAAGAGGGTAGGGGTGTCACAAAATATATTTTTAAATATCAGGGTTCCCACGAGAGTGAAGTCTAGTACATGGAATACTCTGTAGGGCTTCTCCGGCGAGCAAGGAGTTAACCGCCAAGGCTCAGGCAGGGAACCTAAGGGCTCTGATCACCAAGGCCAGTCAACCCCGCGATGCCAGAGCCCAAGGACCCCGGGAAGAAGAGGTCGGGAGTCTGGCTAGCCCCCGGCGCCTTACAGGCGCTGTTGTTGGCCAGACTCAGACAACCAATCGGGCCCCGCGCCCCCAAGAGGGGAGGGGAGAACGAGCGAGCAGCAAGCGCGGGAGAGCTAAGGGGGAACAACATTTTTGTAAACGCTCTCCGAGATAATTAAGCTATCAATTACCCGGGTGGAAAATCAGCCGCGCTTCCCACAGCTCCACGGAAGGGCCGACTCCTCCGGGATTCGCGCCGGGAATCAGCAGGCAGCAAAGCTGCTGGCGAACTTTCTGATTAACTTTTCCGTTTGAGCCCCCCTACACCCACCCTTTCCTTTCCCCTCCCTTTTCTTGCCGTTAAGTTATTATTATTAGCCCAGGGAGTGAGCTGGGAGGACAAACCTACTCTCTGCCAGAAGGAGGGTAGAAAAGCCAAGGCGATAACGAGGGTGGAGGGCGAATCTAAAAGTGGAGACCTTGGGCTCAGAATCCCAGTCCTCAGAAATCATTCAATCGATTCCAGCCCCATTTTACAGAAGGTCAAAACTAAGGCTCAGAGAGGCGAAGCGACTTAACCAAGGTCACCCAGCTCATACAGAAGATGAGATTTGCGGGCTTGGTCATTATAAATGGAGCTACTCCACTGTGATTTTCGAGAACATCTCTCTGGAAGGGCTGAACCCATAACTCCGAGGAGAGAGCGAGCCGGTGGTAGCCGTGGGCGGCCAGTGACCAAGGCTGGAGCAGCAGTGGGGGCGTTGATCGCGAACTGTTTTCGGAGAGGGGGTCTGACCCAGACTCTAGTCAGAGTACACTCATCGATTTGAGTCTCTGGCGTCCGGGATGGATGGGGCACAGTTCAACATATGGACCCAGAGGCAGAGGGACAGGTCCCCACTGCGGGACCATTGGCACGCCCCCGGGCTCCCGTTGCGCTCTCTCCAGGACCTCCTGCACCACACTCCTTTCCAACCACCTGTGCGCCCTCCGGGCCCCTCAGTTGCCCTTTGCAAACCCCCATCGGGGCAGCCTGGGTGGGGATCCCCAGGGCGCCCCCACCTGTCTGGCCTCACTTAGGGGTCCAGGGTTCCTTGGGATCCCGCGTGTGCCGGCGCCCAGTCTTACCCAGGGTGAAGAAGGGCAGCTCGGTGTTGTCCAGGTCATCTTGCACTGCGATGCGTCCCGGCAGCTCGTTACGCACAAAGAGCAAGAGGCGCGACTCGGCGGTTGTGCCGGCAGAGCCCGCGGAGCCCGGGGACGCAGCAGCCGCGGCGGCAGCAGCGGCGGCGGCGGCGGCGGCTGCAGCTCCGGCCCCAGTCCCAGCCCCGGCCGCGGCCGCGGCCCCGGAGCGGGCGCCGCTCCAGCCGATGTCGCTCTCCCGCAGGGCGGGCAGCGTGGACACCGTGACGGTCTTGAGCCGGCATGGACTGTCGGGCTCCCGCGAGGCGGCGGCGGTGGCGCCGGCCAGCAGCGGCGGCGGCAGCAGGAGCAGAAACAGCAGCAGCGGCGGCGGCGGCAGTGGCGGCGGCCCCGGGTGGAAGCCGAGCCTCGGCCGCCCCCGGAGCGCCAAGCTGGGGCCGGGTCTGCGCCGGGCGCCGGCGGCGGCCATGGCGGGAGGGGCTGCGGTGCTGCGGGCGGCGGCGGTGGCGAAGGAGGAGGAAGAGGAGAAAGCGGCGGAGACGGAGACGGCGGACGCCGGAGCGAACCAGGACGCCCAAGCTTGAGGAGCGGAGAGAGCCGCTAGCCAGCAGCCCCCAGCTCGGGGCTCCGCCTCCCGATCGGCCCCGGACCGCCCCCCCGCGCCGCCTCCCCGGGCCCCGCCACCCGCCCCTCTTCCCTGGCTCCCCCGGCAGACCCCGAGCGTTTCGGAGGCTCCGCCCGGCCTCGTGCAAGTCCCAGACGCTCCCTCCCCTTTCCCAGGATCCCCCAATGCCGTCCTCACAACGTTCTTTAGCCTCAACACTCCGCTCCAGAATTCTACCACTTAAGGACCCACTCCCGTCCCCTCTAACCTCCCTGGCTCAACCCAGCTCTCCTAGCTTCACCTCACCCTTGGCTCAAGCCAGAGGCTGCACCTGGGGGCGCGCCTTAACCCAGCCTTGCTCAAGGCCCCGCCTTCCCCGAGGGTACAGCGCGCCCCGTAAATGGCCAAGCTATAACTTTGTCCCCACTTAGGCCCAAGAACAAGTCCTGTCTTCCGTCTCCTACCCTTTTGTAGTCCTTAAAATAACTTCCTGTGGCCTTAGAGCCCCCTCCCCATTCACTTGCCTGCAACTCACGCATTCATCCTCCTAATGCCAGGACCACACAGTTCACCCCTCCGACGAGGCCTCCCCTGTAGTTGCACTAACTGCTAGTGGACAGAGAGGCTTCCAACTCCACTCTCTAATACCTCCTGCCCTTGCTGACTCCAGCAGGACTGCTCTGGCCCCCTACCTCCTGCCCTGCTGGGCAGCCCACTCATGCACTTTTATTTTGGATCCGTACTCCCAGTTTGCAGCAGCTCTGCTTGGCTGCTTTTGCTCTGTGTGTGAAATTCTTGAAAAGGGCGCTGGGTAGAGATCCATTATGTGATTGACTCTTGGCTCACCCAGGCTTGGAGATCCTCTGCCCACTTCCCAGAGGAAGGGGCTGCTCACCAATTCATTTCCAGGCCTAGATTCAAGTTGGGCTGTAAACCTAGGACCTGAAACAGAGCACTCTTGGCCTTGGGCTGATTCTGTCTCTGTTCAGGCCCTCCAGGAGGGATCATCTCAGCAAGGATCCAGAGCTTGTGCATGCCCCATCCCCTCTCCTCCACTTTTCTTCATCTTGCCTCTCTCTGTTCTCTCTTTCATCTTTCCACTCCTTTTCTTCTTCCTCATCTTGACTTTAATCTTATAAATGCTTCCTCTCTATAATTTCTGAGCCATTTCCCACATGAGTCTGGCTTGCCCATCTGCAACTTTTGTGCATTCTCTGTGCATTAAATGTTCTCCTCCTAACTCTTCCCTTTTCTCTCTCTTTTACTGTCTGTAACCCTTCATATGAATCACTCTTTCTCTCTCCTATCATATTATTTTTACCTTTGTATAACTTTGGATAAAGACAGAGTACGGAAGATAACGGGATTTGTTTTGTAACTTTAGACTTCTTAATAGTGTTTAGTAAGTAAGCATCCTTAATGTGCTAGATATGTACATATGTTAGCTTTCATACCATACCCATAATCCAGTGAGATGGGTATTATAATTCCCATTGTCCATACACGGAGACTGAGCTTAGAAGGTCAGGGATGTGAAAGGACTTTCCAAGGTCACACAACTAAGGAGCTCAAGAGCTCAGATTTGAATTTCAAACTTCAAAGCCTTGTCTGTTTCCATTAAATCCCACTGTCCTCAGTGACCTTGGAAAAACCCACCCATCAGATGCAGTAAATGGCAAATCTGCATGAGCAGAGTTGGGTCTGTTTCCTCTCGGAGCTTTGTAAGGTATGATTCTCCTGTCTCAGTTTACTAATCTGTGAACCCAAAGGATGGAGAAGGGGAGGAATCTGGCCTTTCAAGTCCTCTGATTCTAAACTGTCTCCTGCCTCTCTGATGCCTGCTCCAGTTCATTTACTCCTCCAAAATATGTCACCCTGCCTCCCTCAGTCTCTCCTTTGTACCCTTACAATCCGCCACTATCCTCCGCAATGGGGCTTTCTGATTCTCTATGGCCCTTTCTTCAAATATGCTGACATAGTCCATTTATAGAAGTGCACACCAGGAAAAAAAGGGCTCTGTTATGTAAGGCAGAGTCTATGCAAGTCCTTCATGGACCTCTGGTACAAAGGCCTGTCCAATGAGACCAAAACTTTCATTCATTCATTCACTAGCAAACATCCTACCAGGCTCTATATAGGGGTGCAGAGATGGACAAACACAGCTACTTGCCCTTGCAGATCTTATAATGATGAGGGAGGAGTACAGACATGAGTCGAGTACAAAAATATTTCAGGTACCAGGCAAGCAGGTGGACATGTGTTTCTTCTATGAGGTATGTTGTGATTTCTGCTCAAAGAAATCAAAGAATGCTTCCCAGAGGTGGTGGCATTAGAGCTGAGCCATAAAGGAATAGGAGCATGGGAGTGAATATCTAGGCTAAAGCTGGTATTTGGCACTTTTTCCAACAGCTTACCATCTGAACAAATCATTTTCTTATATGGTGGGGGGGTTCATCCTCTGAGGCACAGTTTACTTCTCACAAAGAAGCTAAAATTTCTAGACAGTTTATCAGTCTCCATTACTGTTAGGGGTTGGGCACATGATGCAAACTTCACAATCAAATTTATCCACACCAGATGCCAATAAGGAAGTTGGAACCTGCTAGAATCCATTTGGGGCCAAAGTAGCAACATTTGAGATAGTTACATCCAGGTTTCTTTGCTAGTGGAATTTGTTCTGCCCTCTTGAATTTCTGTGTCATTGGTGCCAACCATGTGAATTGCCCTGTTGATGGCTGGTTGCTATTGCAACAGTATCTTCACTAGTCCAGTTTTGTGCTGTAATTTTGAGTGCTGCTCTTGATTCCTGGTACTTTAAACTCAGATCTAGAATCACCTTCTGGCGATACTATGTAATCCAATCTCACTTTACTGAATTCTGTTCATGCCTAAATTATTCAGAATTGGTTTCTGTTGCTTGCACCTAAGACACCTGCCTAAGAACACAGGATGTAAAAACAGATGGGGGCCAGAGAGGTTAAAGTTGATGATGGGAAATGGAGGATGTGTAGTGAGGGAGAGAGGGAGTAAATGAAGACAGTCTGGACAGGCAAAGAAGGGATGCCACCTTTATGTAGTAGGTAGTGCCAACTCTGGAATGACCACAGGAAAAGAATGCATATTTCTGAACACATGCTCTGAGATTTCAGAACTTTATGTAGTATATCAATGAATAATGTTAACAATTCCTGCCTTGTGGTGGTTGGGAGGCTTCAGAAATCCCTTACAACCCTCTTAAGCAAAGCACTTATAAAAGATACGTGATGCTTGGTGTTAGTTTTCTGTTGCTGTAACAAACTACCTGAGAAAAATAAAACTGAAGGAGGAGAGGTTTGTTTCAGCTCATGTTTTCAGAGCACAGTTGCTGGTCTTTATTGCTTTGATGCCTATGGTGAGGCAGAACATCAATGGCAGGGAGCATGTGGTGGAGCCAAGCTGTTTAATTCATGTTTGCCAAGATTTAAAGAGAAACCTCATTTTTATAACAAAGCCCTTCCCCTAAGCCCATTTAATCTATGAATCCATGAATGGATTAAACCATTCAGGAAGCGAAACCCCTCATGATCTAATTACCACCCAAGGGTCCCACCTCAGAACACTGCTGCATTAGTGACCAAGCCTTCAATGTATGAGCCTTTAAGGGACAATTAATATCCAAGCCACAACAGTACTCAGTAAAGCCTAACCACTACGCTGTCACATAAGGCCAATAATAACTGGAGTAGAGCTTGTTATCCCATTTGGTAGATGTGAAATCTGAGGTGCAGGGAAGCTGAGATACTTGACTTTGATCATGTGGTAACCAAGAGACGGGACACACCCTCTGCACCCCTCCCCACTATGCTGTCACTGCCCTCCTCATACTCCAAGGCCCAGCCCCGTGGCCAACAGCCCCTGCCCTTCTCCCCCTCTGCCCTTTTCTCCCCTCGGCCTTTCCTCACTTCGTTCAGTTACAATTCATTATGACTTAATTAGTTACATTTCATTATTAATTTAATTTATTCTTCTTAGGGCCCCCTATACCTCCATTTCTGACTCTATTGGTGTGAAAATCCTCTTCATTCTGATTGTTTCCTCAGTCTCCCCAGAAAATGTTTCCTCTTGCTTCACCTTTTCTATTTCATATTTGCCTTGCTATGTAGTTTTGTAATATTTTTTTTCTTTCCCTCTTTCAGTCTCATTCATAATCTATTCTGTTTTACAAAATCCCTTCTTTTATTTGCACTATGTGAATGAGGCAGACCAGCATCTACTGTCATGGGAAAAGCAGGAGTTGACAATTTTGCTATGTACCTGCTGGGTCAGATCACTTAATAGCACCTATAGACCTTTTGTTTTCTCATTTGGGAAATGGGAAGAGTAGTACCCACTTCTCAGGGTCATTATGGGAATTAAATGTGACCAGGTATATGAAACTGTCTAGCACCTATGAGGTTCTCATTAGTGTTGTAAGTTAATCCAATCAGCTTATGGCATCTCCCTGCTGGTTTCTCCTCCAGCCTCCTGTTACTTGATCCTGGCCACCAATCTCTCTTCTGCTCTTGGAGTATTTTAAGTGCTTCCCATCCTCCCACAGCTCCGCCTTTCTGCCTGGGGGGCTCCTCTATCCTCAGAACCTATAGCTAATAGCACTTTCCCTAAGATGACCCCTCTTGCCAGTCTGTGATGCCCTTTCTGTTCTCCCCCTCATGTCCTTTCATCTGTCTTTGAAAGTTGTTGATTGCACTTACTCCATATTTTACTAACTATCCATTTATTAGTGTGTTTTCTGGATGTATTTTCCCCACTAAACCAGAAGCTCTAAGGTAAACAAAGACCAAGTGATCTCTGTTACCACTGTCTGCCCATCAGCCAGTATTGTAACCGACGCAAGGTAGAGACGTAAAATAAGCATTTTTCCAACGAATGATCACATATTTATTGAGGTTTAACTGACACAGGCACTGTACTGGGTACCAGCCATCCTTCCACAGAAAAGAAAAGAGACATTTCTTTTTAATTCTACAATTAAACATCTCTTCTATCCTCCCTCTCTCTTTCCCTTCACACTCCCTTCTTTCTCCTTTCTTTTTTCCACTCCTTCCTTCCCAGCATTACAGGACTCAAGTAATTTTAACAGTCCTTCCTCCTTAAGCCTCAAGATGATCACGAGCACACAAACTCTGATTCAGGACAGGAGAGTGCTATCTTGGGTTCCATCTCCACTCCATCTGAGCTTAACTTCCCATCCATCCTCTTCACGCTCAGGGATCTCCACCATTTGTTTTCTGTGGTTTCAATCATTACCTTCTCTGTAAATCACACCATCCTTTTAATCCTGCTTTGCTCTCCCCAGCATGTGGATTCCGTTCATCACTCAGCCCACCCTGTTACCTCTCCTTCCTTTCAGCACCTCACTCCCCCACCCACACACTCTCTCTTGGCCTTCCCTCTGACAACTCCTCAGCATCTTGACCTTTGCTGAGCCCAGCTCCGTCAGCTGGAATAGGATCAGTGACAAGATTATGATCAATCTTTTCCTTTTATTGTGGCCGAATCCAAAATAGATCACTATAAATATATCTATCCCTGCTGTCTTGGACTCAGAAACTTCTCCTAGTGGTAAAAGTTCAAATTTCTTTTCTCTATTGCTGATTTTTTTTTTTTTTGAGACTCCTAATCTCTCTTAGCTTCAGGTAATGGGAAGGTTAAATGAGCCAGCTGTATGAATGGATGCACTCAGTGCTGTCTGACACATAGTAGGTCATCTGTAATAGTGAAAGGAGCTCCTTTCCACTTGCACATAGCTATTTATTTGGTCCTTCTGTGACCTCTGCCTGGTTACTTTCGTCTCTCCATTTCTCATTTCCATTTCCAGAACATTTCCACTAGGTCTCATTTTTAGCAAACTTTTGCCATTGTCTCTAACTTCTCTTTTGTGAAAAATGGAAGAATATTTTAATCACCGTTGTCGTTCTTCATTTCCTCTTGCATCTGTTTGACTGATTCCTGCTTCAACTCAGTACTCCTCTGACTCTTTCCCTTAACAATTCTCAAATTTATTATCTTTTTTTTTCTCCAGCCCATACCTCTCACTACCTCCCGCTTTCCCTGTCCTCGGTCCTCTAAATCAACCTCTTCTTGTTCTGTGATTTACTACAGTCCTTTCATATCCTTCTTCAGTTAAAATCCTCACGATGCTCCTTGAAAGCTGCTCTTTCCTCATTCATCCTTTGCATTTCCAAATCCGCTCATCCTTAATTCATCCCCATCATTCATTTGCTCGTACCTAAGTCTCCATACCTCTTTGCCTACTTAATCATTTCATCTACCTGTGTTTCCTTCCTCCTTGGTTACACTGGTCATCTTTCATCATTAACACACTTTAATGGGTGATACTCTTTTGAATCTCTTCTTACAAATCTTTACTGGTGTATTTTGAGGATCCTCTTTCTGGGTCCCATTGACTCCTCCTTTCTGAAATCTATTCCTTCTGGGATCCTGCTTTAGTTAAGATGCTTTTTTTAAAAATAAGTCTTTAGTATCTGCTTTGTACTTATTCATACTGAACTGCTAGCCTGGTGCATACTGATGATAAAAAGTGCAAGCATTATTCTCTGCTCCTGAGCACGGGGCCATTTTCTTCCTGAAACATATTATTTGATTATTATATTTTGAACTGGCAAAGGCAGTCTCAGCACAAGGCTGCCATTTCCAAACATTTACTGGATGCCCACTAGGTGTTAGGCACAAACCACATTTTCTTTTCCTTTTTAGTTCTCTCAACTACTCTGTGAAGTTGGAATTTTAAATCTCTGCTTTACATTTGCAGCATCAGGAATTCAGAAAATGTAGGGCCTACAATTTGCTAAACATTTTACATTGAATAAAGTTCTTCCAACTTTGGGGGTTAGAGAAGTAATAGTGTATGAGTTAAGAATTTCACCCCTTTCAAACAATAATGATGGCAACTGCCTTTGCAGGAATTTTATTTAATAGTCTTCCATGTTATATTACAGTTCCAATGAGTACTGGAATCCATCCATTCTCCTTCCCTGCTGCCTGGTATGTCTTAGGCCACCAAAGATGATGGTTGCATAGGTAAATGAATGCATGCCCACAGGTCAAAAGCACAATTTCTTGCTTAAGGAAACACTGGTTTTGAATTTCAGCTCTGCCATTTAATAACTGTGTGAAGTCGAACAGAATAGCAAGAGAGCAGATGTCTTTGAACAGTCTGCAACTTTAAAGTTTGTGGATGAGTGCTGTTGTTTATTGTTGCTTTTAGATTTTACATAATACTATTTAGCAATGGTCAGGGCCAGACCAACCAGGATTTAAACTCAGCTTTCCCACTCCCTAGCTTTCATGCCTTAGACAAGTTGTCTCCCTAAATATCACTTCTTCAGGTATAACACTGAAGGGTACTCTTTCTGCAGGACAGGTGCTAGTTCAGTTGATGATGTGAGGTGGAACCCCAAGACAGTCTGATTTTAAAGCCTCTGCATGTCTCACACCAGGGGTCTCGTTGCCCTGACTTCCAATGCAAAAATTTCTTTCACTGTTTCTCCCATTCTCTTCAAGAACTTTGTGAAACCTAACTCCCACATCCATGCTTGGATGTGTTCAGGGAGGCAGAGGCTACACCCTTCTCCTGACCCGCTTAGCCAGCTCGATTTGATGGCCGTTATATGATAATCTGCAGACTCAGCAAGGCTGAGGTTCTGCAGGTTCCCTGTGTGTCCAGAAGGTACAACTTCACTCCATCTCTTCTAAGAGGCTTTCAGTGAAATCCAGGGAAAATTAGGAGAAGTCTCTCCTCCAAGATCTGGGGCACTTTATTTATTTACTTACTTACTTATTTATTTAAACTGAGGCTTCGGTCTTCAGAGGAAAAAAGGGAAAAAAAATGAACTCACAAGAGCCTGCCTTTCTCCCTCCCGGCTTTTCCTCCCCCCCACCCAACCTCCTTCATGGAATATTGTGGAATACTACTTTCTGGGCCTAGGGAATACCGTGGAATAATATTTTCCATGCAAGACTTAAAATGGTCCTGGCACTCATGGAGTTTACAGTCTAGTCAAAAAATAGACACTCACAAATAATCCAAAATGAATATATGAATGAAAGGTTTTCTGTTTGTTTCTGTGATGCCAGAATGAGACCCAGGGCCTTGAGGATGCTCTAGGAAAGTGGTCTACCACTGAGCTACATCTCTAGCCTCTAAAGACGATAGTTCCATGAAACAGACTAAGAGAGGAATCAGAGTCAAGTTGCGTGTTTTTAAAAAAAGTGGCATTTCACTAGAAACCCAGAAGGATGAATAGGAGTTATTATGGTAGAGGGAGCCGGTGGGAATTCCAGGCCGAGGAAGCCACAGCACAAAAGATCCTGAGAAGGACCACGGCAAGTGCTCGGAGCCAACCATTTGAAGTCAGTCTGGATAGAGTTGACCAAGAAGACCAGCAAAGAATGAAACGAGCCTCAGAAATTAGTGTGATTAAATTATTCAGGCCTGTGTAGGCTCTGGTAAGGAGTTTGGATTTAATTCTAATTTAAGTAGAAAGCCATGGGCAATTTTAAGTAAGGGGATGGCATAATCAGATATACATTTTTAAAATGGTACTTTGGCTTTAGGTAGAGAATGGATTTGCATAGAGTGAGAGAGGACAGAGGAGTCTCCCAGTGAGCCTGTCTGGGGTGTCCCAGGTGGATCACTGCAGGATGCAGACTCCCCAGCACAGCCTGCCCCTCCATGAAGCCTACAGCTTGCTTATGGGGAAAGCAGGGAACACAGCATCTCTGCTGAGAACGGCTTCTGCCTCACTGGCTCTGACCAAGAGAATGTGCTGATTTATATCTTCCTTGTTGAAACTACTACTTATTGATTCAAATTTTGTATTCTGGGGAAGCCATGCGGAGCAGGTATCATGAAAATTTTCCAAATATATGAAGGCATCTACACCCTCCTCCTTTCCAAAGAATGTTCTCCACTGCCAGTGGCCTCTACTATTCCCAACCTGTGTAATAAAGTGGAAAACAAAACAAAACCCAACTATTATTCATTTTTATTCACACAACTTTGTTCACCTGCAGCAAGAGGGAGAACAGATAGAGGACAAGCTCATAGGTTCCAATATCAGTGTTTGTTTAAATTCATATTTTGACTCTGACATTTTGCTGTATGCTCTTGGAGAAATTACTGATCTCTCTGGATTTTGCTTTCTTGATCTGAGAATAACAAGAGTACCTCACTATGGAATTGGATGGAGATAGTAGGAGCATAGAGAGTAAAATCATGCAGCACAGTATCTAGTCTATACCATCAATCAATACATTCTTTTTACAATAACTGCCTGTTATTATCAATATCCTTGAACTTCTTAGTCAAAAGCAATAGTAGTGAAATAAAAGTTGCTGCAGGCTTGGTGTAAAGTGGCTTGGCTTAAGGTATTAACTCTGCCATGAGGTCATGTATAAAGTGTAAAGTGTTTAATCACTGACCTGGTTCTACATCTGGAAAAGGGGGAGAATCATGCCTAGCTCATATAGTTATTGCAAAAAATAAAGTCTCTAAATGAAAAGAGAAATTGCCCAGCACCAAGATCTGTGCACTTGGCAAATGCTATTTCCCTTTTCTGTGCTTTAACCTCATTCCCTTAATGCTGGAGGCTAGGTTCAGCCCCCTCTTTCCTTTGCTCTTAGCACCTTACTCTTACCTAGAGCAGAAAACACATCACATTGCACTAAAAGTATTTTCTCGTCTGTCTCCAGCAGTAGACTAAGCTGCTTAATGTGCCAGGTACTCTCCCAAGCAGTTTGCAAAATAGCATGTCTAATCATCAGAGGAACCCTGGGAAGGGGGTAACAATCATCTCCCTTCATACTCATTTAAAAAATCAGGCCAGAGGAGACTGAGTCCCTCTGTCAAGTGGCAGGTCTGGCACATAGCGGGTGCTCACTTGCTCCTGCTTGTTGACGCACTGCAGAAGGCATCCTAAGAGAGTGTTCTTATGACTCTCTCCCCCAAAGAGCTCACTGATTCACCATCATTTCCATGTCGACATTTTCTGTATCACAGCTGCTTCTCTGATTGATGATAGGCTTCCATTCAAAATGTATACTTTATAAGAAAAGGGATTTTTTTGTCTCTTGTTCACTGTGGTGTGTCCCACTCTCAGGAGAGCCCCTTACCCATAGGAGGTGCTCAGTAAGTATTTGTGGAATAAATGAATAAATGCATGCATTTATTAATTACTGAATTTATTTTGTAGCTTAAAAACAAGGGCTTATGTCGAGCCGTACGTTCTTATATTCTTGTAAAAGTTAGTGGCATTTTGAATGAAGATAGACCAGCGGACAAGGAAAGTTGTGGAGACCAAGAGAAGGTCCCCTTCCACTCCTCTCTCAGCAGCTGGCCAGCAGCTGGAGAGAGCCTCTCTCCTTGGAAGATAGGAGGGGTTCTTGCAGCCGGTGAGAGGGCAGGGAAGCAAGAGGAAGCTGCCCAGGAAAGAGATATACTGCAGTTGCGGCATTAAAGCCTGGGGCTTGAGATGCCCACTAAGATTCACTGGGAAAAAATAATACTTGAAAAAAGTATAATGCCTGGTATTTATCACCTCGGCTTACTGGTGCTTCATTCTGCTTGACACCCAGGGAGATTCTTAGGAACTAATATATTGTCTAACATCTATCCTGCCCATGTACTATGCACCTTCTTTTTTTTTTTTTTAATTTTAGCTCTTTCCTGTTATTCTTTAATTAATTTTGCTGTGCTAGGTTCTATGTAATCCATTAGCATGATATGCAGGTCCCCAAACAACCTTTCTGATCAAACCTCTCACTGTTTCTCTGCCTATAACCTATGCCCCCATCAAAATAAATGTCCTTACTCCTTCAAGTCCATATTCCACATTCCCTACTCTGTCTGTCTGGATCTTTTCTCTCTGACTAGGGTGCTGCACACACACACACTGCAGCAACCTTCAGGGCCATCTCTGATTCTCATACTTTATACATAATATTTTTGTCTTGACATGTCCTTATGACTTGTGTAACTTATTTATTAAGTTGAATATTTTCTACCAAATATGCCCTTTTTAATCAAAGGGAGTGATGCTTTAGATTTTGTCCAGAAAATATTGACTCCCTTACTCCTCTCCCTCCTCAAAGATCACTGATGTTGCTGGGCATGATGACACACACCTGTAATCCCAGCGACTTGGGAGGGTGAGGTAGGAGGATTGTGAGTTTCAAAATTTCAAAGCCAGCCTCACCAACTTATCAAGACCCTAAGTAACTCAGTGAGACTCTGTCTCTAAATAAAATATTTAAAAAGGGCTGGGGATGTGGCTCAGTGGTTAAGCAACCCTGGGTTCAAACCCCAGTACCAAAAAGACAAACAAACAAAAAAACCCACCTAAACATCTCACTGATGTTGAGTGTGACCACATGTGATGTACAGAAGCCAAGGGATACTGGAAGCCAGGTTGTGGCCATGGGTTATTGAGTTAGTCCTCCTCTTTGTATATCCACCACTGCCCCAAGATGAACATATCTTTAGCCTTCTGGTCCACATAGGGTTAGAGGCATGAGATCAGAACTGGACCTACCCAGCAATTAGGAGGTTAGCCTAGCCATGCTAGCCTGAATCAGGTCACCATCAACGGTTTGGAGGAGAATAAATGATTGTATTTTAAGCCACTGAGTTTCAGGGAGGTTTTATTACACAGCATTGCAGTGGTGATAGCTGACTGATACAAAGCCTTAACCCCTATCCTATGCTCTCAGTTTCTTGAAGCTAGAGACAGTCTGCCTGATCTCATTTTACTCACGTAAAGTTCGAAGGCTCATTTCTAACGTGTATTTCTTGAGCAAATGAACAGATGAATAAATGAATGATTAAAGAGATCCAGAGAGAGATTTAGGATCCAGGGAGACTACTGTACTCATTAGTTCAATGAGAATTTATTGAATATTTATTTCATGTCAGGCATTGTGCCTGGATATTCGGTGGTAAACAGACTGGACTTGGCTTCTAGATGCTCTTTGGTAACTTGGGAAAAGCTTGAGAACTAGGGATTCATAATGCAGTCCATGTGCAAACTCTGATTATCCTTGAATCACATGCGAGGGCACCAAAGTAATCAGAGGAGTGATAATGGATAGAAAAGCTCAAAAAGATCCCTCTCTCTCTCTGCGGATTCCCATTATCTCAGGTTAAGAGCAAGTCCCAGACAGATGGGAGACATTTGCATCCATTTGAAGAAAATAAGTTAGTAGAAGCTGCCCAAGGGGTAAAATAAAAATCTATGGGGAGAGGGTGTCGTTGGTCATTTTCTGATTGCTGAATGACACCTTTGTCCCCTTCCAATATTATAGAGAGGCTATCAGCATGCTGAGTCGAAATGTGATTATCATCTGTGAATCAAAGTCCTAGATTCATGACATCCAGACCCACCAATGCAACCTCAATGTCCATCAGGAAACTGTCTGAACCTTAATAAAATTCACTATCTGTCTTTTTTTCTGAAAGCTTTTCATGACTATTTACCATTTATGTCACACTTTCCCACTTATCCCACCTACTCACTCCAAAGGTGTGGCTAAGACCACTTGTGGCCACTGCCTTCTATTTCCCCAGAAAGAGCTCCAGGAAACAGGAGCATTGTGATGTTCCTAAACCATGGGGAAGACATGAATGGAGCCAAGAATGAAGAGCAGCTCCCCCCCACCCAGCCCTGAACATGGGCCAATGGGGAATAAAAGTCATTTAGCATGTGCTTTAATGCCACCTAGGATTTTTGTTTGTGTCTGTGCCTTGAAAGAGCAGGTGGCTAGGACAAATGGACCATCAGGGAGAAAAGACAACTTTTTTCAGGGCTCAGAGCTCAATATTCCAAAAGGAACACATGACTTCCCTCCCCCCAAAATAGCAATTTTCAGCTCCAAAGAATAAGTTGGGACATTTTGCTCCCTTCAGAAATACTACCTTGAAATTCGAACAGACCCTAATGAGGACAGCAGCCATATGGAAATAAACTTTTAGGTCGGGAAAGACGAATATCAACAGGGATCTATTTTCTAATCACTACAATTTAAAGGTGATACCACATGTGCAGCACTTAGCACAATATTTAGCATATGGTAGCAGCAACAAATATATAATAGTGCTATTTATTGAGTATTTATGCCAGGCAGTGTGCTGAATGCTGTGGATGCCCCTTCTTAATTAGCCCTTTCAACAACTCTAAAAGCTGGGAGCTGTATGCATTGATATTTATATATGAAGAAGCTAATGTTCAGAAGGATGAAATGAAATTCCTTGTTTGGAGTCCTCCATCTGGTATCCAGTAGCCAGAGTGAGTCCCACGTAGTCTTACTTCAGTGCTTCTGGGTCTAACCACTATTCTGCATTCTCACAGTTAAGATCAAACTTTATAATGAAAGCTAGCATCATCATCATGTCGTCACTTTTGAGAATCATAATTATAATTATGAATTGTCATAACAAGAATTATTAGATGCCTCACTTCATGAGGGCAGGTTTCTGGAATATTATTACCAAAAGAAAGTGTTGACTGAAATGTAAAGATTTAAGAATAAGTGTGGCCTTTGGGGCCAAACTGTGGGAGACAGGTATAAAGGATGAGAAAGATTTTTAGAGTCCAAAAGCCTTGGTTCTGACTTCACCACGTGGTAGCCCAAGTCAGGTCCTCCCTGAGTCAATAGGAAAACGGAGTGAAGCAGATCATGTTGTGGTCTCAATTCCTCCCCTTTCCCATGTGTCTGCAACTTCTGTCATGTAACTGCAGATTCTCTACTGAGGAGGTGGAGTCTATTTCCCATGCCTTCAAGCAAAGCCTGACCACGTGACTTGGTTTGACCAATGGAATGGGGCAGAGTGGTGGTGGGCCAGTTTTGAGTTATGTATTTCTACTTGTCATCCTGTTCTGTTGTCCTAAAAGTAAGCACGTGTCTGTACCAGCACATGTCATGTCCCAGGACAATGAGGACATGTGGAGCAAAGATTTCCCAGCCCACATGTCCCTGTAGCAGCCTGGCCCATCCTAGAGCTTAATCCCAGCTGACTGACAGAACCATGGATGAACCCAGCCCAGATCAGTGGAACTCCAACCAAGTCCCTGACACCTGAGCTCTCATTATTGATAATTGCTGTTTAAAAGGCACTTCATAGGGGCCGGGGATACAGCTTAATTGGTAGAGTGCTTGCCTCGTATGCACTAAGGCCCTGGGTTCAAGCCCCAGCACCTCCCCCCACACACACACAAAGGTACTTCATTTTAGGGTAATTTTTAATGCAGTAATGAAACCGCTACAGAGAATTATCATGCACAAGCCCAGGGCTGGGTATATTGCAGCTGATGAATAGAGGAAAGTTCCTTTTCACACCTCTCTAATCAGTCAGAAAAGTCCCAGTTCAGCCCAGTGAAAAGTCACAAACTTAGGTGAAGAACACCCATCCA
Organism: Xerus rutilus; assembly: GCA_028644305.1. Taxonomy (NCBI): domain Eukaryota; kingdom Metazoa; phylum Chordata; class Mammalia; order Rodentia; family Sciuridae; genus Xerus; species Xerus rutilus. Next base: position 169,413,779 of record CM053399.1, read on the forward strand.
AGGGTGGAGGAAGCAAGCTCAAGGATGCCATTTGCCATTGCCATTTATCCAGCCCATTTTGGCACCTTGCTGAGGATAGGAAAACCATCGCCAGGATATGTTCCTCCTGTACCAGGATCACGTAGCTTCCCTGTCAATACACGGGTGGCCGGCAGCCTCGAGCAAGTTTTCCAAGCGATTATTTTCATTGCCACAATTGGTTATTTCTATGTCAAAGTCACTTCCCCTCTTTGCTACAGATTTTTCATTTCTATAAAAATGACAGTGTCTGATTTAGCTGTCAGAAAAGGACAGGGAGGTTGGGCAGGGGTAGAAATATGAAGGAGAGAGGCAAGGGAGGAAAGGAACAAAATTACTCACCAAAATGGGCTTTACAATTAGAAAGCACTAATGAAATTTGAAATAACAACAATAATTATGTTTCCAAGGCCAAAGCCTTGTGTTTTTCAACATGAATATTCATTCTCATATTATCTTCCTAAAGAATAAAACTGAGTGCAACAGAATGTGCACACAGTGTGGCTTTGCTTGTGTGTGCTTTTCCCCTGCTCTGCTTCTGTATTTACTGCACAGGACAGGCCCTGGCTTGAAACTGTCTGCATTCTAATATTTTTTGCAACTGTGATTTGTGTCTCTCTGGGTGTCCACGTGAAACACCTTATGTGGGAGATGCTTAAAACATCAATAAGACGTAAGTTAAGAAGAAGTATATGTATGTGGGAGGGGCTGAAACAACTCTTTATAGCTGCTAAATGGTCACAGGTGGAATATCACTTTGACTTAGAGCTTGGCAGCCTGGAATGTGTACAAGGGAATCCAATGCATCTTTTATCAAATGGCTGGAAGATTAGGAGGTTATTGCTCAGTTATCAATAAAGGAGTGCAATTTGCTGTATGAAGTGGTCTTCAATTGGCTCCTAAGCCCAGAAGCTCCATCTGTTCATCAACAGACTATACAATGCACTGTGGGTGTATATATAGTGTATGAGTCTGCAAGGGCTGCCATAACAAAATTCATAAGTCAGGTGATTTAAACAACAAAAAGCATTATCCTACAGTTCTGGAAGCTAGAAGTCCAAGATGGGGGTGCCAGCTGGGTTAGTAACTGGTGAGGACTCTTTTCTTGGACCACAGATGGCCACTTTCTCTCTGTATTCTCACATCATCTTTCCATGGTGTGTGTGCCAGGAGAGGGAGGGGGAGAATGCAAAGAAACAGAGTGAGAGGGGAAGAGGGATATAAAGGGAAGAAAGATCTCCCTTTTTAAAATAAGGTCACAAATCCTAGCAGATTAGTGCTCAGTCCTTATGACATCATTTGACCTTAATTTTCTCCTAAAGTCCCTATCTCCAAATATAGTGACATTGGAGGTTAGGGCTTGAACACATAAATTTTGTCTATAGCATACAGTAAAGTCAACTGTCTCTACAGGCTCTTGTGAAAGTGGCATGATTCTCATTGTCACCAAGGAAGGAAGAAAGGTTCACATTGCCCAGCTATGATGCAATCCTTGGCCAATACTTCATAGCTGAGCATCAGAATATCAGTATTGACACCACCACTCCAGAGGAGGGAGAGAAGAGTGGAATGAGTCAGGTTGAAAAGCACTCTACCACTAGACAACATCTCCATCACATTGTTCAGCAAATCGGATGGAGACCATTGGGGCCAGGGACTGGGAACCATGGGGTTCTCCTTCCCAAGTCTCTGAAAAAGCAGTCAAATTTGCCTGTCAGCCCAGACGGGGAGCCTTGGGAAACTGCTGAGTGCTGATGCATCCTGGGAGGAGGATGGGGCTCCTAGATCAGTACATGATGGGGTGGGGGCGAGAAAGAAAGCAGAATAATGTGGCAAATGTTGATATATTAGGACCTCCTGAAACACAGCTCTGACGACATCACCCACAGTGTTGCTCACACAAACTGCCAGTGGCTTTTTGGTGCCTTTATAACAATGGTCTTAAGTTCTTAAAATGAAATTCAGGGATCTGTTTGCTGTGGTTTCCAGCTTTGGGGGTGGGTAACAGTCATTCCTAACATTTAGGGAGTCCATTGGAAAAAGATGTTCTTCTGAGCCCTTTATACATATATCCTCATTTAATTCTGATCATAACTCCCAAAGGTAGGAGCTATTCTTCTTATCTCCTAGGGAGGAAAACAGGGCTCATGGAGGTTAGTGGACTCAGTTTGTTGACTCACATAGTAGTGAGTAGTGAAGCTAGAATTCAAACCAACTCCAGCATGATGCTTACAGATATTCCACAACATGCTGTCTTCATGAACTTCATGAAGATAGAATCTCTGGCATTCTCCTAAACACATCCTATATTTTCTGGTCCTGGAGTGGTCAGCCTCATCCCAGTCACATTTATTCTTTAGATTCCAATTCTTGTCTATGTTCAAGGCCAAAATCAAGGACATCTCCTCCAAGAAAACATCCTGTAAGTGTTATCTCATGATTCAGATCCCACCAATCACTTCATCTTTTATTCCCTTGTGGAATTTGCTATTTGGGGGGCTGGAAGTAAATGAATGTATCTGGAGTGGAATGTGTCACTTCAGCTCCAAGACACAGCACAGAAGCTCTCCTATGGCCATGAGCTCCTCAGAGGCACAGGACACATTTACCAGCATACTTCAAACTCCCTGGGACAGTGCTCTGCACTTAATTCTATCAGCTTGGATTGAACTTATTGCAAAGAACTAAGAACCAAAACCAGTGAATTAAAAAGAGGGAAACCTGTTTATCTCTCACATAAAACAAATCCAGATGTGGCTAGTATAAGACTGTTCCAGCAATTCCATAGGGTTCCTGGATCCAGACCACTTCCACATTTCTGCTTTAAGCCACAGAGTGTGGCTGTGGTCTTCACAAACCAAAATACTATTTGAGTTCCATCCATCAAATGCATGAGCTAAGAAACCAACAGAGTAAGAGAAGACTTTAGAGAAGCACAACAGAGCACTTCTGTTTATTTCGCATGGACTGGTCTTAGTTACACAGTCATTTTGAAGGGCAAAATATCTGGGGATGTCTTTTAGCCATTTAGTTAGGTATGACCTTCTAGGTAAAAATGAGGGTCATGTTCTAGTCTAGATATAAGGTGTTTTCCAAAAGCTTCTGTGTCAATAGAGGAGGCACAATGATTAGATTGAGTGCCATCACCTAATCAGTGGTTTAATCCATTTGACAGATTAATGATTTGAAATGTCTGCTATACTGCAACTATAGGTAGGTGGGAATGGTTGGAGAAGGTGAGTCACTGCCCTTGGGGATTATATCTTGTCCCCCTGGCTCTTCTCCCCTCCCCCCTCTTTTCTCTCCTTCCTAGCTGCCATGACACAAGCTGTTATTCTCTGCTAAGCCCTTCTCCCATGATGCTCTATCTCACCTTGGGTCCAGACTAAGAGCTGGAAGAGCATGGATTGAGACTTCTGAAACTATGAGCCAAAATAAACTTTTCCCTTTCTAAATTGTCCTTGTTGGGTATTTTGGTGCCAGTGATGAAAAGCTGACCAGCAGTTATTAAAGAAGAAAGGATAAGTAGAACCTTTGATGGTGGGAAACATCTGGTCACCTCACCACACTGGATCCTCAGCAATGCTCAATTCAACAACCATTTTTTAAAACCCTCCCTGTGTCAGTCCCTGTATGAAACAATAAAGAGATAGAATTGAGAAAGCCAAGGTCCCTGCTTATTAAGAGTTTATGCTTTACTTAAGAAGATGAATAAAACATTAACTACCAAAAGTTTGTGGTAGAGTCTACATAGGGTGAGTAGAGAGTGCTACAGAAACCCTACATGGATGAGGTATTGACCAGTTGCCTGAAGGAAGAAGTGAATTATTTGAATATAAAATATTCATCTTTTTTTTCCATCCTCATAGGCAGAAAGGAGCAAGGAAAGACATGCTGGTGTGAGAGAATGCAAGTTTTTAGGAAAGAACAGTCACACCTACCAAACTCCAAATGTAGCTCTGCAACTTACTCTATCTTGGATAAATTCTTTAATGTCTCCCAAACTCAGTTTCTGCAAAATTAAATCAGATTGACCATGAGAGAGAACAGACATAGTGCACAGTAGGTGCTCAACAAATATAGCTTTATCACTGGAGGCCAGAGAGAAGGTTCTCCACACCTCACACCCGGCTCCCTTTGCCTATGCCCTTCAATACCAGGCAGAGCCCTCCAGCTTCGACACCAGTCAGTTGTGGGTGAAGCTCAGATTGAATTTGATTTTTTTCCCTTGAGTTGACATAAAGGGGTCTGTCCCTTAATTACTAGTCATTGCCCTTCACAGAGAAAAAAAACGGTAACCCGCTCAGTCCATCAAAGCTTGCCCTTTGAAATGCTGAACTAGACAGTGAACAGAAAGTATCTGCCAAAAGGCTTCTTTTCTCCCAGAGATAAAAGCAACTTGAAATGCATGTAAGTCCTGCGCCCTTGTTAATTAATCAGGATTCGCATTAAAAGCTTAAACGTCTTTGAAGCAGAAAGCTCAGGGAACCAGGACCTCTTTTCTGTTTTGCAGAGGGGAGATGGGTGGACAGGGCAGCCCAAAGAGGTGTGTGTAGGGGAGTGGACACCAAGTTAGTCCGTTGCCTACCAGGACTGATGTAATAGGCAGAGGGATAAGTGCCAAAGTGCTGGACCACCACATTTGTACAGGTTCTACTTATCCATCAAAGTAAATCACAGGGCTCTCAACTGACAAAACCTCTGACACAGCCTTCTTCCTAACATTTGTTTGTGCAATAGAAGTTTATAAGAACATCAGTTCATTCGAGTAATACATGTTTACTTGCTTCTACTACATTCAGTTGGGGGCAAAGTAGTGAAGAAGACATTTCACTACTTTGTGCCTTCTGAATAATCTGGTGCAGTGGTCTTCACATGGGGGTGATTTTGTACCCCAGGAGACAATGTATAGGTGCTAATATGTACTGACTTACATTAATGTTGAAAGCCAGGAGAAGACAAAGGGTGTAATCTAATCTGAGGGATGGCTCAGGGTCACGGCAGGAGTTGTAAGACTGAGGCACAGTCATTGAAGGATTTTGAACCAGAAAGTGACAAGATAGAGCTGTATTTAGGAAGAAATAAAAGATCATCTGTACCTTGGCAGTCGGATGGGGAAAATAAGATGAGTTCTAAATCAAATAACTGTGATAAAAATTACATGTAAAAGCAACCCCCACAGGTTAGTTTCCGCTTACCAGGCTAGGAAAAAGCAATCACCTTAGGAGTCAAAAGGAGAAGGGACTTCCATGTTGAACTAACTGGTGCAGGTGATAGGAGATGGAGGGGAGAGGTGAGACCTGAGGGTGAGATGGCAAAACTTAGCATCAAGTGCAAAGGTGCCCAACACAAGGCAAAGCTGGAAATGGAAAACATCCAAAACAAGTGCTGCTGAGAACATTCTGTCTTCCCAATCCTGTTTTCACCATGGTTCAGCCTGCAAGGATCACAATGGACATCATCTTTTCTGGAAATTTCTGCATACATTCTTCAGTCTAAAGATTGGAATTGTTTTCCTATTGCCTTATTAAATACTCCTGTCCATGCAGCCAAAGGACATGAATTGCTATCCACTGATATACCCATTATTTAGCACAACTAGCAAGTAGCAGGTGCTACTATGTACTGACTAAGCTTGAAGTTGAAAGCCAGAGAAAAAAATAGGGCGTAATCTTATCTGAAGGATGGCTCATTGTCAGGGTCAGAGTTGTGGAACTGAGGCTGCAGATTCAGGAGGGCAAGGAATCTATTTATTTGGTGCCATCCGAATGCTGCAGGCTTGGCATAGGTGCATGAAGTTTAGGGCTATGCTAATATGGTGGAATTCCAGATATGGAAGAAATTAATTCCTTCAGGAGAGAGGAGCCCTGGCAGGCTCTGTGAAGGAAGTGGTATTTTGTTCTGGCTTTGATGGACAGACAGGTTTTGGTGTTGTGATCGCATGCCTCTGTTCTCTCAACCTGGGCATATGTTGATCTGTCAATGCTTTCTCTCCATATCATCATCTCTACCAGGGCACAGGTGCAGCTTAATGTGCAGAGTGTCACCTAGGTTACATCCCACAAAGGACACCTATTATGTGCTGTTACAGGCTGGGATCTCCAGGCAAATGCATTCAAAGCACAAAACACCTACAGTACATTCAACACAGTGCATATTATGTATTCATGATCATGAATAGTGTATGTTTGTGCAGATCCATAAAAACTTGCATTTTGTTCAGGGGCTCAACTTCTCCAACTTCCAAAACTGAAACCTCACTTCTGCATAACAGTCATGTAAGGTAGGTGAGAAAGACATTGTTATGTTCACATTGCAGATGAGAATTAGGGGCACAGAGAGGTTAAGCAAGTTATCCAAGTTCACAGCTATTGTTATGTAATCAGTGGTAGAGCCTTTTAGTTGCCAATTAATCCATTCCTTCCAGCCCAGAATAGGGAACTCTCTACATTGTGAGAAAATATGTTCTAATGTGTTGAGGAAAACAATTGCCACTAACTCAGTCTCCTATGAAATGTTTAGTGGAATCTTGAAATAAAACCATTTGATACATGAATTATATTTACTCAGAAGTTTTATCCTCCTGACTGACCTAATGAATTTATTTTTCCAGTTATCTTGAGATTATTATATTTTACTAATATGTTAGGATGAATTTTATAAATAACTGAATAATTGGTAATGACATGAATTTACATTCACCTAATTTTTAAAAAAGTTATTTACTTACCTAGCTTATGTTAAAACTGACTGAAGTGTCACAATGGATCTAAACTCTCCAGGGAAACCATTGCTTCCCTGAATTTGTACAATAGACTAGATGATCATGAGGCAGAGTAATCTGGCTAAAGGCAACACAAAAAATGCATACCTAACTCTAACTAGTGACACCACAAAATCCTTACACATCTTTTCCCCTCACACGTTTACTTTCTCTTTGCTCCCCCCAATCTCATTCTCTCTCCTTTTCTCTCCTCCCCCTCTCTTTCTCTGTCTCCCTCTCTCTCTCTTTCTGTCTCTCTTTCTTTCTCACTTTCTTTCTTCCCTCACCTACATCTCTCTTCAGACCGTTTCCTCTCTGGTTTACATAATAAAGCCACTGGTAATGCACTATCATGAATTCTAAAGAAAAAAAGAAAAAAAAAAGTAGAGCTGCCTTGAGTTAGGCACAAATCCATTTATGGGGTCTGAGGTTTTTCAGTGTGTAGGACTTGAAGCATTTGTAGAAAGAAGGGCCTTTTACGACGCTCGTGATGTCTCTATCTCTCCTCTCGCTGTCTTAATGCGCGCGCGCGCGCACACACACACACACACACACACACACACACACACACACACACACACTTGCGAGGACAGAGGCTGTTCCTACGCAAACTTTGCTGAAGCAGTGTTCTCCCACAGACAAATCATTTCCTTCCCGAGGAAGCAAATACCTTTGCCACATGACTAGAGTGGGCGGGAGGACTCTTCCTCCCCAAATGCTCACCCTGTCAATCATGTAGCCCCAAAACAAGGAGAAAGGTTTGGAATATTGAGCACCCAGGAGGGCTGCCCACGTGGGACACTGGCACCAAAGCCCTTCGCTCAAGGTGACTCCCTTTATCAGCTTCCGTGCTGTCTGATAAGCCAGCATCAGGAAACAGATCTGATAACAGGATGGCTTCTGTGATCCCCCTAAAGAGCAAAGCAGGCATGAGCTTCACAGAGTTAAAATCAAAACTAAACAGAAGCCTGGGACAGGTGAATTACAGTGGGAGATCCCATGGAGGGTCCTCTCTCCCCCCACGTGACCCCACTGGGGGAAAATCACACACACACATACTCTGACAGGTTGCAAATATACCAATGCTGGTTATGTGCTTCCTCTACTGCATAAAGGAAGGAAGCACATAAATGGGTTAATTAGCTCCTATGCAGAATTTAATTAGAGCATCTTCGTTCACTCAGCATCAACCAGAATCTCAATTATCAATACTTCTTTCCAGAATTTTTGAGAATGGATGCAGGCTTTCATTTGGGGGTCTCACTGGAAGCTTGGGGTGTCTTTTACCCTACACATGGATGTGGCAGCAAATGTTAACATGAAATCTTGATTACTTGAAAGTTATCCTATTATCCCAGGGAAACAATGACTCATTATAGCATGGAAAGATATCCTCCATTCCAAGCTCCTCCACTTGAATGTATATAATGATGAGTTAGCTTTTAGAAAGTCCAGATGGGACCTAGAGCTGGGAACTAAGTCATTCTTCCCATAAGATTAAGCAATGATAAGTGACCTTCACCCTCACAGTGATCCTGTATGGTAGGTAGTCTTATTATCAACAAAATCAGTTATATACGAATATAATATTTAAAAAAATTCTATCATAGGAAGTACTTTGTTTAGAGCTATTTTGATTAAATAACAGAAAGCAAACTTATGCTTAACTTATACAAAAGGAGAAACAATCCAAAGTTTCGAGAAATTCTTGAAGAACCCAAGGCTACACTTCAGAAAGGACAGAAGCTGAGAACTACTGCCACACCAGGACTCTCTAGGCTCCATCCTAATTTTTCTGCTATTTTTCAGTGCCTGCTTTCTTCTTCATTCTGCACAGTGGCACCCTCCAAGTTCCTGGTCCACAGGGGAGAAGCACAGGCTTACAGATTCTGAGCTTTATTGCTTACACTCTAGGATTCAAAGAGAGATTGATCCAATGTTTTTTCTAATATATCCAGAGAGTCTTAAATGAAAAATGATGATGCTGATGATGGTGATGATGATGACAAGGGTGATGGTGATAGTCACCATGCATTCCCTTGTGATGGATAGCCCTATTGATTTGTGTGTCTGCAACCTGGAATAGGCCCCTTCACCCCTCCACCCTTCACCTATAAAAACAAATGTTTTTTCAAAGTACAAGGACTACAAGAGTCTCCAAATATCACTGAGCCAGTCAAAAGCTTCCCTGGGCTTTTTACAAGTATGTGAGAGCTTTTCAGATTTTGATGCCAGCCACACTATCAAGGCAAGGTGAGGACTGCACTGTTATCAGGCAAGGTGAGTACTGAGCTATTATTCTTTTTTAACATACGAGGAAACAGAGCTCAGTGAGCTGACATTTCTTACCCAATTTTGCACTGCTAGCAAGTGGCAGAGCTCTTAGTCAATGTCTCTTTGTACAAGAAAATCAAAATTCAGAATACGTTTTTTTGTCCCGATCACCCTACATTGGAAAATCAAAGTCAGTGCACCTAATTTGAAGATTAGGAGTCAGATCTCCTGACTTAAGGTCTCCCACAAAGCATTTCTCTATACTCCTAAGGGGTCTGAAACATACATTATTTTGTCAGCCTACGCTTCACCTTCTTAAGATCATTCCTCTTTGGCAATGGGCACATACAATTTTATTTTTTTTTCTTTTCTACTTTAGTTTCTTATTTCCTCTGCTAACTTATTTCTTATTTCAAATTCTGAAAAAGTGGCCAGTGTTGTAGATGTCAAAGCTTTGAACGTTCAGATTTCCCATATAGCAGCCATGAATTCTTTGCCCCTTCCTTACCTTCTTTAACAGTATTTGCACCACTTGACCAACTATCAATCACTGTCACCAATTACTATATGCAGACAGTCACTCTAAATTCACACTGAGCTAGGCACTGCTCTCTACAGGAGCTCCTACAACACACTTCCAGGGAAATTAGAACAAATCTCTTGGGTGAATAGTGCCCTACAAATCATGAATATGTAGTTAATCAGCTGTGAAGCATCTCCTACTAGAAGTTGGTTTTAATTCTGCATTTAAAACAAAAGAGAACCCTGTTGAATTTAAAAGACAACTTCTTGATAACCCAGAAGAAAAGTACTGACTTGAGCCGTTCAATGGGAAAATGCTACATCTTTGTCCCTAGACACCTGTACTCATGTTGGTTCTGGTAGCATCCTCCAAAGGGGGCCCATAACCATCCTCACCTTCTGGTACTCTAACCATTTCAAAATCCCCTTCCACCATGAATAGGGATGACCTGTGTAACCAACCCAAGATATTCCAGAAAGGAGTGTGTGACTTGTGAAGCTAAGTCATAAAAGGCTCTGATCACTCTGGTCTTTCTTGGAATGGTTGCTTAGAGTAAATCCAGCTGTCATTTCATGAAGACATTCATGAAGCTAATGAAGAGGCCAGTATAGGGATCAGCCAAGGCCTCCTGGAAACAGCTGGCTTCAACTTTTAGGCATTTGAAGAGCTATTTTGGATGCGAATTATCCAACGCCACTCAAGCCTTCAAATGACTATAGCCCCAGCTGACATTTTGACTGCAACTGCATGGGACATTTTGAGCTACTACTGCTCAGCTTAGCTGATACAAATTCCTGATCCCTAGAAACTGTGAGATAATAGATATTTATCATTGTTTCAATTCATTAAATCCTGGGGCAATTTGTTATGCAACAGGAGATGACTAATACAGCTTAAAAATCCTGTGGTGCCCTATCCCACCTTAGAGAAGCTACATATGTGGAATCCCTGATGATGATAGCAAATTTGTGCTATGTGCCAGGGAGCCCTTTGCCCTGACTACAGCAGACTGGAACAGGCAGCCAGGTGCAGACACATTTTTCTAGGCTCACTGATTTCTCTTTCAGGAGTTTGTGTTAAGGTATCTGAAAGGCAGTCAGTTAATGACTGGGTGCTATTGGAAAAGCAATAAAGAGCTGAAGGTTGTTCACCACCATGATCCAAGGATAAGAAGAAGGCAGTGGACATATGTGCCTGAGGCAGAATAATAGGTTCAGAAAGAAGAGAAAGAGAGAGAGAGAGA
>CM053399.1:169425099-169449755 GCA_028644305.1 Xerus rutilus
CCTGAGCCTGTGTTCTTAAACTCTAGGTTATAGTAACTTAAGGCCATACCCCAGCAAAGCAAATGAACTTGAGTTTTCTTATTCCTATTAAAGCTCAAGAAGGCACGTGGAGATCTAAGATTGAGGGGGAGACTAGGGACTTGTCTGGGGGATACTGAGGGTGATTAGCAGAGCTGATGCTCTCCTGGCTTATCCCTGAGAGGTTGTCTTGCTTTAGGAGAACTGTCTAGGAAGCTGAGGCTGGCCCAAGGGGTAGATTTGGGAGGAGGAAGGGGATGCTAGCAACTCTCTCTAGGTGGGCCAAATACCAGGGCTCAGGGAAAATGACTTCTGCACAGAGAGTCTGCGAGGCTGTTAATTAATGTCCTGTGAGTCTGGACGAGCTGCACCATCCAAGCCAGCGAAGCTTGTACAGTCTTGCTGCTCCACTTACCCGACATATCTAGACATTAGATGCTTCAAGGGGAAAATGCCTCTGATCTGCATTGGCTCCATTCCCAAAAAGCTGAGATTTATGGGCAGGCCCATGGGAGGAGAGTTGAGAATGAATGGCTTTAGGCTCAATTTCAACTTCTTCACTTGGAGCCCAGCCCCCCTTTCCTGACTTTCCAGCTAACAGGTAAAAGGATACTATAAGCCTGGTTGTGTCCTCTGGGGTCCCCTTAAATCTGCGTTCCCAAATGTAGCTAGTTCTCATAATTATCTGGAACATCCGGACAAAGTACATTATGAATCCCACTGAAGACCTCAGCAGCTTGGGCATCGAAGTTTCAATAACATCTGGAGGGATGCAGATGATCGGTTGGGTGGAGGAATCCCTGATTTAATCTAACAGAATGATAGTCACTTTTTACAGACATCAAGGAAAGACAAGGGACAAGTGGGGAAAAAATGTGGTTAAAACCCTGCACTCACCATCTGCTTGCTTCATGGTTCATGGAAAGTAACAGAACCCTCCCAAGCTCCAAGTTTCTCCCATTTAAAAAAATGGTCATGCTGGGTGTGGTGGCCCAAGTCTGTAATCCCAGCGACTCCCATGCTGAGGCAGGAAGATTGCAAGTTCAAAATCAGCCTCAGCAACTTAGCAAGGCCCTAAGCAATTTAAGGAGAGTTAGTTTCAAAATAAAAAATAAAAAAAGAGAAGGACTGGGGGTGTGGATCAGTGACTAAGTGCCCTGGGTTCAATCATCCCTGGTGCAAAAGAAAAAAAAAAGTCATACTAGTTTATTTCAAAGCACTCTGACAAGATGGAAATGTCAAGTTATATAGTTTCTGATACATAAATATTTGCTTTTACTAACTAGTAGTAGTAGCGGATAAATAGTCAACTAGGATAAATGATTTTGATCATGATCATCACTTCTGCTCTCCATTCTTTCCTCCATACCTGCTAGAGGAACCATTCTTCAGATCACAAGAGACACCCCTATAGTCTCAATACAGATGAACTCCCTTACCCTGATATGACCTTCTGAGTTTTTCTCTTCTGTTGTCAGGTCAGCTTGCAAGGACTTAAATAGACCCCTTGCTTGACATACCATCAAAATCCCTCTGGAGTGGAGCTTCTGAGAAAATAGGCCCATCCCATTGTCTAGGGACCCAGAGGCAAGGGTGACAAGAACTGACTGACCGTAGGCCTGGACTAGGCATCTCAACCTCATGCTGCTTGGGTTCCTCCCTGGAAGAGATCAAAAACAGAGTGCTAGCCATTATGGATGTGCAGCCCTGGATTTCTTTGCATATCTACGTGAATGCTGGTGCTTTGTGTCTTATTGGCATGTAGGTGTGTGTGCACATCCACAGACAACCACTAGGCAAATCCACCACACTGAGGTTGGGTAGGCAAAAAGACATTAGGTTTTACATATCTCTGGTGATAAGTATGCAACACGTGTTTGTTAAATGCATGAACAAAGAGATGAAAGAATGAACAGAAAAGTGACTGAACAAACCAATAAGCATGTGAAGTGTCTTAAATGGAAGTCAGAGGAAATGTCTCTAAATCCAAAATCAAGAGCCAACAAATCCATGAATATTTGATCCTTCATTTGACATGGCATAAGGTCCTATGGATTTTGTTGTTAGACAGACTTGGGTGACGATCAAGGCACAAGCTCCTTAGCCTCTGTAAGCAGCAATTTCTTTGTTAAGAAACTGGAGGTGAGGGGCTGGGGTTGTGGCTCAGTGGTAGAGTGCTTGCCTAGCATGCATGAGGCACTGGGTTCAATTCTTAGCACCACATATAAATAAATGAAAAAAATAAAGGTCCACCAACAACTTAAAATTTTTTTTTTTAAAAAAAGAAACTGGAGGTGATTGTCAATTCCTACTTAAGATTGTGATACACCAGTGCTGCAGCAAAACAAAAACAGATTGGGATGCAGATTAAATAAATAGGTATGTTCTGTGCCAAGCACAGTGCCTGCCATAGGGGAATTCCTTCCTTCCTTTCTTCCTTCTTTCCTCCACCTTATTCTCTCCTACCCCTTTCCCATCTCTACCTTCCTTGTTTTTTCCCTCCCTCTATATTTCCTCCTTTGGGGATATACTGATGTGTTTCCTTTCTAGACGCTTTACTAGAAAAGTTAACACAGTTGCCCAGGGCTGGGATGGTGCCTGGGAAGGTCAGAAAGAAAAACATTCTAGATGGGTCTGGGCAGGTTTTCCAAACTTCAAGACGTGCTAGGAGTTCACTAACACAATTCAACACTTTCCAAGAGTCAGTGTAGTGCAGTGGAAATAAAAGATGAGCTAAATAGACAGATTCAGCATTTCATCCAGGTCCTATCATTTTTGTGAACAAGAGCTTTGGATCCATCCTTTCTAGTCCTCACTTTTCCTGTTTGTCAGAGGAGAGGATTGGATCAGATGAGGACCTGCAGGACCCTACCATGCAAGATAAGCATAGAAATAGTTTGCATGCTGGAAGGGGCATTTGAGGAAAGGAGGAGCCCTAGGGAGTCACAGTCATTTTCCACATGTGAAGGGTTAGAACATCCTCAAAGAGTACCTTCTCTTATTAGGCAGAACGATAATTATGATAACAAAGATAACTACCATTTGTTACCATTTGTTAATCATGACTCAATTCCAGAATCTGTACTAAGTGATTTGTGTACAACATCTGATAAGCTTCTTGCAAATCCTGGGCTTGATGTTGCTACTATCATTCCCATTTTACAGGTTGTAGGTGACTCGGAAGGTGAATGGAGAAGTAGGTGTGAATTCAGACTGTGATTCCATGGCCTGGGTCTCTTAACACCTATCACGCCCAGCATCTCTGAGTCCAGTTACAACCCAGGAGACACTAATAGCACTGCTGCCACCACAGAACTGCTACAAGGACTAATCGTGGTGATGAAGCACAATCTTTGATGTAGACATTTTGTGTTTTTATCATAAGCTTCCCTGTTATTTCCCAACACCATTTTCAGGAACAAAATCAGTTGGGATTATTTCCATTTTGCAGATTGAAAAAAGAAGGCTCTGGCAATTATTTGTTGTGCAAGAACACACTTATTAAGTGACAAAGAAAATACTATGATTCCACATGGAGCCCTTTCTCCTAATGAGATGGCCAAGTGTTCTCAGATTAAAGTACAACTACACCTCTCTGAAGTGGGTAGACTGAGGTACGGAGCAGTCCAGCTATTTACCACATTTCTTAAGGGGGTTGTGTGTGCACTGGGTGCCAGGACTGGCCTCGCTGCTCAGCATCTCCTCACTTCAGCTGCTCCATTCTGTATGGCTGCTGGAAGATACCCCGGGCGCCAGACCAGAGAGCAGCCCTTGGGTAGATCAGGCTCTCTAACCCACATGCCTCAGTTCAGCACTCAGCAGAGAGAGCTCAGATGTCATTAATCACTGTTCTGTTTCCACGAAGTGCCGTCATCCTATGTCCCAGGCAAAGGCAGACAGGCCCCAGGGAGACACTCTAGAAACCAAAGCCAAAGCATGTGCCCTGGCATCAGACAGCGAGGAAAAGGCGGAGGTTACTGGGGTGTCAGAAGGAGAGTAAAATGTTTAACACTCTTGTTGGGAAACAGCTTTGCTTAGAGACCTGTCAGGCAACTGGAACCTTAAGCCTCCAGGAGCAACTCACCCAGAATTAAATCCTGATGCCCTCTGTTGGTGTTTTTCAGTAATGAAAAGATTTTGGAGATTTAGAAAGGAGAAAACAATTTGTGAGACAGACATAAACCCCATAAGGCCCCCCAAGCCCCATAATTATATATGTGCACAAATTTACACATGCCACATTTTTATTCTCATAGTCTGCAAAATAGAATCATAGACTTGGAGGGATCTTATAAACATCTGAGTCTTGTCCCTTAGTTTGTCCAAATGAGGAAGTAGAGCCTGTCAGAAGGAAAGAAATTTTCCCAAGGCAAAAACTGGTAGCATTTCTAATGGTATAGTACATTGAACACTTACTATATACTGGTGATTTGCCAAGTTTGTTGCACACACCATCACATCTAATCCTTATTGCAGCCTCATTTAGTAGGAAGTAGTTCTGTTCCATTTACAGAGGAGGAAAAAAGAGGTGCAGAGAACTCATATAAGGTACCCAAATTTAGCAAACTATTCTGTGGCAGGTTTAAGAGGCAAACCCAGGTGAGCTCAGCACCAGAATGTCTGATAACTTCCAGCTTTGTTAGAGATGGAGCTTCAACTTGAACCTGGATCTCTCATCTCCAATTCTGTGGCCTTTACAAGCATTGTGTAAAATGGAGAGGTTTAGTCTTTCTCAGTCCACAAGGACATACAATGAGCTAATTTTAGGCTTCTGTCCTGGATACCAGTGTGGAACATATTGTTTGTTCCAATAAATAACATCCTATTTTTTTCACCTGTGTTTAGAACCAATTTAGAGATAGACACAGGATTAAAAAGAAAAAAAAAACAGGCTATCACTTTTGTTACTGATAAAGCTCTCAGATTATGAGACTTTGGGGCTGCTGCCCAAGTGAACCTGCCTGTAGTTCATTTCTGAAAAAATTAAACTCACTTACCCAGTTGCGGGTGTAGTGAACAATCACAGGCCTCTAATTGCAGAGAAAAAATTCATCCAACTAGGCTTAATGCATGGTAAATAGCGAGAATGCTTCTATAATATAGGCAAGCAGACCTGAAGCAAGCAATCAATCAAACAAGGGTGCAGACTGGGCCCTGCATGCTTATTTCCTTTGGTCAAACTTTTGGTAAGTTACTTTTTCTGGGATGGAACCAGAAAAAAAGCAGGACTATTAGGCTCATGGAAGTACCTCCAAATTGTAACAGGAGAAGCTGAGTGCAGGTGGTTATTTCAGGGGTCCACTCATTCCCAGTATATTAGGTTCCTCTTTGCATTTTCTGTAAAGTGTGCCAAGCAAGTTAAAGCTGTCATCACAAGTGTGCAGAACAATTAGGTTCCTAAAGAGAGTGATTTTCAAGTGCTGTTTTATAACTAGCATGTGATATGCTAATCATCAATGAATATTTTTCTATTTCCATTCGCATATCCCCATGGGGACTAGATTGAATTCTAAAACATGGACTTCCAGAGTGTAGATTGGCCTTTTCTTAATTAATACAAATGACAGGCCTGGCTCAATGTAAATGAATTATGGAGTTGACTTGTGCAAGCTATGTCCTGACACAAAGGACAGCTTGCATTCTAAGCCCAACTTTTGCCTGCTACGAATTCTCTGAAAAGCCTCCTTTTGGGTGGTAACTTGTCAGACCCATGTCTTGTCATAAGTTGGAGGAAAATCAATCCCTCTATTTGGGAGTTGGACTCAATCTAAAGGCAATGGTCTTGTCACATTTAATTATTTCACACTCCACTCACCAGGCCATGAAAGTGTCAATTTCACCTGTGGGATAATGGGACCAGGGAAGAAAAACCGGCCCAAGTGTAGAAAACAATAAGTTATGGCTAACAACAACAGCAACCTTTAGAAATTAAGAAAGTTTCCCTAGTGAGAGAGTTGAAGGGGATGGAAAGATATAGATCTGAGAATTGATTTTCTCTTAATTTTTACTTATAAAAAGATAAGAATTCTAGAAAATATGTGCAGAAAGGGACGTTACAGCTTATTACCTAACTTCGCTTGCTTATTGATACAGTGACTAAGGCATCGCTGAGGATTTAAAAATGATAATAATAATAACCATTATTTATTCAGCATTGATTTTGTGTCAGTTATGTTTTCAAGCCAGATGGTGGAAGAACGGGCCAGAAACAGTTTTCCAACTACTCTTGCTTTTATAATTCTAAATTAAGTGAGGACCAAGTAGGAAAAGACTATTGATGTTTTATTTTATCTCCCTCCAATTCAAAGAAGTGCAAAGTTCAAATGGCGTTATTTGTTGAACTCCAGCACAGATCATGGGTATTTGACTCTGGTGTAACATGAGCTCTCCTTCCACAGAATCAATACTGATATATCCTTTATTAAAGGATAACGGTTGGAAATAGAAAGTTCATAACATGGTACAATATCTTTGTTCATGTAAGGCTACGACATGAATACAAAATTTCAAAACCTTGGTATTTTCAGGCAATTTGGTTGATGGGGGAGTGGGAATGGAGGTCCTTAGATTATATAATTGAAGGTCACAGAAAATCATAATTTGTTCCCAGTAGATGAACAAATTATGATTTTGTAGATGCTAAAGACGAGAAAGCAAAGGGACGAATTCTACACAAAATAAAGGAGTTAATATAAGTGTGTGTCTCCATTGCAATCTGTGATTCCCACTCCTTGGAGGGTGGGGAGAAAGACTGACCTGGTATTAAAGGGACTTGGTTCAGACAGATATGGCTTTGCCATTCATCTTTGCTTCTTAGTCACTGCATAATATAGGCAGGTAACTCGACTTCTTTTCATATAATGGTAATGTATACACTGTGTAAAATTGTGATATTTTCATCATGTTTAGTATTAAGCTCATTGTCATTAATTGCCTTCACCATGTTGGGCACCCATCACCCTTGTCTATTTCTAAAACATTTCCATTATCCCAACCAGAAACTCTGTTTCCACTAAGCAACAGCCTTTTGTTCTCCCTGCCATCCAGGCCCTGCTCAAATTTTATCTACTTTTTGTCACTATGAATTTTCTTTTCTTCTATTTAAGTGGGATCATATAATATTTGTCCTTTTGTATGTGGCTTATTTCATTTAGCAAATGTTTTTAGGATTCACCCGCATTGCAACATTTATCAGAAATTTCTTTGTTGAGGACTAAATAATTTCAGTTCCATGTGTAGAGTGCATTTTGTGGATCCATTCATCTGTTGATGAGGACAGATTACTTCTACCGTCTAGCTATTGTAAATGGTGCTGTGATGAACTCTAGTGTGCAAGAGTCTGACTTGTTTTTGCTTCTTTGGGGTATACATTGCAGGAGTGAAATGATTGGGTGATATGCCATTATTTGCTAACTTTTTGGAGGAGACACCTATCTGCACCGTTTTATATCCCCACTAGCAATATAGAAAGCCGTCATTTCCCCACATTCTTGGCAGTCCTTGTTTTTCTTTCTTTTTCTTTTAAATTATAGCCATTCTAGTAGGTGAAATGATGTCTTTTTGTGGTTTTAATTTCCATTTCTCTAATGAAGAAATAGTGTCTTTGAACCTTTGGATCCTCATTTGCAAAATGATGGAAGTAGTGCTTATCTTGTGGATCTTCTGTGCAAAGTGAATAAAATTGTTTTGGAACATTAAAATCTAACAAAGAGAAGAAGATGACTCTTTTGCTGTTGGAGGCTATGATGCTTTTGTCCATTCAGATTGTGCCTTCACTTTGGAATAGCCTTTCTTCCTATGTGTCCAGCTGTTTAAATTATATCCTGTTTGGTCACAAGAAGTAAAGAAATACACATTTATAGTTAGAAGAGTTATCATGGAATCCATGCTTTGCCTGCAAGGGTTTAGGAAACATCAATTTTATCTAAAATTCATTTCTCCTCATCTTGTCAACAGAAAGATACTTTTTACAGTCTTCTAATACCATGCATATCTATTTTGTAGGGCCACTTGTTAAAATATCATCTTCCCTTTTTTTTAGAACATTTTATTTTGATATCTAGATTACATGAAAGATTTAGTTATATTTCCTCCAGCTCTAATCTATTGAAACAAGCTATCAGCAAAGACCAAATGGATATCATACCACCTGAAGTAAGATGGGAAGTTCTCAGAGCTTCCTATTGGTGCTTTAAACTACATGGTGCCAAGATTCACAGGGAGGAAGCTTTCTGGATAAGAATTTGAGTACAAATATCACTGAAATTGAGACAGTGGTTCATTATGAACCTCCTCCTCCTCTTTCCTTTGCTTAAATTAATCAATGAGGAATGTGTTAACATATTTGAGCATTTAGATTAGTATGTGTTACAGGTTAAAGGTGAAGGTATTAGTTCTTATACAATTGCAGAATTGTTCATAGGATGTGGGTTTTTATGGTTTTGGAGCTACTGAAATTTGGGAGGAGAAATTGTTCTCTAATACTCAGTGGTCATGGGATAATATTTGGCATTTTTAACATGTTCTTACTTGGCATTGCCTTAAATGCTGTTGCTCTTTCCTGGACCAGGAGCAGGGAAATTCCACTCCCACCTCTCAGGGATGCACCATTCTAGCAGAGTGTAAGGAATTCAGTTCTGGGTCTTTGAGTTTCAGAGTCCAATTTTGGAAGCCATACTTTTTTTTTTTAAATATTTATTTTTTAGTTATAGGTGGACAGAATATCTTTATTTTATTTTTATGTGGTGCTGAGGATCGAACCCAGTGCCTCCCGCGTGCTAGGCGAGCACGCTACCACTGCGCCATAACCCCAGCCCCTGGAAGCCATACTTTTTACCATAGTTTAAAATAAAAGGATTTTGAATTTCAAGATTCTGCATATTAAAAACAAAAACTCAAAATTCGCCTGATGAAAAATGAATGATAAATTTCTTGCTGCCATAATGCCAAGACCACCAGAGGGTAAACACAATGGCATGATTTTGGACAAATTAGTTTTGAAAAAAGTCACAAGAGAAAGTTGAAATCTTGACCATAGTCATACCTTTATGAAAAACTTGTACCATATTTGACTAGGAGAATTTATTGATTAGTTTGGGGAATACAAGTTCTCTCTTGTCCCAAATACCCTAATAATTTGTGTGAACATTCTTTAGGGTACTTAGTAGCTTCATAAATTTTGTTATATTAATTTGCACATGTGACTTCTCTTCTTAATCTTTAGGATCCTGGAAAACAAGAACCATAGTTTATGAGTAAGGTAATAGCAGATTGAAAATTTCATGGTGCAGATGGATCACATTAGTTAGGTGTGTTAATGAAAACATAAGTTTCTGGTTTCTACCTACAGAGATTCTGAGGCAGTAGATTCCTAATCGTTCCCAGGAATTTACTTTATGGGAATTACCCCAGGTGATTCTAATACAATCTGAAGCCCACATTAATGGAAATACTTTTTTTGCAACATTGAAAATTATGTCCTGTCCACAAAACAAATGCAGTACATGAGTACTGAATTAATGCAAGAATAGACTAAGGGAGTGGCAAACTTCAAGGGTTATATCCCCTTTGGAGAATTTTTTTAATAAAAATTTTAATCTCAAGGAATTCTTAGAAATAAATTAGAAGGTAAATAGAAACTCATTGGTTGAATGTCTCTCACTAATGCCAGGAGCTTTATAATAATCCTGCCAGGTCACTTGTACTTGAGAAAACTGAGGCTCTCAGTGCCAATCATTGCTCAAAGTCAAGGAGCAGGGCCAGGCTTTATACCTTGGTTGTTCCAATTTTAAAGTCTGTGCTCTTTAATTCCTCCCTGCCACTCAGGGTACAAGGACTTGGACACCAAGATCCAAAAATGACCTCTTAGTGGTACTAAAAAAGAAATTAATCTTCAGTGTGTCTTAATTTACCATCTGAAAAATAAGAGGGAAGATACTTACTAAAATAGGGTGTATAATGAGAATTAATTAGTGGAGGTTTGGAATGGGAGGGGAAATGTAGAGTAGAATCTAATCATGCCATTTTTGTTATGAACAATAATAACGTCATCAACATTGACTAATAACTTGATCCATGAAGCATTGACTATCAGCTCTGATTATTATTATTGATAATTAATAAGGATAAGACATGAGATTAAAAGTGAGGGTTCTTTGTGGCTTCAAATCTTTACTGAGTAGAATGAGGAGGAAATGAATTCTTTTATTTATAGCAAATGTAACTGGATTTGGATTTGTTGTATGTTTATGTGTCTCTTTATTTTTCCCTTGAAATTCCCGGAGGCCCACTTGGTATAATGCGGTAAATGAGTCAGTCTATAAAAATGCATTTTAAAGCCCATATTGCTGGCCTCTGTAACACATGGTAGCTGAGACAGTGGCTTATACAGGAAATGACAGCTATTTTCTGAAATTTGGGGGAAGGTATTTGAGAGAAAGACAACCCTGTATAAGTGTGAGTCTAGGAGTTAGGAAACACCAGAGAGAGCTCTGGTTGCTGCATGACCATGCTGTGAGTTTAGCTAAGTCATGGCATTTGCATGGTCTGGTCTGCAAAATAAGGATGACAGCTTTTGCTCAGCTCACAAGATTGTTTTCAAGACATAATGATGTGGTATCTGTGAAAGTCCTGTTGACCATGAGCTCAATTAGCAAAAGTGGTCAGAAAGAGAAAGCAAAGAATTTGAATCTGAAACATATATACAAATTGCATGTTTTATTAAAACATGCATAATTAATGAATTGTAAAGTCAGAGGAATAATCTGGATCCAATATTTGAAACTTGCTGCTCTAGAGTGATGTCTATCTTGCCTGAAAATTCTGACCACTCAGCCAAGACATCTCCTAGGGATCATGTTGCCTATCTGGGTACATCTAGCTACTCAGCAGAGACTCCTCTCCCCTTCCCAATGCAGCAGAGATTTAAATTCCTTGATAACTTACTTACTTCCTGGAAGTTTGTTATTGACTATGTCTCTTGAATATAAGTTGATCAGAGAAATGGTCCAAGTTTCATATTTTAATGATTTATCAATTCAGCACATTTATAGTATAATCTCACAGAGAATTTCAGACAATTAGGATAAAATAGTTCCAATATTAGGCACCTGAAGAGCAAATGCAAGAATAGCCATATTTCCCTGGATCACACACTTTGCAAAACAACTTTGCTGTCCCGTCTTCTCAAGAGAAGGAGTCCCCTATCCGTGAAATGTGGCCTTGGACTTTTGGCTAAGAGTATATGGTGGAGTAGTAATGTACTAGCTCTGCATCTAGGCCTCAGGGGTACTTTCTGTTCACTTTCTTTGGCAATCTTGCCATCGCCCTAAGACTGCCTATAGAGGACAGCTCAGCTGAGTCCATCTGAGAGCAATTTACATGGGAGACGACAGGTACATAAGAAAGGCAAAGCAAGACAAAAAGAACCATTCTGAAGATATACAAACTCAACAGCAATAATCATGTGTGTGTCCTTAGGTTGTTGTGTTTGCGGTAGTTAGTTAGGCAGCAGTTGCAAACATATATAAATACACAATGAAGATTTTCATGCATAATATTTCTTCTTGTGTCACTATGAATGAAGAAAGATAAACAAATTCACCTATCATGAGTTTATTGATAACCATACTTTCCCCATCTCTAATTGTAGTGTTTAAAAAAAAAGTTTAAAGGTGGTAAAATATCATGTTAGTGTTCCATCACGGTAACAAAATTCCTGAGATAATCACCTTATAAGCATAAAAGATTTATTTCAGTTTACAGTTTTGGAGATTGCAGTCAAGAGTTTGCCTTAAGTCTCGGAGTAGACTTTGGACTTGGACTTTTGGGCAATGATGGAACTGTTAAGACTATGGAGGCTCTTGGAGATGGAATGAATGCATTTTGTGTAGTGAGATAATAAGCTTTTGGGGTTCATGGTCAGAATATTATAGTTTGGATATGAGGTATCCCCCAAAAGCTCTTGTTAATGTAGGAATGTTCAGAGATAAAAATATTATGAGTGCTGTAGCCTATTCAGTGGATTAATCTACTTGCCAGACTAATAATTTGAAGGCATTACTGTTTGTGGTGGTAACTGTAGACAAGTGGGATGTGGCTAGAGGAAGTAGGTCCCTGGGAGTCTTCCTTTGGGGATTAGATCTTGCTCCTTTGGTTGCTCCTTCTCTCTCTCTGCTTCCTGGCTATCAGGAGTTGTTCAGCTTTCCTTTACCCTGTTTTCCACTATGATACTCTGCCTCACCTCAGGTCCAGAACAATGGAGTCAGTGATCCATGGACTGAATCTCTGCAACCATGGTCAAAATAAGCTTTTCCTTCTCTAAATTGTTCCTGTCAGGTATTTTGGTCATAGCAATGAAAAGCTGACTAACACAACAGGGCCACCTGGGGACTCAGCCTTAACTTAGGGACCTTGAGGGGATATTGCAGACATGAACAATAGCAAATATCTAATTGTAGTTCTGTTGTTCATAGTAGAAGAAATCTTGACCATCTGTAAAGGTGAAAGTAACAAGAGATGAAATGACCTACTTTTCTCATCAATTCATTAAAAACAATAACAAACTCCTTTTTCTTAAGCACCTGCTCTGTGTCATGTGTTTGGCTAGGTGCTGTATGTATCAATGAAGGCACTCCTGACATTTCATCTTGAGTGAATTATTCTCTGGAAATCTGCTTTCAAATATCCATTAAAGTCAGACCATTTTAAACTCGTCTCAGTGACCAGTACCAATAGACGTCACTGTTTTCACTCAAATCACTGATGATCAATTTTTTTATTTGTAAAGCAAAAGGTTGAGGCTAAGGTCTTGTTCATCTTTGTATTAATTGAAATGAGTAAGTTTCCTCATCTTTTCCTCCCCAGGTAGGAATAAGAGGGCTATAATAAGGTACTAAAATGATTTAACTCAGAGCAATGGACTTCTACTGGTGAAAGTTTGCACACTGGATTTCATCTCTGACTTGTGAAGAGCTTGAAAGTAATCACTTTTATCCTAATTAAAAGGAAAAAGCAGAAGAACTGAAAAATGAGTAATCTTTCTTAGACCAATTAGAGAACTAAGGCCACGGGGCAGACCACCACCCTGAAACCTGGAGAAATAGCCCCATCCAGAGAGACACAGCTTACCTGTTTACCTGGAGCAAAAGTTACTGGAACCATCCATTTGTAGAAGCACTGAAATGAAAATTTTGAAAAATTTCTGATGGCTGAGTATGAGCTAGCATGGGAATGAGAAATACCAGGAGACCTCAGTCTTTGGACTCCCCCATAGTTTTATAGCCTTTTCCTCCAGGAAGCCCATGAGAATTTCATGTTAAAGACTCACAGAAGAGCTTTTTGGGTCTCTGGAAGATGGATGGAAAGGGAAGAAGAGTTAATTATGAAGGCCTCCCCAGAGTTCATCCATAGCAAACGTCAACACGGTAAGTAATAAACATTTTCCAGAACTTTATCCAGTTGGTGAAAGATATTTCTACACTTTTAGACCCTCTTGCATTCCTGTTAAACCTGATCAACGCTTGGAAGCATAATCAACAGGGGTCTGAGATTCAAGGAAATCGATTGGGAATGCTTTAGCTAGAGAAGGAAGTAGTCAGTGAGTGGAAATGCCATACGGAATTCCACAAATATGTATAATTATCATGTGTTAGCTACAAATAATTTTTAAAAAGCTAACGTACTTGGAAAGAACCTGTGAAAGTTACAGCACTAAGACAGAACCTCATTAAAATACAGATTTAGGGAGAATTTTACAGCCCAAAGATTGAACCTTGATGTATGCAAATTAAAAAAATAATTTAGGAGTTCAGAGAATCTCAGGATAGAATGCATTAAGTGACAAAAGAATCTAACTGTATTACAAATATACAAAATGATCTCATTGGAAAAGGTGGAGAGAAAAAGGTGATGACCTAAGTAATTTTGGAAATGATTGGCATCCCTAAGAATAAATGCAAAAGAAACTGTGCATAAGTACTGTACATTAGTGGGAAAAGTTGTTTCTCAAGGAGATACGGGTTAACAATTCTGAAACCACAAATATATATATACACACACACACACAGTCATACATATATACATAGACACATGTTGAAATGAATAGTTAAGTAAATGGATGACAGATAAGAGCCATGTTTCTTGGTCTTGGGGCGTGGGGGAGGTTACAGGTAAACAAGAAAGGAGTCTAGAATGATCCATGTTGTAATGAACTAGAGTTGGATGCATCAACTTGAACTCATGCTTTGCTTAATATCAGTACAGATGGTCACATATAGAACCATTTATAGGTGTGTGCATGTTTACAGGTGAATATAGACACATAGTTCCTTGCTCTGCCAGCTGAGAGGCTTTGTAAGCAATGACACTCTAGGAGTCAGTAGTTACAAGCGCACCTACTATCTATATCTTGATTGATACCATTCTTTAAAAAAAAAAAAAAGAAAGAAAGAAAAAAAGCAACCAGGGCTCCTTGGATACATGTCTGATTTTAAGAATGGAATAGAAAATACATAAAGTAAGCCTAGAGCATCTCACAGTGTCAGAAAATAAGACACTGTTTTAAAAAAACACTCGTGGCAGGAAAGACCATATGTCAAAGGAACCCAGGAGGCATTTGGAAGAGCTAACAGTGGCCAATGCTACAACAGTGTGAGCAATGTAAGAAAGTTTATGTAGGGGGCTGGGGTGTGGCTCAGTGGTAGCGTGCTCGCCTAGCACGCGTGAGGCACTGGGTTCGATCCTCAGCACCACATATAAATAAAATGAAGAAATATCTTTATATTTAAAATAAAATAAATATCTTTATTTTATTTATATTTATATTATTTATATTTATTTATTTATTATATTATATATATTTATAATATTTATATTTATTTTATTCTGTCCACCTATAACTACAAAATAAAAATATTTAAAAAAAAACCCTTCTGGGGAAATGTTTAAAAAAAAAAAAAGAAGGTTTATGTAGTATAAGATTAAATTCAAGGTATAAAATAAATATCCATATTGATTTAAATCAATGAGGGAATAGATAAATAAGTGTGGGAACACATACACATATCCCATGGAGAAGCATATATAAATAATTTATGTATATATTCTGTCCTCATGAAGGCTGAGCCCAGCTTCTTCCACTCCTTAAATGTTGACTTTGTATACTGACATCTTTCTAAATGTTCTGGTATTTAAAAAAAAAAAGAGTGCTTCTATAGTGGAGAGACCTGTAACACCCTGTCTTGTCTGTGTGATCTGTCTGGGCATTAGCAGTTATGTCATGTTAATGGTGTCTACCTTGATAAGAGGTGATGAAGATGACACATTGCCTCTCTGATCTTCTCCCTCAGAACCCACAAGCCCAGTCTAATTGTGAGAAATACATCAGACAAGTCCCAACTGAGGGGTGTTCTACCAAATACCTGATTAGTGCCCCTTAAAACTATCGAGATAATAAAAAACAAGGGAAGTCTGAGAAGATGTCTCAGTGAAGAGAAACCTACAGAGACCTGATGTAAAAAGGATGTTCCTAAAAACTAATAAATTCTGAATACATATGTATGTTAATTAATAACACTGTATTAATGTGAATTCATTAATGATGACATACCCATGTAATCATAGAGCAACGTGCCTATGCATTGTAATAGGGACTCTGCACTCTCTTTACAATTTTTCTGTAAATATAGAAGTATTCTAAAATTGAAAACATTTATTAAAAATATTGGGCACTGCCAGTAAGCTTGGTGAGAAAAATATTTTTAGGCAAGAAAGTCAAGACAATCAGCATAGTGTGGTACATACTGGGCTTGTGAGCTAAATAGACCTGAGTTCTAAGATCAGCTCTGCTATTTCCTGGACACATGCTGCTAAGCATCTCATTTATCTGGTTTCCTTATATGTTATGTGGGTATCATGTAACAATTACAGTTAGATTTTGTAAGGAACATGGTGCATAGTATGTGCTGTGTGGCTGCAACTGCCATTATCATTATGACCCAATTCTTGATTTGATGCCGTCCAGGCTGATTATCAACATGCACAGGAGTGTGCTTGGATGACTGTTGAATTCAGGTGGTCCTTCCTTGTATTCAACCCAGATCCATCCTGCTGTCATTCAAACCTATCTGCTCTTGGAGAGACAGAAAGCAGATGCTCTCCTTTTTCTGAACAGATGCCACATATTTAGTCAGATTTCTCTGTAGGCTTGGCGCTTCCTTTCTACCTTTTGTGTGCATGTAAACAGTTCCTTTTATTATTACAATTGAAGGGAATTTGTGGCTGGAATGTTTATTATGCATGTTACAAGTGATAGTTAATTATTTTTCCATTTTGCAAAAACCACAGATATTCATTACAGAATTTTGATAACATGCTAATTATCAAAAAGAGGAAATAAAAATACCTACAATGCTCTTGGTCCTATGGTTTTATCATCTGCTTTAAAAACCTAGCATATATTATAGACAAATGATTATGCTTGTGTCCCTAAGTACTATCATACAAATAATTTTTTATTGCTGCATAGTATCACACATACAGTAACTGCATCATAGCTTAATGGCTCAATTGTCTACTTTGGGGTGTTCGGGGAGCATTTTTAATTACTTACTTACTTAATTAATTAATTTAATTAATTAATTCATTCATTTTAATTACTTATTTTTGATATTATGATAGTTTGGTGATGAATTTTCTTGTAAACAAGAAGGAATCTGGTGAATTTCTTTGGATTTCTGTGGGCTTATATCTAGTGCTGTGCTTAGACCAGGAAGTGTGAGAGGAAGGGATGGGCTCAAGGGAGTTCAGAATTAATATTTGGGTGATTCAGAATAAAATAAAACAAAACTTCTATTTATACTAGACTGAACAGCGAGCCTCATTTAGTGTCTAGACTCTTGGCTTATTCCATGAGCACAAAATCCACCCCATTGCCTTGGATCTACAGGGGCAGGTGCCCTTCGTAGCTGGATAACCTTGGCTGTAAACCTCAGTTCTGCCACACAACAGCTACTGGCTCTTCTTGGCTCTTCCTCTCATTGTATTCATTGGTAAAATGGGGGTAGTCTTGTGAGAACTAAAAGAGATAATACATGTAAAGCCCTTGGCACCTAACAAAGGCTAATAATGGATTACCATCCACTTGAGTGGTGTTAGAATTTTTTCAAAGCACACAACAAAATGTTGTGTTTTTTTCCTCTCTGAATTTAGTTCGATTTATAATATTTAGGCAATATTTCCCTTCTGAGAAAAGCGAAAGGACAATTTTCTCCTACTCTTTTCCTCATCCTTATAGCCCCAGGCCCTTCTAAGACTCCTGTAACCACAAAGTCACTTCCATTATAATCAGGACAAGGAAGAATATCTGCTCCTGACAAACAGGGTTTTAATTCATCAGGGTCTCATGATACATAGGTTTCCAAAATTCTTATCTGGTATTTTCTTAACCAATACATGGGTAAGAAAGAAAGGGCATTTTAACATGGGGTATAAATTCCCCTCCTGCTTTTTTTTTCTTCTTTCATTTATCTTTTAAGCTCCCCAGTTTTAGACAGCTTCAGTTTTACACCAGAAGGGGCCTGAAGAAAAGGATCAAAGCTGTATAGCCAGGCTCATGAAGCCCCCAATCAATGGCTCTGCAGCTTGCTGGCTTTGTGATCCTGGGCAAGTTAATTCATCTCTCTGAGCCTCGTTTACCCCTGTGCACAATGAGGATAATGACCAAGGGCTGGTAATGATTTAATGATTAATGTGAAATGCAGAATCCAGTGCCTGTGGCACATAGTCACATTTCCCCACTTGTTAGGTCTTTTACTCAACCCTGCCTTTCTGTATGCACCTCTGTTACATTCACCCTAGGAGGGAGAGCAGATTATCCATCAGTGTATCCCTCTGTTGTGCCTTTGGAGTACTTTCATTATAAAAGCTGCCTAAAAACCTACCTGATTTATTTTTTTTCCAACTAGATTCATTCCTTCATTTATTCATTTACTCATCTTGTGCCAGGAATTATTCTGGGCACTAGGAATGCCAAAACAAATAAGATAGTCTTTGTCCCCTGGAAGCTCACAGCCCAGTATGGGACACAGACAAGTAAACACCAAATTATTAACAAAGGATTAGTGTCGTGGCAGAGGGATATGTAAGGGCTCAACAGGGCATTGACCAGGGATACCTAGTAAACCTCATTTGGGAAGGCAAGCTGGCAGAGGGGGCATCTGAGCTGAACTTGAAGAGCCAGGAGGAATTAGGCTCATTAAAGTCAAATTATTTAATCTTTATGATAGCTCTAAAAAAGTTTAGAGCATTTCTGTCTTACAAATGTGGAAGCTGAGGTTTAAATAGATCAAGTTAGCCAAGAACACACTGAAGCATGGGGACCCAGTGAAACCCACGGGAACAGGGTACAGACACTCATGGTCCTTCCCTGGCCCTAGTGCTGCCTCTTCAAGACTGAGAACATATCCTTAGCAGTGCAAATGCAGACACAGGATGAGATGGAAGCCTGCTGAAAGGATGCCCTGCGGCCCATGTGCCAGCCTCCTCCAGCACACCACCTCTCCTTTTTCCATGCTGCAGCTCTTCCTTTTCCATGGACATGCGGGGGATTTGGAGAAGGCCCGGACTCAGCTCTGCTGAGCTGAGCCCCAGCTGTGGGCTGCTGGAGCCTCAGCACCTCCCACTCATCATTCTTTCTTCTGGGGACAGAGTTATGGCCCCCAGGAGATGTCTGTTCCACCAGAGTAGTCAGTTACTAATGAGCTTCACACTGTTACTCCGCCCTCAGCTCCCCAGACATGCTTGCACTCCCAATCTCCTAGGTCACCTTCATCTGGCAGCTAGAGACTGTTGTGCATGTGTGTGTTTGGGGGCATGCTCAGTCTAGAAGCTGGAGCATGCTCCTCCATCTCCTGGGAATACACTGCGTTTGAGCCAAAAACAAAGGAGAGGGCTTCAGCCCCTTGGACCATGGCCAAGGACAGACAAGCCTGGCCTCTGTACCTCAGGCCTGGGGAGAAGCCAATTTCCTGATGACCCACTGAACTCTGGTTGTTCTTTACCAGAAACCCAGGCTCTTATGCTGAGCCTATGCCTATCACATGGATGATTGCAGAATATCATATGGATTCCAAGGGGGAACATTAATATTATAATAGCTGCCACTTACTGGGAACTCGCTAAGACATCTCTTATATCCCTTATTTGCAATATACTTCATGTGCCGCTCACCATGACCCATGAGGTAGATAAGATTACTATCCTCATGTTATAATGAGGAAATGAATGCTCATAGAATTAATTTGTCCATCTTCCCATGATTGAAAGGGACAGAGCCTAGATTTCCCTCTGGCAGCTGCAATTCAGAGCTTCTGGCCCTAAGTACCAACAAGTAGGCAAAGAAATTCATATTTACTTGCTTGCTGTGGAGCACTGGACTCAGAGATCCACATGGATTGGGTCAGTGACTCTTCTCAACCCAGTCTATGATGTATGCATTGCTATTATACCTGTCTTACAGATGAGGCAACTGACATTCAGAGAAATTAAGAGATTTCATATAGGTCACATAGGAAGCAAGTAGCAGATCTGGGGCTGAGATTGTAGCTCAGCGGTAGAGCGCTTGCCTCGCATGCGTGAGGCCCTGGGTTCGATCCTCAGCACCACATACAAAGCAATAAAATAAAGACATTGTGTCCATCTACAGCTAAAAAAAATATTTAAAAAAAAAAAAAAAGTTTACTCTCCTAGGTGTCATGTTACATCATCGGTCTTGGGATGAATAGTGCCCCCCCAACTTCATGTACTGTGGTCTCTCTTATTTACAGGTTCATTTCTTCTAGTTTGGTTACTCAAAGTCAACTGCAACCCCAACATATTGAATAAAAAATTCCAGAAGTAAACAATGCAAAAGTTTTAAATTGCTTGCCCTTCTGAGTAGCAGTGCTGAAATCTGGTACTGTCTCACTCCATCCTGCAGGGGACATGAATCATCCCTTGGTCCAGAGTATCCACACTGTGTACACAACCTGCCCACGAAGTGCTCAGTAGCCAGCTACACTATCATACTGACTTTCACTTTATCAGAGACCTGTGTTCAGGTAAGCCTGATGTAGGAGTGACCTGAGTCACCATGCCTACGCCATTCACCTCTCTTCATTTCATTGCATAGGCATTGTACCATGTCATGTCATCACAAGAAAGTGACTATAATGCAATATATTTTGAGACAGAGACCACATTTACATAAAATTTTATAGAATATTGTTAGAAATTATTTCATTAATCTTTGTCAATCTTTGATCATGCCTAAAAATTAAAAGTTATCTATGTGTATACATATATGTGTGTATATATAAGAAAAACATAAAATTTTGTACCATCCATAGTTTCGTGCATCCATTGGGCTCTTAGAACATATCCTTCATTCATGAGGGGGACTACTATACATCTGGAACCTTAGCATGTGGTCTTATTTGGCAATAGGGCTTTTGCAGATGCAATAAGTTAAGATGAGGTCATACCAGATCAGGGTAGACCCTCAGTCCAATAACTGGTGTCTTTAGAAGTGAAGAGAGAGATTGATTCAGAGACAGGGACACAAGCACACACAGAAGGAACATGGCCCATGAAAACAGGTGAAAGTTGGAGTGCTAAAGCAATAGGCCAAGGAATGCAGGGACTGCTGGTAACCACCTGTGGAGGGAGAGGGAAGGGAGAGACTTTGGAGAGAGCACAGCCCTGCTAACAACTTGACTTCAGACTTCTAGCTTCCAGATCTGTGAAATGATAAGTGTATATTTTTAAGGCACCAATGTGTGTTATTTTGTCATGGCACCCCTGGGAAACTAATCTACCACTTGAGGGTCATGCTATGTCCTGGAATACAGGAAACTCAGCTTGATGCTCACTTCAATTCCTTTTGGCTCCCAAAAAATATGATTCCATGTTTCTTAATTAAACCAAAGGTGGTGAACTGGAACTCCTGAGGTGAATGATTAGGGAAGCCATAGCTGCCAAAGGGGTCTAGCAGCATGAATACCTGTGGTTTATGTCGTGCCTCATGTGGGTTCGCTGGACAAGTTGGGAGTCCCGCAGGACAAGGGGACCGAGGAATGGGGTCCCACAGGATGAGGTCTGGGGTACCGGAGGATGAGGGTTTATGGGGCAGATGGTCGCGGAGTCACTCACCCAGACACTGGGGGTAGGTAAAACTGCTCTGCCAGAGCGAGAAGCAGACCCATTTATTTCAGTTAGTGCAACAGTTTATATAGGGTCCTCGGACCAATCATGGCCCTGAGGTTAGGTTACAGCCAATAGGGTATTGATTCATGTCAGGCGTTCAGCCAGTCAGCATGGGATGAGAAAAAGAGAGGCACTGAAGGCAGCCAATCAGCATGAGGTAAAGGGGAGAGGAAACATTCAAAGTAACCAATCAGCAAGGGGTAAGGAAAGGGGAGTGGAGGCATTGAAGGCAGCCAATCAGCATAGGAGGCGCTGAAGGCATGAGAGAGCTCCTATAAATAAATATCTCTGTGATAATGTGGGGTTCCCTGGAGCAAAAGAAACAGAGCTAGAGTTTTCTAAAAAGGGAGCCTTGGATGAATCAGTTATATCTTGGCTTCACTGTTCATAACTATAAAATAAGAGTAATTGTACCCTTGCAATGGTGAAAATTGGATAAGGTGGTGGGTATACTACACCTGCTACATGGAAAAGCAAAATATGTGTGTTAGGCCTTTACTTGCTGTGAGGGCATGCCATAAGATGGCGCCGAGCAGCCGGCCCAGGGCAGATCACGCCACCCTGAGAGAGCCACATCACCTCGCCCTTATTGGCTGATCTCTATTTCCGTGCTCGTGGACAATGCATGATCCCCAACCTAAACGCTTCTATACTGCTACGCATGGACAAACGACTTCCACATCCGTGGCTTAACAATGAAATGCTATTGGCCCTGAGCCCATATATAAGAATGTAACTTCCTTACAATAAACGGAGCTTCTGCTTGAGACAGATCCCTCCAGCGAGTGGTGGTTTTGCGCCGGTCGACTTTACCTTTTTTGGCTCGACCTTGTTGGAGGCGCCCGGGGATTCCCCTTTCCCACTGGTCGGAGGAGTTGGCCCCTGGGACAGAACCCCGGCAACTTGCATTTCACAGAATGTCCTTTGAAAGTGGTAGGATATTTAGAAAGATGTTCCCAAAAGAAGAGGGGCCAAGGCTATTTGGGGGTGGAAAGTGATGAATCCAGGGATGCTTCAGCGAGCCCTAAGGGATGTCCACCCAGCAGACCTTTGTGTAGGGGTAATGATACCCAGCAAGATTCAGCAGGTCGGTCCAGCACATTTGATGACCCTCCACTATGTCCTGGGCCCTGGGCTAGGTGCCATGAAAGGGAGGAAACCCCCAGAAGTTGAGCGCAGTGGAGTTTAGCTGTACCTTTCTATATATAGATTCCATCTTTGTTGAGCAAGAGGACTTGCTTGACAGGGCTCTAGTTTTTTATTTCTGAAAAGCCACTCATCCAAAGAGCTTGGGGTTTGAGGGGAGAGGGGAGAAGGAGGAGATCTGGCTTCTTTCTTCAACTCTGAGCAGATGGGATCAGAACAGGGCCTTTCCATATCCCCAGCCAAGCTGCCCAGGCCTTGGCAGCTGTCCCAGGATGCAGACAATGGGGTCTGATGGCAGTTCCTCAGGCCTGGCTTTTCCTGGCCAGGAGGCTTCTCCTGGGGCTGGCAGAACCATTTCTTCAGACTCAGAAAAGGGATGCGAGGAGAGAGAAGGCAGGACCACAATGAGGCAAATCCTGACAGCTTCCCTTGGAAAACTAGGACACAGCTTGTGGGAGCCCAGCCCAGTGGCCTTGCCATCTGACCCTTCTTCTGTCTCGGCCAGAACCATTGTCCAGGAAGACAGGGAGAACTGGCGGGAGAACACGGGTCCGCTTGGTGCTGAAAAGAGAGGACAGTGCATAGCCTGAGTGATGAGGGCTAGAGGAGGAGGGTCAGGCTGCTGGATGGTGTGGGAGGCTGGAATATGGCATTTCCCTCTGTTGGTGAGCAGAATTGGGGAGATGGGCAAGAGCAGTTCACCTCTGAGCACACCTAACATAGCAAAGGCTGAGCATTAGGTGAGCAGGATCCCTCTGCCCACACATCTTAGATACTGTCTTGAAGAAAGGAAGGAATCAGATTCCGAAGGAGCTGTCTACAGTAGGTGAGCCCAGACTCCCGCCTTTGGAAAGCTGAATTTTGAAACCACCCAGGGAGGATCACTGAACTACAATCGTTCCATCGTTGTCTGTTGACTCCACATTGCAAACCAAGCCATTACTCCCCATCAAGTCCTCAGCTCCTTCCCTTCCTGAGTAGATGACTTTACCCTGTTCTTTATGGAAATTACATCCATCTGGCACAATCTCCCTCAACTTCCTTCCTGTCTATCTGAAAATGTGCTGATCTTCAGCCTAGCAGACTATAAGCTCCTCAGGGGCAGGGGCTCCATTTTATGCCTATGTCTCCATCATCTGACCTAAAAACAGGAGGGAGAGAGAAGAGGGAAAGAGGGAGGGAGAGAAAGTAAAAGAGAGAAGGAGATGTAAGACAGAAATGAAGCAAAGTAATAGACACACAGAAAATCAGAGACAATACTAAGGCATTAGAAAACTCCCGTTATGTGCTAGGCACAGGGCAAGAGGTATGCCAAGAACATTTAAGAGTGGAAAAGTAGCAGTGTGTGGTAGTGAATGCCACTAATCCTAGAAACTTGGGAGGCTGAGGCAGGAGGCTCCCACATTCAAAGACAGGCTGGGCAATTTAGCAAAGCCCTGCCTCAAAATAAAAAATAAATAAATTAAAAGGACTGGAGGCATGGCTCAATGGTAAAGCATCCCTAGCTTCAGTTCTCAGTATGGCAAAAAAAAAAAAGGAAAAGCAAACACACACATCATTGGATTTACTGTTTAAATTACCGAGGGCCATAGAGGCTGGTTACCACTTGCAAAACTAATATATGAACATAGATAATTTTTCCTATCCCTATCATACCCTGCTCCCGGCCACATACATGTTAATAAATATCAATAATTATGTATGCTAGTTTTTATCCTACCTGGAATAAATATCAATAATTAAGTATGTTAGTTTTTATCCTACCTGGTTTTCTATATGTTTGTACAAACATAACCTTATTTTCCTTTTATTTCTTAGTAAAAAAACAACATTCTACTATACCTGTTTACTCTGCACTTTCTTTTTTTAACTGACATCCTTTTTGGTCAATACACAGATCTAATTCATTTTCCTCTAAAACTAAATATCTCTCCATGGAATAGATACACCTGAATTATTCTAATATTGACAGACATGCAAGTTGGTTTGGACTTTGTTTTATGTTATGATAAACAATTATCTATTAAAGATATTGGATCACATATTCATGCATACTGGTACTTTTATCTCTATGCTGGATTCCTTCAAGTAGGATTGCTACACTAAATGAATACAATTTTTAAATTTTATTAGATACTTCAAGCTTAATTTCTAAAAATGCTGCAGTAATATATATTCTCACTGGCAATATGACTGAGTTTTTATTTTCCTACACCCTCATCTGCAACTAGATGGAATCAATCTTTAGTTTT
>CM053399.1:169450255-169476165 GCA_028644305.1 Xerus rutilus
AAGAAATAAACGCATATTATATTGCTGTGTCTATACATGCTGCAATTTTGTATCTTCTCTCTTAGAGATATTTTTCAACTGTGGATAGTTGGTACCCACTGAAAATGAGATAATAATACAGCACTTCTGTCTAGTATGGCCTTTTTTGTAGCATTGCTGCATTTGGACCTTGTTACAGTTCTGCAAGGAGGTAAAGCAAAGGTACCAGCCTTCCTACCTAGAGAGGGGAAAGGGCTTGCTTAGGCTCTTGCTGGAGTTTGTTGGCTTGGTTTGTTTGTTTATGCCTCTCCATCCCCACTGCTTTTTCCTAACGCCATTATGCTGCTTTTATTGTTACTAGATGAGGAAAAGCTAGTGCCTAGTTTGCTACAAAGAAAGAAAAGGAAAGGAAACTGTATCACCTGTCCCTTAAATAAGGGACATATGCATCCACAGTAGAAGACCAGCATTCTAATAAAGGAGAGAGAAACTAGGATTCACTGAGTAAATGCTCTGACAGTCAGAGTGTCCTAGGCTTTGGATAGGCTGACCATATAATTTATTATCTGCATAGGACCCTTGTGAGAATACAAGGGATTATTACATCAGGACCACAGGTATAAACTGAGACCATCCTGGGGAAATGAAGATGTGTGATTATCCTTGATGAAATGGGAACATGCATTTTGTATTCACCATATCCCTGTAAAGCAGGTGACTTTCATTCTGTGATGAACCACTGAAAGGGCCACATAGCAAATGCAGAGCTGAGCTGTCTAGTTCCACAACCCTGGGTTAAGGCAGACATCAGAGATGTGGACTCTTGACACTCCAGTCACACACAGCTGACCCTAGAGGTGCTTGGTTGTCAAGCCTTTGTTATCCCCATCATGCTCCCAGCCATGGTCCTTGGCCATGGGAGCTTGGGTGGTGTGTGATGACAGTGCTTTACCAGCAGAGGGCAGTGTTGCCATGCCAGCCAAGGCGGAGGGCTACGGGAAACAGGAAGGAGGCCGGGGCTAGGCAGGCCCAGTGGCCTGTGCAGCATCCCTAAAACAGCCAGCCTCCTAGGGCTGTCTCCTTGCCAGCTGCTTCCCTGGCTCCCATTCCCTTAATGCGCACGGTGGATAAACCTGTTGTCCCCCTCACCTGTCTGTTGGCTCCCATGATACAACACCTGAACAAATTCAAGAGCTTTGTGCCACCTAGGGTACAAAGAGACCCAGGGAGAGTTTCCAGATTGGAAACAGGAACGGTTGCCATTTCTTGTTTGCTCAGAATTACTCCAGAGCTGGGAGCGCTGTTGACATATGTGTTACCACTTAATCTTTCATAAGAAATCCTTTTCATGGGGGAGCTGAGTCCTAGATCTATGCCAGCTTAGATAATTACATTCCCCCAGAAGACTGAAGCTGTAAAGGCTGCATTCTTTTCCCAGTAAGAATTAGGAGTTTCAAAGATGCAGGTTAGGCCTGGGGGAGGGGAGGGGACAGGTGCCGAAATGGTCCACAGGGAAGGAAGGGCCAGGGTTTGATGGGGGAAAAGTAAACCTGAAAGTGTCACCAAGTATCATTTTTTTACCCCTTTGTCTTCATACAGAGTGAGATTCATTTGTAGTTTTTGTGTGTAACTAGGAATTCAATTTTTGCTCTTTTAAAAAAGATACCTGATTTACAGGGGGTGTGAAACAAAGCAGAAAATGATAAGAGGACAGAAAAAAATAACAATTCAGATGAAAAGGAAAGAAAAAAAATCCTTTTAACAATTTCTCTCATCTAAAGTGGTTGGGGCAGCATTTTTATATTAAGTTCAGCATTTTTTGTCAGGGGTTGAAAATGCCCTGTGATCCTCAGCTAAGAATTGCTGGTGATTTTATATCCTCCTGCTGGTATAGATCTTAATCAACCAGAAAACCTCAAAATGACAAACAAACAAAAGACAGCTTTGCTCTCTGAGGTTCATTAGCTCGGGCCAAGGTTGAGAAGCATCAGGAGGAGAAAGGGTAGCTGAAAAGAGGCAAACTCCAGAAGTCACTTTGTGGTAATGCTGCCTGGCGACCATCCCCCAGCCTGCTCATTTCTTCAAGTAGCCAGAGGGCTGGTGACTACTCAGTGGTGACAGGAGCTGAGGCTGGTGGTGTAGCTGATGGTGCAGCTGATGAGGCAGTGGGGAGGAAAGGGCTCGTTGGTGTGCTGGTTCATGCAGAGGCCAAAGTTATTTCCTTCTGCTTTCAAGGACACCTGTTGGTATTATGTGGATCACGGCAAATCCAGGCCAAG
Organism: Xerus rutilus; assembly: GCA_028644305.1. NCBI lineage: Eukaryota > Metazoa > Chordata > Mammalia > Rodentia > Sciuridae > Xerus > Xerus rutilus. The sequence goes on from CM053399.1 coordinate 169,452,514, forward strand.
CTCCACATCCCTTTACCTAAGTAAACTCTTTGTGCTTATTTCTGATAGATTTCTCTGCACAACACTTCAGCAACTTGCTACAATCTACAGTATCAAGTCCCAACTCCCCAGCTTGACATTGAAGGTCCTTCATGATCTGGCTTTCCTGCTTCTATTAGCATCTTGTGCCTCTCCAATCCCTGTTTCCCAGCTTTACTGAGCCCCCGTTACTCCTCACAGCTTCTTCTGTGTACCATTGTGTTTTCTCAGTTCCTTGCATATGTTCAGGCGGTTCCCTTGAACTAGATGGTCTTGTCTAAATGCTCTCTACTCTTTATACTTTGTGATAAGGACCACCTTCTCTTAAGCCATTCACTTTCACACTTCACACCTCAGCCCCAAATGGAAGTGAATCTTCCTTGCTTGTGAACTTCTACGAAGCTTTGTATGCAACACCTGTTTTGTATTGCTATGTATAATATTTAGCATTTGGAAACTCATACCTTTTTCTCCTTCTTCTGTGTGCACTCTGCAAGTATAGGAAATCATCTTCATTCTACACACAGCTTAATCCAATGCTTTTTGTACAGAAAGTTTTAAATGGCAATTTTCTGAACAGATTAATGAGTACTTTTAAGAATCCGCGACTGAAGGAGTGAATCAAAGTTTCATAGATGCATGAATAAATGACTTTGTGCACGGATGAATAAATGAATTCCTGTACTTATGCATTTAAATATATCTAGGGAGGCCACTATGCAAATTAATCCAGGAATAGATGAATGCTCGCATGAATAAATGAATAAAAACATACATGCATGAATCTGTGAATGAATGACCAAATGTTTGGATTTCTGATTCTTTGGATCGTCTCTCACAGAGAAGTTGGCTAAGATACTGCTGTACATTACCAGTGGATTGTACTTTTATCAAAATTTCTTGTGTACAAAATAAATTTCTTGAGTACTAATTAAGAATCTTGGATACATTCATATCAAACAAATCAGTTTTCTTCCTTCCTTTATAGGCCCTTAAGGTGAGACTGGTCCACCTTTGTATCAAAACATGAAAATTAGGCATTGACTATGCAATTAATTACAGGAGGCTTCTCAAGCTCTCTTCCCCTTGACTTCATCTTCATTTTTGTCTTGACTAGGCTTCCATTTCAATTATCATCTCTTGGTTTGAGCATCGACTAGTTTCTTTTGAAGATGGTCTCTGACGACCCCAAGCCATAGCCCCCCATGAGGGGATGATATAGTGATTGTATTTGTAAAGTATTTTCTGGCTGCTGTTTCCCTGGGAAGATAATACATGATTGGTTCTCATGTGTAACATCTAATGGCCAAAGTCTATGGGTTTTACTTGAATCCACAATAGCGATTATCTGCAGTTTAAGTCTTTGTTAGAGGATTTGATTGTGCTTCCAATCAGCCTTTCTCAGAGGCTCACTTACAATATCTGATGTCTGATTGAGAGTTTAATAGACATGCTAACTATTCATTCATCTCCAGTCTTTATTACAAAGTAAATACCTGATTTGTAGTATCACAGCCCATGGCATAAATACTTTCCTTGAGTTACAACTTAATATTTTGCTTTTTGCCTTTATGGATGGTCAATAGGAAAAATTCCCAGTGGAAAATGAGTATGTGTGTATTTTTCTGAAACTGTGATAGAAAATGGGATCTGCTATGTAGCTTAATAGACCTAATATGAAAAGAATACTAAAATTAAATAATAGGCCATGCTGTGGAGCTAAGGAAGAGGTATGTGGGTCATTTCTTATAATGATGTTGATATTCTAATGTGAGGATACGGTACAGTCAATGATTGATAGGGACCATGTGTTGCATAAGAAATACCAGGGTGGCATTTAGGCCTGGGACTAGACCTGAGTTACAAGGCCTGGAATGTGGTAACCTAGAATGGAAACTCATAGATAACTAATATGTAGTTGTTTTCTAACTTTTCACCAGGTGTCAAGGGTGAGATTCCAAAGAACATTCTAGAATAGAGGTCAGCAAACTATGTATAGCCCATGCACTGACTGCCTGTAAGTAAACACAGTGATACATTATTGGAACCACAGAACTGTTCATTTATTTTTCTATTACCCATTGCTGTTTTTCCACTGTAATCATAGAATTGAATAGTCAATATGGTAACTTTGTGACCTACAAATCAACTCCCTCTCCATAAAAAAGAGTTTTGAGCCAGAGTTAAAGGACTTGAGTTTTAAACCAAAGTTTATGTTTAAAAGCCGCTTTACCATTGAGACTCAGTGTCCTCAGCTATAAAATGGGAACAGTAATTTCATCTTTGTTATAGGTTTTGCAAGATTGAGTAAGAATGTGGAAATAACTAGAATGATGCCATCAAGAGCCACCAAGAGTCAAGCACTGTGCTGGTTCCGCATGAGCCTTAGGGACCAGGATAGGGTGACTTTACTCTGGGTCCAGAAACAGACTCCAGTTCCAAGCAGAAGCCACTGTGTACCTCTCTGACCAATAGAGTTATCCTCAGAGTTCACTCTAAAAGCGCTGGCTTAGAGGAAGAACACTTTCCTTTCTGAAAGAAATGGGCAGGGAGGAGGGGATGGAGGTTTCTGTTCCAGGCTTCTTATTGCCCAGGAACTAGACAGAGATAATCTTAGGTGGGAAAGGCATGATGCATTTCTTCCAGGGCCTCATATGTCAGGTATGATTTTAATTTCAGATAAAGTCCAAACCAGATAAGAAGCTAGCTAGTGTGAACAGATTTCCTGGTTGCTGCATTTGTTCAAGACCAGCATGTTCCTCCCTTCCTATCCCGGTCTCTAAGCTTGGGGAGATTCTGTTGCTTTTCTCTCCTGTTCCCTTCTGTCCTCCTATTCACTGATGAAAATCACCACTTGAGACCCAGACTTTCTCCAGTCACTGAGTTAAGCCATTGTTCTTGATCTCTTCATCTCCAGAGCCAGCTGAGGGCAAGGACTGGGGTTGTTCAGCCTAGTATCCCCAGTGCCTACAACAAGTATGTCAATCCCACTCAGATTGTTCAAATGGAGCGGGTCCCTCTGTCTACGCAAATGCAGAGGACAGGATGACAGTATCTAGCACCCTGTACACACTCGGCAAGTTCAGTTCATTTGGAATTGAACAACATTGTGTTTGAGTCTTCTGTGGATGATGATGAAGCTATTGTTGATGATGCTGATGGCTGTGACAATAAGAGGGAAAGTGGCGGTACAGGTGGTGGAATGATGGGAGCGATGATTGAGAGATCAAGATGAGCTTCTGAAAAATGTACTGAGATATATTAAGCCAGGAATTGAATAAATGGTTAAAATGTAGCCTGCTGCTGATATGCTTTGATTGCTGTCAACTGCGATAATGGTCTACATAAGGAAAAATATCCATGTAGGAGGCAAAGTTTGTCTGTATTAATAGTTTAACCAATAAACCTTCAATATTGAGTTTTGGTAAAGGCCTACTGGGAGCATGAGGCTTAGACATCTAAGTAGTCTGCTTAGTCTTTCATCCTAAAGCCTGCACAATGACCTACTCAGTTGCATGCACAAGTGAAATGAGATAGATGTGCAGATGTGACTTGTCTTTCTCCGAGGAGGCAAAATGTACTCAGATAGGAGCGGAAGCAACCCTTCCCTTTGGTACATGGCCAATTCAATGGCTTAGGGGGAGAGCCCATTAGATTAGCTACTAAAGGAGCTGGCAGGGATGGAAACAAAAGATGTGGTGGAAAATTTTCTCTTGTTATGTTTTCTTGTGCTAGAAGGCTTTACTAAGTGTTTACAATCATATTACAACAATCGTAGGAGATGGATCATTTCCTAGGTGAGAAAATGAGCTGAGAGTAATTAAGTGACTACCCTGAGGTCATTCAAAACACCAGTTTACTGCATGACTTCAAACCCCATGCTCTTCTATTACTACTACTGAAAATGAGACCCATGGACCAGATAGATGCTCAATACCCCTGGAAGCTTGGACATATTTTAAAAGTTCATTTCAGATCTACCCCAGTCTTAATAAAAAAGAATCTGCATTTTACAAGGTGACTCAACTGTATATTGAAATTAGAGAAGCACCATGCTCCACCCTACCTCTGTCTTGCCATTCTCTTTTCCCAGAAATCCAGGTCATGTGCTGCAGTAACACAATGAATAGAAGACTGGCCTGGATTTGGGAACCCCCAAGGGACTACATGAATCCTGAATGATGAGTGGGAATCCTACAACCTGTCAGACGAAGCCTAAGCTTTCTGAGTCTACCAGGCACTTTATATTGGCAGGTCAGTTGCCCTTACTGGGGCCAGTGTCCCATGGTTTCATCATAACTTCCTTTACTGGCATGTGATGTGAAACTGTAGAATCTCAGCAGAGGTGGGCTATTTAGTCCCCAAATGTGTCACTATGTGGCCACCCCAGACCCTCAGAGAAAAAAAACTGAATAAAAATGAATAGTGCCTAAAGAATCGTGGACAGTCCCAAGGAGAAGAGGAAGAGAAAGGATAAGAAAGAATATTTGAAGAAATAATGGCTGAAAACCTCCCAATTTGATGAAAGACACAAATAGAACCATTGAAAATTACAATAAACTTAGAGGCCCACATGGAGGTATAATATAATTGAACTGTCAAAACTGTCATAAGCCAAAAACAAAAAGAAAATATTAATAGCAGCAAGAGGGAAGTGACTCATCATATCCAAGGGATCCTTAGTAAGATTATCAGCAAATTTCTCACCAGAAACTTTGGAGGCCAGAAAGTAGTGTGCAGCTGTATTCAAAGTATTAAAAGAAAAAGAGAATTGTGGGAGGCTAATCAGGAACTGAAGTTTCAGTTTCTTCCATCTTTTCACTTTCTGTTCCTCTGACTCCATAATTTCCATGTTTGAATTGCCTTTGAATTGCTCTAATTTCTTCTTCATTTCTGTTATTCTACTCTTTAGTTCTGGAAATTTGTTTTTTTCATGTTCGTCTAGACTTTCTAAAGTTATATTGATATTTTCCTATTATTTCTAGATTATTTTCTTGACTTTGTCACCATCTTCCTTTGAACATATTTAAGATGGTTGTTATAAAGACTTTGTTTAGTAAATTTTTCATTAGATCTCTTTTAGGAACAGTTTCTGTCTGTCCATCTCTCTATGAATCTATGTATCTGTCTATGCATCTATGTATGTATCTATCTTTTTTTGTGGTGCTGAGGAATGAGCCCAAGGCCTTGTGCCTGAGAGGCAAGCACTCTGCCAAGTGAGCTATATCTCCAGCCTTATCTTCTCTTTGAATGGACCACAGTTTTCTGTTTCTTTGTATGCCTTATGGTTTCTTTTTGAAAATAAGACATTTGGTTTTATTAATGTGGTGTGTCTGGAAATCAGATACTTCCCTTTACAGAGTTTTCTGGTGTTTGTCCCTGTTACTGTTTTTGTTTTGTTTTGATTTTTTATTGTTGCAAGCCTGAGGTGTAAACTTAAGGCCTCCTCAGATCTTTTTTAAGCCTGTATCTTTCCCAGGGCATTCATGGCCCCTTTCTAACTTTCTCTGTATATACAGTTGTTTTTGAATGTTCTATTCTTCAATTGTCTATCTCCAAAAATGGGAGAGAGAGAGAGGGTTTAAATATCAGAACACTGGCTCTTTAAGTCCCCTGGCAGCCACTTCAGTCAGAGGCACTTGCAACAGTTGAGGGAGATATAACAACAATGATTGCTGGCCTCTTTGTCTGCACCTCTGTGATCAAAAATGGCAATTGGCAATCAGCTCATGGGTCCCTGATATGTGGAGTAAAGGTACCTTGTGGCTACCAGGTATATAAGCTGATGCAGGAACCTGTGCACAGTTCCCTGTCACAGGATTGCAGGAGGGAGATGGGTAGTGGCTACTGTGATAACAGCTGAAGTTGGCCAAAATTAACCACAATTTACCACCCAAGCCTTCCCCTGCAAGTTGCAAGCCTTCAACAAACTCAGAGTTCTAAAGCAGCTATATTAGACAGATTCTGACTGTGCAATTGTGGAGTGGGGAGACAGGTTCCCGGTGTTTCCTACTCCACCATTTTCTCAGAATCACATGAATGCCTTTTGATAATGGGAAGGTCAAATCAGATAAATGCCACCAGTAAAAACACATTCCAAAAAGCACAAAATGCAAGTTCAAAATTCTAAGCCGAATTTCTCCTCTTTCCTACGTTTATATTATCTTTCATGGCTTAAATCTCCAACAGTGGCCAATGGCCTCACCCCTTGTTGTCCATAAGGGCTCTGGGGACCGGTTCAAGTCAATTTTTTCTCCAATATATGTGGTTTGAATTAATCCAGATGATATCAGATTAAGAGAGAAATGAAAGTCATCCTTGAAGGAAAAACAGAATATAGCAGAAGGAGCAAAGCAGAATAGAGTGACTGAAAAGAAGTCATAAAGGACCACATGCATGTTGAGGAATGCATGTGAGGTCAGGGAAAATCAGTGCCCTGGTGCTGAAGAGAGCAGAGGAGGTTACAGGCTGGTTTTATGTATATGAAACACCACATTGCTTCAACTCAGCCAACAGAAAATATAGGACACTAGATACCAGCACATTTTAAAAAGTAGTATTTTCAGAGAGAATCCATTAAAACCAAAATCACTTCACTATAATAAAGCACATTCTATTATACTTGGAGAGTATGTGGTGACAGTATGATCCTTGTGTAGAGAATGACCTGTGGTTGATATCAGTGTGGCTCAGGCCCCTTTCAAACACAGCATGGTGTGGATTTTGATGGACATCACACAAGTCTAATTGGTAGTGTGAACATCCTCTCCCTACATCAGATATATTTTGGCTGATAGGGCTGTTTAAGCATTAATTTGAAATTATGCAAATCCATGTATATTATGCTAATTTAAAAGACAATTTTAAGAGAACAAAATTCCAAAAATATAGTTGCGCCAAACAGAGCAAGTGTAAGACATTCCTTGTAAACTATTGCATTTTCTCGTCTTGGCTTTTCTCCTTCCCATTTCTACTCATTAAATCTTTGGGAAAAACTTTCTTAATATGGGTATTTAAATAACATGGATGTGAACTTAAAGGTCAAGCAACTCCCTGAAATTTTAAATACTGCATGTGGGAGGAAATACTTCTTTTATTTTATTTTTTCCTGAAGGAAATGTCTCATGTTCGCACAGGGATGTTTAAGTGCATCCACTCTTCCTGCACCCCAATGTTAATGTAATTATGATAATTGGAGGAAAAATATGCCAGGAAAAGAGCTATAGGTTTAAGAGTACGATAAACATATTTAAATTCTAACTCCACAAATTGCTGGAGTAAATTATTACAACTTTTTATGCCTTAGGGCACTTTAAAAAAATGAGACAATATATAATTTGTCTTTTTAAACTTTTTAATTCTGATAATCATATATATATTAGAGCATATCTAATTCAGTACTTGGCTCAGAGTACATATTCAGAAAGTGGTAGCTGATATTTTTGTTATGATTATTCTTGTCTACACCATTTCCAGCAATAAGGGGCATGGTCCTGTCCCTTGATTGCCCTTCAGAAGGTTCTGTCTACCACAGAACCTGCTATTCATTTACCTGTACAGCTACCTGCCTTTCCATCCATCTCCAAATGCATATGTCCATTTCTGCATTTCTCTGTTGCTTGCCTGTTTTGTTGAAAAATCCTTCAGCTTTCTATCTCAGTTTAGCTGGTAGCTTAACCTAAACCATTTCTGACAAAGAAAAACAAGCCTGAGTTTATTAAAAAAATCTTCTTTGGTCTTTAATCATGGCTGAAGATAATTCAATTTGGTTTTCATTATTACAGTGGTTTATAACTAGCAGCTGCCGCCCCTGACTCAGATAAATGCTTGCCCTATATTATTACAATAAAACCAACTCCATGGAATGAAATTTTTTCATCCTTTCTTGATGATATCATCACAGAGAATTAATGTTCTGTTTTTTTTTAATTACTGCTTCATTGTGTAAAATATGGACTGAATCTAACCTCTGGTCAGATACTTTATCTACAATATTGAGGAGTGGGGGAAACTGAGCTGACTGAATTCAACAGGTGAAAGTTACTGCATGAAATTATCAGTGTAGCATGCCCAGCATGTGCCAGGCAAGGGTGTTCACACGGAGAGGCGTAGAGAGTGTGAAGCTGCCCTCTCCTGTTTTAGTCAGTGGCATTTCTGTTCTCACTAGCATGCAGATCCAAGTTTTGTCTTAATGATAGGTAGTTGATTGCAACATTATTAAATAGTATTTGGCTAGGAGACCCATGAGAATCCCGGAATCCTGCCTTACCTCATCTATTCCTCCTTGATGCAAGAATCTTGAGGACAATAAACACAAATGATAACAGAAAATGAGAAATCAAAATTCCATTTTACTTTTGGTGTGGCCTATTCCATAAACCAAATTTGATTTCTTTGCTAAATTGGACTAGAGCATTTGGCTTAGAACTAAGAACTAGACAAGGGGGAGGAGAAAGAAGAGTCCAGATCAAAATCTTGCCTTTAGGTCATTAGTCTTCAACTTTGGCCAGATATTGAAGTCACTTGGCAATCTCTAAAGATGCCACTGTCTGGAATCCTGGATTTGGGTTTAACTGTTCTCAAAGGAAGACTTGGGAATCAGGATTTTAAAAGTTCCCTAGGTGATTCTAATGTGTAACTTAGGTGAAGAATCATGCTTTACAGCTAGCTGTACGGCATCAAAGAGATAATTTCCTAGAACTGTACTTCGCAAACTTTAATATGCAAAGTAATTACCTGGTATCTGGTGAAAATGCAAACTCTGATTTAGTAGCTCTGGAGTAGGACCTGCGATTCTGCACTTCTATGAGTTCCTGGTACTGCTAATGCTATTTTATAAACCATGTATTGACGAGAGTCCTAGAGTTGTTGAGAGAAGCAAGACAGGAAAGTTGCAGATTTGATCAGTTAACTTACTGATATGACTGAAATGGAAGCCGAGCATAGAAAAGACCATAATTTTAAACAAAACCTTTTAATGCTGAAATGACCTGACTTGGGTGTATATTAAAAAATCTTTGTCCTAGGAATCTGAGCTGAACACATTAGTAACTTACCTCCTAAAACAAGATGGCTGTAAAGAGGAAGTAGTAAAAGAGCATCCCTCCCAATACATTTCTTCAGTGATAAGAGGGACTATAAGAGAAGCTTCATCTCCACCTCTATATGCTTCTCCCTCTTCTAACCAATCCATTGCCGGCATCTCTCTTCTTTCTCTAAAATGTTCCCCACTTCCTTCTCTGCATTTCCACTATAGCTTATTTTGGTTATCTCATCGACTAAATCAGTCACTCTGCCTCTAATTTCTCCCATGCCAATTTTTCCCACACATTACTGTTAGATGCATCTTTTTTCCAGAACAATGGTGGAGATCTGCAGCTGTGTTCTAAGTTCTGCAACGATTCTCCTCCACAAAATAAAACCAGTCCTTAGGCTGTCTCATGAGCCCAACCCACGGTGTCCTCAGAGAGGCTTTGTCCCAATTCTTTCAGGCTTGCCATTTTCTGACTATACTGCACATGATTCTATTCTTCTGTTTATTTATTCATTTACATGTAAAGTCACCATTCAAGATATGCAGACATTGTGACACAGTGTGTTTTTTTATCTGGGAGTATCAGGGAAGGCTTCCTAGAGGAGATGATATTTGAACTGAGTTCCCCAGAAGACTATTCAGGTGGAAAAGTGAAGAGTCAAAGGAACAGCAAATGCAAACTCAAAGGAGTGTAAAACAAAAGGCACAGATATTTTGTGGTGTAGTTTTAGGAGCTGAGAGTGGATTTTGAAGAACAGTGAGTGGACAAGAAACTCAGGCTGAGATTGTGCATCACCCGCGATGTGTTTTTGGCAGTGAGTCCTCCAGAAGAATTTTATACTAGTACAGCTATATTAGGATGTATGCCTGCCCACCTTTTGACAGTTGCCTCCCCTTTCCCTCTCCCCAGAATATTCTTTCTCTCCATTTCCCTGATGAAGTTCTACCCATGCTTTAGTTCAAATAACCTTTCCCTAGTAGAGAGAATTAATCTTCTTTTCTGCACTTTGGACTCAAGTTATTTTGATGACATGTGTCTCTTTGCTTAGATTTTAAGATATTTAAACAGTAAATATTATGCCTTACTATTCTTTGAATCTCTTTACCCTTCAGCACCTTGTCTTTCTCCTGGCACATGTTAGCTGTTCAATAAACAGTTGTTGAATTGAATTAAATGGGATCGGAAAAGCCAGGCCATCAATTGTGGTTTAAGCATTCCGCATCTCTACTCTCCTTATATTTGACTTGAGTGTTGATCAAAGGGTGTTTACTGACAAAAGCCATGTGTTCATTCATGCCAGTGCTGTCTCTGCAGAGATCTTGCTAAAGAGCAAAGCATTGGGATTTAAAAGTCTCTTGCATCACAACTGAATTGATGGCTTAATTTCCTCTGTCAAGGTTCAAGTCCCCATGCTCAGGACCACCAGAAAGCACAGCTAGATCTTCTTATGCCAGATTGATTTGAAGAAACAGAGGGGTGGAAATGGCACCTGCTTTTTTCACTAATTCTTTAGGAAATGAGAATCTTTTAGGTCAGTTACCAATCCCCAATGTGCCTGACATAACAATAATAGTAGTTATCATTTATAGTGAGATTACTGCATTTCAGACACTGTGAAAAGCATATCCTGTGAAATTCTGCACATAATATTTACAATAATCCTGCAAGGTAGACATTATCTTTCCCTTTTCATAGATGAGTAAACTGAGGCAGTCTATATAAATGACATGCCTAGGGTCATTCAGATCTACTACTATAAGTAGGAGAAATCTGAATTAAGCCAAGGCTGTCTGACTCCAAAGCCCAAATATTTAACCAGTCTGTTGTCTCAAAGAATTTAAGAAATGATGCTCTTAGAGTCTGAGAAAGTGCAGACAGGTGCTTGGAAGGCAGAGAGAACTTCATGCCAACCAAGAGCCTGTAAATCTACCTCCCCATTGTCATCAGCTCCCATAGATGCAATTGTAGTGGGACACATAGAGCATTTGAAAATGTTCCTATTGATTGGAAGTGAATAATTATTGCCTTTGCTATATTACAGATCCACTATCAGAAAGTAATAGCAGAAATGCTAAGCAAGATTAATAGCCCTGTTTCATTATTTTTAATGCAAACTATTGATTTTAAAGTGGTATAAGGTATGACAGTTTATTATAATAAAACAATAAAATAGACTATATGAAATAATTGAGAATAATCTTTTCCCTTTTTTTGCTGCGGCTATGGGACATAATGTGCTGTGCATGTGAAGGCATTTATGGCAAGCTCTACCCAGAGATGGCAGCTTAAGCACTCTATAAAGAAGCACTTTGGAACCAAAGTATTATAAATAATCGGCAATAAAGCTGGTAAATGGGCCTTTAATTTGATTCCATTATGTCACAGATCACAAGGACCAAGAGGGCCTAGCATCAAAAACACTAACTGTTGAGCTTAACATAAAGGTAAGGATATCAGATGGCCTCTAGCTAGCCTTTCCACCTTGGAAATTTCCAGAAAAGAGCTGGACCATTGGCATCTGGTATAGAGTGATGCCTTATGTATGAGCCAATGCATACACAGTCAAAACACTCCCACCGCATTGCAAAGGAGTCCTCTAACAGACCTCTCATGAGATACGGTTTCTCCTGGCATCTCCTTGACTTCCGCTTGCTGTGTCTATTTTCACAGTTAACAATATACAAATTCAGTAGCAATTTTTATCTGGAATCATTTATGTTGATTGAGATCCTAGCGATTGCTGGAATAACATATCACCTCATTGCCAGAAATGGACTATAAGGGATAAAATAAAGCGTTAGGCCTACAGTATGTGCTGTGCTAATAGGAGCATACCTGGAGTAGTGAGAATGGGTCTAGACCAAGCTCTAAAAGCAAGCTAACACAGGGGACATTGAGGAAAGAAGAGTGGAGCTGATCTATGACTTGTTGGAACTGGAGGAGACTCATGGAAATGTGAGAATTATCGAGTAATATTATCAGCTAAAGACAGACTTGTTCTATGAAGGCCTAGAGAGAAATCTGGTCTTTAGTAGACATGGTTTTGGTCCTGTGTCCCCACTTACAGCTGTATGAACTTAAGGAAGCAACGGAACCTCTCCAGGGCTCCATAGTTTACTGTACAATAGAGATAATACCAATTCCATAGGATTTTGGGGGCAGTGGTGGAATCATTGAGACAAAACAGATCAAGTGCTTGGTACAGTTCTTGGTATAAAGCAAGAACTCATAAAATGCTAGCTGCAAAAATTGACACTAAGAAAGACCAAAGTGAAACTGGAAAGCAGATGGCACCCTTCTTGAGCGTCTGGAGCAGAATTATATTAGTTGACACTGAAATTGGGGTCCTGGGGCTTGACTTGATTCTTTAAAATTAGCCAAAGCATCCAGGAGATCCAGTTCAAGGACAGAAAGTAAGACAATACTTATCCTTTAAAAACATAATGGATCAAAACCTCAGAAGACCAAACCAGTGCAATTTCAGGGGTAAGCATGGGGTCAGAGAAAACTGGGTAAACAAAGGAATGGAGAGAAAATCAGAAGGAGTAAGAATGAGAGGTGGCAACCAGTTAAGATAGCTCCTCGGTTGTTTGTGACTCACTTTGGTGGCTTCTGATCACATGGTGGATAGGATGGATGGATTGTAATAGTCTTGGGTTTGGAGAGGGCAATGAAAAACAGATTTCAAATATCTTTAAGGAGGAAATTTTTTATAGGTGGAAATATACTGTAATGAATTTACAGAAGGCAATATGATACCAGTTAAGAGCACAGGCTCTAGAGCCAAATGGGCTGTATTTTAATCCTAACCACTCCAGTTAGATCTCCCTAACCTCTCTTTACCTCTACTTCTTCATTTGAAAATGAGCATGATAATGGATACTGCCTGTCCATATTAGAAACATTTAATGAAACAACGCTTGTAATGGTAGACATTATCAGAGCTAGAATTATACAAACACGATATGGGCTTTCATCTACACATGAGTCACGGGTCAAGATCTGCTTTGTTTTAGGTGTGGTTTAATTACTTATGTCCTCTGAAGGTCCATGTGTCAAACATTAGGACCCCGGAGTGGTGGTATTGGGAAGTACTGTGGACCTTTAAGAAATGGGACTGAGTAGGAAGTGATTAGGTCTTTGGGGACCTCAAGAGGGAGTGTAGGATGCTGGGCTCTTTGTTTTCTCTCTGTTCTATTTTGAGAGATGGCTGTGGGCTCCTACATATACTGATGTTATGGTGTGCAGCATATCTCAGCCCTCACCAGAGGCGAAACCAAGGGGGTTGCCTGATCTTGGACTTGGAATCTCCAGAGCTGTGAGTTAAGTTGGCTGCCTTAAGTATTTTTGTCATAACACAAGGTTGACTATTACAAGAGCTGAAAGTAAATAGGCTCTGATAAACTTATTCATCCATATTTCTTGGCAGGAAGTCCTTCCCCTTTCCCTAGAGGAAGAGCCTATTATCCATTTCTCCATTCACAGCAGACAGGACATTGATTAAAATAGTTTGTTTGCTTTTTCCTAATCCCAAGAACATCTGGGGATGTGGTCTTAGTGCAAGTACATGATCCAAAAGAATCACTAGAGGAAGTGGCCTCTCTCTGGATGTTAGGTATGTGATGTGCACTAATTAGAGAAATGGCTGCAACCATTAATGGCAGTTTCAACATCCAATGCCAGCAGAGCTTCAGAATACCTCTTTTTCATCACACATCTCCTTTCTGATTCCATAGAGATATTGGTAGCAGGACTCTGGTCCTGTTCTTTGAACTGTGGAATTCTTCCCCTCTTTCCTGAATCTGATAAAACCTTTCTAGAGCTCAAGTCCTCCAGGATCAGTCACAGAGACTCCATTTGTCTCTTGTTTTTCTGAAGCCCCAAACTCGAGAATATAGTTAGATCATTAGAGTTTTGCATTTTACAAAGATGTAAGCCTGTGCCCTTCATGTGGTCATTGAGTTCCCACCCTTCATGCCATTCCCTTCCCACAAAAACTCCCCCATCTTAAATGGCTGGTAAACACGTAGGGGCAAGGGCCACTTCTACTTCATTGTCTCTCATTACCTCTAGCCCCAGTTACCGTGGGTAGGTAACATTTCCTCTGTGGGTCATGATTTTCATTTACATGAAATGAAACAAGATTTCCTTGAACATATTAGGCATTCAGAGCTTGTTTTCTATATAACAAATATCCTCTCTTGTTTCTTAGAATTACAGCAGCAAGCCAACAGAGCATGATGGGTCTAAGTCAATCATGCTAAATCTACCTCGTACTTTTCCAACTTCCCTTGCAGCCAAACATGAACTCTAACATAAAATGGCCAATGAGATAAAAGGCAATTCTGCTAGCTTGGGACTTTTAGGAAAATTCTTATTTTCCTTGTGAAAGGGATCTGAGGCTCATTTTCCTCATCTTTCTGCACAGAAAGCTGACTTGTAGGTCCTAATATTACTGAGTCTCTGAAATGATGGCAGCCATCATCATCTTCCTGGAAAAAGTAAGCCTTTGTTTATTTAAGCTATTCTTAGTGTTTGGGTTACTTGCAGCTAAAAACATTCTTAACCAATGTCAAGGAAGGGAAATTGAATTATAAGCTGAGGAAACCAAATGCATAAAAAAGAAGAGGCATGAAAGTGATTAGAGTACAAAGGATAAAAGGTTTTTATAGAATAGTGTTGGGGAACTGGTGGTAAGACAGAGACAAAATTACAGAGGGAGATGGGGCTAATTTGTGAGGTCCCTAAGTGAGTCTTGATGCTGGCTATACTTTTAAGTCATCTGGAGAGCTTACAAACCTGTGCACACTCAGGCCCCTTTCCCTAAGATTCAAAGTCAATTGATTTTGATTTTACTTTGTGAGGATAGGACATCATACTTTTTAAAAGTTTCCCCAGGTGATTCAGATGTTCAATCAAGGTATAGGAGCATCACCTTGCAAGGTATTTTGTGGCCATCTATCTCCCTGATTACCTGTTTACCTTCATTACTTTCCCTTGAGCAGCGGGCTTGGCCATAATCTCCTCCTGTAATTCACCAGGGCGTCTGTCATGTATTGTTCATGCTCTGGGCTTTACCTACATTGTCACTCCCTCAGACTCCAGAGGTCTCCCCTGGTCTCCTTCGACCAATATGTCTGGTGTCCTGTCTTATTCTTTCTTACAGCTGTATTTGTTTCCCAACTAGAGAGTTGAAAGCTGTGCATTTTATTCTGTGCTTTGTGTTTGCTTATTTATATACTTATGCACTGTCAGGGCAAAGGCTGTGGCTCGTTTTAATCATTGCATGATTGTAATATCTCCAAATACCTTGTACAGTATGCCTGGCTTACAATGAGCCCTAAATAATTATTTGTAAAGCCAATTAATAAAATTAAGACACTGTGACCCAGATTAAATGGTAGAACGGCAATATTGTGTCACAGGAGGGAGTCACCTCAGTGCTTCATCAGAATGCTCCAGGGTGCTATAGAGGGAAGACTGCAGTGGAGTGGGAGGGCAGTGTCAGATTGCAATCAGAGGACCACTTGGCATCATGAAGAGAACTGGGAACAGAAGTCTGGACAAAGGCACACGTTCATCTGACTGTGCTGGGTGTCCAGAACATGCCTGGCGCCTAACAATCCAATAGATATTTGGAGAGTGGAGAGATGCAACGTAGAAGGAGTATTGAAGGAAGAGGAGGCAATTTCATGCAAAGTCAACTTTGTTAGAGCACACCTGGAGTTTCCCAGAGGCAAAGCATGAAGAAAGTGCATACACAGGCGTAGTAGATGAACTCTGCCAACTTCCCTATACCTTTTGCAGACACTCAGAAAGTTTTCAAGAGTCCTCAGTCAGTGCATGTAGTTAAGGACAGTAGGTTAAGGCAGCTTGTGGCATTTTGTTTTCTTTCTTTGTTAGTAAAGAGAGAATTTAAATGAGTTTAACCTTTGATGATCTGGCGATTATAAAAATCAACCCACTAAAGTTCAGGCAGTGTCACATTGCAGACACACCCTTTCCAAACAGCTCATCTTCCCAGACCTTTCTTTGTCAAATGTCAAAGCCCAAATGAGCTTGTTTGGAAGGCAAATTACATGTTGCAGTCATTTCTGGTAGCTGGTAACTTCTGCTCCAAATAATTAAGTAATGCAGCAGCAGAAACTCTCTAGCCTTCCAGGTTTGGACATGAGAGTATATGTATGTAAAATTGTCCCCATAGTCCTGGACATTGAGAGATTCAGGTTTTGAACTGGATACTGACGGTCATCTCCTAAGAATTAATCTTTATTTAAAGGCCCTGATCTGTTTGATGTAGGGATGAGTCCTCCGTCCTAGTTTTAATGGGGCAAGAGAAAAGTGAGAGATTGATTCTCCTTGGATGGAAAAAGGAGGCCAGTACAAGGCACGGAAAGTATAAAATTAGTAAGTCGAACTTGTCTGTGACACCAAAGGGAAGTTGGGTCTAGAGAGTAGTCGTCCTCCTCCCTATCTTCATAATAAAGCCCTCAATTTCTATCACAGTTTTATATTTGCAAAGCACAAAAGTACACAGGGTAAGTCTTATTACTACTGTTAACACACGCTCAGAGAACTAAAGTGGCTTTGTAGATAAAACCCAAGCATGAGCCATGGAGCCCAGAGGACAGACTGGGTTATGCCACAAGGCTTCTGGTATGTGAGATGCACTGAAATGGAGAAAAGACAGTGAAGACTGCAGACGCAGAGAGACTGAGATTTGAATATGGGCCCTGGGCCTGGTTGTGGTTGTGTGGCCCTCGGCAAGTCAATCTCGTCTTTGTACATATACAGAACATTTCAAGCACTTTTCTTTTTCTGACTCTGCTTTCTGATTCAGGTACAGAAATTTCTGACCTCTATGGTTCCAGAAGTTCACTGTTCTCCAAGCCTCCTGTCTGATTCCTATTCCTATTTGTGCACCACCATGTGGTAAGAATGATCATTCTAGAACAGTGACTTGATCAGATTGAATTATACCCTTCCATGACTCTCCATCACCCCAAGTCACACCCTAACCCTCTATGGCTACTGTACTCACAAAATCATTGAACTGTGGACCCTATTTCTAAAGTCTTGCCTCTCCTAGCTCGTACTACTCTGAAGCTCTCAGTTGTATTTCTTCCATGAGTTCCTGCATGGAGACACTGAGAACAGATCTGGCACCTGGCAAGCGCCCAGATATGTTATCGGTGTATTTCTGTTACTGTTATTGTAGCTCTAACTGTTGTTATCAGCACTGCCCTGGATGTACTTGGATTTCCAAAGCAAGCATCACATTAACTTGAACTTTCCTGAGAACTCTAACTCAGATGTCCCTTGTTACGGTTTGGATGGGAGGTGTCTGACAAAACCTCACATTGAGACAGTGCAAGAAGGTTCAGAGGAGAAATTAGGTTCTGAGAGTCTTAACCCAATCAGTGGATTAATCCCCTGCTAGGGCTAGAGGAGGTAGGAGTTGGGGCACGGCTTTGGGGTGTATATTTGTATCTGGCCAGTGAAATCCCTCCTTGCTCTCTGATCAACGTGTGAACTGGATCCCTCTGCCACACTCTTCCACCATGATGTCCTGGCTCAGCTTGAGCCCCAAGGAATGGACTCTGCTGTCTATCGATTAAGAACTCTGAAACTGTGAGCCCTAAATAAATCTTTTCCCCTCTACATGTGTTCTGGTTGGGTCCTATAGTCATAGCAGCAAAAATAGCTGACCTCCTTCAGGAAAGAGTTCCTTGATTCATCCAGCTGAATGATATGGTTCTTATAATCCTCTGTGTTTCCTTTACTGCCGTATTTACCACATTATATCATTACTCTAATTTGTTTCTGATTCCATTCGTCCCAGCAAGGACTTGCATTTTTTCCGAGTACTCAGCGCAATGCTTGGCGCATGGTATAATCTCAGAACACATTTAATGGATCGACGCTATGGCGGAGGCAAAGTGACTTGCTCTAAGTGCCTAATTTTTTGAAGCGTTGTGTTCTGGGGTGTTAAATGTCATATAAATAGCCTTCATTCTCTGTTCATTTTTGAAAACATCAATTATGGATAAGCTGGTTATTTATTATCCTCAATTTTAAGCCACCAGTTTTTTCACTAGTTAGTAAATGCATGTAGTTAATGTCCCCAGTACTGATGTGGTGGCTTCCTGGGAGTGGGGGTGGTCAGGAAGAATGGCTTGGGAAATGCACACAAAGAGTGGCACTAAAGAGTTCCTATAAAGTCATTCCAGATGATGAGCATCTGATGGTGAAACAGAGCTACATGTGCAGCAGGGGACAACCAGGCCCTCCAGGTCGACAACACACAGAAACACTCCCTCATATATACACACCATAACCTGAAAGCCTCTGCCTGGCTTCTGCTTTCCAATGTTCATTTCATAAATATTGTTTAGCCTGTTCTTGAACAGTCACTGGTTTTAGAACCAGTAGTGAGCAGAACAAAATCCCTGCCCACATGGGGCTTGCCATCTTATTATTATTATTATTTTTTGGTACTGGGGATTGAACTCAGGGGTACTCACCACTGAGCCACATCCCCAGACCTATTTTGTGTTTTATGTAGAGACAGAGTCTCACTGAGTTGCTTAGTGCCTCGACATTGCTGTGCTGGCTTTGAACTCGCGATTCTCCTGTCTCAGCCTCCCTAAGTGCTGAGATTACAGGCGTGCGCCACTGTGCCCAGTTGGGGTTTGCCATCTTGAAGGGAGACAAACTTGAAATAATAAGTAGTTAAGTTCCTGAAAATGACAAAGGTGATAGTAATAATAACACTAGTGCCTATTTGTTGAGAGTTTGCTATGGACCAGGCCCCGGACCAAGCACTTTATGCTAACTTACTTGTTTGCTTTTCCCAGGGACTGCATGAACTATATATGTCACTGTTCTTGTTTTATAGAAGAGAAATCAGAGGCTCAGAGAAGTTATGTGACTTTCTGAGATTTGGATGTGACCCCAAACCATGTATATTCTCTCCAAAACCTAGATTCAGAGGAAATGTAAGCGCAGGGAAAGACAAGAGGATTAAAAATATAGGGGACTAGAGAAACATGAGGGCATCTTTCCTTTGCAAATTTATCAAGTTAGGAAATATTAGGAAATCAGTGTTGCTTGTAAATCCTGCAGGTAAAGGTATACCTGGGACAATTGACAGCAATGGCTATTGCCATGCCAAATGTGGAGGAGGGGAAGATAATGCTGCCAGCCAAGAACTCAGCCATGTACAGAGAAGGCCTGGGGTCAGACATGTGGAGATGCCAGTGTTGCCATGACAACAGCAGTGGCACATGGGGAGATATGTACCAACATTGGAAATGAGGGTGGTTACTGGGGCTGGCAGAAGGTAATATCAAGGTCAAGGGCATTATTTATAAAACGCACTCATCAGGGGTAGATTTTCTGCTTGCATAAAAATCATTAAAATCCTGTATTTTCTCAACAGCAATCTCTTTATTTTTCAGATGGAGGAATTCACAGGGGCCTGAGACTTGTCCAAAGTCTGAAAAAAAGTTAGTGGCAGAAAAGGGATAGGCATCTGGATTACCTCGTTTGTGTTATTTCCCTGTTCCTCTATAGGTTAGGGTTTGCTCTGCTCTGTCCTAGCCCAGCACAGCTAAGAGCCTCCATGGCCTGAGGCCTAGCCTGCAGTTGCCTTCTGCCTGGTTTCTCTTGTTTTTGGCTTCCTTAAGATGCCTGTCTGCAGCCCCAGAAGCTCAGAGAGCCTGCTAGTCACACCTGCTCTGGATGTACCTGGAAGGTGGGACATCAGCCTCTGTGTCCCCCTGGTATTGCTCTGGCCGAAGTAAGTGTACTACAGAGGGACTGGACTTCAGGGCTCTGATCAGCAGACCCTGGATATTCTCCCTCTTTCTCTCTCCATCCAACCCTTCCTTCTTGGCAGCCCAGGAAGTGCCTGGTGAGAGCCTCTAGCTCTGGGCTAGTGATGTTTTCCTAGGATAGTACATTTTGAAATGATATATTCCTTAAAAAGTACCTGATGGTCAAAAGTATACACATGTAATTACAGACTACCATGCTGTGGGGGAGGTTTGTTCCTATATATCTAGAAAAATGAATAAAATTATTGTTTGCTTCTACTGTTAGAAAAAAATCTTTCAAATATACTTTCAATATTTCATATAATTTTTATTTTAATATTCCTTCACAGTTAATTATAAAACTAACTAGATTAAGTGCAATTAAAGCCAAAAGTAATAAAACAATGAGAATCACAAAATAGATATCATTTTTGATAGCTTACATGACCTACATACCTATATGTACACACATGGACACACACATGTGTGTATATGTATGTATGCATTTTAATTCTTATTATAGATCTAGGAAAATCATCATTCTAATTTTGCAGATGAGAAAACCAAGACACTAACAAGTTATATAATTCATATCATGCAACTAGTAAAAGGCAGAAGAGAGATTTAAACTTAGAATATCTACCTTCTGAGTCTGCTTCTTTTCATCATAAACTGCAGAAACAGTGGTCAAATTTGGAGGTTCATCAGAATCACCTGGATGGCTAGGTAACATACAGGTGTCTGGGTCCATCCCCTGAGTTTCTGACTTAGGAGCTTAGGAGTAGGGCTCAAGAGTTTGCATTTCAGACAAGTTCCCTGGTGCTGCTAGTGCTGCTGGTGAGTGGACTGTGCTTTGAGAACCTTATAGAATCTCTGTACCTTTTATAATTACGCAATTTAACCCTCATAGAACATATGAGAAAGAGATTATCATAATCTCCATTTTTCACTAGGAAAAAATAGTTCATGTCAGATCATCCAGCCAATAACTGATTGAGTTTAAATTCAAAGCAGCCTATATTCAGAACCCACACAATTGCTGATCCAACATAGTGGAGTTATTTTCATCTTTTCCTTGATTATATGAGCTTATTATATCTTTGATTTTGTTATAAGGAGCAGCACCTGTATTTTCCTACCTTCCAGTCACAATTATAAGACACAAAGGTCAAAATGCAAAAATAAACAAACTGGTATACAGAGATCTTAGCAAAACCGGCTGCCCCAAATTGTCAGCTGGCATGAAGTGCCACTAGGTGGTAGCTTAAAACGTTGAATGATCAGCAAATGCACAGAAGTCCAAATCCAATTTTTAAAAATGTTTTTGAGTAAAAATTTATAAAAAGGTAGTAGAAGATTGCTTCTGTTGGCTTTTTAAAAAAAATTTTTTTAGTTATACATGGACACAGAGTCTTTATTTTTGTTTTACTTATTTTTATGTGGTGCTGAGGATCGAACCCAGTGCCTCACACATGCAAGGCAAGCGCTTTGCCACTGAGCCACAATCTCAGCTCCTCTGTTGGCTTTTGAGTCTGAATCCAGCTGATCCTGGTCATCAGCCAGAACTCCACAGTCTTCTTTTTATAATTGACACATAATAATTGTACATACCTATGGGGTACAGTGTTGTATTTGGTACCTGTATAAAATGTGTAATGATAAAATTAGAGCAGTTGGCATTTCCATCTCCTTACATATTTATTATTTCTCTGTTGGGAAACTTCAAATTCCTCTCTTCTAGTTCTTTATGAAATGCTTAATAAATTCTTGAACACTATAGTCACCCTCCAGGAGAGCACTCTTTATGTGAACAATATTGTGACTATGCCACAAGGGGAGCACTCACCATTTGCACAAGTAAAGACATCTTTTCCCAACTGCAGACACACATTTTCGATTGCACCACACTCAGTGAAAGGAAAGACAAATGAGGAAAGATATCAGATGCAGCTAAGTACTTGTACCTGCTAGTTGTCAGGAATGCCAGGTTAGTTGATTGAAATGACGAGGCATAGCACTTTCTAAAAGTCATAGAGTACAGAGGCAGTTGTTTTGAGGTAGTTTATTTTTGATTTGTGGATGAGGAAAAGAGAAGAGTGAGTTTTATATTTTTTATACTTTACTATAGATCTCCCTGTGATCTGATGGATAATTCCCTCTTTCCAATCTCTCAGGCTTTGATTTAATGAGGTCAAATGGAATCATACTTGATAATCTGTAAAGTGTAACACCAGAGTGGGAGATTATTATTATGAGACACAATGGAGCTAAATGATCAATGTTTTAGCATTGAAGACAAATTGAAATTTAAATGCCAATTATGCTAATGGAATTATAATTTTGGAATGTACACTAATCTCTCTGAACAGTGATACTGAAATTATAATCCTATTTCATGAATGTAATTGTGGGGTTAAATGAGGGAATAAACTATGGTCAAAAGGCTTTACAATTAGATATTATTTGGGGTAATACTGGATTGACATTTTTTTCAAAAATTGAAATGTCCAGAAAAAGTCATAACTACTATATATAGACCAAAATGCTTAAAAATGCATGAAAGTTTATTGTAGCATTTTCATTTTATACAAAAATGGTATGTAAAAATCATTAATAAGAAAATTCATTTTGTCTAAAATTTTGCCTTAGCAAAAATTGTAAATAATTCATAAGGTAAGAGAAGGTCTGATGAGTAAAAAGTGTTGGTTGTGAAACATCAGAATATTTAAGGTGAACTTTCTCAGTCAGACCAAGAAGGGCTTCACTATATTTTGACATTTTTTTTTCTATGATAGCATAGAATACAAAACATGGCTAAAGTAAAGACAGGCATATCAAAAGAATTGTAACTTTGGCTTCTGGAAAATGAACTGGACCCTAATCTGATATGTAGAAAGTCCACAAAAATTTTAAGGGAGTTGTATCAACAATAGGCCACTGGCTTGACTAAAAAGGAATTGATATTACTCGCGTTGCTAAAAAGTCTCTAATCATTTAACTTCCTATAGGTAGGAAATAGACTAAGATATTTACTTGGTTGTAAACAAAGACTTTTTTTTAATGAAATACTCATAACAGCTCAGGGTACAAAGTCAAGACAGCAGTAGACTTGGCCATGAACTAAAGAAAAGAATGAACAGGAGAGCCACTATTTGCTAATCAAAGAATATTGTCTGTCTCTAAGTTAGGGAGGTTCTGACACTATTTATCCAGAATTGTGACAGCAATGGCACTCTCGCCTCTCACCCTTGTTCAACAAGATTTTCCTCTGTGGCTATTTGGTTTCTATCTCATCATTGTATGTTGGGGGAAAATACTACATTTTTATGACACAGGTTCTTTTTTTGTTTTGTTTTGTTTTATTTAGGCTTACATGTTAACAGTGTAAATTAATTCATTATACATAGAGGATATCATATCATTCTCTAGTTGTAAGTTGTATAGAATCACAACATATATGCCTTCATACATAAAGTTAGGGTTATTATGACCATCATATTCCACCACCCTTGCTGTCCCCATGCCCCCTCCCCCCTTACACCCCTGTGAACAGAGATCCACAATTGTTCTCAATGACACAGGTTCTTGACTAAACAAGTATGATACACAAGGAGATGTACTTGAAAACACTTGATTACAAATGGACCAGATTTAAATAATAAAATCCTAGAATCTGAGACAGATCAAATAATGGCTATGGTCAGAGGCTCCTCCAAAAATTTCAGTAAAAAGCAAATGGAGAAGTAGTCTTATAGGATAGGGTTTTCCATGGTCTCTCTTTG
>CM053399.1:169476665-169555802 GCA_028644305.1 Xerus rutilus
TATTTTAACAAAAACTGTTACCGAATCATAAGATATATTGTGTTAGGAAACAGGATCCAGGCTGAAGAATATTTGCTTTATTAAGTATTAAATATGATTCTGATTTATTAAATGAATTACGTTCAGTAAGGGAAAGAGGTTGAGTCAATTGTGGTGAGATAATCTCTCCTTCGCCTGCCCTTAAGAGGAAATAAGTCAAGGACTAGTCAGCCTCTCACTTACAACAGAAGCTCTTTGGTCCTATGTGGAGCTGCTTCTGCTCTGATGACTGATGTAGAAGTGAAGATACTACACTATAAAAAGTCTGAGCTCTATTGGGTATATTATGTCCGGTATTACATTTATCTTGCCATATTTATGGCCTGAGACCCAATTCTAGTTCCTCTAGCTCTTCCTAGAGAAAAAAGTTTGAAACATTCTTTAATTCTTCTGCAGACCAACTTCCTTTGAGTTTTTACATGTTGTGTGTTCTCTCACAACTACACTTGTGAATGGCTTTGCACACTGTGCTGTTAGTTCCAGGTCTGACTATAAATGTATCCACCCACCATTATCTTGGTTATGCTGCATAATGAATAACTTAAACATTTAATTATTATATTTATTGAGGATTGTTTCAACTATAATCTGGTTAGACTTGACTGGATTCCATGTGTCTTCTCCTTCTGGAAGCCAGGCCGAAAGGGAAGCTACTGATTAGAAAGTGCTGCTCTTGCAGACCTAGGTTAGAGTGCAAAAACCCAGCCAATGTGTAGAGTCAAATTGGAAGCTTCCTTTCCTGTGAGACTAGCATGGTGACTTGCTCCACTTATGTCACAGGGCAACACCCCAAGGCAATGGGACCAGGAAGCTTAGCAAGGGTGGGGAGGAAATAAATAATAAGCCCTACATAATGAGGCACATTGAGCTGGCCATTCCAAGAGTCCTTCAAATTCTGCCTACAATTTGTAAAAACTAAAAGAGAAAATTCTTGATCAAAAGTATTTGATACACTTATTATAGGCCAAACTTTGGCTTGGATCAGGTGTACATCCTTTAGCCAGAAAAGAGGGATCGAATTGAATAAAATAAAGGTATTAACAAGAGCTGTGGCCGGGGGCAATTTACTTTAGATGGGTATGTGGGATAGGCATGAAATTCACTGAGCTTCTGATAATTGAATAGTGGCCTACTGTTGTTTTTTCCTAATGACTAACATTGTACTCTCATGAACTTCACTTTTACCACTTCTCTATCATTGTCCCCCTCCCCCCCTTTTTTTTGGTACTGGAGATTGAACTCAGAAGCACTCGACCACTGAGCCACATTCCCAGCCCTATTTTGTGTTTTATGTAGAGACAGGATCTCACTGAGTTGCTTAGTGCCTCACCGTTGCTGAGGCTGGCTTTGAACTCACGATTCTCCTGTCTCAGCCTCCCAAAGTGCAGGGATTAGAGATGTGCACCAATGCACCTGGCTCATTGCCACTATTGCTTCATTGTGATCACCTTTATCATCTCAGTGGCTTTACCATCGTCATCAGCATAACCTCCTTCGTCATCTGCACCACCGCTACCATTGCCTCCACCCTCAGCATTGTAACGTACTCGCTGACCTGGCCTCTCTAGCATCCTCTCTTCTTCTTACATACTGTATCATACTCATAGAGTTTTTGGGAGGACATAAATTCTCCCCCAGCTCAAGGAAGTGTCGGGGATTTCAGTAATCCAACAAAGGTGGTGCTATCACTCTAATAGTGATTGGTTCAGGTAGTATAAGTGATTGAAGTTGGCCCAATAATTGACAGGTCCAAAACCCTATGGATCAGTCAGAGAAAAGAGAGGCTCATCCTTCCTTCATGACAGATTAGGCTGTATGTATCACAGGTGGTTGCAGCCAACCACTTTTGGATCATAAAATAAATAAAAGTTAATATGAAGCCCACCTTGAAGTAGAAAAAGGAGGCAGAAAACACTTGATATTTTTCTTGGTAACTTTGTTGTTCTACTGGATCAATTCTAACCCAAACTTTGTACTACCAATCTACATTTCATGTATGTGATGCAATAAATTTATTTGTTATCTTAGTCTTTGGTTTTTTTTTTTTTAATAAAACAGATTGACAGCCATATAATCACATTGATGTCCTTGGCAACTTCATCAGCACCAACATCACTGTTTCTCACTGTTACCATTTCCAAGACTGTCTCCATAACATTCACAGCCTCACCTCTGAGAGTCTTTAATTAGAGATCAAATTGCAGATGTGAAGGAAAAAAGTACAGGAGCATGGCGAAGAGATACTTGTTCATATTTTTGGCATTTAAAAACTGTCTTCCTTTTTTTCATGCACCTTTCATATTGTTAAACATGTTGGTTCTAAAAGCAATCCTGGGCATGCATAATGCATTTTATGTTCCAAAACTAATAAAGTGATTTTATATCTGAAAATGTGTTCTCAAAAAAAAAAAAAAAAAAAAAAAACCCCAGGACAGCACAAAAGGCAGTAGGGATATGCACAAGGAGATGCATTGGATCAGCTTTCTTCTTGACTCACAATCCAGAAAACTGCCTTCCAAGAGTGTCAACTACTAACTCACAGGTGACCTTGAACATGTGCTTTTCCCTCTCTGGTCTTCAGTGTATTCATCTTTAAATTGGTACCGTTATTCTAGGTACTCATTAAGGCATCTAAAGCAGCTTTTCTGTTTTTTGTTTTTTTTTTTTTCAAGGAGTGGGGAAATACATTGTGATATATTTGGGATTTTTTAATGAGTCATATATCTAAGTTTAGTAGCTTTTATATTTGTAAAAATAGAAGTGGGATCATAGACTTAAAACCAGAAAGGACCATTGAGATAAACTAATCTTATTTCCTTACATTTGCGATAAAGCAACCAGGGTTCAGAGAGGTTAGGTAACTTTTCCAAGGCCACACCTGCAATTTTATTCCCTTTGCCCAGTCCGCATGACCTTAATTTTATCTTCTTTTTTTCCCTTTGGGATAATCCTACCCTGTCATCTCTTCTATTAATCCATCTTCAGTGGAAGGTTACTATTTTTTTTTCTTTTTCACAAGATCATACACTCTGCCAAACTGAGACAGTTAAGTAGTCATTTCTGCAGCCCCAACTCCTTCACCTGAAAAATAAATGCAAGTTGAATTAACGAACTATATTGAGAAGGGATGTTGGATCCCTGACATTTCTCTTCCTTGGTAATGTTTTCCCTAACATATTGCAGGTAGCATTTTAACCCTTTAAAAATCAGGTTAGAAATGCATTGAAGGTCTGAATCTGTATACAAAATATTAAAAAGATGCTGAGGAAAAGGCTTAAAGAGCCCCCTAAAATCCACTTCATTTGCCTCAAGTTTGCCTTGCACTTATGATGCATAGGTAATTATTGATAATGGATGTAAATGGTTATTTGGTAATGTCACTGTGGAATTGTCAGTTCTGCTAGTTGATAATCATCCATTAGCCTTCCTTGTCCAAAGCAAGGAGGGGGCTTCTTCTCTATGCCCTTTGCTGACCTCCAGAAACTGAGAGTCCAAAGGGAGACTTTATTTTGCAATTATAAGGAGCAATGTAAATGGGGGATATTTGAAAAGTGGCTCCCTAGAGTCCTTCCTGTGTGCTGAGATCTGTGATGGAGGTCATTAGCTTTTTTGGCTTTGAGCAACCTGTAGGGGTCATAGTGAGATCACACACCAAATCCCATGTCCTCCTTAAAAGAAAAGGGAAAATGTCTGCATTCTGAGAATTCGTACTTCAGCATCTCCACAGGGAGCTAGAGATCCATCTCTTGCCTGGTCTCCTGTCTGGAAGTTGAAGCTAACAGACCAAGATGAATATGGATGAGCTTGCCTCTTTGTGACCTTCTTCGACCTCTTCTCCTCTTTCAGACACAAACAAGGTCATGGCTACAGAACAGGATTCTCACAGAATGCCCTTCCCAGAAGCCATCATGTCAGGAAAGCAGCTGTGGAATAGTGGACTGAAAGTCAGGAGACCTGGGTTCAAGCCCTGATCCTGCCACTTATTGAAGTGTCATTTTGTCACTTTGCATCTATTTATTCATCTCTTATACTGAGATAATACCTACTTCTCAGGGTGGGTGCAACTGCTATGAATGATTCACATAAGATAATGGTATGTGCTATTTTTATTGATTTAATGGCCTTTGGGTTGGGAGATTATATCCATTATGACTGGGAACTCAATGGACAGTGTTTTTCTAACTTTAGGATGCACAGAAATATCACTTGGGCAGCTTATTAAGAGACAGATTCTAGACATTAAGCCCTGAGAGTCAGATTCAGTAAGGGTGAGTCTGAGAATTTGCATTTTTAACATGAGCTCCAGGTGATTCTGATGCAGGTGGTTCACGATCCATACTTTGAGTAAAATGTCATGAGGAAGCAATTGAGCAGCAAGCAAGCTTAGCAAATATTTGTTGATTCATTGATTGACTCATTGGGGACTCCAGCTCTCACCTGTAGAGGAGACTGAAAGTAGGCATCATTTTATCCCTGAAGTAATCAAGAAAGCTCTCCTTCTGTCTAATTGCATCCTTGCCTGGAATAGCCAAAGACTGTACCTCTTAGTAAAAATGAGAACAAGCGATCAACAGCCCTGTCAGAAAAACTCTTTAGATACTTGCAAAGATCAGTGGCATCACCCCTCAGACATCTCATCTTTTCACAAGACGACTCTTTTATTTGCTCTAATTTCAGTCACTACTACGTTTCAATAAATATTCCCTAAGGATTAAAATCCTGATAAAACAGGAATAAGGACCAAAGCAGATAAGAACTCAATGGGAACTTGAAGCTTTTCTTTTAAACATTAATCCCTCATTTGACAGAAATTAAAACCCAGAGGTCATTTCTGACCTGCCCTCATCTTCTGCATGCCATATCAGTACTTTGCTGCTACACAGCATAGATTCTAGTGCATTTTATAGCTTTTGAACAATTAACGTTTTCCTGGTATTGTGCTGGGCACTGTAAGGAATGGGGAGATGTGTTAACCCAAAAGACAAGTCTTTCATTAAAGCAGCTCCCTGTCTGGTGGAGGAGACATCAAGCTAAAGGCCAACTGGTAGAGAACACTACAATTATGAGCAGGCATTGCTTTCCCCATTTCATGATGGTGGAAACTGAAGCCCAGACTGGGTAACTAGCTCAAGACCTGATATTATCTAAAAGAGGCTAAAATTGAAGCATGATTTTTTAATTCATTGAAGCAACAATTATTTATTGCAGGCTTACCTACCATGTGCCAGTCCACTGCTACCTATTTGCTATATAATCATGAGCAGGAGGACATCCATCCTGCCCATGTAATGTCAAGCATGGTACATAACAAGTCATGTCAGAGTTCAGTTTCCCTCTTAGTTCAAGACTAAGAGGGAAGAAGATGCCTATATCCTCTTGGTCCTTAAGAAAATGACTAACTGGCTTTCAGTCATCCTGAGAATTCCAAAAGGAAAAGAATAGTAGATCCAGAGAGCTCAGGCAAGGAAAAAGATTCTTTCTTGCCTAACAGAGGTGAATATGTAATCCAAGGAAAGTCAAATTGATCTTTCCTTACTCTTGAGGAGCTCAGCCACAAAGGCCCCTCCAAGATGGATGGCTTGTCTTGAGGCTGTAATTAAATTTGCCACAATTATGTTCCTAGCAGTCAAATGCTGGGTCTGAGAGGCAAAGAAACACATCCTGCTTGCCCCCACCCACGTTAAATGTTGAATTATCTTACAGTTGATAGTTCCCTAGATTCCTCGACCTTTAAATGCCGAACACTACATGCCTGTTGAATTTTAATCAATTTATTTTTTTCAACTGGAAATGTCAGACTTCTGTATGGAATTACTCGGTGCTGTTGATGTGACAAAGACTCAAAGTTCAGTGTCTGAAGTCATGGAATAGCAGAGGAACCAGCATGCACCAGGAAACATAATTTGCAGGCAGCCAAATAAAGATGTAAGAGAACATCTATTTTTCATGAGCTTTCACTTAGAGGTTGGGGGACCTGAATTTATTTTGTTTCCTGTCTTTCAGATTGAACAAAGCTAGTCAGAACTGCTAATGACTTGGCCCATGTTATTAAGAAAGACTAAGAGGGAAGATGATGCCTTATTTATAAAGTGCCTACTGTGCATCTAAAAATGTAAACCTCTTTTAAATTACACTCAATGCTGTAATATAAGAAAGGCTATGATTCCAATTTTACAGAAGAGAAAATTGAGACTACAAGAGATGCACGAGTCACTGCAGAGACTGTTGATGGCAGAGCAGTGTTTTAACCATGGACTTCTGACTCTGAAACTCAAGTTCTTGCCCTCACTCAAATGCACAGCAGAGTCAGTATTTTACTTATTTATTAGATTCCATCTTCAAGTTTGTTTAAACTGAGCACAACTGGATGGTTCCTGTTGACTAATTCCATCTGCTTTTGGCTTAACTAACCCAGCAACTTCATATATGTCTATTTTTATATTCAGACAAATAACCTGCATAGCACTTATTTTCTACAACAGACAAAGTAGCAAATGGTAACAATAAAACAAAAACAAGTCTAGCCCTTAGATGGACACCAGGAAGTGATTCTAGCACATAGTAGGTGTGCATTAAATATTTGCTGATTTTTTTTTTCTTTTTGTATTTCTAACCCTCTCTCTTTGGCTTTCTTTCTTTCTCTCCCTATCTTTCTCTCTGGGTCTCCCAATACCCTGTTTCAGCATTTATCTCTAGGTTAAGAAAATGCCAAAATAATCTTAAAAATTTATGAGTCTTTTCCTATACTGAGCCATTACTGTCTCTCTCACTGGCTAAATAAACATTTAAGTCTCAGAACACACCCAAATGTAATAATGGATGATTAGGATGTCACCAATCACCAACTTCTTTACCTTGAAAGAAAAGTCTGGTTAGCTAGGTTCACAGCCTCACATCTCCATACCCTGCCTACATGCCCACTCTCTGCCTGTAGAATACCTACCCAGTTCGCAGACTAAATTCCTAGGCAGGAGTGAACTTTTCCAAGGCTACCACTGCATCCTGTCTCCTTCCACCCCCAGCAAGAGATACTAAGAGATTATTTAAGGAGTTAACAACAGGCAAGCTCAATACTTTCTGTTGGCTCTTCCATTAGCTGGTCCCCTGGGGAAAGAAACATGTAAACGTTGCAAGCTATCTTTCTAGTTCCATCTCTCTCCACTTGCTCCACATCTCCTCAAAGAGCAGTGAGCTCAAATGCACACAGCGTTGGAGCACAAAGTATAAATGTATACAGCTACTCAGGTGAATCAGCAAGGGAATGATTATTGCTTAGCTTCAGTAGATTGTGTCCTGGGGAAGTTGGTCTTGCCTTGCTATATATACCCATTTTTCAAAGAGATTCTGAAATCTAGATGTAAATGTGAAATCAGACAATCTTAACTACTGTTTCAAATGTTTCAAATGTTCTAAAATTAGTATGTAGCTGTGGAAACCTTATCTCTTCAGTCCTGAGGTTTCCTCGAAGCTGTTTTCTGACCCCTGGCCCTCTTTTCTTGCTATTCCTGCTACCTAGAATGCTTGGCCCCTGGCCCTAACTATACACATTCTGTAATGCCTCTTCTTTCAGAAGGCTCTCCCCAGCTGCAGCTGACCTTCCTCTCCACTTAGTTTCATGACAAGCTATACAGACTTCAATAAAAGTCTACTTTGTAAACTTTGAGTTCTTTGGATTTTACTAGACTTTTCATCCTCTTTGTTTTGTATCATATATCCCTAATACTACATGTGGGGGACATATGCAAGGGCATGCCATAAAATGGCGCCGAGCTACCAGCTCAGGCCTGACCAGCTGCCCTGCGAGAGCCATCACCTTGCCCTTATTGGCTGACCTCTGCTTCCGTGCTCGTGGACAAGACATGGACAATGGATACTTTCCTATCTAAGTGCCCCTGTACATCCCACTTCCGCATTCTTTGCTCAGAAACAGGACACCTACCCCTCCTCTATATAAGCCTGTATCTCTCCTCAATAAATCAGTTCCTGCTTAAGACAGAACTCTCCGGCTCACGCGTGGTAATTGCGCGCCGGACGACTTTACCATTCTCAGCTGTCGGGTCGGGGACTCCCGGGGATCCCCTCCTCCCCGCTGGCCGAGGGGGGAGACTGATACCTGGCTGGGAGGACCCCGACACTACATAAATATATACTGAAGAAAAGATTGAATGAGTGAATGGAAGAACTAATAAGAAAATAAAGAGGAAGCCTGGTGTGATAGAGAATGCATGATCTTTAGAGATGAACTTGGGACTTTGTGTTCAAATCTTAGATCTGCCACATATTAACAGTGTGATCTTGGAAACAATACTCTTGTTTGTAAAAGAAAGACAAATATATCTATTCTGCAAGTTTGTTGTGATTAAAGAAAATGAGGTTCAGGGCCTGGACTTCTGCTTTTATTTCTCCTATTGCAACGATCCCCAAGTACAGCTTATCATAAGAATAGTTGTGCCTTCTATTGGAAATCATGCTGATTCCAGGGCTCATTGAGGCATATTGAAAATACATGGGTGAAGGAACAGTCTAGGGATGTGTATTCTTATAATCAAGAGAACCTGGAAAACAAAGCATTCTCATTGCTGCCACTGTATACTTCCAATAGCAGCCTTCAGATGTCTCAAAGAATGTCTATCTGCTGGAGTCAGCCTTAATGCTAATACCGAAAAAAGAAAGGAGTGTATGTTGGTGTGGGGGAGAAGAAAGACTTTATTTTTCCCTTTGTCTGACCATGAAGCTATTTTCTCAGCAAAGCGGCCATGGAAGATTCCAAAAGAGGAGCTCGACTTTGAAATTATTAAACATCAATTTACTGATTCCTTAGGATTTTATCAGAGTAATAGTTCTGCAAAATAAACTGGACACAGAGAGCATGTTTTCTCTTATATGTGAAGACTAAAAGGAAACAAAAAATAAAAGAAAGAAAGAAAAAGAAGACAAATAAAAATCCTTGAAAGTAAGAGAGGAATTCTTAGGAGATGGGGAGGGGAGCTGGGGGGAAGGAGAGGGTAGGAGAAGGGTGGATAGGCATGATCAATACCCAGTGCATTCAGGTGTGGAACTATCACAGTGAATCTCATTAATTTCTACAATTAATATATTAATAATTATAGTAAAAAATGTTTCATAAAAGCTGGAATTCTTCTGTTTTGTTTGTTGCTCTATCCTCAGAATTTAGAAGAGACCCTAACACATAGATGTTCAGTCCATGTTCTTTGACTTAGATTCAGATAACTCATTTTATAGCACATATGCTTCAAGGACAGGCTCAGAGTCTGAATATCAGTGTTTCTTCTGCCTCAGATCTTTTCTCAAATAGTCAGGACAGTAAAACCAGTCAAAGTACTCTAGGTTTTAGTTCAAAACCACAGTAGCTAAATTAGCAGACTATTTATGATTCAACTACTGTATCTCCTAATTAGCCTCATTATGGACTATCCAAACAAATGCCTGTTTTCATGAAACACATTGAAAAGATACGAAAGAAAGATGGACTACAAGAGTCATAATGGTCATTCTCTGAGACAGAATCCCGGGAATCATTCTGATGAAAATCAGGAAAGGAGTCCTGGATTTTTGTTTTGTGGTATGACAATGGAAAGAACTAGAAATTATTAGAAATTACTTACAACTCAGTTGGTCTATTCTATTGGTTGAAACAAGAGCAACAACAGCAAATTGGAAAATAAAAAAAAAAAAACATTTGATATTGACTATGCACATTGGTTTATACAATCCAGGGGAACAACACTATGCTCATCAACTGATTAAATCAGGAGTTACATGCAATTTGGCAATTTATCAAAATAATTCAGTATAAAGAGCAATGAAAATGTTCTTTGTCAAATTAGCAGACAAGATAAGGGTCAGTTACCAGGTGTTCATGACACAAAAAGCAATAAATAAAATCAACAACAAACACACACATAAATAAATACATCAATGGAGAAGGGCAAATGACTCAGGATCATGCAATACTGAACATGTAGTTGAATGGGATGATGGGGAAATATTATGGTTTAGATGTGAAATGTCCCCCAAAATCTCATGAGTGAGACAACACAAGCAGGTTTAGAGCAGACATGATCAGGTTATGAGAGCCTTAACCACATCAGTGAATTAATCCCCTGACGGGATTAACTGAATGGTAACTGAAGGAAGGTAGGATGTGTACAGAGGAGGTGGGTCCTTGTGGGGTGCCTTCGGGGAATATATATTGTATCTGATGAGTGGAGGCTCTCTCTCTCTCTGCCCTCTGATCATCATGTGAGCTGCTTCCCTCCACCACACTCTTCAACCATGATGTCCTGTCTCAACTCAGGCCCAGGGCAATGGAGCTGGCCGTCTCTGGACTGAGATCTCTGAAACCATGAACCCTCTGATAAACTTTTCCTCTTCCAAAATTGTTCTCATCAGGTCTTTTAGTCACAGCAGTGAAAAGCTGACTAAAATTGGTAAAAGCTGATGGAAATTGGTACTGGGAAGTGGGATCATTGCTGTGACTCACCTGACCATGTGGCTCATAAATTCCTGGAGTTTTTTGGAATTGGTGGGAGGAATTTTGAGATGTTTAGCAGATGCGAGCCTGATTCTTCTTGAATGTTTTTTTTTCACTCATGCTTTTTTATTTTTTTAAACTTGTTTTGGGGGAGTATTTTAGATTCTTTATATTTCCACATAAAGGTAAAGATTTGCTTGCCAATTTATACAGCAAACCAGTTAGTATTTGCTGCTATGACTGCCTGAGGACATTTGACTCCAGCTCCTTCACTCTTCCAAAGCACACTGGCCAGTGATTTTCCAGGGAGTTTATAGGCCTTGGGTCCTGAAATGGGGTTAGCATCGTTGATCTCTTATTCTGAGGCTTCAGCATCTTGAGCTGTGCAACTACTGGTTCCTGCGGCTCTCCAACCTGCAGAGCATCCAGTTTCTGGTTGAGTAAGCCAATCTAATAAATCCCCTTTTATAATCATATGTATATATGTATATATAAAATCACATATGCATGTATATACATTGCTGGATTTGTTCCTTTAGGGGAGCACTCTGACTAATATAGGAAAGATAATTTAAAATTTCACAAACATTTCAAGTAAAACAATCATTTAATTTTCTGTTTCAGTATGGTTCCTTTGGTAGAATGACTTTTATTTACTGATTTTTCCCTTTCCCTTTAACAGAATTCTGTACCAATGTCCTTTGTCATGTGCCTCTGATGTCTCCAATAGAGCAGGGAGAAGGTTACATTCCTACTCCACTTCACCCCATGCACTTTGAGCTTGGCAAGGTGGCTTATTTTCATTTCATAATATATTAACATATATGCCATGAATAGAAGATTTAAATGTGCTTCCTTGATTTGTGTTGGCTTCTTGTACTTTTATTTTCCTCCATTCCACTAGCATAAAAGGCCTCAGATAGCCTCTGGGCCCAGAATTTAAAAACAAAAACAAACTATTCATGAATTAGACAAACAACCTGAAGCAAAGTTTATGCTCCCCCAACTATGCAGACAACCTTTAACTCACAAGTAAATCAAGAACATAAATGATTTTGCTGGAATCCATCAAGATTTTACGAAATATTATCAAAGTAATATTTGATTACTACAGCCTCCATGTATTAGTCAGCTTTTTATTGCTATGATCAAAATATTTGGCAAGAAAAACTGAGAGGAGAAAAGTGTATTTTGTTTCATGATTTCAGAGGTTCAGTCCATGGTCAGCAGGTTCCACTGGACTGAGTCCAAGGTGAGGCAGAAAAGCAAGGTGGAAGGATCTGATGGAAAAACACTACTCAGGTCATGGTGGTCAAAAGTGGTACAGAAAGGGGAAGGGGCCACAGGCAAGGTGGGCCATGATCTACCTACCGCAGCCATGTCCCAACTGTCTACATTTACACTCAGTTAATCCATTTAAACTAGGATGGACTGATTAGGTTACAGCTCTCACAAGCCAATGATTTTACCCCTGAATATCCCTGCATTAACACAGGAGTTTTGGGGGGATACTTCATATTCAAATCATAACACTCCATGACCTTGTTACTTCTGATGATGAATAGTATTGTTCAGAGTGAAATTGTTCACATTACATGAATTATTCAGTCTCTTGTAGGCATAGATCTTGGACTGCAGGAAACCATTCAATTTACTGCATTTCTGGTAGAACCTCATGTAGCTGCTTTGGGGCAGACTGGGCAGTATGTATAACAGAAGCCAGTAATAAACTCTAAATCTTATCATGGTTTTGATCTTATCTTGGTCCACATGATATTATGCCTAATTAGGGTAGAAGTGTTTGTTGCTTAAGAAAAAAGAGAGTATGCTGTGATGATAGCAAACTCAAGGTCTCAATGGTTTAGCAAACCTCAGGTATACTTTTACCATGCAAATTTCAAGTGGCCTTCCAAAGCAACTATCCTCCATATGGAGACTCAGCGACCCAGAACGTTTCATCTAGAAGCATGGCCTCCATGGTGAATGTAACAGGCAAAGGGAGTACAAATGGGTCTTACAAGTAAATTTTATTTCAAAAATAACTTCTATCACTTTCTTTCACATCTGATTGGTCACAACTAGATTCATGGTCCTACCTACCTAACTACAAGGTAGTAAGAAAGTATAAAATTAACCTGTGCCCCAGAGGAGAGTGGAACTGGGTATGGGGAAACACTGGAATCCTCCACCACAAAGTCATATTGTCTGTTTTATTAAATGGGGAAAGTAATCAGTGGGTTATCAATGTTTGAATGATAATTACTGAGCTGAAATCACAGGGTAATCATTTGCTGATGGATGTATGAATATAATTTTTAAAGAGTATCCCAAAGGATAACTAATGATATATACTTTTAAAGTTAATATCTCTATTTGCATGAAAGAAATATTCAGCAAGTGCTCACTGGCACTCTGAGCAGCAGAGGCTTTCGAGAAGCCATTTTCTGTACCTCTGTCTGGGGTAATGAACCTATCCAAGATAATTGGAATCCTACAAAGAGAAGGGTACAACCTTTTGATCCTTTTTGGAAAAAGAACTGTGAAGGACAGGAGGTGGAAGGATGGAGCGTGTAAGTCTCTCCATAGACCTAGATGGCTTTGGGGTAGATAAAACTAACTCAAATTTCTCTGAAGCCATCCAAACATTAAAAATTCTATGTAACACAGAATCATGTTAAACTAAAATAAGATGCAACATAGACATGCAGAATTCCTGAAGGAAAAAACAAACAAACAAACAACTCCACTCCAGAGGTCATGGTTGGAGGGGGAAGGGGTTGATATGGGAATTTGTAGCCATGTCTCAAAAGCATTTAGCTGCTGGATAATGGGCTACACTCTCCAAAAAGACATCAGTGCCCAACATATTGAAATTGTGAATTGGGCAAAATAACCACAGGGATAATAAAACTGTTTTATAGGCTTAGAAAAATAGAAAGCAGTGTTTCAAAATGAGTCCTACTATACAATTTGTAGGTCCATACAGGAAGAAAAATTGGTAATAGTTAGGGAGTTAATAAGAGGGAGCTAGATAAAAACTGTGCTTTCATGTCTTGGGTATGATTTTATTTACAACATCTCTACTGAGTGTAAAAAAGTAAAATCTGGCTGGGAAGTAACATTGTCTAGACATGACCCCCAGAAGTATCATTTTACCTTCATTCTTCCAAGCAATTGTGTTAAATTTGTAACTACCCTAAGCAGCCATACTTTTTGGGTGTACATTCCTGGACTTAAGGTTCTGTTTTCTCAGTTCAGTTCTGAGTCTAAGAGACCTGTTAAGTGTGCTTCTATGAAACTATCTGCTTTTGCTCAAGGAACAGTGGGTGTTATATATGACCGTGGTTCTAATGCTGAGAAAAGATGAGGTGATCCAATATTGGGCCCAGAAACTCTGTGTATCCAAGAAAATAAGTACAATATGCATCTGCCTGTGTTCACAGGAGATAACTGCCTTCAAGAATCTGGGGTCCCTGATGATTAGCACCACCATATTGCCTGAGGATAATCGGCATATATCAGACAGGGGCTACAGAGTTCGGTCACAATTTTGAGTTAGGACTTTTTAAAGAAATTTATTTATTCTGCTTAGGTATACATGACAGCAGAATGCATTTTGATCCATTGTGCACAAATGGAGCACAACTTTTCATTTCTCTGATTGTACATGATGTAGAGTTGCACCATATGTACAGTCATACATGAACCTAGGTCAATGATGTCCATCTCATTCCACCATCTTTCCTGCCCCTATGTCCCCTCCTTTTCTTTCCCTCCCCTTTGACCAAGTTCCTCCATTCTTCCCATGGCTCCTTCCCCATAATGGATGAGCATTCACTTATCAGAGAGAATATTTGGCCTTTGTTTTTTGGGGATTGGTTTTACTTTGCTTAGCATGATATTCTCCAGCTCCATCCATTTACCTGCAAATGCCATAATTTTATTCTCTTTTATTACTGAGTAATATTCCATTCTGTATATATACCCACAGTTTCTTTACCCATTCATCTATTGAAAGGCATCTAGCTTGGTTCCACAGTTTAGCTATTGTGAATTGGAGCTAGGACTTTGAGGAGTGTGTATTCTTGAACTTAACATTCTAAGGCGAATTATAATTTGCCTCATTTATATGTTATCTTGCAAAAATTAGAAAATACATGAACACAACTATTTACACACATATACAAACATATATAATATACTATATGTACACCTCACATATATCCATGTATATAATACACTGTATGTACACCTACCTATACATTGTATATGCATATACAATATACTATGTGTATATAACAAATATACATATACACACATATACATACATACACACACAAATGGACAAGCAATTGAAAAAGAGGATCTCTGAGCTTCTGGGGTACAATTTCCCCATCCATACCTGGCACTTTGTCATTACTGGGTTGATTGTTGTTATTTTAGTGGTCCTATGTTACAGAAAATACCAGCTCTCTTTAGTTGAAGCATGGATCTTAGCCAAATACAAGGGTTTTAGGATCTTCAAGAGCAGAAGAGTACTGCTTTCACTTTTTTTCCCAATTAATAACAAAAATTAAGTGACTAAATGTGTTAGATAATCTTGAAAAATTCTCAGAAAGTCATTTTCAGGATTACAAGCATTCCTCTATCTGAGGTCAAGAATGGACTAGATACATTTTTACCCAGAGAACAAAGAGCACAAGATGTAGAATCTTTAAGTGTCAAGAGATAATTTATGTAAGTTATCCTAAAGGTAGAAGATAAATATTGAGACATTCTGCAGTCTTTTGTCCTCCATAATGACACGATACATTTCATACTTACAACTTTGTCATTTTCCTGTTAATTAATAGGAGAAACCTGACCTACTCTGTAACATTTCTACTAGAGAGAAGAGGAAGTCTAATTTACAGAGCTGCATATGAGAATGGAAAAGCCATAACTGGTTGCTTTTACTGTCAGAAATGCTGAGGAAATAGAAAAAAAATGTTGTTCAAGAAAGTATTTTTCTTTTCTTGTCTTTGGAGTTCTACCACATTCACTTATCACCCCATGGAAAGAATCAAGCGCATCTTTGATGATCTCTAAAATATCAAGAGCCTCTGAGTATTCACAGTTCTTCCATTTTTCTTATCACATCTTCTTCTTACTCCTTGCATGAAAATGACTTATCTCATTTTCATCTTATTGCTTGCAAATTTTCCTTTCTTCCTGTCATGAAATCTTTGGGTGCAGGCGTCTCTTTCTTGAAGTAATATACCATTCACAAAGAGGTTGAATAACATCATGGCTAGCTTAGACGGAATGTGACAATTAGATATTTTAATTGACAAAGTTCATCTCTTCTTCCTTTACTTTTTCTGTCGTATTCTTGCTTCTTTGTAGGGAAGAAGTGACTGCTTTCTAGCCATTTCTCACAAACCACAAAACAAATTCCATGTAAATTTAACATTCCATGTAATCAAAGCTCCTGAATTTTCTCATTGGTCATTTCTTCCTTAGGTGCAAAAGCCATTGAACTCCCCTGTCTCTCAAGATTCCATCATCACCAACAACACCACACACACACACACACACACACACACACACACTCCTTTTTCTTTCCCTGACACCTCATCCCTATTATTCCTTTGTTTCTTAGCAAACTCAAAACCCTTCCCATTTTTTAGTGTAGGGTGGTGAAGTTCTCCCTTTGTCTATCCATGTCCAGTGCCTTGTACATTGTTAATCAGAGTGATCACTTTAATTAAATAGCAAAGCCATTACTTGAGAGAGGAACTATCATGCTTCCTAGAATTAGTTCCAAGCAGCCAGGACTTTACACATTGGTAAAGAAGAAATGCAACTCTGTGAGGAGAGGTATGTTTCTGTGGGGTTTATTGCTTTAACCTCTAAGAGTGGAATCTTGCCTGGCTCATGGTAGGCACTCAATAAATATTGGCTGCAAGAAATATCAATGAGTAACTGGCTTATGCTTTGCACCATAAAATAAAGGGTCAGGAGAATGCAAAAATGATATTGGCTAGTAGTGGGATTTAAGGTCCAACTGATATTGGGTCATGGATATATTTTTGAGGAAATTGAGCCTTTTATCCTCAAAACACTGGAGTGATGCCATCAATTAGTAGCATATTTAACTGTCTCCTGGTTTCCACACTTTCTCCTTCAACAGCCAGTCTGTGAAGGCAGTGTGCACTCTCCCTGCTCCCTGCTCAGGGTTTGTGATTACACTATTCCCTTCATCTATGGCACCCATCTCCATTCTCACACTCTTCCACACTGCCTGCACACACCTAAGCATACCACAACACATTTGTGCAAATGCACTTTACCTAGTTAATTCCTGTGATTTTGAATATCTCAGCTCAATATCACTTCCTCACCAATACCTCTGTGTGCCTATCCTGACTAGCTGCTTCTCCCATTAGATATTTCTTAGGGGTTTCTGTTTATCAGCACAGGTAACTGTATCTATTTATCACATCACATCTTCTTCCCTTTCCCATGAGTATAAGCCTGCCACACTGCTGGGAACTCCATAGGCTATCAAAAATTGTCCACTGAAGCAGGTGTGGTGGTGCATGCCTGCAATCCCAGCTACTTGAGAGGTAGAGGCCAGAGGATCTCAAGTTCAAGGCCAGCCTGAGCAACTTAGCTAGATACTGTCTCAAAATATAATAAATGTGCTTGGTGGTAGAGCATTTCTGAGTTCATTCTCTGGTAACACATGCACACACACACACAAACACAAACACACACAAGTTAGTGTGGTAACTGTCATTTTTACTGGGTAAATCACTATCTATCTCTACAGCTGACATTACAATGGTGAATTGGACTGGGAGGCCAAGACTGTAAGTCCACAGCCAAGAACACGGCAAAAACAACTCTAGGAAACCCCTCACTATGCACCTCCCTTGCTAATAGCAAGCACCATGCACATTTAAAAATGAGTCTGGCTAAGCATTATTGATTTCTCTTTGCTCCGCTCTGGGCTTTGTGCTGAGACTCCAACTTTCAAGAAGTAGAACCTGCCCTGATTCCACTTGGCCTTGGTTTGCCTCCAGCTCAAACATGCCTGCCCAGCCGTCAGATTTAATTAAAGGGCAAGACAACAGCCAACAACAACAGAAGCCGGCAAGTTGAGAGCCCTTGCTTGTTCTGGAAAACAGAACATTAAGAGAGGATTTTCAAAAGGCAAATGAGCAGAGTGAAGGTCCCTGGAGCAATCAGTCTGCCGGACAGTGGAGGAGGAGACAGCTTCCTAGGTGTTTGGACCCCCTGCCCAGCAGGCAGGCAACGTGGAAAGAAGGACAGATCTGTCTGCTGTGGTCTAAGAGGACCGAAGCCAGAATTTCTGAAGGTAGAATCAAAAAGATAACTTTGAACTGTCAGACTTCATCCTTGATGACACCTGGGGATATTTCATCAAAAGCACCTGCACCCTCAGCCCCCACGCCAGTCCTTGGCGTGGACAGCACACCAAGGTGGTGGACAGCATCTGGCCCTCTAGGGCAGTGGGAGTGGTTAAGAGAACAGTGGGAGGCCAGGTGGAGGCCAGGGAGAGAGAGCCTAGGTAGGAAGAGGAGGAGGAAGAAGGGACATGTGGAGGCCAGGTTGGTCCTTGTGACTTCTGTCAGGCCCCTCACTGCCATAAGCTGAGCTTTTCCTTTCCACTGTCCCTCCACATATTTTTCTCCAATTTAGCCATGTTATCCTCTTCTCTCCTTTACTCTGATTCAGCAGTGCGACGCCCACTACCAATCCTTCTCATGATCCGAGAACACATGCAGAGAGGGGAGAAAATCTGAAGGTAATGATTAAGGAAGAGGAAAGGATGAGGAAACTCAGGATTGTTGTCCCCAAGTTTGGTATACCCTCTAAGAAATAGGGACATTTTGAAAGAGCGAGTATTTCTTCCATCTCGTTTAGTTTTTATCTGAAAGAATTCCAACTGAAAACTGAAAGAAACTATAGAAACTGAAGGAAAACTCTAGTGAAAGCATTTGTAGCCTCCATCTAAATTGACAGTTGCTAGCATTTGTCACATTTGTTTTATCTGCGTGTGAGTGCATGCACACAACACACACATACATACATACACATGGACTTCTTTTTGAACCATTTGATGTTAACTTACCGACATCATGACATTTCAACACTAAATATTGAGAATTTATTTGTAGAGCCCAAGAATCTTGTCCTGTGTAACAGTATTACCACTATCACACTCAAGAAATATAACACAGATGTGGTGACTGCCTAACATGTAATTCACATTTAAATTCCTCAAACCTTCTCCATATGTCCTTCCTAGTTCCTTTAAAAATAGAGGATATAATTATAGAGCTCTCATTGCATTTGATTTATACATTTCTTTATTCTCCTTTAATACATATGTAATCACCACATAATTCATTCATGCATATATGTTATGTAACTATGTATATATATATATATATATGGACTTATGTATGTATCTATCTCTAACCTATTTATTGTATTTTGTTATTGGCAATTTTTGTGAGTCTGAGCTAGTTGTATTTAAGAATGTCCCCAAATTTGGGGCTTTTGTGTTTTCTCATCACAAGATACTTTTATAAAGATATTTGGCAAAGTATTGTGTAATTAGCACTGATTGACATCAGCAGACACGTCATGCCAGTTTACCCCATTACTGGTGTTGCTATAATTCATCACTGGGTTACAGTGCCTGGCCACCAGGTGCCTACATAATAAAAGATTGCTTTTCTCCTGTAAATAAGAACTGACATGTTGGATTTCAGTGAACATCTGCTATTCAAGATCTTTACACCCTATGGCTTTGACTTCTCTTATTGGTCCCTTATTAAATAAATTATTTCTTTCATGATTGCAAAATGGTGATTTTTCTATAATTCCTTCTTTAATTGTACAACATATATTCTTCCATAAAGAACTATTTTCTTTTTCAGGGTAGTGTGTATGCATGCATGCTTGTGTGTGTGTGTGCATGTGTGTGTTATCGTGACTTGAGAAAGACACCAAAATGCGTAGGAATGAAGTCCATACTATCAACCTCAACCTGCTTAAATGAATTCTCACTTGGCTGAATGCTTTT
Source organism: Xerus rutilus (assembly GCA_028644305.1). Taxonomy (NCBI): domain Eukaryota; kingdom Metazoa; phylum Chordata; class Mammalia; order Rodentia; family Sciuridae; genus Xerus; species Xerus rutilus. The sequence goes on from CM053399.1 coordinate 169,496,300, forward strand.
CTTTATAAGTAAGTGGTCTTTGCTCTGGATCCCAAGCCTCCAAGACCTTTGAGTGAGTGAATACTACAGATGCAGGCTTCTTCCTGGCTCACTGAGCATGAGGAATGTACCCATGTTGTAGGGGGAGTTTGAAAAATCTATCCAGAAGTCAAGGTAGAGAAACACTATGGTAAACTGCACACATGATTCATTGCTAGGGGATGTGATGTGGTTAAGTCAGTAGGAGACACATTTGGGGTCTGAATAGGGCAGGGAATATAAGGCCAGGTTGCAATAGTTGTAATTACTGGGATGCATGAAACACTGTCAAGTCCATAAAGTTTAACTCCTTGAGGACAGCAAGAAGGAAAAGAGGTACTAAACAGAATGTTCAAGAAACGGAAGTTCCAAAGGATGCCAGAGAAGAATAAGAAAGGAAAATATAGAGGCTTCCTGTTGTTCTTTAGAATTCTTTGAATGTATCTAAGTTAAACACATTCACTTCCCTCCAAAGACTCCCTTTCTATGGGAGATCAGCCTGGGTTAACTAAATCTAATACCTGATTGGGACAGCCTAGGTGTAGAGGTGAATGTCCACCATGACACCCTTGCACCTCCTCCTGGTCTCTGGGCTCATAGGATTTAATCTTATGTGGCATCAGTAACAAAGTTGAGATGTAATAATCTCTTTGTTTCTGCCTGGCAAGGAAGTTCCCACAGAGATTAAAGCAGGGGAAGGTGAGCACATGTGTGGGTGGGGGTCATGGTGGCAGGGAGAGGGTGGAGACGGGTGTTTAAGTCCCTGGAACAATCGGTACTAGGTGGGAACAATTTTGAGATTAGGCTTTGGATTCTGTTCTATTTTATTTTTTTAATAAAAAGAAATAGTCTTTGAAGAAAACGTCGTGCTGCTCTCTTGTAATCTCACCTCTGCTCACACAGTTCTGTGCGGGTTCATTTCTGACCCACTTTCTTCATCTCCTTCACTTGTTTCCTTCAAGAGCAGTTTTAGCTTCCAACCTCACCCAGTACCTTGCTTAAATTGCTTTAATCTCCAAGTGCTTCTTATATTGATTTTAAACAGTTAAGCTGCCAATCAACTCCTCTCCTTGTGCAGCAGCCGAGGGCAGAGAGATTAAAACAACAAACAAATAAGGCTGAAGTGAAGAAGTGGGTTAGAATTTTCAAATGCATGTCACCAGCTACCAGCAGCTCCTCTGCACCTCTCCCACCAGAGGTGTAAGATTATTTGGAAGAGATGGGGCCTAGTTTTGCCACATTAATAACAGCCAGCATGTAATGAATGGTTGCTCTATGCTAGGAATCATTTGAAATACTGTACTCACTTAATCCTCGTAACATTCTCTGAGGTAAATACTGTAATGATGCTCTTTTAACAGAAGAGAAAACTGAGGCATAGAAAGGTTGCCTGTCCAAGGTTACACGGCTAGTCAATGCAGACCATGATGCTAATATCAGTTGGGCTCTAGGATAGAGATTAACAGCCAGCAAACTCTTAAGATGCTTTTGCATTGCCACGAAACTTCTACCTACTTGGAGCACAGAACAGAGCAGGATTTCTGTCTTCCAGGAAAATGGAGGGAAATCAGCAGTGGGAAAAACAGAGGTGAAAGTTGCATTACCCTTCAACTTTTGAAAAGCATTGGCTCCTGAATAAGTGTAAGCACAAAACATGACCATGGAGTTATCGAGGTGGTTAAAGGCACTTAAAATTTACAGGGACCTTAAAGTCCCTGTAAATAAACCTCACATATTATCCATCTACTGGGGCAGATAATGGTGGAGGAGGAAAAAGAGGCAATCATGTGATTGGAAGCTCTTTGTCCTTCAAGTGATGGCTCAAACCTCACTTCTTCCAGGAAGCCTTCCTTTGCCATCTCTGCTGCTTCTCATATCCTGCCACTTACTGTTGAACATTGCAAACAACTGGACCACTGTTTGTCTCCCTCACTATATCAGGGCTGAAAAATGACATCCTGAGAGTCAAATCTGGTCCACCACCTGTTTCATAAATCAAATTTTATTGGAACACAGCCATCACCATTTGTTTAAATATTGTCTATGGTTGTTCTACAGTAAGAACAGCAGAATTGAACATGAATCCGAGTCTCTGGCCTGTAAAATGCAAACTGTTCACTGCGTGTTCCTTTCCAGAAAATGTTTGCTGACTCCTATACTAGACTATGAAATTCTTTAGGGCAGAAGCTTGCCCTTCATTTCTAAATCTGTAGTAGCCAGCACGGTAGGGGTAGATAGGGTCATTCCGGCTAAAGCGTACATCTGCCATCCTTGCAACAGCATCATTTATTCTTGGCCTGGGGTAGATTCCTAAAATGACATGTTCCTGCTGGACAGAGAGGTGGAGGGAATGCTAGAATTCCCACTCAGCTCTTCTGTTACCCATTTTAGTGCACATCTCAACAATGGCACAGCAAATGAATGGCAGTTTGCAACTAAACTCAGGTCTGCTGAAACCATCGCGCAAGAACTAAGACACATAAAGAAGAGAGGGTTGAGGACAGGCAGAAGGAATGAAGTGGAGACAAAAGAAAAATTCACCACATGTGGGATGACTTGCCACTTTAATTTTCCTAGGAGGTGACATAACGTCTGTGACAGGTAGGTTATTTTGGTTCTTCATTAGGACTCTTATTAATATGGTGTTGGAAGTCTCTAACTGCACCTGCTGTGTCAGAGATCGTAAAGTGGTGTTTATAATGTCACATCTATCTTGGGAAGGACAAGATGGGAGCTGGTGTGAGGGTGGGCAAGCAACAGATTGGATGGTGGGTAGAAATTACCTGTACAATTTCCGTGCTCTGAGCTGGTAAGTAGCCCAGGGTGTTTGAATGAACACTCCATCCAAGCAATTGCTGGCAGGAGGGTCGTCCATCTTGAAAGATAACATTTTTGCCTGAGTTGCAGCACCAGGAAAGAGCTCCGCTGGTCTGAATGCTGCTGGTGCCAAAGCCAGCAATTTCCCCCCAAGTAGTGCCTAGGGAACAGTGCACAGTTTTCAATGGACTGGTTATGACCTGCAGAGAGGCCTAGGATTCAGGAGGGAGATATAACATTGCTGAAAAGAAGTGACCTATGATCCCTAATTTGTATGACTAAAAGATTGCCTGCAAGGGACAGGTGGAACTTGGTTTCATTGTTGTTCTCCAAGATCTTGCTGGATTGGGTTGCTTTGCAACTTGGATTAGAGAGCCCTGAATTCTGAGAGAGCCTGTGGTCCTCCTTAGCTGGTGAACAACTGAGAATCTGCTTCCTCCTCATAGGCTGAGGGTCATTAGAACTTCAAGTTTAAAGAGGTGCTAAAGGTCATAAAGTTTGTAGTTTTCACTGAACTACAAACTTCAATGAAGGAGCTCTGATAATTGATACTGAGCAGACTTAGCTTGAACGTCTCCCTTCTCGAAGAACTGAGATTTTCCTAAAGCTCACCTTGATCTCTTGAAACAAATTATTAGAAAGCCGTAGTCTGTCATACTCTTATTCTAAAACCAGGAAGCACATAATAGAGAGGGGTTAGCCACTGTGCACCCCTTATCTGATTTCAAAAACATTCCCCAGGTTATTGCAATACTGAATGTTCTGGTTTAAATCTAGTGTTAAGTTGTTGCTGTTGCTGGTTGTTTTTTTTAAATTACATTTGCAAAAATTTGTTCATTAATTTTGAAATTTTTTCTTCCAAGAGATTGCTCTGGAAAACAAACAGAAAAGGAAGCTGAATGGTTGCAGAGAAGATGATTATCCTCCAGCAGTGCCTGGCCAGCTTACACTGCTCACCTCCCAGGAACCCCTTCTCAGTGAGTATGACACTTTGAAAATGCAGAGCTAACTTTTTTGAGTTAAAACATTGAGCTTCTGGTTTTATTTTTACTTTTTCTCTCTAGTTTTGGCAAGACACCTTACTCTCTTAGCTATTCAAGAGATTTCCAAGCCATTTTATGGACAAAGGACATGGCATTTTGTTTAGACCAGAATTTTTTTCTGAAAAAGCCAAGCTGTAGGAAGTGGGTCATGCAGGGATCCAAGAAACCAGGAAGCCAAGGCTCTCACTTCCTGGGCGAGGAATACGTGAATGGCAGGCACAGCTGACCCTGGCTGGGTTGGAATGTGAGCCAAGACTTCCTTATGGTCATTATTTATCTTCTGCTAAAATTGAGCTCTTACCAAAAGTTTTTATTTTTAAAGGATGGTAACATCAGAAACATAGTCATTAGAAATTTGACAGTTTGTGTAGTGTCTGCATTTCCGTCTTTTGTTCCTTTTGCTATTTCCATCATTTTTTGAAATAAAATACTTCTCCACAATGTCTGTCTCAGATCTGTAGGGAGGAGATACAAAAGGGAATTATCCAACAGTGGAGTTGATATTAGTCAGGGCTGTGATCCTAGGAACTATGTGGCCACACAAACTCAGAGAGAGAAGAGGTAAGGACCCTGAAGTGGGCCATAGCAAAGCCACCTATACAGGGCTTTGGGAATCCTAAGCATGCCAGGCACAACTTATTCTACTGTCCAAAGCCTTACAGGCAGGGAGAGGTTGGGGAACCCTGCAAACACTATAGTCATCAATGGGCTGCTCCAAAGTCTCCCATTTTTATCTTAAAATTGTATGTGAATTGTAGCTTGTACTGCATAATACCACAATCCATACCATCTAAGACAGATTTGTTTTAATGCATTGTTATTTTGTCACTAAGAAAAAGACACTGCAAATTAAACCGTTGCACAGCATTGATTGTAAAACATTCTAATTTCAAAGGTGCTAAAACATGACTGTCTCAGAATCAATGAAAGATTGGATATTTTCTGCATTTAGTGTAAAAACATTATTTTCCTCTTCTCCTTCCAATTTTAAATAATTTTTGCTAAAAAAATATTGAGTCGTGTTTCTCCTTTGGTTTTCTGTGTCCGCTGGCACATCACCACAAACCTCTAGAATGACTCATAATCCCATTTAAGAAGCATAGTTTGAAAAACAATTAAAAATAAATTAAAGAAAAGGAACCATTAATTACACCTGAAATCTGTGGTATGAAGTATCATTTTTGGGGTTGGTTGAGTAAAGCAAAAGGCATAGAATCTTTTTCAGTTAAAACTCTTTAAACCCAAGAGAATTGAAATATGTTCAAACAAAATCTTGTGTACAAATTTACATAGCAGCATTATTTGTAATGGTTAAAAATTGAAAACAACCCAAATATCCATCAACTGCTGAGTGGATTAACAAAATGTGGCATGTTTGGGCTGGGATTGTGGTTTAGTGGTAGAGCGCTTGTCTAGCATGTGTGAGGCACTGAGTTCAATCTTTAGCACCACAGGAAAAAAAATAAAGATATCACGTCCATCTACAAACTAAAAATATATTGTTTAAAAGTGTAGCATATCCATACAATGAAATAATACCCATCCATAGAATGGAATGAAGTACTGGTACATGCTACAACACAGATACAGGATCCTCAGTGGAAGAGGCCATTCAAAAAGGACTTCAGATTATATGACTCCACTTATATGAAACATCCATAATAGACAAACCCATGGAGATAAAAAAGATTAGTAGTTATCAAGAGCAAGAGGAAGGAGGGAATGAGAATTCAGCAAAAGTTTTTATTTTTTATTTAATTTACCAAAAGTTTTTTTGGTAATTTACCAAAAGTTTTTTTTTACCAAGGGTTTCTCATCAGGATGATGCAAATACTCTGGAATTAAGTAGTGATGGTAATTGTACAGCATTGTGCATGTACTAAAAGTCACTGCATTGTGCACTTTAAGATGGTTAAAATGTGAATTTTTATGCTGATTTTATGTGAATTAAAAATGTGTAAAAATCTACCAAAAAATCCTCTGGTGTGCTTTTTGTTTGTTTGTATGTTTTTCTTGTTAGAAGCAGAAACATCTCTGTTGCACACAGGCTTGGGAAGATTGTCATTTCAGCCTACTTAGCTCTCCTTGGCTCCTACTCCAAAGAGGGACCCCTGAGGTCTTGCTGAAAATCCTGGGGCTTTGGGTAGCCAATATGAAATCAGTTGCCATAACCTCACCTCTCCAAGTGGGCTCTGTCTCCTCTGGTCTTTGCCAAGTGTATTGGAAAGCCCCAAGTCATATTTTCCCAGGAGCAGGTCCTCTGCATAGTGAGGAAAGTGGCTACTTCAACACATATCCCATCTCCTTGTCCTCCAGGTTCCAACTTCTACACTGGCAGCAAGATCTTCTCATGTTCCAGAGCCAAGGTTTATACCACCCCAGATCCATCAGGAAAGTCTAGCCATGAGGATAACAGAGAAATCTCATGCTCTACTGGATAAATTTCTCCCAACCTCCAACCCTGTCTGGAACAAGGCACATGAACACACGCTTCATCCACATGTGCAGGGTATGTGTTTTGCCCAGCCACAGGGCTGTGTTGGTCAGAGATGTCCAATCCAGCCTTAATAAGCCCAGCATCTCTCAAAAGATGAGCATGATACACTCTCATCCTTTTATTCACAGTGACTGCCCCATCACTTCAGTATTCCTGGTCCCATGGCTGACATTATTTCTGACTCTGACCCAGACAGGTTTCTTTCTCTGCCATTGGAAATCTCCCCTTCTGGTGACCCAATCCATTGGCTCTAGGGAGTAGTCGATATAGAAACAGCCAGGAGCACCAAGCTCCTTCTATAATCACCAAGAAGGAACCCACAGTGCTGATTTTTACTTCTTTCCTTCTGTATTTTTTTCTCTACTTGAAATAGCCTTCCCTCCTCATTTGGTCTAATTAACTTACTCATGTCTTAAGGTCTAGCTCAGATCCAGAAAGTGGAGGCCTGAGCATATGTGAAATGACTCATCCCAGCTCCTACTCTACACATATAATTATGCTAGATTAAATATAATAAAAGCAAGCACCACACAGCCACTGTCTTGCATAGAAAGGGAAATCTGCAAAGCCAGCATTGAAGGGGGATCCTGAGTTGGAACAACAAATAGAGACTCCATAAAAAGGTTATATATAGATATGAGTCATGGCTGAAAACAGTATCCTCAAAGAACCCCCCATGTAGGGAATGGGGACTATGCACCAGCTTCACTCCCGGGGGCATAAGTGGAACCATGTGACCAATCAGATTTGTTGGCCTGATCCTAATATGCCTATGGGATTTAACTGTCCATAAACTTTGGAGTGCTAAAACTCCAAAGTAAAGCATTAATATTAAGAGTAGGCCTCACATTTGTCAGATCTATAGGGATGTTTCTGTAAGACAGAATGTATAAAACAACAATGAACCCTTGCTGACCTGACATCCTAGTATACATTCTACAGGGAAACAAACCACAGTGAAGGGGAGTGGGTGTGTGAACCAAATGGAAGAATCCATGCCCTATAAATCGGACAAGCATACAGTGTAAAAGAGACTTCAAGTAAGTATGTTTAAAGTGGCAAAAAGAGACTGATGAAGGTAGAACATATAAAGGAAGAACAAACAAATATATAGAAAGAAGGATTTAAAATTATTTAAATAGAAATTCTAGAAATGTAGTTGCAAGCTGGGAGTGGTGGTGCATGCCTGTTCTTCCAGCCACTTGGAAGGCTGAGGCAGGAGGATGCAAGTTCAAAGCCAGCCTCAGCAACTTAACGAGGTCCTGAGCCACTTAGCCAGACCTTGTCTCAAAAACAAAACAAAACAAAACAAAACAAAAAACAGAAACAGGCTGGGGATGTGGCTTAGTGGTTATGTGAGTTCAATCTCCAGTAACAAAACACACACACACACACACACACACACACACACATACACACACACACTAAAAATAAACAAAAAATAATGTAGTTGCAGACATTAAAAATCATCAAATGAATATTACAGATGATTAATAGAGAAGAAAATTAGTGAGCTGGAATACAGCTCTGAGAAAGTCATCCAGAATATAGACTACTGATACAAGATTAAAAATGAAATTATACCTAGAGAATAGAATAGGAAAATCTAGCACATATCTGTTAGAATCAGAATGGTATTCATAGAGAAATGAATAATTTCCATTATCCATATAACGACCTATCGAGTCCTAGGCAAGCCAACTAAAAACAAGCTCATTCCTGAAATATGTCAGTATGACAGAATATCTAAGACAAATTGATAGAAGCTACCAAAAAGGACAGAGAGATCAATAAGAAAGGGATGATTATTCACCTGACTACTGGCAACCAAGCATCCTATACAAAGGTTAATCTATCACTTAGAAGGAAGATTAAAATGAAAGCACTTTCAGATAGAAACAAAAAGAAGACTCAGTTGTCTGCTCACTCGTCTCTCCAAAAGAACTAGTAAATGAAAAACTGGAGCGAGAAACTGAACATAAACGGAAAGTATGGGATATAAGAAGTAATTTTGACTAAGTAGCATAAAATAAATACAGCTGATACTGGTAGGTATAAACTTTAAATATATACATACGTATATATGTATCTGTGCACACATATGAACATCCACTAACAGAGGAATTAAAATGATATGGAGGGGCTGGGATTGTAGCTCAGCGGTAGAGCGCTTGCCTCGTATGCGTGAGGCCCTGGGTTCGATCCTCAGCACCACATACAAAGCAATAAAATAAAGACATTGTGTCCATCTATAACTAAAAAATATTAAAAAAAATGATATGGAAAAAATACTTGCCAATCACATGGAAGACAGGAGAAGGAAATTTCATAGTGAAAGACTCTATGCATCTCACAGTATTCATACAGAAAGTAGAAACACTGATTAATTTTAAATCATTTTAAATATAGCATGCATGTTTGAATTGAAGAGTATTCTCTGAATTAATCCAAATGGAATGTATAATTTCCAATTAAGAAGAGGAAATAAAGATAACACTATAAATCTAGTAGAAGGCAGGAAAGGAGATAAAATGAAATCAAGATAAGGCACAGTAATGGATTGCTATTTAGCAATGTAAATGAATTTGTAGATCTGCGGGCATTAACATGAGCACATCACAAGAGCATAACATTCAGACTAAAAGAGAAAGTTCACAGGGTGTCTCTATGGTATTAACATATTGCCTTTTTTAATGCATTAAATCATGCTATCATGCTATGTGAGGTTTGTGGATATGTAAAAGTACAAAAAAATGTGATTGCAAACTTCTAACATTACTAAGATAAGAATTGCTTCTGTTGATATAAGAAGTTTAGAATTGAAAACACTCATAAAGAGGTTTTCTATTATGATGGTGATCGCTAATTCTGTGTAAGTTTGGAAGTATTTATGAAACAAATGTTGACATTAGTTAAATCCAGTCAGAGGGAATGTTTCATTATACTGTGTTATTCTTCTACCTTACCCTACTCCAAAATTGAAATACTCTCTGTCTAGACAGAGGATTCAGTCCAGGCTGACTCTCACCCAAGGAGACATCTCAGGCTCTGGATGTCTGAGCACATCTGATACATCTCTCCTGTGCTCTTATAGCTCTATACCCTTCCCTACCACAGCATCTATTACCTGAAGGCTTAGGTGGCTAGGAGCTCAGCCTTGAGACAGATGTTTGGGTCCATGGGATTAACAGAGATCAAGTACTTCAGTAAAATCCTCTATGGGATGAATTGAAGCAAAATAAGGAGAGGAAAAAACCAAGCACAGGTGTGGTCTGAGGCATAGCCTACCCTTAACATGATCCACAGGGACAGGACACACTGTTGGGGTAAAATAGCTATCTTTGGTACCTCAGTATCCATTTGGCTGACCCCTCATGGAGTTAAGTGGCCCTGGGCATCCAAGTGCAGATCTTCCATGAAGGGACTGAGAGTAGCCTCTAAACTTAATTGAACAGTCACACTCACAGCAGCTAGACCTAGGTGCACCCACATTGTGATGGGTGGGGCCCCAAACGGTGTCTCCCACTTCTGTATCATCTGTATGCATTGATTTCCTCTCTACCTTCCCAAACCATGAGATATTTAAATCAGGGACTTGGGTGGGCAACTCAAGCTTGCCCAGATCCTACTTAGCTTCCTGACCTCCAGACCTAGCATAATACCTCCTATCAGGAACTTTAATGACCTGAAAATCACCTGCAATAAAATGATCCAACAATGCCAAAGACAATGTCAATAGGAAAAAGATCAAAAGATCATTCCTGTTTTTGCATTTCTGAATTCATTGGTAGGATGTTGACTTATTGACATCCTAGTAGAGATATATGTGTGCATGTGTCCATTAATCAAGCATTTAACAACTACTATGCACCAGGCCCTGGAGCTGTGCCTATTATGCTCATGATATCAAGGAGATGACACTATACTTAAATGAGCAGACATCTGATTGCTCTCAACTATGTATTAAGAGTTCAGCTTCCAGGACCTGTGGGAGACATCATGCTGAATTAATTGACTCTACCTGCCTATGGGCCATAAGGGGAAGAAAGGGAAACAAGTGCACATTTTTTAAAAACATTATATTTCAGCAAGTGATTGTAAGTACAATAAATCAGGTTCAATAATGGCATATATGTTGAGAACGATATACAATTCTTTCATTCAATTATTCATATGTTCATTTCCTCTTTGAGTGAATATTTAATAAAAAGTTATTGTATACAAAGTACTGTGGAGAACTGGGTATAGAGTGTTGAACAAGACAGTAAGGCTCATAAATTTACCACTAACAGGATAGAAAAAAAAGCAAACATCATAGAGTTACTCATTCATAAATATATAATGACAAATTGCAGGAACTCTTTGAATGAAGGAGACCAAGTACCATAGGGCAAGGTAATGGAGGGGACCCTGATTTGCATTTGAGAGTCATGGAAAGCCTTCCAGACTTGACTTTTTTATTTGTTATGAATAAAAATTAGGATAAGAAAGTACAGGGTGAGGAAAAGAGTGTTGCAGAGGTGGGAAAAAGAATTCCACAATGTCTGATGCTGGTTGATTGGACAATGGTGGTCAGGATCAGAGAATGGGTTGGTTTGCAGGCTTTGTAAAGATTGTATTTCATTCCAAATACAAGGGGATGCTGCAAGGAAGTTTAAACAGAGGAGTGACATGATTTTGTTTTTGAACACATTAGTCTACTGAAGTGGAGGCTGAGTTGGAGGAAAATAAGGCTGGGTTGAAAGGAAAGATAAAGTGTCATTCAGTAGTCACCTGACAGTGTCTTTTGATAGACATGACAGGTTCACTGTGTATGTTAGGGTTAAGCTGGGAGATAAATTATATATGAGGGGTGAAGGAGGGAAAGATGTGAGAAAGATATGCTAAATTTTGGGCTGAAAAAGTAGGTAGATTTTTTTTTAAACTATTTTTTTTTTTGTGGTGCTGGGGATTAGAACCCAGGGCCTTGCGCATGCAAGGCAAACACTCTACCAAATGAGTTATATCCCCAACCCTTTTTTTAAACTATTAACTAAGATGGGGAAAGAACGAAGAAGAGATTATTTCTGACCAAGAGAATCCAGGAAGGTCCCTATGAGTAGATAATATCTGGACAGGGGTTAGGAGGGAAGATATTTCAAAAGATTAATCTAGGAGGACTTGGGGTGTCCTAGATAGAGAGAACAAAGTGAACAAAGTTTGGTAATGCAGAAGGATATGGTTCAGAACATGGCAGGAAAGAGCACGACACTGGGTATGTCGGGTGGCCCAATGTGGAGATGTCATCATTAGGATACAAGATGGAAGAGGTAAGCAGACATGGGAATTGCAGCATGTGAAGTTAGTCCTGTAAAAAAAGTAATTGTTGGAGATTTTCAGGCAGTGGAATACCATGTTCAGACCTGTTTTTTTCTTTTTCTATTTCTTTTTTTTTTTTTAATAAAATTCTCCAGAATTTTGGGAGCTGTGTAAGGGAGAAAAAATAGTTGGTGTTGGAGAAAGAGACATTTTGGGAAAATTGAAATATATGCAATCTTATTTTAGCATCCCTAACAGATCAGTTTAAGAATATGAGCATGCATTATGTATAATTTGGGTTGTTTTTAAAAGGATCATGTTTGTTATATATAGAACTGTGAAGGCCTGGGCGACTCTTGGAATAGATTTTATTTGCCCATTAGCTTGGAGATGGAGGTGTAGTGGCTGTGCCTTGGTCAACAATGTTGCCTTCTCACATCTCACCATTTCCAACATGACTTTTTATATCCCTTTTATAATTAAAAAAGGCAATGCCTGTTTTATTTTTGTTTTTGGATGCCATGCTGTACTGCCCACTAAAGTGTTCTTTGAACCAAAAAGCAAAATAAAGAAAAATAAAACTGGGAAAAAGTGGGACAGCTTACACTATTCATGGTGTGGAATTATAAGAAATATATATATATATGTGTGTGTGTGTGTGTGTGTGCGCGCGTGTGTGTGTCCAAGCACGTGTATGTTCGTTTTTATGCTTTCTTTTGTATTTCAGATATATTTTTTTAATCAAAGCAGATTTCTTTCCCAGAATTTAGTAAATTTGTTCTGTTAAGAGTCAGATAATAAATATTTTAGGTTTCATGGGCTATATGGTCTCTGTCACCACCACTCAACTCCGCTGTGTACAAAAGCAGCCATAGACAGTATGTAAACAAATGATTATCACTGTGTTGCCATAAAACCATAATTCTATTTACAAAGACAGGTGGTATGCCAGTTTGTTGACCCTTGTCTGAGACCCTGAAATCTAATATAATCAGGGTTTTGTTGTTACTCATAAAGTGTCTGTATCTGATTTTGTATACAAAACAGTTCACAGAGCATGCTCTTAACAAGCATTGCTCGGTTAAATTTATTTGTATTCAGTAGAGTCAGTACTCAATACAGGTGAACTCCAGGTACTGCAGCCTTTCATCTGAAAGTCATGAATATTTGCTTCCCAAAGCTAACTTAGTTTTGTGTTCCCCAATTTTAATTTGCCTGGGTATTTGTTTTTAAACTTTTTATATGATGACTGATACAGTGCCCCCATCAGATAAGAGAAGAGGAAAGATGGATGCAAGAGGAGAAAGAGGAACATGAGAATAAAGAGGAAGATGTGCTGAGTGAAGGGAGAGTGAGGGTCCACATTTTGTTTTCTTTGGTAGAACTCATGGTCCAGGCTCTGTACCAAAACATTGCAAATATTATTTACTTCCCTCACGAGACCTCTGGAACTATGATCACCTTTTGAATATTAACAAGAAGACATTTCAGTTAAGTTTCTTTATAAGCAGATGCCAGTACAAACACTGGAATGCAAATAGTTTGCTGGAGAGGCGATCCCAGAAAACCAAGTGACAGCATGAGCAAGCTGTCCAGGAGAAGGAGGCAGGTCAATAATGGAGGTGCTGCTGTGGAGGTAACCTACTCCGCATCTCTCTGGGGACCATCAAGAGGCTGCAGAGCGTGCATCATAGCTGTGCTGCTGAGGATCAAGGAAGCTGGAGTATTTGGTTGTCAGTTCTCATTTCCTGTTGGTTAAGTTTGTTCCTCGGTCATTATTAACCCTTGGGATCTTTCATCCTGCCGGTATGTGGGCTGATACCATTGCTGAAGATGGAGAAAAACTTTGGAGAGGATGAACAGATGCTGGAGGTAGGAGGCTGATGATGTCTTCTGAACCTTCAGATGACTTCTGGCATAGGCCATGGGGATACGAGTGGGACAGTGTATGCTATAGACACTGAGGGCAAAGTCTCTAATGCTTGATGCATTTTTTTTCTGACTAGTGCTTATTTTTTATTCCTCTGTTATCTTTACTCAGCACCATTTTCTGTCCTGGAGCCAAAGAGAAGACTGGAAGCCACCTTTAGGAAGGTGCATTAACTGATCATTCTAACTTTTCCAGGAGGTCTCTTATCTCTGTATGTCAGAGCCCAGCTGGGTTCCATCCACCTGTAGTGGTACATTTTAGGAGGAAAGAATTCAGAGCTAAATAGCCACAATCCACTAGGTCATTCCCAGTCTGTTTAACTTCATGGAATATAAATGCAAAGTTTTCTAAGTAGAAATGTCATTAGGTATTCTTGTTCACAGGTAAAACAATGGTTATTTTAATAGCATGGAAGGGATGCTTTGTAGAAACTTGGAGGTAGAAACCCGAGAATTGAGAGATAGTATTTAGAAAAAATTTTAAGTGGTTCATAAAATGTTAACTACTATCAATACTATTGTTGTTGTTTTTCATGACTATAATATTTTAACATACCCTCTCCTTCCCTGCTTTAAATTCATCTCCCAGAGTTGGAGTCAGTGGGGACTGATTTATTTAAAGCACAAGGACTAACATATGGGAAAGGCAGGAGAGTTAGTTTCCATTTCCTCCAGAGGACTGATCCACAACTAAGTGGGGAGAAGCTCCAAAATCATGATCAAACGCAGCAAAGAAACAACTCTCTAACAGCATTCTTTACACCCAAAGCCATACCACCTTGCAAAACAGCAAGCTCCTCCCAAAGGAGAAGCTGGCTTGCTGAAGTCAGAATGTTAGGTGAAGACAGAAGAGATGCTCCTTGAAATAGCTCTGTCTGGAGACTGATAGCCTGGGCTCAATCTTGGCTCTGTCACTGTTATCTGCCCTGAGATTTAGTTCTCTGATCTGTAAAATGGGGATGCTGATAAGTGTGTTTCTGTGGTAGAGCAAAATGGGAACTTTAGCAGCTTAAGAGCTGGCAGGCTGTGGTTTTGCATGCTGACACAGCAGCTCTGCATACTGACATTCAACCATAGAGGCTTGCAGTGGCTAACAGGTGTCTTATAGATAACCACAGTAACAGATGCAGTAATGGGGATAGAACAATCCCCCTGTAGACTTAACACAATAAAAGTCCCTGAGCTGTATGAGCTGAGTCTCTTGGCTTTTAAGAAGCTTGCACCCACATAAGGAATGTAGAATGTACACTCCAATAAAATTGCATCAACTCCCTTGCCTTGATGTACCCCAGACTTGTTATATATAAAACTAAAAGTCCTGCCATGCTTGGGGCTCAGACTTTGGGAATTATCCCTCTGGGCCATGGTGCCACTAATAAAGTATTGCTTCTAGATCTCAGTGTCCTGACCCTCATTTCCCACTACATTTGCATAGGTCTGCATTGTGTATTTCCTGACATGATGTATGTAAAATGCCTCACCATATTTTTTCAATTTATGTGCTGTTGCTTTTGTTGTCAAGGAGCTTACAAGATGCCTTGTGTGAAATTCTCTCAGCAAACACATACTGACCACTGTATGTCTTAGGCTTGAGGCAGACTCTGAAACACAGAAAAGGCTACAGCAGGTACTTTCGCACAAGGATCTTCCAGGGTGCAGAGATTGTGTTCAAGGATTACCTAAGGATTAATCAGTCCAGGGAGACCTTTGAGCCTGGGTCTCAGGAGATAGTACATCTGACTGAAGCCCAGCAACTCTGCCTAGGTCAGGGTTTTGGTCTTCTGGTAATGGAAACAGGACAGCCATATGAACTTCTGCCTTCTTGCTGGGTTAACAGGCAGGCAAAGTAAACTTCCCGGGAAAACAAGTCCCATGTGTTTGTCCACAACAATAAAAAGTGAATGCTAAAATCAACCTTATAGGTTAAAAAAAAAAATCCCCCAAATTTTGTTTGTCAGCATACATGGAGTTTAGCTCTTCTTAAGTTCATGAAAACAGAAGCTGAATGGAGGCTGCAAAGAACTATTTAATGTTTTAACATTTACTAAAATATTAGGCATTGCCTTAGATACTTTATGTGCATTGTAGTATTTAATCTGCACATTTACGTTACAGAATAGATACTACTGCTGTCATGGTCACCATTTTATAGAGAAGAAATTGGAACTTGATGAGATTAAATGACCTACCTGGGGTCACAGGGTACGCTGGTGGGGAGACTTACAGGCTGAATAAAGGATTGTTGGGGAAATATCCATTTGCTAACTTTTTCCTCTAAGCCAGATACAGTGCTGGCAGCCGCTTTGGGGGTTTTGAGGGAACAGCTGTGCATCCTGGCCCTGAGATCTGCTGCTGACTAGCTTGTGCCCTCTGTGCCTCC
The DNA here is from genome assembly GCA_028644305.1 of Xerus rutilus. NCBI lineage: Eukaryota > Metazoa > Chordata > Mammalia > Rodentia > Sciuridae > Xerus > Xerus rutilus. The sequence continues at coordinate 169,512,282 of CM053399.1, forward strand.
CCATCTGTAACCTGGAATCACACCTGTCTACAAAATTGCTCTGAGATGAATAATATAAAGTGGGAAATGAGAACAGAGGTGGCAGTTGCCATGGAAATGTGGGAGTCTTTGTACAGTCAATTCTGAGTGGTGAAAGGGGTCACTCTCCCGTGGCACCATGAGAGTGGGAAGATCACAAGCAGGATCCCTTCTTCAAAGGCAGTAGTCAGGTGAGTTGACCCAGGTGGGGGCACAGAAATGTCTGGCATTCCTAGGCCCACATTGGATGTTATCTTGGACAAGTCATTTAACCTCTCTTGAGTTCAACTCCCTTTTAATTAACGAAGTCAACTTTGTAGGACTGCTGTAAATATTAAATGAATTAAGTGTCAGATATTAAGTAAAATATTTTAGGTAATTACTACTATCTGACTCTCTAACCTTGGATTTCTCCTTCATGTCTCTATCGAGGTTTATGCAACATGATCAATGGGCCACAACGTGGATGTTTTCCGGAGTTGGAAGCTGAGTCAAGGTGAGAATAAGCTGTCTGGGCCAACTTCAGCTAGGTCTGACTTTGTGGAAAGTCAAATAAACAACTGTACTTCAAATCTCCACAGGGAGAAGCATGTGTAGGGGTTATTCTTGCTCTGCCAACTATTGGTTTTCTTTCCTGCACATTTGAAAAAGTCTATTTCACTGGTGAAACAAAGCCCATTGTTGTCTAACATGGAAGCAGGTGTAGGAGGCTTCTGTTCTCCTCTCCCTCATGATTGATGCTCATCCAGGCCTGCCAATGAGAAAGCAGTTGCATGTTAGAAAGTTGCCAGCTGAACCATATTGATATTTAGGGCCTTCCAGAATAACCCAGACCCAGACATGTCAGCAGGAAATGCTCTGCAAATAAATCTGAACACAGGCAGGGAAGAGGACTCCTAGGTTTTATGGTGGAGATGCTCTGTGCTATTTGACAGTTTTAAATGCACTGGCTGGTGTTTGACACCTGTCAGATCCTTCACATTTCTATTCAACTATCCCCCTCCACCTTTCTCTCCCAAAGAACCCACAAAAAGGACTTGCAAATATAAAATCAATGAGCTTCTAGCAGATGAATCCTGCATAAAATGAAATCATGGGATACAGGATGACGGAACCCAATCCAGTCTGTGGTTAGGAAGGCCTTTGAGGCAGTGATGTTGGAGTTAGGGCATGGATGGTGGGGAGTTGTCTGCTCAGCTGTCTCTAGAGGATTGCCTGGCACTCTCTCAGCTCCAAAGTGAAAATTTCAGTGAACAGAATTAGCACTTCAGCTTGAGGGTGGTGTTCAACTCTATCTCTTAACCCCACCAAGGGATCAGGTTGAAGTCAGAACATGCAGCTCCACTGAGAATCATGTGGAAGAAGTTAAACTAACTTGTAGTTCTCAGAAGGGGGGGGGAGGTGGAGAAAAGAGAAAGAATATTTTTTCCCAAATTGAAGAATAGCTGGTACTTGAGAGTTACTCACTACCTTGGGTTCCGTGGGTCCAAGGAAATTTGACTTTCATGGCTTCATCTTGAATTAGGTATGGTAGGCCATCCTATTTCCATGATATAGAAGAACCATGGTACAGAGGCTGAGGAGCTTCGCAAGGTCCTAAGAAGCTAGCAAGATGGAGAAGCAGGTTCTGAATTCTAAGACTTTGTGTCTTTAATTCTTGTTTATCTATTTATGTTTATTTGATATTTACTATGTTCTAATAGCTATTGTTCTGCAAAAGGAGTCTGTGTTCAAAGAATTTGGAAAAATCAAACTACTATCTTTAGGAGATTTTTAAAATCATATTTCATTTTTAAGAAAGCCCTTGAAGCACAGTATTTTTTAAAATATTACCTTCTAGTGTAAGAATGCTAAATTGCTTTACTTACTCCTTATGCATTTGAAAATTATAAGTCAAATACCTATTCTAAGGTATAATGGAATGTAAGAGCAGCTAGAAATCAAAAGTCTGCTTTAAATCCAACCTCTGTTGAGTGATCTTAGGCAAATCACCTATTTTCAGGACACTGGCTTCCTATTTAATTAACTATAAAATGATGGGATTAGGCTAAATGAGGTTAAAGTTTCCTCTTGCTTTGATAGTCACTAATTTTATTTCCATTCCCTCTGCTATGAAAGGTATAGATAAGAAGAAACATAGCCCCTTACTTCAAAGAATTTACACTTCACTTCATTTGCAAACAGAGAATGTGTGTGCACACACACACACATATTACTCAGGATCATAAATGTGTGATTATGTAGTCCCAATTATATACAACCTTGATCATCTCAAGGTGAGACTGAGGATAATGTTGTCTGATTATTCTAAGAGAGAGCACAGCAATGTGGAAAAGTTAAATGGTTTCCACAAGGTCATGCTATATTTAATTGCAATTGCTATTTCTGCATGTGTCCATGGAAGTTTGGAGTCTCAACATGTTAACCTACTCTTTAGAATAAAATTTATGCTGTTAGGAAAAAATGCAAAATGGACAAAATACGAACTAATATTTGCATAACAGTTTATAGTTTACAAAGAGCTTTCCTGGGACATATTTCACTCATTCTACATGAGCTGACGTGTATACTACAATGGCTACTGTCTCTGCATAGACTGGAAAGCTATAGTTCAGAGAGATTATGCTGCTTGTTTTAGGCTACTAAGTGAATGGCTGCTTCTGATCCACTCCATAACTGGCCATTTCCATTGCTCTGCCTGCACTGATCTAGCACAAGCGCTGTATTCCTAGACCTGTAAGTGAAACAGGGATACCTAGAGAAGGATTCCTTTCCATAGGAATTCCAACATCACAAAGCAGAATGGGAGAAAATGTGTCCCCTCCACTACCTTTTATCTTTATCATCTGAATATTCTCATTCCCAATTTTCTTTTGGCATTTAGGATATTAAAAATGCAAACTGAATAAATGATGTTGAAGGGATAACATATCCTAGCCAATATTTGGAAACTCACTTACTGGGCATTTGTACCTTGATGGCAGGACATAAACTATACCAACACCTTATCTACTACCTTGATCCTTCTACCCTGAGTTTCCTGGACAATATTGTTCTCATAAAACTATATGTAAGTTAGACTATTGCACAGAAGAGAACATAGCTGAAGGTAAAAAATTCCCTGTTCCTCTCACATATGGGTAGTAGAATATTGGTTGACTTACTACTTTGAACCTCAATTTCCTAATCTATAAATTGATATATCTATCATTTGACCTACTGATAATTGATTGCTATTAAAAATATAAAACAAACACTTGAATGTGTATATGAATCTTCCATGAGGGATGCACCCATGAGTAATGATTGCTTTAAGTGTGATTAATATATGGATAGTATTTGACAAAAATGTTTGTACAAAAGCTCAGTTTTTGGTGTCACCAGATAAGGAAAAAAAAGCATTGCTGAAGAGAAAAGTACTAAAGCACAGCCATGGCTTTGTTCTACAGAATTCTCCTTTGTTGTTGTGTTTTTGAAGTAGAATTTGACCTGTATTCAAGAGATAATATGGCTGGTGGGTGTTGGAGTCAGGATATGCAGAAGACAACGGAAAGCGGAGGAGAGTGATGTGAGGGAGGACGGGAAGCAGTACCCAAGAGAGGGTGGGCAGATCGGCCTGCAGGTGAATCACATCCTTTCCCCAAGGACTTCCATGCCACATCTGGGTAAACACACATTGTTAGTTGTCAAGGCCATGTGCTTCCCTTACCTTGTCTAGTGCCTGTCAGTCACAGCGTCTGAGCTCTGACAAAAAGGAAGAGTTTAGTGACATGTCAGCTCTTATATACAAGCATCTGTAAGCAATGTGACAGCAGCCGGAGGCAGGGCTCAGTGAGCACTCTCCAACTGGGACAAGATTCCAAATCCCTGCATGAAAATAATGCTGATGTTTTTCAATAGTGTTTGGATTTTACTACTTCTGTTATTTCCAAGGGGAAAGTTCCATCCAACTTTGACATTTTACAAAATAGCACATAGAGATTTTGGAATGGACCTAAACTTCAATAGATGATCTTGGGCAAGTCATTGTACTTTTCTGAATGTGTTTTCTTTTTTCTTTTGTTTTTTCTCTCTCCCTCTCCCCCCTCTCTCTCTCTCTCTTTCTTTCTTTCTTTTTATTTCTTTCTCCTTCCTTCCTTCCTTCCTTCCTTTATCTTTCTTTCTTTCTTTCTTTCTTTCTTTCTTTCTTTCTTTCTTTCTTTCTTTCTTCTTTCAAAAATAATCCTCTCTTACTTATTTCAATGAGTAGTTATACTTTAGAGTTGATCTATCGCTAATGTCAACTAGTAAGTCAGTGTCTGAGTCAACCTTTAAACTTAAGAATTTTGGCTGTTGGTTTAGTAGGTTTTTTCAGTTTCCTTCAAGGGCAAGTATGAATGAAGCAGAAATCTCAGGGTACAGAAGAGACTATACTTTTTGTCCAAATTGTAGAGATAGATATATTTTGATGGCTACCTTCTATGCCCACAAGATAAATTGAACTGAAAAGTTTTATGTCAAATTGACTACTTAAAGTTAGGCAATGTTACCCACAACACAAAGGTAAACTGAAAAGCACAAGCATCCACCTGCTGCTGCAGGTTGTCATTTCCACATTGCTACATAATTGGGGGAGGAGAGAGGACACAGACATAGTCTTAGGATCAAGAAGACTACAGCACAGCCCCTGCTGCCATGTGTTCCATATCTGAAGAACTTCCAAATTAATGCTTCTTGGATTGTCCATGCAGAACAGAAGAGATATATATATATATATTTTTATCACAGACAATCTTTTTTTGTAGGGGGAGAGGAAATACAATTAAAGTGAAGTGAAAAATGAAATATAAATGGGAATACAAAATACAAGGATGATAGCATTGTATTAGATTTGACAGAAAAAAATTACTTTGTCAAATTGATACAAAAGTTTAAAGCACCTTTCTCTAAATTTCCATGCTTGTTTTGCCAAGGTTACCAACTGTTTGTGGAGCAGTACCAGTCTGTGGTCACACTTTGAACAGGACTGCTGGGTATCACTGCAGACAAGAAGCTCCTAGCAAACATTCTGGACTGGAGCTCAGGAGGAACAGGTGTGAGCAGTTACATGATCATTAATATGCTATATGATTTACACAAGTGTGTTTTTTGTCTGATCCCTCCTTCTGGACTGCAATCTCCATGCAGGGAGGTAGCTACACACACACACACACACACACACACACACACACACACACACACACACATACTTTCGGGCCTGTGGATGTAGATCAGTGGTAAAATGCTTGCCTAGCATGTGTCAGGCCCTGGGTTTGATCCTCAGCACCACATAAATAGAAACAAAGAAACTAAAGGCATTAAAAAAATACAATAACATTTAAAAAAAAAAAGATAAAACATTTGTTTAAAATGCAAAGATTGAGAGCTTCACACTTTCAAACTGTTTCTAGAAGGATTTATGTATGCATTTTACAGAAGAAAAATGTGAACATAGAAGGATGATGATAATGTTAAAAAAAATGAAAAAATTTCAGTCAGTTCAGTAACTGATAAAATACCAGCAAAGCTAACTAAACTTTGATTGTAAAACTAATTATGATTTTGTGAATAGTGAAAAATAAACAATAAGTGCCATGATAGGGACTGGTGTTCAGTGGCAAATCATCTGTTCTAAAATATTTATTACATTTATGAATTGTTAAAATTTGGAATACCTTTAGAAATGGTTAAAATTTAAGATCACTTTTTCATGTGGAAAAAAATTAAGAGAAACCACTAAAATTTAGACATATAACTCAGAATTCTTAAAATTTCAGAAGAGAATAATGGTTTTAAAAAATCCATACCAGAGCAATTAAGAAAAAAAGGAAAAAGTTGTTAGAAATAACTTTAAATATATCTGCAATTTCACTTAGTTTAAATGAATAAATCTTGTCATTATAAGATAAAGTATCAGACTGGATTTTGAAAATCCAGTTATAAAGGTTCTAAAAAAAACACTTAAAAATCACATAAGTTTGGAAAATAAAGGAAAGAAACATGACATATTAAACTGATGGCAAAGAATGAGGCAATAATGCATACCCAAAACAGTATCTGGATCAAAAACATTACTGGTGCTAAAGGAGTACATCACTCAACACAATAAAAATACCCAGCAAGCCAAAAAATAAAGACTTTGGATGCACTTAGCAATATATCCTCATAATAGAAAAGCAAAACTTATATTATTATTTTAAAATTGACAAACAACTTAACCATTATTGGAAGTTTTTCTTTTTTCTCCTTTTTTTTGTACCAAGAATTGAACCCAGGGGCATTTAACCACTGAGCCACATCCCCAGCCCTTTTTCAAATAGTTTTTATTTTGAAATAGAGTCTTTTTATGTTGCTTAGGGTCACGCTAAGTTGTTGAGGCTGGCTTTCAACTTGCACTCCTCCTGTCTTAGCCTCCTGAGCCACTGGGATTATAGTGTACACCAAGGAACCTGGCATTATAATGTGATTTTAAAACATCATTATCAGAAACTGATAGATTAAGTAGAAATAAATGGTCAGCAGAATTAATGAAGTTCATTATATATCTATTTGTACCTATATGAGTACATATAAATATGCTGTATTCAAAAGTGGTAAATACAATTTCTCTAAAACACACAAAGTACACACATATATAAAACATATACAGATATACATATACATTTATGGCCATAAAGAAAGTATAAAATATTTCAAAGAACTGATATTGAATAGACTACATTTTCTTTCTGTAATAGAATTAATTTAGATCTTGACAATAAAACATTTTAAGTGCTTGGTTACTTTCCACTTGATAACTATGATAAAGGAAGAGAAATACTTTTTAAGGTAGTCATTTTCTCATTGACTGAACATTGGAATCATATGGGGAACAGAGCTATAATAAACACTGATGCCCAGCTCTCGCTCCCAGGGATTCTGGGGAAATTAGCCTCTGGGGTGTTTCTCCTGGGTTTTGAGAGTTTTGAAAGCTCTCCAGGTAATTTTAATGTGCAGCCAAAGCTGAGTACCACTGAACCAAGGTCTGGCAATATTTCTATCCTGTAAGTGTTACAGCCTTTAAAGATGGGATCACAAAGACAAATGATTTTGCTTTTGTCCAAGAGTTATTGACAAGATACCATCTCCACTGAAGGCCAAGTGGCTGTGAAGCAATCCCCCCACAGCAGCTGTCAGAGTGTCTTCAGTCACCGCAACCAGATTCCTCCATCTGTCCCTCATCGCCTCGGTTTACAATCATGCACACATCTTAATTGACCCTTACACAGAAAGCATTTGACAGTGAGCTACTGTGGGCTCCATGTGTAAAGGAGTCTGAGTCAATCATTTTGCTCATCCTCTCATGGAGAATGAAAGCAGCAGAACACATGAAAGCATCTCTTTTAGGTCTAGTCACAAGGCCAGATGCGACCAGGGATGAAGTTCTCCCTGAAAATGAATGAATCCAAATGTTCTGGAGATGGCCAAAAGCAAAGATTAATGACTGAGATTTTCAGTAATAGAATTCTATATGGTTTGATTAATTGAAAGTAATAAAACAAAAGTGTAGGAATACATAGTCTTTGAAATTAGACAGATTGGGAACAAGTCCCAGTTTACTTAATTATTAGGTATGTGACCAGAAGCCCATTATTTATTTGTAAAATTCCTGACATTTAAATGAGATGATGTAGATAAAGTGCTTAGCTTAGTATCTGACACATAATAATTGTGTGGCACATAGTATCCATTATTATTATTGTTATTTTTCAGTAATTTTCCAAAAATACATACCAAATGGGTCATGCTGGCTGTCAGTTTTTGGAAGCAAATGCATCTTTCTTCCATTTGAAGGATTATAAGATAGGCCAGGAGCAATGAGAAATCACTTAGAAAGTGAAAAACATAAAAATATTAAGTCCAGACTTTCAGCCTCAAAATACCTCAATAACACCTATGTTCAGGTTTTTATGGGCAGGGATTTTCCTTTAAAAGGGGTCATTCTACCTGGAAAAGAGAATAAAATTTCAGCATAGTGATTAGTAGATGTTCCTTTTTTCATACCATTAACCCAACAAATGGAACCAAAAACATTGAAACTTACTGTGGCCTAGGGCATTGAAGCAGAAAGCCAAATATCTTGTCATTTACTTCCTGGAATTTATATCCCCAATCCTAACAAGATGTGGGCAGAAACTAATACATTCTGCCATCTCCCTCTCTAACACTGCAACCTGGATACTGAGATGTCATGAGTTATAGGTTTTAATGTGGGCCTACCATGTCACTTTCTTTTCTGATATATCATCCATTTATAAGACTTTGTTCTAAGTCTTCCTTCCTAGTCATCGTATTCAAAGTTTTCTCTTTCCTCACTCATAAATGCACAGGACCTGCTGATCTCTGCTCTGTGGGAAGGCTTCTCTCTCCTGTAGTCATACTTCTTCATTGTGCAATAAGTGTGTGTTGAGTACCCACTATGTGCATTGCATTCTGTATTAGGGACAAGGGAAGCAAGGTAAAGTCCCTGATCTCAAGGCAGAATTCACACTGCCAAAAGAAAGCTAAGTGGGAGAATGTTGGAAACAGGCTCTGCTGGGAATGCAGAAAACAGGAACCCAACACTAACTTGAGGAAAAGAGGCTTCCCCAGAACAGATCAGGCTGGCTTTGAGCTGAAGGATAGGTAAGAGCCAATCTTGGGTAGAGAAGGAGGAAGAGCATTCCCAGCAGAAGGTCTCTGGAGGCCCAGGAAAGCAGTGATGAAACAGCTTTCAGTGGGGGACCTCCTGGGCAATCCTTTTGATTCCAGGGTAAGGTAGTTAGGCGTTTTCCTTAAAACAAAAGAACATCATTAGAACTATGGTCTCTATAAGGTAGCCCCTAGAATCATGTGCGTATGAAGACTTGGATGTTGGCCAGCCCTAATTCAGATGTGCTGACACTAAAATACACAGTGAATTCAAAGACTTCCGACTAAAAAATAATACAAAGTATCTCATTAAGAATTCTCATTAAGAATTATTGTCTTAATTATATGTTAGTGGTATTATTTCATTAATATATAAAATAATGTTAAGTTAAATAATATTATAATTGAAATAATTCTGTTTCTCTTTACTTTTTAAAATGTAGCTACTAGAAAAATGAAAATTACACATGTGGCTTACATTTATGGTTTTCCCAGTATTTCCTTTGTTTCTCTCTTTCTCTTTCTCTCTCTCTCTCTTTTTTTTTTTTTTTTTGGTGGCACCAGGGATTGAATGCAGCATCTTGCTAAGTTGATGAGGGCTTTGCTAAATTGCCCAGGCTGGCTTTGAACTTGCAATCCTCCTGTCTCAGCCTCCCAAGCTGCTGGGATTACAAGCATACTCCACATACCCAGTGTTGTCTTATATTTCTGTTGACTTTATAGAGGGCTTTTGAGAAAGGGAATATACACTTAGACTCAATACTATTATTGAGAGACAGGTATTTCCTTAATCTGATAAGTATACTGCTTAATGAAGAGAACCAGCTCTAAAATGTTTTCATTCAAGTTAGAAATAAACAAGAAGTCTACCATTAATAAGAACAAAAAAATTCTCAACAATAATTTAATATTCTTTTATAGAAGGTGCTGGGCAGTGCCATGTGACAAGAGAATAAATAGAAGACATAAACATTGGGAATGGATATGTACAGTGAGTACAATTGCAGACAGTATGATTGTGTATTTGGGAAACCTAAGAAAATAAACTGAAAACTTACAACTAATCAGAGAATTTCATAAAGTGTATGAGAATAACATTAACATATGCAAATTAATAACTTTCATGAACACAAACAATAATCATTTAGAGAATGTAATGAAAGAAAATGCTGCTTTTATAATAGCAACAAATAAGACATACTGAAGATCTATATGAATAGAAAGCATAACATAACTGAAACATTTGACAAGTAGAAAGATTATGTTCTTAAATGGGAAAATTCAATATACTAAATTAAATTTTCATTTAAATTATTTTTGTGGGGGGAGTACCAGGGATTGAACTCAGGGTGCTTTACCACTGAGCCACATTCCCAGCTCTTTTTTTTTTTTTTTTTTTGGTACCAGGGATTGAACTCAGGGACACTCAACCACTGAGCCACATCCCCAGCCCTATTTTGTGTTTTATGTAGAGACAGGGTCTCACTGAGTTGCTTAGGACCTCGCCATTGCTGAGGCTGGCTTCGAACTCATAATTCTCCTGTCTCAGCCTCCCAAAGTGCTGGGATTACAGGCGTGTGATGCTGCGCCTTCTCCCAGCTCTTTTTATTTTTTGTTTTGAGATGGAGTCTTGCTCAGTTACTTTGGGCCTTGAGGAGTTGCTGAGGCTGGCTTTGAACTTGCAATCCTCATGCCTCAGCCTCCCGAGCCACTGGGATTACAGATGTGCACAACCACACCTGGCTAAATTTTCATTTTGAGATATTATAGATTCATATACAGTTGCATGAAACAATGTATCTTTTATCAGATTTCCCCAATGATAATGCATTGCAGAATTATAGTGCAACATCACAAACAGGACATCAACACAATAGAGTCGACATGATACAGAGTCAGGATTCGGGACATTTCCATCTCCATGATGAACTCTCCTATTTTCCTTTTATAGGCAAACTTGCTGCTGGGTCCCCTTTCCCCACCCCAATGGCCTTAACCCCTTGGAAATGCTAATATGTTCTCCATTTCTGTCATTGTGTCATTTCAAGAATGCCTTATAAATGAAATTACAGAGTATTTGCCTTTTGGGAAGGATTTTTCACTCAGCCTAATTATCTGAACATTCATCTAGAGGCTTGTGCATTAATGTTTTATTATTTTCATCGCTAACTTGTGTTCCATGTCTGCGGTCTCAGTGTTGGTTTTTCCCACTCCAAGTTCATATGTTCAAAACTAATAGCCACTGTCATAGTATTCCGAGGTAGGGCTTTGGGATGTGACTAAGGTAGGAGGGCATCACCCTCATGAATGGGATTGGTGCCTCTACACAGGAGGTTTGAGGGAGTTTCCTTCCCTCTTCTGCTGTGTGAGTACACATGAGAATACCATCTATGGAAAGCCATCCCTTATCAGACACAAAGCTGCTGAAACCTTGATCTTAGACTTTCTAGCCAACAGAACTATGGACAGGGCTGGGGTGTGGCTCGGTGGTAAAGCGCTTGCCTAGCATGTGGGAGGTACTGGGTTTGATTCTCAGCACTGCATATAAATGGATAAAATAAAGGTCCAGTGACAACTAAAACATATTTTAAAAAAAGAACTATAGGCAATAAAGTTCTGTTGCTTATAAATTACCCAGTCTTAGGTATTTTGTTATAGCAGCTCAAACGGACTAAGGCATCATACATCATAGCTCATTTAAGCATCCACTCTTTGATAGACATTGGTGTTGTTCATAGTTTTAGGCTATTATGAATAAAGGTTCTATAAATTTTGTGAAAAGTCCTTTGTGTTATGGATTTCTTGAATAAAGTGCCTGTGCATTTGTAGAACTCTTTGCCTAGCCTCAGATTTCAAAGATGTCCTCTATGTTTTTTTCTAAAAAATGGATTGTTTTACATTTCACATTTAAATCTGCTATTGTGAGTGTATTTGTAATGTGTGTGCCCTCTCTCCTTCCAAAACCTTCCCCATCCCTTCTCCTTGTCTCTTTCCCCTTCCCCTCCTCATTCTCCTCCTTTGCCTAGGGGTGTCCAATTGCTCTGGTAGTGTTTGTTGAAAAGTCTATTCTTTCTTCAATGTAATCCTTTTGTACTTTCATCGAAAAATAAGTTAGCAGTATTTGGATGGATCTATTTCTCACGTTTTTTATTCTGCTGGATTGATCTACGAATTTCTCTCTCCACAATATCATATACTTACAACTGCTGTGGCCACACAGTGTTTAGTCAAGTAGACTAATTTCTTTCAATTTATTCTTCATTTTATTTTTTATTTTTTTAAAATTTTTTTTAGTTGTTGATGGATCTTTATTTTATTCATTTATTATTTATATATGGTGCTAAGGATCGAACCCAGGGCCTCACACATGGTAGGCAAGCACTCTACCACTGAGCGACAGCCCCAGCGTTTTCTCCTCCTCCACTTTCTGCAAGACATGTGTAGAGTTAGTACTAATTCTTCTTTGTTTAATAGAATCTCCAGTGCAAACATCTGAGCCTGAAGATTTGTTTTGGGGAGTTTTAAATTATAAATTCAATTTCCTTAATAACTTTAGGACTATCCAAATCACCTATTTCATATTGAGTGGAATAGAACAGTTTGTTCCTTTTAAAGAATCGGTGTACTTCATTTACAGTTGTCAAATTTATTATGTGTGTAGAGTTGCTGAAGGATTCTCTTCCCCTTATGTTATATTCTGAGATTTGTAGTGATATACTTTTTCATTCATAATATTAACAATTAACAAATTGTCATTTGTTTAATCTTTATAAACAATCAGCTTTTCATGGATTTTCTCTGTTTTCACTTACAATTTTATTGATTTCTCTTCTTTATTATTTCTTTCCTTTTGCTTGCTGTGGTTTTATCTTGCTCTTTTGTTTCTATAATTTTTTTTCAACTCTTAGATTTGTTGAAGTTTGTTTTATGTCTCAGGATATAGTCTGCATTGGTTTATGTTTCATGGATGCTTAAAAAAATATGTGTTCTGATATTAGGTACGAGGTTCTATAAATTTCAATGAGATCCTGGTGTATGTTACTGTTGATACTGTTTTAGAGTTAGTTCTTTACCTTGGCTGATTTTCTGTCAATTGCTAAGAAGGAGATGTTGAAAATTTTAAATACATTGTGAATTTGTGTATTTCTTCTTTCACTTCCATCAAATTTTGCTTCATGTATTTTTCAAATCTCTTGTTTGAAGCATACATACTTAGAGTTGGTGACTTCTTCATGGACTGATACTTTTATCATTAGAAAATGTTCCTCCATATTTGATAATTCTGTTTGCTCTGAAGTTTATTTGATATTAATATAAACATTTCTGCTTTGTTTTATTAGTGTTTCTATGGTATATCTTTTTATCATTTTACTTTTAACTTACCAATGTCATTATATCTGAAGTGTTTCTTGATGACAACATACATTTGATAACTTCTAAAATTCTGCTCCTCTAGTTTCTGTCCTTAGTGTATTTAGATAATTTAAATTTAATATGGTAATTGTTATATTGGAGTTTAAATTTTTTATTTTATGTCATATTTTATATTTATTATCTGTTTTCTGCTTCTTTTTATTTTTCTGCCTTGCAGTGGACTATATAAACAATTTTAGAATTCCAATTTTATTTACTTAGAGTTGTTTTAAGTGTATAGCAGTTGTTCTAGGTATTATATTAAATATTCCTAGCTTAAAGCATACTGGTATTGACATTTTGCCAGTTAGAAGTGTAAAACTTCACATCCCTTTACTGTCCACTGTTTATAATATATTGCCTTAAGTAGTTCCTCAATGTACATTTAAAACTACATCAGTTATAAAGATAGGAAATCCCAAAGAAAGAAAATGTATTTCACCTACCTATATTTTTACTTTTTCCATTGATTTTTCTTCCTTCCCAATTATTTCCTCTTTTATCATTTCCTTTCCCCTGTAGAGAATTTATTTAGCTTTTCCTACAGAGAAGGACTGCTGGTGACAAATTCTCTTTGTTTTTTTGTCTGAAAATGTTTGCTTTTACCTTCATTTCTGAAGAATATTTTTCCTGGATATAGAATTCTGGCTGGTAATTCTTTTCTTTCAACACTTGAAAAATATTGTGGCATTTCTAGTCTGTGATGAGAAATATGCCACAATTCGAGTTGCTTTTCCTCTATAGATAAGATGTTATTTCCCTCACTGTTTTAAGAATTTAGTTTTTCAGAAACATTTCTTTAGACATTTGTCAATAATGATTCTGTGTGTGTTTTTCTTTTTTTTTAAAAAAATTAACTTATATATAAAATGTAGAAATTATACACATTCATGGGGTGCCATGTGATGTTTCAATATACATTGTGTGCTGCTGAAATCAGATTAAGCACATCCATCTCCTCAAACGTCTATGGTTTCTTTATGGGGAAAGCATCCAATACCCTTCAGCCAGCTTTTTGAGGTACACAGTATATACAGTATATAATAGTTGCATGGATTTCTTTGGGTTGATCTTATCTGAAATTTCCTAAGCTTTTGGATTCTACTGAAAGGCTATTTAAAACTGTGACAATGATTTTCACTTTTCACATTACCCAAGACTCAAAACCCTGACTATACATTTTACTGATGAAGGTATTAGGAAAGAAGCAATCATGCACATTGTTGCTAAGAGTTTAATTTAGTAAGAATTTTGGAGCACAATCTGAAAGTATATGTTTAAATCATAAATGCATCTATACATTAGCACTTCTGCTTCTACTGATGAATTATATATAAGCACATAAACACATGCGAAATGATTAATAATTTGCAACACCATTTGTAAGAGTAATGATTGCAAACCACTTCTGTGTCTGTCAATAGGTGACACCCTAAATGCATAGGAAAATTGCATATAATGGAATATTAAGAAATTGAAAAAATGAGGACTTATTTCACATATAGGTATTAAATTATCTAAGTCATATTGGGCGAGAAAAAGTAAGAAATAGAATCAATAGCATTCTGGTATTTGTGTAAAAATTTGAAAGGGGATAACTGCATGTGTTTGCTTGGATATGAATAACATTCTTCTAGAGAACATACACAGGAAACAGAATATCGGTCAACTTCGCTGTGGAGAACTGAGTTACTGAGGAATGGAGTTAAATATCACTTTTGCATTTTGAACCATGTGTATAGTTTAGCTATTCAAAAAAACAGATTTAAGAATCTTTATGCGAATGTTACCATATGTAAGAATGTTTCAATAAAAACTTTTCATCCGAATTAAAGGGAGTCAGACAAGAATATCAAAAGAAAGAATAATATTGGCAAAGCCACGGAGTACGGTAATGTTATTAATGAGAGTAGTGGAAAACTGAGAAGTCTAGCAGTAAGATGAGCTGGTCAACCACATGGGCTTTTTTTTTATTTTTAAAAACTTTTTAGCTGTAGATGGACAGAGTATATGTTTTTTATTTATTTTTATGCAGTGCTGAGGATCCAATGCAGGGCTTCACGTGTGCTAGGCAAGTGTCCTACCACTGAGCTATAACCCTACAACCCTAGGCCCACCTGTGGGCTCTTGTGGTAGGTGGATTAAAAAGCACCTATAAACTCCATTATTTCCTACCTAGAAGACCAGAAACTATTTTCTTAACTTTCCTGAGCTTTAGTTTCAACATATGCAAAAATGACAATAATAAAACCAATCCTGTGCTGTGAGGGTTATTAATGACTAAATAGGTAGGTATATGCACACCAGATAACAGTGTGGCAGAAAGAGGTATTCATTGAAAGATAGTTATTGTTAACTTTTTTTCTTATTTGTACTTATAACAATACATACATGTGAACAAAATCTTACTTTTTAAAAAAATAGGATCATACTATATAATCATAAAACCTCTACAAATTTTGGTCTTAATTTAAAATATGAGAATCTTTCCATGTCAGGGCATATGATATTATCTCAATTCTTAAAATGGCTGAGTATTGATCCTTTGTGTGCAAATGCTGTGATTTATGTCATTATTCACCCAGAGAGGGGCAGTCAGGTTGTTTCATATACTCAATTCTTACAAACAGGGTTGAGTGAACACCTGTGACTTAGGTTTCTTTGCACTTACCTTTATTTTCATATTTCACATTGTTATTATTTCCATATAAGCGATCAGGAAATTTGGTTAATGAATAAATTCCTTCTCCTGTGTCAGCAAAGCTTCTCAGAACTCTCTTCCTCTTTAAAGTGGACCTACTTGAAGGTGTTCCTTGGTTGGACTAGGAAATCAAAATTGCCGGTGTGACCACAGCAGAGAGAAACCTGGTTCCTGCAATTTTTCTAATTGCTCTCTTCAGCTTGATGGCTGGTGAAGAGAGATGGACTCTGTGGGTAGGGTCTTTTCTGGAGCTATAATGGTAGATCATTTTTAAGTGAGCAAAACATGAGCAGCAATTCTGGTAATGAGATGGGGAACGGAGTGATGAGCAGCGTTCAGGATTTGGAAACATCCTGATGAAGAGGACCACCGTGGAGCAGAGTGACTGGGAGCATGATTAAGAGCAGCATGGGAGTGAAGTGGTCCCAGGCGCTGGAGAATGAGCTCAGGAGCATGGCTCTGAAATGGGTTATTGGAGGGATCCTGCCCATTCCTCCTCGAAGGTAGAATTGCAGGCTGTTAGAGTCGGAGGGAAGCTGGACACCCAGGGCCTGAGTCCATCTGTAGGAGTCCGAGTGATCCACAGAAGCAGACTCAGGGATTTGAGACTTCTAAAAGATTTTAAACCTGTAAAACAAACACAGAAACAAAAAAACAAAACAAAAACAAAACAAACCCAACAGAATAGTATGGCAAACAACCGCGTACTCAGCTGCTTAGAATTAACAAATATTTAAATTTTATTGCTTTGCCTAACACTTCAGGTGTAAAACATAAAAATTGAAGGCTTTGTACTTCTCACAGCTCTCTGTTCTTTCAGTTCACCAAAATGTTACATATGTGAGTGGGGACACAGGGCATGTGTTTTCATAGTTGGTTAGTTCTTTAGATAGTCTCTAAAAGTGGGTTCCATTTGTTCCTCCCTCATGACACCACTCCTTCAAGAGGCGGAGACCATTTCTCCTCTCCTTGAATCCAGGCTTGTTACATGCATTGGCCTATGGAAGGCAACAGAAATGACATTTTAGGTCCTCTGAACCAGGTTTTAAGAGACTAGAAGCCTCTGATTCTTCTCTCTGCCAAGTCAGCTCTTTTGTAAGGAGACCAGCTGGCTGGGTGCAGTGGCACATACCTGTAATCACACCAGCTTGGGAGGATGAGGCAGGAGGATCTCAAATTCAAAGCCAGCCTCAGCAATTTAGCGAGGAGCTAAACAACTCAGTGAGACCCTGTCTCTAAATAAAATACAAAACAGGGATGAGGATGTGGCTCATTGGTCAAGTGCCCCTGAGTTCAATCCCCTGTACAAAACAAAAAGAAGAAGAAAAAGAAGACCAACCACTCTAAGCCCACCATTTAGAGAAAAACTCCAGGCTAGCTATAGGGAAAGTCTGTGGAAGACCTCTGAGACTCCAGATATGTGAAGTAAGGTTTATCGTAGCTTCTAACCTAGACATTCAATGCCAGCTGAAGTCACCTGAGGAACAGATTCCACCCCATGCCATAGAGAGTAAAAGATCACCTTTCAGCCAGGTCATCCAAAGAACTGTGAGAAGAAAATAGTATGCTATTATCTTAAACCACTGTTCTGGAGCAATTTGTTATGCAGCTATAGATCAATGAAATATACAAAAGAATTTACAACGATAAAAATATTTATGGTCAAATCAACAACTGCTTCCACTAATGTTTAAATGAACCTCTGTCAGACTTGCCCTCGCACTGATTACAACAGTGAACAATGGATGTTTAAATCACATTTTAGTTGCTGCAACCAAAAAAAAAAAAAAACCTGACAAGAACAACTTGGAGGAGGGAAAGCTTACTTTGGTTCATGATTTCAGAGGTTCAGTTCATGGTCAGCTGACTCCATAGCTTGGAATGAGGCAGAACATCATAGTGGAAAGGGGATGACAGGGGGACACAGCTCAGGACATGGCAACAGCAAGCACAGAGAGTGGGGGGCAGGAAGGTACGCTCCAATCACCTGGGACAAAATGTAAACTCCAAAGGCACACCCGCAGTGACCTACTTCATACAGCCACAAACTACCTGCCTATGGTTACCACCCAGTTAATCCATATTAGTGGATTAATCCACTGATTAGACTATGATAGATCAGGTCTATCATAATCTAATCATTTCACCTCTGAACATTCTTGCATTCTCTCATACCTGAGCTCATCTCTGAGCTAGAACAATGGACAAAATATTCAAATCAACATCTATAAACTATTAATGTGAAGCAATAAAGAATAATCCAAATTAGTCATATCCTAGAGAGGGATTTGACATACAAAAGAAAAGTGAAGTTCTCTTTTTCATGGCTGAGCATAGGGAAAGCCCTAGTTGGCATCATTCAGAGGCTCTAAAGCTTTGACAGAATGTTCTTGGTAGTTCTGCTTTCAAAAGCAGAAGTCAAAATTTGGAGTCATCTCAATTGCTGGAACGTGAGAGGCAAATCTTAGAAAGGACAGAGGCAAATATGGAGAGCCCAGATTCTGTTTATCAATTATTTTCAAATATCTGATTGACCACTGAATTACTCATGCATTGGGAAGCGATTAAGTAAATTGAGTATAGCCAAAATAACTGAACTGAGATTCAGGTTGCTCCCCAAGACAGTTTGCATTTTCCTCCCAACTAAGTTAACCTCTATTAATACAAACAAATATTAACTCACTCTTTTTGGAATATGATAGAATCTTCCATCTTCAGATCATAATGTTTACAATTTCAGAGTTCAATCCTAAATTCTTGGTGTATGAAAGAACAGGAATCTGAGACACACCTGAGTGGATGGCGCTCAGGATGGACGACGGCACACCTACTGTAGGAATCTGCAATGGGCCACCACCTCCCCTCCTTGCTGCTGCTCCCAGGGTCAGCTTAGTCTGTTGCCACCATTGAAGCTAGAGTAGAAAGAAGAATATGTCTTCCTTTATTTTGTCCTGTAAATTTGCAGAAGTGCATCTCATTGGTAGAAAACCATATAGGAATGCAACTGGCAAGATAGTACAGAAATGTGGATAATAATCCCCTAGACCTTGTCATCCAGGGGAACAGTTAGGAACATGGGGATGTTGTGAGTTTGATCAGACAATACTTAAAACAATTACTAAATTTGAGAAAACAAAAAATCACAAAGATTTAAGACTTAAGGTGCTTGTGCAAGATCACACCCCAATGGAGAAGCATTTGAGTTTGCAAAGCTTGACTGCAGAGGTCAGATTATTATTTTTTTATTTTCTCTATTTCATTTTTTCTTTATTCTTTTTATTAGATCATTATATTTATAAATCATAGTTGGCTTCATCTTTAGAAAAGCAGACATGCATGGAAGTTGACTTCAGCCCCCAATCCCCTACCCTTTATCTCCTTCTCCTTCTTCCTCCTATTCTCCTTCCATAGTTCTACTGATTTTCCTTTCACTCATTTACTTATTTTTGATTGATATTTTTGATATTCTTTACTTTTTTTTCTCTAGCTTCCACATATGATTGAGGACATTGGATCCTTGGTTTTGTGAGTCTGGCTTATTTCACTTACAAGGATGTTCTCTCTCTCCATCTATTTACCAGCAAATGTCATACTTTCATTCTTCTTGTGTGGTCAACTTTATTTTCAAGATTATATATTTTGTCTTCATTGTCTGAGGTTCTGTCTTCCAAGTTATCTAGTCTGTTGGTTATGCTTTCTATTGAATTTTTTATTCAGTTTATTGTTTCCTTCATTTCAAGGATTTCTGCTTTTTTTTTTTTTAAGAGTCTCTGTCTCTTTCTTGAAGTAATCTTTTGCTCCCTGTATTTGCTGTCCTATATCTTTGTTGGAGTTATCAATTGTTGTCTGTATATGCTCTCTAGTCTCTTTGTTGGATTGATCAATTATTGCCTGTATTTACTCTCTTATATTATTCTGTGCTTCACAGATCATTTTAATTATGTAGGTTCTGAACTCCTTCTCTGACATTTCATCTACTGTGCTGTCAATGGATTCTATTATTGTAGCATCTTGGTTTGGTTGGGACATTTTCTTCCCTTTTTTTTCATGTTGTTCATGTGTTTTCCTCTTTAGCAGTGCCAATCTGAGGTATTACAGTTTCTACCCTATAATCTTGTAGTGTCTCTGTAGGTTGCCTATACCTCACCACTGGTATAACCAGGCCTGCAGGTACCTCAGGGATAGTCTTCCTGGTCCTGGCTGTTGAGTCTAGACAGAAGTAGGCCAGGACAGCTGCCTGTTGGTAGATAGAGGGCCACAGCATAGTCTCCTCCTCCGTGCATCCGGCTGGGATCATCATTCTTCTTTATGACTGAGTAAAACTTCATTGTATATATATTCCACATTTTCTTGATCCATTAATCTATTGATGATCATCTGGGCTGATTCTATAATTAGGCTATTGAAAATGGTGCTGTTATAAACACAGATGTGGCTATATCATTATAGTATGTTGATTTTAGTTCTTTCAGATAAATATCAAGAAGTGAGATAGCTGGGTCATATGATTGTTTCATTCCTAGCTTTTTCCCCCTTTTCTTTCTTTTTTCTTTTTCTTTTATTTTCTCTTTTGGTATCAGGGATTGAACCCAGAAGTCCTTTACCACTGAACTAAATCCCTAAACCTTTATTATTATTTTTCATTTTGAGACAGGCTCTTGCCAACTTGCTGAGGCTGGTCTCAAACTTGCAATCTTCCTGCCTCAGCCTTCCGAGTTTCTGGGATTACAGGCGTGAGCTACCACACTCAGCTCCTGTTCCTAGTTTTTGAGGAATCTCCATGGTGCTTTAAAGAGTGGTTGTAATTTGCAGTCCTATCAATCATGTATGAATGTCAGAAATCAGATTCTTAATCTGATGGACAATTGCTTGGTTTAAATTCTTCACTATTATGTGAAGCTAAAGAAAATCTATTTATTTTGGGGTCTACATGCTAATGAATATGTTGATAGCCTAAAAATACTGTTAGCATTCCCTACACTTTCTAAATTATTGCTTATAACTAAGACTACTACCTAACTGCAAAGCTCATGTTTGTATTTAGTTTTTCATAACCATGTCAATGCCAGATTCTGATGCCAAGTGGCAGACTTCAGCTTTTGACATACTGGAAAGCAAGCTTGACGACATGTAACTTGCATGACCTAATGTTGGAATGACAGAATTCGTTCTTCATCTGCCACTGTCATCATCCTCGCTTGAATGTTTGTTACAATGTCAAAACTATTCTTTTCCTGCAATGAATTGTAACCAAAAATATTTCCATGGACTAAGAAATTAATTTATTGGCTTACTTGACAAATTAGGGATTTAATGTGACATCATGGAAATGATTTAGTGAAAGGGATATCACACTATCTTAAATATTACAGGCTAATGAGAAAACTGTACTGCCAAATACTTCATAATAAATGGCACATTTGCAAACCCAGTGAAGCCCAAATGACCTCATGACAACTTATAGGGATTATCCCAACTGTTGAACAGAGCAAAGTAGTGGGAGAATTATCATCAGATGGCATGCACTGGTATTCCTAAAAAAACAGGAGAAGTAGCACCTGACGTGTGCCTTGCATTTCATGCTATATTTGAATTTTGAGCACAGCCACAGCATACCTCTTTTTTGGGGATATATTATCTAATATGAGTTTAGCCATTAATTTGTGAGAGAAAATATTTTGAAAATTTTATTTGTATTTAAGTAAATAAATGTGTAAATATGCCTATACACATTTAACATCATATCAATGTTAAAAGTTTTCATAAAAGAATACAGCCACATGAATGTTTAAAGCAGCGCAATTCACAATAACTAAGCTATGGAACCAACCTAGGTGCCTTTCAACAGATGAAAGGATAAAGAATATGTGGTATATATACACAATGGAGTATTACTCAGCCATAAAGAAGGATGACTTTATGAATTTGCCAGCAAATATATAGACCTAGAGATTATTGTGCTAAGTGAAATGAGACATTCTCCCAAATCCAAAGTCTGGATGTTCTTTTTGCTATGTAGATGATAACTCACAACAAGAAAGGATAGGGAGGGAAGAATAGAATTTCATTAAGTTAGACAAAGGAGAATGAAGGGAAGGGAGGTGGGAGGGATATAGGAAAGACAGTAGAATGAATCATACATAACTTTTCTATCCTTGTAGATGAATGCACAATCAGGGTAATTCTACATCATGTACAACCACAAGAATAGGATCCTTGTTAGAATAAGTTATACTCCTTGTATGTATAATATGTCAAAATATACTCTACTGTAGTATATATCTAAAAAGATCAAATTAATAAAAATTGTCCTGAGCGTATGCTGTTTATAAGTGACATCTTATTAAGATAATGAGAGAAATTCAAAATAAATGTACGGAAAATAGATCTGCTATGCAAATTCTAAACCAAGAAAAACTGGTACTGTTGTACTGGTTTCCAAAGTAGGTTTCAAGAGAAACAAAGTAGGTTTCAAGAGGAAAATTAAAAGGGGGCACTTCAAATTATAGGAGTCAAATCTTCAAGAAGACACAAAAACCTAAATAGCGTCTCCCTAACAAAGGAGTTTCAAAGTGCATTTATGGATGTATTGGGAGATACAAACAACAATTATAGTCTGAAATTGAAACACACAAGTAAGCTACAGAATATTTGAACAACATTGTCAGTTTGACACAGTTCATAACAGCAGAATGTACATTATTTTCAAAGGACTATGGCACACTCACCTAGATAGAACATATCCAGAACTTTAAGTCTAGTTCACGGGAAAGCCTAAGATGTCAAGGAATTCTCCCTCACCACCTGTATTTCACATTCCAGATTCAAAGTCTCATAATCCCACTCCATGTGATTTCCCTCTTGGTGACAATTATGTATCGGTGGGTCCTGATAGTCTTTTTTTGGATGCCTGCTAATCTCTCCAATGGAGGAGTCTGCTTTGTCAACCTGGCTCTATGTCTTGCATAAGAATCCCTTAGAATTTTTGGAGAAAGCACCTCAGGATTGTCTCTCTGAAGGGAAAATGAGGGAACTTGTGTCCAGTAGTACAGATGATACATGATAGTAAGGATCCGGTACAGGTACAGGTACAGGATTTGATAAATTGGGCATATTTATCTTATGAGAAGACCAGACACATGTATCTTTTCAACTCTAAGTCAGAGATCCAAAATAAGGGTATATTTTCCATTTAATGTTGGAGAATAAAATATATGGAGATACATTTCATTTTCATTTCTAATACTTGAAATGCCATGTTTCTTTAATGAGAACCTTCACGTTTGTTTTGATTTTCAATGCTATAAAATGTCAGAAATTCTTTTTTCAAACATTGCTTCTTCACTGTTTCACTGTTTTTCTGCTGTTTTCTTCTAGAGCATTCTTATCCTCATTTTGTCTTATCCATATCATAATCTCTTTTCTCCTCATCTTTCTCCGCTACATTTTGAACTATGTCCTCAGATTTGTCTTCAATACAACTCTTGTCAGCTTTGTCTACTCTGCTGCTCATCCTATTTATTGTGCAAAGAGCCCCTAAATTAATTACAGCAGTGATGTAGACTAGAACTTACCCAGTTGTCAACAGACTGCAGAGAGGAGCTCTTTAGCTAGAGTGAGCTGGAGGCACCACGGGGCTCTGTTCAGGAGAAGGCCTTTGTCCCTCCCCTTTTATCTCAGCTTGGCCCTCCTGAACTATGAGAGTGGTATAAGTTCAGACACTCCTCTGTTAGTGGAGGTATACAGGACAGGACTGACTACCACCCAACCACCATGGGACTCTCATTTTACATTTTGCTATCTGAATCTCTGACTAGAAACAAATTTCTCTAACAGCTTTAAGGGAAATGGGCTGGAGTTCCTTTCAGTCTTCTTGCATGACGAGGGTTGGGGAGTCACACTCTTCAGAGTCTCAGTTTTATTTGAAGATCTTGATCACCACTTTTTTGTTGTTGTTTGCCTCTTATAGGACTAAAGCTGTATGTTCCAGACCTGCCAAAATATTAAAATCATATCTTTAATCCCAAAAGAAAAAGTTGAGACCAGATGCTATCACAGTTTTCTTTGGTTGGTCAAATAATATTTATCATTCTTTTCTCCTTGTTTCTGGGATGTCAGGATTTCTCTTTCTTTTTTTTTTATTTTTTATTTTAGCATTTTTCTTTTTTTGAACGAAGTTTTGTCTTTAACTTTTGTTGTTACGATTATTGTGAATTTCCATGCATTCATGTAAGATGGATTTGTATTAGTTCATACCACCAGTATGTTAGAATGGGAAAGTCATAGGCCCAAGGCACACCTTACAGGGCACACTATGGCCAGCATGTGAGGATGGATTTGTGGTCAAGGCAAAACTGGACTCAGTAAGCAGGTGAAAATAAGTGATGCAAATGGCTACCATACGGTGAGAATGTACTAGCACTTAGGCTGTGTGCTAAACAATTCACATGTCTAATTCTTGCAGTACCCTATAGGGTATCATTATGCTAGTACTAGAGATGAGGAAAGTGCTCAAGGTCATCAAGCTACTAGGCAGGAGAGATGAGCTACAAATGCTGTTTTCCATGATTCCAAAGTCAATTTCCTTAACCCCAAACCCTCCTCTGTCCTTTCATTCCTGCATTAAGGACAAAAGAGGAATGAGAATGAGAGCAAGACAGCGTCAAAGCTCTTAAAGTGACTGAGGAAGGAGACAGAAAAAAGCTGAGAAAGGCAGAGGAAGGACTAAAGGAAGATATAGATCATTTTAGAATACAATGCTGTTCCTGGGTTGTACCCTTCTCTGCCATCCATTCCTTGGATTTCCTGAGAGCCATCCCTCTTTGGAACTCAGTTTTCCCATCTATAAAATGAGGGACAAAGGAGTCCAGGTCTTAAACATCTTCCTTCTCAGACCAAGCTACCAGTTTTCCCACAAGCAGGCACAATGGCCAAAAACACACAGCAACACCTTGTGGATTCCGTATCAGCAGAAGAAAGGTGGGGAAACCACCTCCGGCCAAACTCGTTAACAGTTGTTTCATTAATCACAGTTTGTGTTTCAAATCCAAAGACAATCTGTCCAATTAACATTAAAGTTCTGGCAGCCATGAAGAGGCCTTTAGGAAAAGACAATTTGACACAATTGCTAATAATGCTTCCATTTAGGAAAGCAGCTTCCAAACATAGCATTCTTCTGGTGACAGCTGGAGACCTGTCTAAAGGAGGAAGGCAGGCTACCAGCACCTCCACCATTTGACCCTGTCTCTCCGTACAGCTTCATCTCCCTGGGAGCCTGTTACATGCCAGCTGTCCTAGTAGAACAGTCTTCCAGAATTCACCACTGTCATTCACACCTCTGTGTCCGTGTCTGAGCCTACAGCTCACATGTCTCTCTCCTTGTTTTGTGGTCTCGTCTAAGCTTCTCCATTTCTCTTTTAGCACTTTACTTAATTCAACAAATAATATTTGGTGTGTTGAGTTTGGGATTTGCATCTCACTTCCACTAATTACTAACTTGGCCATGTTTTATGCTCTTATTTTCAAGTAATATATACAATAGCCAAAAACCTTCAAATGGTACAAAGAATTATATAGCAAAACCTAAATTGCTTTCCCTTCCTAACTTTCAGGCACCTACTTAGATGTAATCTGAGTTACCAATATCTTGTGATTTTTTTCCCCTGAAAATGTCTACACGAATGTATAAATTAATGAATGAATAAATGAGTAAATAAGTAAGCAAGCTCCTCACATCAAACAATATTATTTTATGCACACTATTTTACACCTGGCTGAACAATATATCTTGGAGCTTTCTCCTTATAAGTGCATAGAGAGTTTAACATTGTCCTTATGACTTTGGGCAAACAGATTGACCTCTCTGAACCTCAGAGTCATCAGATGTGACATGGTGTAATATGACTCAAACCTAACACCTAGATGCCTGCTTTGTGTTCATACCTCCTGCCAGGTATGTGACTCCTGGCCATTTTATTGAATTGTCTGTTAGTACTTTATGCAATGTTGCCCACTAATTATTGACGTTTGTAGGAAAATGACTATGTTTTTAAGGAACATTGTGGTAGTAACTTGAGACTAGTACCTGACAGGTAGAAGGTAGCTAATGTGAGATTCCTCTTCCTTTTCTCTGAAATAACATAGCAAGCATTGGCTAAAATTCACTACAGAGTATTTAACTTCATGCTGCTTTATTTACCAGTCTGTGATGTGTGTGTGTACATGTCCCATCTCAGCCCTTCCACCAACAGCCTGAAGACACTGCTTAGAATGAGCCCTAGAAAAGATAATGAAGTCAATCAAACAACCTTTCTGCAGCCCACCCAAAGCACCAGACTCAGGAGCCTTGGTTGAGGGTCCCGGTTGTGCCAATCACTTTGAGGAATCTGTGACTTTTCGCAGGCTTTTGCCACTTATCTGCATGAGACAGTAAGGATAAGCCAGATGATGCACATGAAGGCACCATAGAGAAGGGGCGCCTTTAACAGTGAGAACATTATGATGGGGATCCTGCCTTTAAGCCTGATATCTTCAACCCCCTACATCACCGCTATTGCCCGGCTGCTTTCCTTGTTTCTAACACATTCCAAAAGCAGGGGCCAGGTAGCAGAAAGTTCCAGGCAGAGTGTAACAATAGCGATTCAGGCAAAGGTACAGCTTTGGTTTTGGACTTTGCCCATTCATATCAATACCCATCCTGCTGTTAGGGATTTGGAGAGCAGTTTGTGGGCCAGAAGTAAGCAAGAGTCAGTCTCAGGAGCCCAGGAAAAGACTGAAGATCATGGTGGATCCTCATTCCTTGGGTCAGTACTGTTTGATCTAGAAGGCTACTGTTCCAGGAATACTCTGCTGGTTGGTAATAACAACCTATTTTACAAATGGTGGCTAATTTCAGTGAGAAGTGGAGTGTTGAGAAAGGAGGGGGACTGTGTAAATTTGAGACTGCCTAGGTATCTATAGCTCATCCAGAACATCTGAAATGCTGAATTTGAAGCTAATGATATATTTTCTGTCCTGAATGGGAAGGGTGTAGGGGTGTGTGGGTGTGTAGGGTGGAGGAGGAAGTCCTTCGGTAGAATTACAAGTGAAGAAAAGAGATCAATCTGGAAGCCCAAGCACTGCAAATTGTCCCAGGAGCTGGCTTTCTCAGAGGGTTGGGCATCCTGTTGCTTCCTGGTAATTACCAGCTGCAACTGCGCTCAGCAGGCTGAGATGGCAGGTGATGGCGCCTTCCTAACTCTCCCCGCTCCTCCCCCTGACTGACTCTCCTTGGGCGCCCTTGTCATTTTTCCTGCAGATTCTTGCTGGACCTGGTGAGGTAGCAGACACAACAGGGGTGTCCTATTGATTCTTTTTTTCTCTTTCCCCATAGAATTCTTGACATACAACTAGGGGAGGGGAGTGAGAGGAAATGAAGGGGTTCTTAGATACCAGGGGAGGAGATGACCTTTGAAACCATCTTTGCAGGGTGACACCTGAGCCATGCAAGCCTGCAATTTCCTCTATGAGTGTTCAGCCGCATCACGTAAGTCCCTTAATGACAGTGTGGGCGATGGATGGCGACAGGGCAGTTGAAGTTTAAAATACATGCCAAGGAGATATTAAAAGCCATATAACTACCTTGAAGCCAGGAACACAGGCAGGAGAGCAGGGAAGAGGGGGCTGATGTTCTGCCAGTTGTCTGTTAGGGTGATGGAGTTATCTTTTCTTCATTTTCTACTGTTCTGTGTAACATCTACTGATTCTTCATAATGCCTTCAATATTTCTCCACTTATTTCTGTTCCCGAAGTCACTGTCCTAGCCTAGACCCCAATTACCTTTCTTCTTGACAATTACAGTAATAGACTCCCTGCCCCCAGGCTCTGTTACTTCCAGTCTACCCTGCAGATGTCACCAGATTGAACTTCCTAAAATATCACTTTGCACATGTCATTTTCTTGCTTAAAAACGTCAACGACTCCCCATTGTCTGCAAAGTAAAGGCTAAAAATCTTACTCTTGATATGAATGCTGCCAAAACCTCAGGCATCCTGTGTCCACTCTGAAGGCTGGGGCAAGACCTTACTCATATTTCTGTCCTCTAACTCATGTGCACATCAGGAGGAAAAGGATTTATTCTTTGGCACTGATGATAATAAGCATTAAGTGAAAACATTAATTAACTCATTAAGGGAGTATGGAATAGTAAATGATAGGCACCTAATAAATCTTTCTTGAAGGAAGAGATGAAGAGAAATATCTGGGGAAGAAAGACCATGTTATGTTAACATACATGCAGAGTGTAGATGGAGGTCAGCTGTCTCCAGAGACTCAGAACAGGGCAATCAGAACTCGCAGAGGGAATTGTGGATGAAGGAGTTAAAGCAGAGGTTATAGGTGACTGGAGGTTCAGATCAGGTATGGGGAGTGGATGGCCAGAGCAGAGGGTAGAGCTCAGAAGCCCAGATGGGAGGACCAGGAGTAGAGATTCAACTGGGTGAAGAGCCAGGGATGGAGAACTGGCATATCAACCAGGATTTGCTGGGCTCTTTTAAAAGCCATGATGACACACTTACTTTATGTGAGTGGCACTTCACTGTGGATGTCATAAATGTTCTTGTGACTTGGATGAAAGCTGAGGATCTGTTTGTCAGAAAAATAAATCAATCCATATGATTTTACACACTATTACTAGGATTGAGATAGTTTCAAGAAGGCAATCCCCAGGCTAAAAAAACTGTTTTATATAGTCTGAATATCTTAAATTTTCATCAGAGCGGCTTATTTTTGTCATTCATTAATACATTGAATCCTTGCAACTCTTTGAAATTGGTAACAATTATTCTGATTTTGAGAAAACTCAGCCTCAGTGAGATGTGTGATGCCTAGATAAGATGCGGCAGTATATTTAGGGGTAAAAGTCAGTTATTTTGGTTTCAGGTTGACTTTTTTTCCTCTACCAAAACAAGCTGTGTTAATACTTCTGCAGAAAGCCTTTTGACAGATCCTCACTGACTACCTGTTATATGTTAGGCTGTGCTTTGGGCACGTAAGCTATATCACTGAACAGGAACAGACCAACATTCAGCAAGCACCTCCACATGTAAATCAAGGTCACTACTTTCCCATTCTGAAAACCAGGACTGTAAAGATTCTGGTCATAAAGTGTTCAGACATTCTAGGCTTCATGAAAAACCATGATCCAGTGGGCATCACTTTAGTGACCTGCTGTTGAAGGTAGATTTTATATCAACTAATATTAAACATGCCTCACCCTTTATCACTAACTAATCATGAACTAAACTAATTTTATTTACTTATTTTTTTTGTGATTTAGAATCTCTGGTTTGAATTTCTTGTATTTTCTTAGCTTACCAGCATAAATAAGGCCCCCGTAAGACATCTAACTCATGTTTGTTCAGGAAAGGACTGATAAAAACCAGACTGAGAGGTGGGAGCCCTGTGATCTCCTACCAACTTTGCCATTGGGGTGTTCTAATATTTTTCCTGGGCCTCAGTTTCTTATGTCTCTGTGCTGCTTCTTGGTCCTGACACGTAAGTTGCTTTTGGTGCAGAGAGTGTTAAGCGTGTCTGAGAAGAGAATTTTATAATTGTACAATTTTATAATTGTAAGACATAGATGGTGAGAGAAAACTCGCCCCCACAATGAGCTGATGCCCTCTCTGGCTTGGAAGCTAAAACGTTCTCAGGTGAGTGGGAGTGTGGGAAACAGGAAAGGTGAGAGGGAAGAAGAAAGCTCAGTTTCTCAGCAGAAAAGCAGGAAGGCAAATCAGCAGGTTGGAGCAGTGAACGCAGAATATCTGTCCATACTTCTTCTGAACAGGTCAGTGCTCTGCCAAGCCAGGGCTGCCACATAGTGGCCTTTTAAAAGTAGATAGCTGGAGAAGCTACCACTGAGCCTCCCAGGGTGGGACAAACTTAGAGTCCTGGTGCCTCCTGTCACAAAGGGACCTGGTTATACCTGGTCCCATATACCCTCTCCTACTTTGCACTTTAGAGACACTGGGGTTGGGATTGGTGACCAAGGTCATGGAGATTAAAGTCAGCAGAGCCACAATTAGGTCTTAAGAATTTAGGGCATTGAAGGAACTTCTCATTGTTGCTTGAATAAAAGCAAAGTTCTCTATTGTTCTGCTTATTGCCTCCTTTAGGAAAATCACCAGCTTTCTTCAATTGGCTAGTACTTAGTATCAGAATAAATAATGTGATCAAGGCCACTGTCTCTTCTTGACAGCAGGGATTCTGCCACTTCAGTGCTGAGAAAGTGTGACTCATAGAACTCTTTTTGCTATGTTTAGGGGTAGATGTCAGGTATTTATTTAGTGTTGTTTTATAAATGGTTTATTGTTTATAATGTTGACCAAATTATATCATTGCATTGAATTTTTTAAAAATATTTTTTTAGTTGATGGATTTTTATTTTATTCATTTATTATTTATATGTGATGCTGAGGCTCGAACCCCATGCCTCACGCATGCTAGACACCTGTCTATTCTTGGTGGGATCTTCTGAAAAATGGAGATAAATTCCCAACTTCCAAGTGCTTTACCACTGAACTACTGAATTTTGAATTCAAATACACTTTCCTCCATTCACTCTTTTCTTTGTTCTCTACGTGGTGAGA
This sequence comes from Xerus rutilus, assembly GCA_028644305.1. NCBI lineage: Eukaryota > Metazoa > Chordata > Mammalia > Rodentia > Sciuridae > Xerus > Xerus rutilus. The sequence goes on from CM053399.1 coordinate 169,542,726, forward strand.
ATTTTCTCGCTAATGGAACTATTAAAAACTTTCCTCATTTCTTAGACCAGAAATATCTCATGTGAGCCTCAGAGCAGTTTTGGGGCACCAGCCCTACAATGCCTACCCTTCTTGACTGATTCATGCCCCACATCCCTCTTCCTTTGCCAATCTTACCTTGATCTATTGAAATAGCTATTGGCTAAAGCAATCCAAACAGGTCCACTTGCCTTTGTTCTTGAGGAAAAGGTATCTTTGGGCAAGCTGTTTAACCTGTCTATTCTCAGTGGGATCTTCTGAAAAATGGAGATAAATTCCCCACTTCTAGGTTATTGCAAGGTTAAATAAAAAAAATTGTATATTTTGCATATTCACTGCCAAAGCAAACGTTTTACACATCTGATTTCACTTGTTTGCCATGATTGGTCTTAGTATTCCTCCCACTTCACAGCTGAAAAAATGGTCAGAGAAATCCCTAAATGACCAGGTAGCCAAGCATCTGAACACTCATCTATTTAACTCATAGAACTCTTCCCTTTTGTAGTACAACATGTGAATTTACTTTGGAGCTTTGGTCCTCAAGGAGGGTGATTTGGCCTCTCAGAGGATGTTTGACAGCCTTTACAGATAATTTAGTTGTTACACCTTGGTGGGAAGCACTATTGGCATCTAGAGGATAAAGGCCAAAGATGGTGCAAAGCATCCTATAATGCACAGATCATGCCACCCCAAAAAAGAATTACCTAACCCCAACTGTCAATCATGCCAAGGTTGAGAAACACTGCTGTGTTGACTTCCATTGCATGAATTGTCCATAATGTGTTCTTGTAGGTGGGCATGATATGCCTGCAAAAGTCAAGTACTTAGTCAACACTCTGCTAACGACAGCTGTCATCATATTGCTGCTGCTCCTACACCCATTTCCTACTTTATCTTCTCTTCTTTTGCTGTTATCCTAGATATTGCTAAAAGAAAGTAACATTTTCCTCTTCTTTTTCCATGACCCTTTACTTAGTGTTTGGCATTCATTATTTATTTTTGTAGTATATACATATCCCTTGTCTTCTTTAATAAGCTTACAGTTTCCAAAGGAAAGCAGTTGTGTTTGTTTTCTTTGTCTCTTGCCATGTCTAGTGCCTGGCCCATTCTCACTGAATCTGCGAAACTGAACTATTTTGTGAGGAAAGGTGGGCAGGGACTATTTTGCCTGAGGAAACAGGATCAGAGTGCCCAGGTATTTAAGGTCCCATGAATTATAGATGATGGAGTTGCCCTAGATCTCACCTCAGAGTCCAGAATTAGCTCGCTTAGCTACTATTTCTGCAAACAACTGTCAATCACTAGAATGATAGCTCATTCTTATACAGAGACATTTCCAAGAGAACTTTTGGATGCATGAAGCAAAACACATAAGGAAATCGGTTCTTCTAATGTGTAGCTTGTCCAGAAATGCCTTCTGTAGGGCACATACAAAACCGTGGGAGAGAGATTACTAGAAGGCCAATCTGCTGCAGAAAACTCCCAGCAAGGAATCCAGGCACTTGAAAATGAGACCTGGACTTGAACTAGCAGGTTGGAAAAGTTATGGCATGTCTTTGCTCCTCACTTTCCTCATATGTCATATGGAGACATGGTGACCATCCTACTAGCACACAGGTGGCTTGAGGAAATGTATGTCAAATACATCAATCCTTGCCATTTATATTGGTTATGTTCTACAAAGTGCTGGAATTAGCAGATATTGAACCAATGCTCCTGAGGATATAAGATCAGGTTCCAGTGAGCCTCCGGTTATAAAATTTGTATTAAATAATTAATACATAGCCTTATTTTATGTGTGCATTTGTTTAAAGACATCTTATTTCATGTACACTGCTAATTCATTAACGTTGAACTCAACAGTCAACAATACTGTAACTCAGGTATGAACAAAGCTTATCTAAAGTTTTTTGTTGTTGTTGTTTGTTTTTTCTGTAGAGCATATTGTAGCCTTCTTATACTTAAGAACACTAGACAGCACTTTTACACCATGTTCGGGGAACATTTTCGTCAGTGAAATCACCACCAACAACAAAACCTCTACAAAAAATGCAAGGAATGTGGTTCTCAATACATCAGGAAAAAGCTACCTGTTTATAGGATCAGGGTGCAACAAGAGGATGGAGCAATGCCTGGTTCTGCCTTAGCTGGAAATGTGTACCTGGGACTACTTAAATTCTTCACTGCTGTGTATGTGTCTGTGAATGACCACACAAATGTGCTAGCATAGGTTTTGGGGTTGCAAATAAATTTCAGAAAATAGGCATATTAGCAAACATGGAGTAATGAGCATTGAAAGTACATAAATATGCTCATGGGTAAGCTGAGTCTAATGGGATGCACTCTCCAGGGTGGGTGTTAGCATAAAGTGAGATAACTTATAAAACATTTGCTTCCAGCTCTGGGACCTTAGGTTAGTCATTTGCCTTCTCTGAATCCCAGTTCTTTGTCTATATAATGGAGGTAACTCTCCCTGAAATAAAGGTCCAGGGACTTATGTATCTTGCCCAAAAACAAGTGGCCCAGAGATGGTGAAGCCAGGTCAATTTGTTTTAAGGACCCCCCTGATGGACTTGCTTTTCAAAGTTCCATCATACAATTGGAAAGACAGGAGAAAGGCAAATCCAGATGCACCGAAGACTTCGCATTTTTTTACATATTGAATGCCTGGTTGCTAATATATATACACTTGGCTACTTAAAATCTCCCCTTTAAACAATTAAGGCAATGTGCATATTTTCCCAAACCTTTCTCTAAATGGAACACATGTGAAGGAAAGGGACTCATAGGATGCCTGGATGATATAACCATCTGTCCTCACAAATAACATCCCTCAGTTGGGCTGCTGTCAATGACTGGGGAAAACCTGAAGCTAAAAGGTATCTACCAAAGCACTGTGGATATTCCTTTATCTTTTTCTCAAGTAAGCTCTTGGGAAGTCCTTATTTAAATCAGAGCTTCCTCTGTCCATCTTTTCTTTGGTTAAAAAATATTAATGGGAATTAAGATGGCTACTGGTATCCATTGTGCTATATTTCATTGTTAATCTCAAGGAGAAAGAATGTGCATATCTTAGGCTAGAGTGAAGAAAGTGGATTTCTGTTGAGCCCCCTTTCTCATTTGGTAGAATATGCTTCAACTTGCCATTGCCTACCACTTTTACTAGTTCATTCCCATAAGCTAAAATACACAATCACATTTTATTTGCAGGCAGGGTCTTTGTGTCTTAAAAATAAGAAACAGGCTCTGAGCTACATTTTGTTTTCATTTCTTGTACTTTATGTCAACTGTTTTTACTAATTAGTGCTCATCTATTTGAAAAGACGAGTACTTTCTTCTTGGGTGGGAAGTCAAACTATCTCCACTGTTCTTTATGGCTTGTTTAGGGCTGGACACAGGCTGGACAGTTTAGGCCACTTTAAACCTAGAGACCACACAAAAATGTTGCCTCACTTCTTTTTCCTTTGACATAGAAAGCTGTGATTTCTGACTTACCTTTTATTGACATTGCAAAGAAGACCTCGTGGCCTTCACAAATAAATATTCAATGAGAAAGACATCAAAATTCCCACTTAAGACTTCTGGAAGCTAGGTGATGAAAGTTAGTGGTAGAGTGTTTACCTAGCATGCACAAAGTTCTGAGTTCAATCCCCAGGTCTTCCAAACGAAGGAGAAAAAAAGACTTCTGGATAAGCTAACATCTCCATTGAAGCTTTTATTAAGAAAATCATGATTGTCATCTTGCTTAGTGTTGATGTGTATACAATTCCCTGGCTATAGGACCTTCTGTCATATGCCCATAGTCTACCAACCCTACAGTCATCTCTGTTGCCATAATTATTTTAATTCTCAACATTACAAAGCCTTGTCTACTTCTTACTGAAAGCCATAACCACCATAGGCCATATCCCACCACTAATGCAGCTTTATGATTACTATACAAGAGATCTCCAGAGGCACAGACCTCTTCATCATTCAGAGATGGTTGACATGGACTTCTCCCTTCCTGTTGTCTCTTGGGGGATCATTCCCAATGCACACCTGGTTGTGTTCACCTACAGTTCTGTATGAGACACAAACTGACAAACAACTCAGTGATTACGCAATCCCTCCTTGTCTATAAAATTCCTAAACAGAGAAGTGCAGAGTGTTCAGCTGGGAATCTGGAAAACAATCCAGACACTGTTTTGGAAAAGCCAACTGAAGCCATTTTTCTAACATTTTGGCTTTGATCAAATATCACAGCTTTGCTCCAAGCAATTTTGCTCCTAATCATTTAACTTACATGTGATGGTGAAAGGTACATTATTCGATCATGTTTTAGATTCATTGACATTCAGCCCAAACATTCTGGCCTTGTAAGAACAGTCCAATTTCACAGATGCCTGTAGGCAGCTGCTAAGCTGTTGCCCTTGCTTCCTCTGTGCAACAGACAGAAATGCCTAAATCAGGAGAATGGGGAGGGAGAGGAAGAGGAGGGAGAGAAAGAGGAGGAAAAGTGGGAGGTGATTATAGAAACCCTTTTTGCCCCTTTGCTTACCTTTTTCATTTCAGACTGGGGAGTCATCTGGTCACAGGTGAGAGAATACAAGCAGTTAGGGCAAGCTTTTAATTAAAGGAACAAGGTGGTACAAAGGAAGAGACTTGGGGTTTGGGAGATTGAGATCTGAGACCTGGATCTGCCATTAGTCTACTGTGTCCTTTTATTCAAATTTCTCAACTTCCCAGCTTCTGTTTCTTCAGCTATAAAATGGGGATCAAATCCCTATCTTTCTACGGTCATTATATGACTTATAGGAAGCATACCTCAGGTAGGCTTTCAATAAAAGACAACTGCTAGCATTCTTTTTTCAGTCTGTTTTTTTAAAAAATTTTATTGGTAAATATTAAATATACAGAATGTTGGGCTTCATTATGATATTGATACATGCATATAACATTATTTGATCACTTTCACTCTCTAATAGCTTCTGTTAATCTTTTTCCATCCCATTTGCCCTATTGGTCTCTCTTTCTGTGAGATCTCTCCTTTGTCCCCCCCTCCCCCACTGGCTTCCATATATAAGACAAAACATATGGTACTAGTATTTCTGACTTATTTTGCTTAACATGATGCCATCCGGTTCCATCCATTTTCCTGAAAATGACATAATTTTATTCTTTTTTTATGGCTGAATAAAACTCCATTGAGTATATGAAGCCACATTTTCTTTATCCAGTCATCTGTTGATGGATGCGTAGGCTGATTACATAACTTGGCTATTATGGATTGTGCTGCAATAAATATGGGTATGCATGTAACTCTAAAATGTGCTGACTTTAATTCTGTTGGATAAATATGAAGGAGTAAAACAGCTGGATCATATAGTCATTCTGGGTTTTCAGGAACCCCCGAACCGATTTCCATAGTGCCTGTACTATTGAGGAAGGCCATTCTCACTGAAGTGAGATGGACTCTGTTTTCTTGACAAAGATGTCAAAAACTTACATTGGAGAAATGAGAGCCTCTTTAACGAACAATGCTGGGAAAACTGGATACCCATATGTAGAAGACTTAAACTAAATCTCCATCTCTTACATTGCAAAAAAGTCGACTCAAAAGATTTCAGTTTAAAACCAGAAAATCAAACTATTAAAACATAGGAGGAACACTTCAACCTATAGAAGCATGCAATGAATTCCTGAACAGGACTCCTATAGCTCAGGAAATAATAGCAAGAACCAATAAATGGATGATATTAAATTAAGAAGCTCTGAAAACAGCAGAGGAAACAATTGACAAAATGAAGAGACAACATACAGGAGAAAATCTTTGCCACCTACTCTTCCAATGGAGAATTAACATCCAGAATACATAAAGAACTTTAAACAAACCCCTCAAAACCAGAGAATAAATAACATATCCAATAAATGAACAAAAATCCCTTTCAACCAATGGGCAGATGAGCTGAGCAGACATTTCTCAAAAGAAGTGCAAATGGCCAAAAATGTTATGAACAAATATTCAACATCTCCAACCATTGGTGAAATGCAAATGAAACTAGTATTCTGTAATTCCAGATTTTGTACATGTATGAGGACACAAAGGTAGACAGATACACACCTGGTGCTCTGGGTATCTGCCATGTTGTCAACAAGATGCTGTTACCTGGTTACTAGAATAAAGCAGGATGGTTGCAAATCCAAGTTTGATCACACCATCGCTTGTTATTCCTGCTGCTCAAGCAGAAAGCTTGGGGGGTCATTTTAAGTATTCTGTACTTCTCTCTTCCTGCATCTGATTATTTGCTTAATTCTACCACATTGATTGCCAAAATATTTTGCAACTCAACTCCTCATTTCTGTTCTCACTGCTCTTACTCTAATTTGGAGACTAATTATCTCTATCCCAGGCTGTTCGTATCTTCCTAACCAGTTTCCTCTAAACTTTCTCCACTTTAGTTTTTCAATAAAGGTATTTTTTCGAAATAGTTCTAAGTGTATCAAATTTTTATTGCCCCATAGCATCGACTACACAGGATATTATTGTTTTTCTTGGTAGTCAAGATTATCTGGATTTTGATTCTAACTTCCCTTTAGACTAATGGTTCCCAACTGAGGTGTTTTGGCTCCCCAGGGGGCATTTTTAAGTATCACAATTTGGAAGGGGGATGCTACTGGAATTTAGTGGATAGAGGCTAATGATACTGTTTAGCATCCTACAGTATACAGGGCAATTATTTAATCCAAAATGTCAGTAGTGACAGGGTTGAGAAACTTGCTTTATAGCTGAGGTAGTACTCATGAAGAAAAATCCAAGAGTCAGAGCAAGTATGGTAACCGAAAAGCTAAGCACTCTAATGTTAGTCAAGAGATGAGAGACAGGGAAAAAGCAAGATAGATTACAGGAACCAAGAATAAGCATGTCCTTCTTTTTATCATTTGGTGCACTTGTAGAAAATGAGCATGGACCATAGAAGAACTGGACTATGCTGGGCAGCTGGGTATGAAATAACCTTCAGGAGGTCATTAGCAATCCAGATATGAAGTAATCAGGCTGGGAGCTGACAGGAGGGACATGGGAAAATAGGAACATTCTCTCTCTGCTAAGCCATCACCATTTTTCTTTCTGTTAAGTGCATATCGCAAACAGGTTAATCATGGTTCCCAGAGACAGGAAAAAAGACTTGCAATAAGTAAATGCAAGAAATATATAAGAGCATTTCTAGAACTATAAATTATTACTTTGGCATATAAGATCAGATTAATTCAAGTAACAGAAATTCAGTAGTAACACTGATGATAATAGTAACAATTATGATAGTGTTTTAAATTAATATATCACCCTTAACCTGGCGAATATGATGAAATGAAAGAATTCAAATTAAGTTTCTATAGTGATAAAAGAAATTATGTGATAAAACCTTTATTGGTGCTATTTTCAGATGAGATATAAGTTGCTAAAGTTCCAAATGCAAGACACTGGAAAGCATTTATAATATATTTATTTTCTTTTTCGTTTTGCAATAAGCCACCAAATGAGAGATCATTTGAAGGGAGAATTTAATGATAAGATTTATTCAATAAAGCTACAGATGTACACCTTCTCAATGTGAGAATAAGTGAAGCTGAATTTCTTAGGTTGCTATGGCTTGTTTGTACTTGCATTAGGACTTCTGTGAAGTGACATGTATAATTAATCACTAATATTATTATTAATATCTCTTAATATAGAAGATGGATCATTGTGTATCTAAATTGTGCCCTGCCTCGGCTGTTACCTAATTAAAAAACTGAGCCCAACAGTCAGGGAGAAATATTAATGGGATGCAATTTAGTTTAAATCTTTGTTCATAAAGAGATCTCAAAAATAATTGTATGTTTTTCCATGAGGAATACCTGTTATGTAAAACCATTTCACTACCAAATCCCTCACTTCCTGCACCAAATGAATATCTGTTCCGTATTAATATGTCTATTTTATCTGAGGTTGTCAATAAGACCATTAGAGAACATTCAGCTTTGGAGACCAGAAAGAAACAGTAAAGATACAAGTGTAAATTACAGAGTGAAATGAGAAATTTATTTTTAACTTCATAGAGGATTGCACTTTAATGAGACACTGGTTTAGGTTTGAAATGAAAGGTTTGCAGAAGGGAAAAAAAAGTTGAACCAAATCTTGTTCTTACAGGATTCTTTCTAAATCAGCCTAGCTTACCTTTGGGTAATACTGAGCAGTGTATATGTGAGTGCACACATATGGCTTATGTCATGTGACGTCTTTTATACTCTAGACCTCATCAGGTACCTTCACCATTTTGCAGAGTAGCAAATAAATCATTCAGAAAAGACAAGCAATGTGTGACTTCAAAGTCACACAGTAAAATATCCTCCCACACTCTGCCTCATCCACATTAGAGAATTTTTGTTACTAAATGACCAGTATCATCAATATTGAAGTTGGTATATTAAAATGAGTTTTAAAAGCATGCTCATTAAGAAAGTACTCCATATTTTATCTCAGTTGATCTTCCTAAACACTCTACAAGCTAAATATCATAATCTTGATGATATAGAGACTATCTTTAAGATTAGGAGTGATTTGCCCAAGGTATCCATTTTGGGGCCCTGGTTCAAACTCTAGCCCATGTGTTCTGAGCACTCATTCAATGTAAGGCTCTGTTATTCTGAAATTCAGATACCAGATAAATGGATGCCAAATCCCTAAGACCATTTGACTTTCAGTAAGACATGTGAAACTCTAGTGTAAAAAACCAGATAAGTGAACATGCCATATTAAAATTTTAAGTACCATCATGGATAGGGAAAGGAATTAGTTGTTGTCATTAGGCTTTTTATTTATTTATTTTTATTCATTCTTTTTTGTTATATATGACAATAGAATCCATTTTGACATAATTACACAGGCATGGAATATATCTTGTGTTCTAATTCAGACCCCAATACCTCTCTTGTCCCTTCCCTATTCCCCCTTGTCCCTCCCCTCTATTGAGCCTTCTGCTATTTACCCATAGTTATTTTTTTAAATTAATTTCTTGGTGGATGTACCCTATGGTGAGTAGGCTATCTTTTTGAAGTACCTTCAATCTCAGTGTGAGGATAGCTACATGCTGTGCTTAGGATTTCTTGTTGGCAATGTGACCAATCTGATTCCACTGTCAAAATGGAAAGAAACACACAAAAAAAGAAGTCTGCAAAATAAATGGCCAGTGAAGTGTTTGCTGGAAGACTGAAGCAGAAGGAGGCAATAAGAAAATAATTTATCATTTAAAACGTGCCAATGTCCCTTTAAATGCAATCTAATGACTTATGACTCCAGCGACCCTTCTTGATTACTGCCTGTTGCCACTCATTATCACCATGGAAACAGCACTGTTGCCAGCTGTGTGCTTGGTGGTGGGGTGGAGGCGTTGCTGCTGGCTGGGGACAAGAGGGTAGGACATGTGGGACTCTAAATTTGCAGGAGTTTTTTTGCATGAGGAGAGAAATGGCGAAGATACGGTTCCCTCCCTCCCACAAAGCCCCTAGGTGGGGAGTAATCCAGAGGGGATCACCAGAACAGATGGCCTCAGTGCCCTTGTCTCTCTCTGGAAACAAAATAAAATGAGATGAGAAACACTCCAATCTGGAAGATAATCCACCGGGCAGCAGAAGGCACGAGAAAGGGGCAAACTGTGTGCAAATTTCATTAACACAATTTCTCATGGAAATTCTTCATGCATGTGAGCCCATCTCTTCAGCCACCTCTTTCTCAAGTTTCTAGTATACAAAAGCTCCAAGGGTGATCTGCAAAATGCATCCAGCCTCTCCTTACCGGACTCTTTCATCTCTGTATTATTTCTACACCCCCCACACTTTTTCCTGTATACGTCCCTTAGCCTTTCATGACTACCTGCTGTCTCTGATCCCTTCTGTCATATCTAATTAATGGTCCTAGCAAGTTAGACTAAGAGGGAAGGGAGGCATAATCTATCCCAACCACCTATCTATCCCTACTAGTATAGGCAAGAAAACTGGTATCCAGAATGTTTTCAGGATCTCCTGCAAGTTACACAGAGCTCTTGGCAGAGTCAATACTAAACCTAGGTCTTCAAATTCCCATTTCCGTGCATCCTCTAGCACTTGGTTCCACTGTATCATAATTTTATCCTTCACTTTTTTGGGCTAATTCTCTGCCACACTGAAGTATAGTCAAATCTCAACTCTCCAGGCCAATTATTATTTAGAGCAGAGTAATCCTTGTTTTCATGGAGTGATGCTCTCTGCAGATCTTAGTTTGCTCCAGAGATGGTAGAGGATTCATCCTCATGAGATACTTTGGATGGAGGGAAATGAAGACGATACGGCTTCATCATCTTTCTACTTTATTTAGAGAGAGCATTAAAGTCCCAGGACATGGAAAGGCTCAAACTGGGTATAGAAAAGAGTACTAGGGAAATCAGAATATGATCAGTCTGCAGTGCTAAACTCTACTTGGGCTTCAGGCTGCTGGGGGAATGAGGGACATCTTCTCTGAGTTTGCTGCAAAAGTGTTTCACACAAACATCATTTGGTTAGCACAGGGAGCTTTACACATGGCATCTCATTTGACTTCTATGATCTCTGGAGAATGACAACAATTGATCTCTGGCGTTAAGAAAGAGACAGGCTGGAGAATAAAAAGTATTCAGAACTTGGAGACTGATGTGAATCTCAGTCCTGACTATGCAGCTGGATTGTTGATGAAGGAGCAATTGAGCCCCTTCCTATTCCTGAACATCTATGTCTTTGTGATCTCAGATTTTTAGACAGAGTTACCTCCTATAATACCCTTACCAACTTTAGCCTAATACTAATGAAAAAGGAACTACTACTCTTTATTGAACCTACCATGTACCTAGGGATTTTACAGATGTTGTTATCCATTAATGTTTATAAGCTCTGATGTAGGAGAGTATTGCTATCTACATTAGGAATTCCAAGAAGTCAAGGAATTTTCCCAGAGTTGTTATATATTCTAATTGAACAGCCTAGCTAGGATTCATATTCAGGTCTGCAAGATCAACATCATTTTTCCAAATGATAATATCTTTGAATGTTCTCATTTTGCTATCCTAAAATCCACACATTCATTTCTTCAAAGGGTATTTACTGGGCACCTAATATTGGCAACTTCTAAGGAGTTGGGGATACAGTGACCAGAAGAGACAATACTCCTGTCCTCCTGGAGCTCACAATCTATTTTATGTATGTGAGAGGCAAACAGTATGCAAGCAATTTGATAAATATGAATTTAACTTAAATAGATATTGATTCTCTGAAGAAAACACATGGGCTGGTGGGATGGAGTTATTTCCCATGGTTTCCCTGAGCTGGTGATATTTAAGCTGAACATGGAAACAGAAGAATGGGTTAGCCATCCAAAGTGCTGTGAGGGGGGTAAGTCATGAAGGAAAACAAGGATAAGAGTATGAGAACTCCACTGGAAAAGTAGCAAGTTGAGTGGCTCTAAAAGGGGATAAATCCCAGTGAGCAAGGAAGACAGCAACAGAGGCTGTGGTCAGAGGGGTAGGCAGGGGCCTTGTAGGCACTGTCTGGTTGCCATTTTAAGTGTAAGATGATATCAAAAGATTTATGCACATATATCAAAGGTGGATGTTTGTGAATATATCCTCTCTGAAATCTAAATAAGAATGGTTTTAATTCTTCAACCGTACTCTGGGGAAGTCTCATTAACAACTTCATGGCCTTCTTCCTTTACTTATGAGTCACTTTCAGATATTAAAATGTTCTAGATATTATATTTAATTAATAGTGTTAGTCACCATAATATTAATCCCAGTCTCTCTTCAAGATTTTTTTTCTTCTCATCTCCTCAGTACAGACAGTACTCGTGGAAGGTTCTAATACAGGAGTCTACAAACATTTTGGGCTTTGCGGGTCATGGTGCTCAACTTTACCCTGTAATGTGAAAGCAGCCACAGGCAATAAATAAATGAATAAGTGTCATTCTGTTCCAAAAATAGTTTTTCACACACTGCAATTTGAATATCATACATCTTTACCATGTCAAGACAATTATTATTTTTTGATCTGGTCTGCGATTCCAGCAGAACAGGCATGACTTGGCTCACAGTCTGTGAAGTTAAAGGAAGAGGGTGATGCATGGTCTGCTTTTCATGCAATTTGCTACTCCTCTGTTTTCACATCTCCATCTGCTGAGGAGAGAAGATAGAAGCTTTCCATATGTCAACCCACAGTCAATTTGCTGTATTCTCACTGTGTTCTCACCACTCCTGAAACTACCACCCATGGAAGGAGCAGACACTGCTAATGCCCCATCCATCTCTTCTCAGCTCTTGCCCATGGAAGTCAGATCCCTTCCAACTACCAGCACCTGTATTCCTTGTCTGAGGCCTCTATCTGGCTTCTAGCTCCTGCTCCTACTAGGTAGCAATAAGTTGGGAGATCTAGGGAACTAATGTTTCCCAGGGAAATCTTTAAGCAATGATTGAAAAGAGTTGGTGGATAGAAACTCCAGCTTCTTCTCCTCTTGAATCATGTGAGATGTGTGTTCATGTTTCCTCTAAAGATTCCCAGGATTTAGGTCCAGTTTCTTCAATGGTACCTTGCTTGATAATTCATTCTTTATTGGTTACCTCTCACCCTATTTCACTTCTTTATTCCATATACAGGATTATTACCCTAAATAACTACTTGAACTTGAATCTTTGTCTCAGGCTCTGCTTTGAGGGGAAACCAAACCAAAGAAATGAATATGTAGACCCTTTGTGTCAGCCAATGCCCAATGTTGGTCCCATTTTGGGACACATGATGGGAACTTTGGCAGTGCCCCTCTAAATGTTTAGAAGATAATGAATCTTCAATTGCTTGACACTTATCTCTGAGAAGAAAGATATGATTTAAATTCATGATGCAACACCCACAAATCAATTGCATTTCTATACATCAGTGATAAACCCTCTGAAAGAGAAATTAGGAAAACTATCCCATTCACAATAGCCTCAAAAAAAATAAAATACTTGGGAATCAATTTAACAAAAGAGGTGAAAGACCTCT
>CM053399.1:169556302-169600813 GCA_028644305.1 Xerus rutilus
AAATTTAACACCAAAAAACTAACAACCCAATCAATAAATGGGCCAAAGAGCTGAACACAAACTTCACAGAAGAAGATATACAATCGATCAACAGACATATGAAAAAATGTTCAACATCTCTAGCAATCAGAGAAATGCAAATCAAAACTACCCTAAGATTTCATCTCACACCAGTCAGAATGGCAACTATCAAGAATACAAACAACAATAAGTGTTGGCGAGGTTGTGGGGAAAAAGGCACACTCATACATTGCTGGTGGAACTGCAAATTGGTACAACCAATCTGGAAAGCAGTATGGAGATTCCTTAGAAAACTTGGAATGGAACCACCATTGGAGCCTGCTATCCCACTCCTTGGTGTAACCCCAGAAGACTTAAAAACAGCGTACTACAGTGCTGCAGCCACTTCAATGTTTATAGCAGCTCAATTCTCAATAGCTAAACTGTGCCCTTTGATAGATGACAGAATAAAGAAACTGTGGTATATATACACAATGGAATATTACTCAGCAATAAAATAGAATAAAATTATGGCATTTGCAGGTAAATGGATGGACTTGGAGAATATCGTGCGCAGTGAAGTAAGCCAATCTCAGAAAACCAAATGCCAAATGTACTCGTTGATAAGTGGATGCTGATCCATAATGTGGGGACGGACATGGGAACAATGATGGAACTCTGTTCACAGGGGTATAAGGGGGGAGGGGGCATGGGGACGGTAAAGGTGGTGGAATATGATGGTCATCATAGCCCTAACTTTACGTATGATTGCATATATGTTGTGATTCTATACAACTTACAACTAGAGAATTGATATGCTATCCTCTATCTATGTACAATGAATCAAATTGCACTCTGTTATCATGTAAGCCTAAATAGAACAAATAAATAAAACAAAACAACTCATGCTGCTCTAGAGAACAAAATAAGATAATGAAATGAAAGGTATAGAAAAGTACAACTCAGAAAAGAAAGAGAGGTTTCTGTAGTCATATTTATCATGGAATGTATTGGTCTACCTCAGGAGTCAATGAGTTCCTAATCAATGGATACATCCACATGAGATTTATCTGGTGACTTCTTAGTAGGGATATTAAATAGCAGCTGACCATCTACTGGGGACAGACTGGCATATGCTTTAAGGTTCCTCCAGACTCTTGGATTCTTGGATATTGAGATTAAATATATAAACCTTAAAGCAGTGGGAAATCAAACAAACAAAACATTAAGAATTGATGTATTACAGAAAATCTTTATTTAAGTGTGAAGGCAGAGTTTAGAAAATTGTTCCTTACCCAAAACCTCATAACTTGTTTCATAAAACAGTTTCCCATGAACTCTGAAATTGCTGTTGTGGAGAAAAGTGACTCATGGCCCAGTCTGACACATTTTCATACCTGCAGAGAAATTGACCTACGTTAGACAACCATGATCTCCGCAGGAAGAATTGTGGCACAATTACCTGACATTTTAGTGTCTTTCTATACTTCAGCCTAGAGAAAACTGTGGGAAACATACATATATATTTTTTATTGCTCTCAAAATCATGTCAAATATTTATTGGGGGTAATTCTCTAGTTATCACCACTGGTTTCAAACCCTGGTTGTATGGGTAAATCTTATTAGTGTCATACTCATTGAAGAGACTCATCTGACTTGGGAACTTGGGTAGTGGATCTTTCTTATTCCCTAAAGTATGAAATTTTCAGATTTTATTTGGAAACTGGCAGGAATGATAGAGGTTAGGGGTTACCAGGAAAGGAATGAATCATTTTTAATCTTAAGCAGTGATGTTAGAAACATTTTCAGAAAATGTCAGATTAAGAACTTGCATACCAATGTCCTGGAGGGGAAGAATGGGATTAATATACGAGCGATTGTCAGCTAACCAGCATTCTTGTTACAGTCCTGTTCCTATTTCCTGCAGTAACAACAGGTAAGTCAGTTCCCTTCACTGGATTTCAATTATTTTATCTGTTAGATAAAGGCATTGACCTATGAAATGCTAAGTTCTCTTCTTTAAAAATGTGTGATCCACTGTTGCATTTATTACGATCCTTTTCCAAAGTATGTTTCCTATACCTTTACTAAGTTGTATGAAGTAGACACATGGCAGCTATATAAATAATATATATGTACACAAGTATAAATATTTGCATATGTTTATACATACATGTGGATGGATGTTTCTGTTTATATAAATATGTACTTATACAAAAATCATGTTCATATATATATAAATATCTACATTTACACAGTTATCTTTATATTTCTTCAAATTATGTGTATAAGGAAGTAAAAAAGGAGACTTAGGGATATCTAGTGCTGGGGGATATTATGTCAAAATAAGTTACAAATAGGGAAAAGAGCAGTTCCAAATTCATTAGTTGAAGACTTCCTGAAGTAGGCAGAATTCCATTAATTATTTGACTGAGTATGCTAACAATCCTGTGGATTTATAGTGACAGGGAGCCTGTGGTCCTACTACTAGCACAATGTCTAAAAGCAGGCTTGGGTGTGTGTGGAACAGCCCTTTTAAGATACCATTGACATGACAATTTGCACGAGAAGATATGTCTGTTAGATCAGAAGACAACGCTAATATTAGGTGTGTTCCAGCAATTCGTTTCTGCTTAGCATCTGTTTTCATCTAGACTCGAGGAATAACTGGAAATTTTGTGAAAATAAATACGTAAAGTGTATTAGGAAAATGAGTGCTAGGATAATAAATCAGATGTTGCTTCTCCTTTCAAGAAGCTGACAGCTTGTTAAAGAATAAATACTAAACAAAAGTTTAATTATTAAAATGTGTACTAAGTTCAGAGTAGCAAGGAAGGGGTGGAGGAGGAGAGGAGCACAAACAGAGCAGGAAGCATTAAAAGCTTGATGGCAAATAACAGGCATCTAGATGAGTGCAAGGAACACAGGAAGTCAGTGCTGATGAAGCATGAAGTGTGGCCACACAGAGGGTAGCAGCCCTGGGCTAAAAAATCAAGTACTGTCTAAGGGTTCTGGAATTTGCCATGTTTAAGGCTGAGAAGTGCCATGATGTTATCCATTTTTATCTTCTGGATGCTAGTTTGAAGAGGAGTCAGACTCAAAATGGAGAGAGACAAGCTATTATCATCATCCAGATGAGAAAAAGTGGGATTCAGAATTTAGGCATAAAGTGAGATAGAGAGGAGAGGGCCACAGGAGTGTCCTATGGCCACTGTAATATTTTACCACGAACTTAGGGGTTTAAAACAGCAGGAATTTATCCTCTCACAGTCATGGAGGACAGTACAATATCCCTGTGTCGGCAGGGCCATGCTTCCCACAGAGGTTCATGGAGATCGGTTGCTACCTTTTCTGTCTTTGGGTGGTTGTTGGCATTACTTACTGTTCTTTGCTTTGGGTCACATCACTCTACATCTCTACCTTTATCTTCACATCACCTTCTCTATGTGTCTTATATCTCCCTCTGCCTTTCTTTTGTAAGGATATCTGTGATGACATTTAAAAATCATCTCAGTAATCCAGGATGGTTTTCTCATATCAGTCCTTAATTAGTCATGTTTGCAAAAACTCCTTTCCCAAATAAGGTAACATTTATGAGTTCCAGAAATCAGGGTGTGGCTGTACCTTCAGAGATACCATTTAGCCCACTACAAAGACTCCTAGTACATGTGTATAGTATAAAAAGTTCAATATCAGAAATGATCAGGGAGAAAAATAAAGTTTGATATACACAGTTCTACCTTAGATAACGGGGTGCATTTGCTACCAACTGGAATAGAAGATACTAAAAGACGACAGGTTTAAGAAGTATGATGATGAGTCTTATTTTGGGCCTATTGAGATTAAATTCCTCTTGGCCATTCAAGAAAAGACAAATGATTCTGAATTTGAAATGTGAAGTCTGGCTGGAGCCATGTATCTGGTAGCCACCATTTCTGACTCCCAGGTCTTGTACTAAGGGCTTTATATGCACCGGAGAATCCTCATGACCATTTATAAATAAGACTTGGAGCCAATGAGATAACTCAGAGTGAGTGTGCAGCAACATGAATAATAGGTCAATAAGTTCAGGCTAAAGAACACTAACCTATAAAAGGAAGAAGAGGACAAGGAAGCGTAACAGAGACTTAAGGCAGACAAAGGGAATGATTCAAGAGGAGATTGAAAGAAAATGAATACACAGCCTTAGATGTCAAGGAAAATAAAATATCAAGACCCACCTACTCCAAATATCCAATTCAACAGACTCCCAATAGCAATAGTTGCCATTTTCTGACTCCCAGGTCTTGTACTAAGGGCTTTATATGCACCTGAGAATCCTTATGACTGTCCTGCGAGGGAGGTGCTATCTCTCCACTGATGAACAGGAACTAAGACACACAGAAGAGTCTTTGGTCCAAGAAACAAAGCTAGTCAGTGGCAGAGCGTGGCTCAAATTTTGGTCTGTACGACTCTTGAGTATATGATCCTTGTCAATCTCCTATACCATCTCCCATTAGGAGAATAGTTAAAAAGAGAATGGGGAGGAGGGAAGGAGAAGGACATGAATGTGGCAAGTATTCACCAGTAAAGGCAGGTAGACAAAGGAAAGGCAGAGTCCCATGCCTAATAGAGAGTAACCAGGAACTATGGGTAAGATTATATTTTAAATGATCTAGGAGATCTGATCATGTTTATAGTGAAGCAAGGGCCCTAAAAAAGAAAGATTAAGCATAAAGGGGAAGGGTCTTATTAACAGACTTCCTCAAGGCCATGGGAAAGAGGAATTTCCCAAGGTACAGCTGGTAGAAATGACTCTTCAGTCTCAGTTTTCTCCCCTGGAAAAAAAATATATGGGCAATAAAATCATCACTCACAAGAAAGTAGCATAGATTAAAAGCAATGAAGTCCAAGGAGCCCTTTGCAAACTGCTAATTACCAGGCTAATTATTGGTTTGCCATCCTTGAAAGGATATCTAGAGGAGATGGATTGGTTGGAAGGAGACCAAAAAGAAACCAGAAGATATCTATTCATGTGAGTGACTAAGTCCTCCAAGCTGCAGTTGGTAGAGAATAAGTGAGGAGTGCGGGGACCTGAAATCACAGGACTTGTGTTTCCTGGGAAACTAAATGGCAGATGACCAGGGGTTGCATTCTTCTTGACTTTGCCTATCTTCTATCAGGAGATAAATCCATTTCAGGAACTTCCCAGCTGAGAATAGAAGGGGCAGTATCATCCCTCAGGTATACATATGCTATAGGGAAACATGATAGGGTCAGGAGTGCTGATGTTTAACAGCTGGGTCTTTAGGTGGAAAAAGCCCTTATGTAACATTTCCCAATGTTTATGGAGAATTGTTTCCAAAGTGGAATTAAAAAGAAGTGGGTACAATCAGCCCTTGTAAGCCAACAAGAGCCAATTCTAGCACAACTTTTGTGTACATATTAAGGAAACATGTGGTTTAGAGAATGAATATTTTCTCATTTTCAGACAGGAAACACAGGTTTCACAGAATAAAAAGTCTTTACTTAATGCAGTTAGCCCATGGAAAAAACAGTAGCCAATATGCCAAATACCATGTGGCAAATTTATCTTTAATCTGGATTCAAGTGTTGCGATTCCAAATCCCATATTCCTTCTGTTCATGGCTGTGGTAACTTTTGGTTAGTTACCTCCAATTATTTCCACTGTCCTTCCCAGGAGGCATAAACAAAGTGTTTCTGGTTTCAACATTGTCAAACTCCAAAAGGACCTAAAAGGCTAATGAAGCAAGCTTTCCAGTTCAGATTTAGGCCCAGTGAGGAAAAAGAGTCAAAGAATGAAAGTGAGTGGAGTTTAAAATATAAACTTTGTTTACAGTTAAAGTAGATATTGAAGGAAATGACTTACCCTGCAATGAAATAGTCTTCCTGATGGTGAATCCCAGGGAAGACAAGAACACATCAGTGATAGGTGAGGACAGGCCTTTCCTTGTTGACATTTATGGCATCGAAGAGCAGAGAACAATATGTCCTTTCAGAGATGAGTTCAACTCACAAATGGAAGAGAAAACAGAGGTTGCTTATTATTTTTCATGTCAGCAATCAAATCATTCCACTTCTCTTTGAATGAGGATTCATCTAAATCTATCTTAAATTCTTCAAAAGAATAGAAGAAAGCAAACTCATTCTATGACAATTGTATTATCCTGACAACAAAGCAACATAAATTCATCACAAAAAGGAAAATTAAAGGTAAGTACTTCTTATAAATGAAGATGCAAAAATTCAACAAAATACCAGTAGATTGTACCCAGCAAAGGATTATAAGCTATATGCAAGTGGGGTTAATACCAGGAATGCAAGATTGGTTCAACATAAAATAAGCGATTAATGTTAAATATATGAGAAGAACCACCTAATTTCAATATATGCAGAAAATATATTTGATGAAATCCAATACCTTTTTATGATAAATATACTCTAAAAATAGGAGAAGGAAGATGCAAGTGGAGCTTCCTTCAGAAGAAAGGAAGCATGGGAAATGAGGCAGAAGCTGGGTGCAGTTGTACACACCTGTAATTCCAACAACTTGGGGAGGTTGAGGTAGAAGGATTGTACATTTAAGGCCAGCTTCAGCAACTTAGTGAGACTCTGTCTCAAAATAAAAAAATAAAAAAATGACTGTGGATGGGGATATAGTTCAATGGTAGAGTGTCCCTGGATTCAATCTCCAGTAGAAAGAAAGAAAGAGAGAGAGAGAGAGAGAGAGAGAGAGAGAGAGAGAGAGAGAGAAAGAAAATAGCTGGATAAGTCTCCTCCCTAAAAAAAAGTGACTGTTCAATCAACTGGATTTTTTAACTCCTGCTTAGAAGTTCCATTTGATGGCAGTTACTAAGGTAAGAGGAATAGAGGGGAAAAATTTGGAGCAAGCTTGGGTTGGTTATATGGCATAACAAACTGATACAGATCACGACTTATATTCTGGCTTTGTTATTTATTAACTGTCTGATTTGGGTATATCTCAAACTCTGTGAGACTCATTCCTAGTTAGTAAAGTGAACATAATTACACTTATTTCATAAAGTTTTTACAAAATCAGGATTAATATGTTTGAAGCATCTGGCATGCATCGGACCCAGGTCAGGTACTCCATTATGATGATTTTACTATTATCAATAGTTGTGAGGTGCAGGATAAGAAGGGAGAGGTTGTCAGGTTGGCTAAGGGGATGACCATTTAAGTAAAAATCAAGTGGAATGGTCATCAAAAGAGAAAAAGACTTAGTGATCTCTCTTTTTTATTTTATTTTTTAATTTTTTTTTATTTTGGTACTGGGGATTGAACTCAGGGGCACTTGACCACTGAACCACATCCCCAGCCCTATTTTGTGTTTTATGTAGAGACAGGGTCTCACTGAGTTGCTTAGCACCTTGCCATTGCTGAGGCTGGCTTTGAACTCGCGATTCTCCCGTCTCAGCCTCTTTTTTATTTTCAAGGCCACTTGTGGAGTTGTCCTAAATTGTGAACCTGATTCTTGCCTTTACTTCTCTCCTCTTTAAAATGGAATAGGTGAGCTAAGTGATCTTTGGAATATCTTTGAACTCTACAACTTAGGGACACTGTGAAGTGGGACATGGCAAAGAACGGGAGGCAGAAGACTGTCCCGTGCAACCTTTTGTGTATAATTGTAGACCTGGATTGAACACAAGCTCCGATTTTCTTCTATCAAAGTTAACAAGAAAGAACATTCACATGACGTCACACTCCGATTTTGGCTTTGAAAGGCTTCCAGATTGCGTCTAATTTTAAACCAGAATCTGGAGGCCAGAGAGGTGCCTGTGGACAGCTTGATGATTAATCTTTCAGCACACATAACTCTTTTCCTTGTCACCTTGGTATGAGGAACTTCAGCACGTCAAGCTTCCTCCTCCAGATTCGTCAATCTGGCACCCGTCACCAGCATTTGATTCATTATAAAAATATTTAATTCTTCCAAGATGAATTGGCATAATGTCCAAAGAAAGACACAAAAAGTGGTGCAGGTTAAATGGAAAAGGCTGTTTTGCAGGCTGGCTTCTACTTTTTCTAGATTCCAATAGATTTTCTTAGAAGGAAGCCAAATCTAATGGTTTCCTTCATGATCAGCATCCAGTCATGATAGTAATGCAGGGATTGTTCAAGCTTCACATTTCTGTACAGTTTTCTCCTGTGGTGAGTTTGCCTTCATTAATTCTTGACAGCCCCACACAACCAAAGCCACAGGTAAGCAGCTGATCCTCTTGGAATACCATTCTACTTTCAAGATCACAAGCTCCAGAATCCCTCTCTATGATCACAACCTTAAAAGAACTTTGATAGCTTCCCACACCTATAGGATGATGTGCTAAGTCCTCACTCTCATAGATTGATTGCCATCTGTCATCCATCTAGTATTCTTTCACGTAGACCTTTCTATCACCTTGAACTGATCATAACTCTCAGCTTTATGTTCCTTTTGTTCTGGAAGCTCTTCTCTTATAATGTCTCTACTTCAGGATTTTTCAAGCTTGGAAATAATTGGGCCAGATCATTCTTTGTTGTAGAAGTTGCCTGTATATTGTGGTATGTGTTTCAGTGTTCCTGGCCTCTTCTCATTCACTCTTCCATGGAATCTTTCCTGATTTCTCTAGAGAAATGAATTCATTTCCTTTCACGATTTTATTATAAATACGGTCAGAAACACCACACGGTAGTTATTTTAGTAGAAGCTTGTCTCCTTAACTAGACTAAGCTCCTCTAGGAAAAGGTCTTTATCTTATCCATCACTGTATTCTCAGCCCTTAGTGTAGTATCTGAAACTTGAACCATGGCTGATGAAAAGAATTTGTTAACTTATCAGATATTTATAACATTCCTATGAGGAAGAAAGAGTAAGTATTATTTTTTTCATTAGGCAGATTTTTTTTTTCCCATCAGGCAGATGCATTTCAAATTGTAACTGATAGGAATATAAACTCTCCTGGGGAACAAGACATGTAATTACAATTTGTGTATTTAAAAAATATAGATTTGAACTTCAGGCACAGCTGGATCCAAATGAATAGATCTTGGACAAGAAAAAATAATACGTAGTTACTATAGATTAGAACGAGGGAAACTTGAGTTTCAGAAAGTGAAGAAATTTCGGCAAACCAGCTCATGCCACAGAGTCTGGACAGGGGCTGAGAATGAGAGAAAATCACAAGGTGGACTTCATTCAATTTTTCCTTAACTTTGTTTCTCTTAATGCCACTAAGGTAGAGCAAATGGTGTATTTGAGATAAGGACTCAGGTGAGAGAAGTGGACCCTTCTGATTTCTCTTACATTCATAGAAATGTAGCCATGGTTCACTGACTTTCACATCCTGTGTAAAGCGAGATGTTTCTTAGGTCAGAGGAAACTGAAACTGGAATTTTATAGTTCTAGCTACATTAGTCACTATGAGTAACTTAATTTAAGCAATAATTTTCCTATTCCTTGATCCTTTTCACCCAAACTCAATGTGTGGGTTGGGGGTCTTGAACTATTCACTGTGCCAGCAGTGAGTCACACTTACTTATCTTTGTTGGTACAGCAGATCTAAAAATCTTCAATTTATGTCCTCTGACATTTTTCCCCTTAGGAAAGTGTTGCGATAGATCACACAGTAGAATAGCTGGCACTGAAAACTAAGTTTCTTGACATAGGGGTGATATAGTTTCCTTATTAACATAAGTGCAAATCCGAACTTGATAAACTTCACAACAAGGGAATAATGACACAAATGGGGAAGGCAGGTGAGCTTCCTGGGATGCAGATCAGATGACGGTTTCGTGGGGGTCCATTAGGGGTTTTGATTTGGAGTTAACATAGCGGGCAGCTCTTGAAATAAGACTTCCTTCGGGCTGGGATTGTAGCTCAGCGGTAGAGCGCGTGCCTCGCATGCGTGAGGCCCTGGGTTCGATCCTCAGCACCACATAAAAAGCAATAAAATAAAGACATTGTGTCCATCTACAACTAAAAAAAAAATTAAAAAAATAAATAAATAAAAGCAAACCAAAAAAACAAGCAAACAAAAAATACCACCAACAACTATTTAAAAAAAAAAAAAAAGAAAAGAAAAAGAAATAAGACTTCCTTCAAGCCATATCAGAGAGAGGAAAGCATCTAGCCCAGGAGTGTGACGACTTGAACTTTTTCTACCTGGACAAGACCTTGATCAAGTCAGAATCAAAGACTATCAGAGGGGGCTGGGATTGTAGCTCAGCGGTAGAGCGCTTGCCTCGCATGCGTGAGGCCCTGGGTTCGATCCTCAGCACCACATACAAAGCAATAAAATAAAGACATTATGTCCATCTACAGCTAAAACAATATTAAAAAAAAAAAGACTATCAGAGCTAGAAGAAATTTTAGCAATAAGCAGAAGGTTCAGATCCAGAGAGAAAAAGTTTCTGAGCCAAAACTATAGACTGGCAAAATCAGGATTAGAAACACAATCTCTCCAAGTTTTCTGAGGCATCTCAATACTGCTTTCCAGAGTGGTTGCACCAATTTGCAGTCCTACCAGCAATGTATGAGTGAACCTTTTCCCTCAACATTACCAACATTTATCGTTACTTGTATTCTCCATAGTTGCCACTCTGACTGGAGTGAGATAGAATCTCAGTGTAGTTTTCATTTGCATTTCTCTAATTGCTACATGTTGAACTTTTTGTTTTTCATATATTTGTTGCCTATTAATATTTCTTCTGTGAAGTGTCTGTTCAGTTTCTTTGCCCATTTATTGATTGAGTTATTTGACCCAGTTATCCCACTCCTTGGTACATACCCAAAGGATTTAAAATCAGCATTCTACAGTGTAGCAGCAACATCAATATTTATAGAAGCTCAATTCACAATAGCTAAGCTATGGAACCAACCTAGGTGCCCTTCAACAGATGAATGGATAAAGAAAATGTGGTATACATACACAATGGAGTATTATTCAGCTATAATGAAGGATGAATTTATGACATTTGCCAGCAAATAATTAGACCTAGAGATTATCATGCTAAATGAAACAAGCCAGTTCAGTCCCCCAAAACCAAATATTTTCTCTGATATGTGGATTGCTAACACACAATAAGTGGGGTGGTAAGGAGAAGAATAAAAGTGCGGTAGATTAGACTACTAATGGAATGGAGAAAAGAAAGGGGAATAAACAAAGGAAAGACGGTGGAATAAATCTGACATAACTTTCCCATGTACATATATGAAAACAACATAGTGAATTCCAGCAACATGTACATTCAAAAAGAATAGGACTCTAACTAGAATAAGATATATTCCATGCTTGTATAATTACATAAAAATGGATTCTACTATCATGTACAATGAAAAAGAACCAATGAATAATTTTTTTTTTTTTTGGCACCAGGGATTGAACTCAGGGGCACTCGACCACTGAGCCACATCCCCAGCCCTATTTTGTGTTTTATATAGAGACAGGGTCTCACTGAGTTGCTTAGCACCTCGCCATTGCTGAGGCTGGCTTTGAACTCATGATTCTCCTGTCTCAGCCTCTCTAAGTGCTGGGATTACAAGCTTGCACCACCACGCCCGGCCTAATGAATAATTTTTAAAAAGGTAGAGGAACTTTCTCATGCCAAAAGAAACAAGGAGATAAAGAAAGAAAGGAAGAGAAATAAAGAAAAAAAGAGCAAAGAAAGAAAAACTCTCAACACTGCACTTACACACTAGTATTTCCTTTTGTTTTTTTTTTCTTGTATCAGGGATTGAGCTCAGGGGTGCTCAACCACTGAGCTACATCCATAGTCCTTTTTATTTAATTTTTATTTTGAGACAGGATCTCCCTAAGTTGCTGAGGCTGACTTTGAACTTGTGACCTCCTTTGTCAGCCTCTGAGCCACTGGGATTACAGGTGTGTCCCAATACGCCCTACCCACTATCCCCTTTGATGCTTATAATGTCCCTGTCATGTGGGTATTATGTTATTATCTCCATTTCAAAACAATGCCACCTATATCCAACATGACTTACCAAAGTCCTTAAGTATCAGAGTTAAAATAACAACCTGGAATTAGTCTTCCAATTGCAAGCTCAAATTTTAAAAACACTATCTATAAAATAATTAGCTGAAGACCAAGAGGACTTCCTGTTTTATTATTGCAAACCATTGCCTCTGACTCAGACATAAACCTCCTCAGAAACCATCACAGGTACCATAGGGGGCTGGCTTGAAAGCAGTCTCCTGGCAGAGCAGGGTCAGGCACACTCTGAAGAGCAAACTCTTAGGGGAAGGCAAAGAAGAACCAAATAATTAGGGTATAGTATGAATCCCAAAGAGAGCTTAGCTGTTTAGACAGATCATCTCATTTGATTATTGCAATCATTTTCTGATTAGATTTGATCTAGTTTGTCAAATGAAGAAAATGAGAGGAGTCAGAGAGATGGCGTGGTCAGCTCAGGCTCACCTGGCTATTAAGTCAATATTGAAATCTGAACCTCATCTCCCGCTTCTTACACTCCCTCTGGACCACTCCATTCCCATCAGCAGAGTAAGAATGAAGATGCACTGATTTATTTATTCATTAACATTAAAATTCATTGGTATAGTGCTTGCCTAACATGTGCAAGGACCTATCCCCAGCACTGCAAAAAAAAGAAGATAAAAAAGATTAAACACATACAGCTCCCCAATTCATCTTTCTTCTGGGGATTCTAGGTCTGTTTTTCCCAAATGCTCCAAAAGAGATTCTCTTATCTCTGTTCCAGACTCTAGTAATAGGGTCTTACCTTCTCCCAGCTTCCAGGAAAACAAATCTACTGACAGCTCCTGCACTTTTTAAAATTTCACATTTCGTTAGAGTTTTAGAGAGAGTATAGGGAACATTTTTTTTTAATCTGAAAGCAAATAAGAATTTGATGATGGCTGAATGTAATGCATTTATAACATGTTAGAAAACAGAAATTGTCTGGGAATGAAGTATATCTGGCTCCAAATACTAGGTCTGCTACTTAAAAATTATAGTGATGTAAACAAACTCTTCTAGTATTCTGAGCCTTTCTCTATTTCCTCATTTGAAAAAAGAGGATAATAGTAACTACTTCATCATTGATAATAACACACTCCCAATGACATAGTTTTCTTGAAGGTTAGGTGATGTAAAATTGTTGAATACTTAGCACTGACCCATACATAGTATGTATTTAATTTGTATATAAATCACTATTGTACTAACTACGGAAGATGAACATTTTTAAATTCAGTTTTACTTATCTGTGAAACAAGGATAGTAGTCTCCTGTGAGGTTGCAGAGATGATCCAAGAAGAAAAATAGGAAAATACCCAGGATAATGCTAATGGATGTTTAAAGTATGTAAATTGATAAATGTTAGGAAAATATCAAACAATGAAGTTTATACATTTAGGCTTCATACATTTCTTTTTCCCCAATTCTTAGGCTCTGTTCCATCCCTGAGTGGCCACATTTTTAGAATGATTTGAGGTAGTAAAGCCCTGAGCAGATTTCCATGAATATGAAACTCAATCATAGAGCTAGAGAGATGAGTTTAAATGCCATGGTTCTCTGAGGAAATAATCAGAGATGTGCACTTGTCTGATCATCACAGTGTTATTTCAGTATTAAAATGTCATTAAACCCCACAATCTACCAGCAGAGAACTAGAAATTAAATTATAGAATATCTACATAATTAAATCTCATGCAGCCAATAAAAAGCATCTTATATAGAATGTTTGACAAACTTGTCTGATCACAGGAGTCTCCTAGTGTGATTTGTAAAAATGTAGTCCCCATCCTAAGATTGCCAAAACAAAACCTCCATGAGTGGAGACTGGAAATATGTGTTTTTATCAAGTTCCCCAAGTGATTTTTATGATCAGGCAAATTTATGAAATTCTGGTCCTAGAAAGTGTATTTTTAATGCTGATAAAAATATTAATAAATAATATCTGTCATAAGTTTTATTTTTTGCAACATATAATAGTGAAAAAGAAATAGCAGCTTTATTTGGGTAACAAAATTACTCTTTCAGTCATTATGAGCATGGTGTTTAGTTTCAGAAGACCTGGTTTAAATCTCAGAACTATTATTTGCTAGCTGTGTAGCAGTAGGCAAGCACTGAAAGCTTCTGTACCTAAATGACTTCATCTCTCAAATTGGGAAAATAAAAGTATGTATCTAAGAGTTATTGTGAGGATAAAATAATATAAAGAATTTCAGCTTGTTGTCAACATTATTGGGGGGACTTCTACTTCCAGCCATAAGGAAGTAAAATGGTATAGATTATCAGCATCACCAACTGGAAAACTAGAGAAAACATAGGAAACACTTATTTGTGGAGATTGTACAGAGGCAATTTATGGCTATGAGTTTCAAGTAGATGGAAACAAAGGATTTGAGTTTTATCTCTGTCTATACTTTTTTCTAGAGAGAGTTCTCAGACTGGTCCATGAGGTAGAATATAGTCTTAAGACATAAGAAATTTGCTTATCCCTCCGCCAAATAGCTAAACTAATCATAAAGTAACTTCTATCCTATTAAAAAATTCCAGTATTCCTTAAAGTAATTCAACAAATTCCAGAATCTAGAAATATAAAATGATAATTTTCTTTACTCAGTAACAATTTGCTGGACAGATGCTCAGAGACATTTGGAGTTGACTGGATTGTGAAGCCCTCAGAGAGGATATGGTTACTCTCCAGGGATCCCAGAGAACACAGAACTCTTGAGCTAACTGAATGTACTTTAGGTGGATTTTGCTATAAATGCTCATAAAACTAATTATAAACCAATTATAAAATCTTCAGAAATATAAAATCATACACACTGCAGAACTTGGCAGAAATAATTTACCTGCTGAGTCTGAGAGAAGAACCTTGAGGTCCTGTTGCTGTGTCTGCAAAACTAAGACCATGTACATGGCTCAAAAACCTTGAAACAGTGTCATCTTATGGCCAAGACCTCTGGTTCAAAAAGGATTACCCTGAGGTTACTGAAATGCATTCAGAATGACTTTCCATTCAATGTCAGTCAGCACTTCAAAATAACCCAGTCATCTCTGGACTGGGAAAAAGTAGCTTTTACAGATTTGTCTGGGGAAATGTAAAAACTGTAATGATTAGGAATTTCTTAAGAGTACAAAAAACTTCTGCACTTCGGAAGAATTTGCCTTCGATGCTAAAGAACATTCCTAAAAGGGAGAAAAAATAAAATAAAACATGCAAGAAACATCTGAACTTCTCAAAGGAGTTCAGAACTCCAAGAAATTTGTTGTTCCCAGTAGGTACCAAACTGGAACTCAAAAGGTTTTGGGAAATGCCAAAGAAATGAGGTCTCTTCCAAAAAACTATGACTTTTTCAACAAAGGTGAAATTCTATGGAGAATCCAAGAAGCCATCCATGAATGGCTACCACAGGTTCTACCAGGATTTGTTTTCTAGCAATCAGCTACAATGTGTCCTTCTCTGGAATGCATGGTAGAGATGGGCAGATACTGGTGGCACATCCTACAGAACTTGATGGAACAGTATAAGAACTAGGTTGGGGAGCTGCAGAAAAAGTACAAGGTGGATCTGGATTTCTGGCTCAGAATTTGTTTCTTAAGGAATATGCTGCATACCAGAGTCCACTATCAATAAATCTAATAATGGGAGGATGGGTGGAAGCTCAAATTCCAAGTTTAGATGAAAAGATCTGCAGTCTTCATCAGAAGAGACTACAAGGAAAGCTTGGGGAGGAGCAGGGGATGTAGGTTCCAGGGTCACAATCTTCAGAGACTATACAAACCAACTGTCATCCTTCAAGGGACCAAAAATGGATAGGAAGGAAGATGTAGAAGAGGAGGAAGGCAGCAGCTCCTCAGACTCCAGCAGTGGGGAGGAAGATGAAGATGATGGGTTTGGGGCAACTCTAGCTTATCTTCCTCAGGGAACTCTTCTTGCTTAAACTCTCACCTGAGCTTGTTCATGTCCTAGGGGGTTGGATGGAAAACTTCCTGGCAAAAGTCCAGGGCATCCGTGTCAAAGGGAGGGAGCTCTCATCCCTTCCCATTTCTACCTCCTTATGTTTTCTCTTCCCTTTTTCTCCCTCTTCTTCCTCAAATGGAGAAGGACAGGTTGGGAAGAAGAGAATTTAGAGCATATTATGTCAGGTTTATCAACCTGGAGGAGGAGACCCTCCTTGGAAAACACAGGATTAGCAGCCAGTGTTGCACTACTACCTCTAGTATGAACCCTACCCCCCACCCCCACACCATCCCAAGGAACTTCATGCAATTATAGCTCTTGGAATAAATAGTGAAATGACTGGGATATGGGGGGGGAATTGATTAGACTTTATAATCCCAAGTAAGGAGTTCTTAATCTCATTTTCTGCCTGCAAGTGATGGTAGGATTACACTTATGACCCTGTGATCTTCTACCTTTTCTGTGGACCTGTCCCTCAGGATTTCTGCACTGAATCTGGGGTGAGAAATATTTGATGGGAGGGAGGTAAGTACCTTAAGAAAAATTACACACTGCTGTTATTTTCCTTCTTACATGCTGATCATTTCAATACATGAGATTGGGTAATCATATAGGTAGCAATATTTTATATGTATATTTCACTCTTAGCTTTCAATGATAATTTTCTTAGTAATTTCAAAAAAGTGAAAATTTAAAACAAATTTAAGAACATCTATTTATTTGAATGAGCTTCTCCATAGAATCAGTGTCTTAGGACTTTGGGGACTGCTTCTCCAAGGAGTGTCTGAACATATTTTGGGCAGAAACTCTAAATCCTTCTGACTGCTCCCAGTGAGTGAATCTCACTCCCAGTATTTAGAATAGATAGATGAATAGATAGATACACTGAGTATAAATAATTGACTACATCAAAGGCATAAGGTATAAGGTCAATACACAAAAATTATTCATATTTCAAAATACCAACAAGGAAAGACTGAAAAGTGAAATAAAACCATTTGCAATAGTATCTAAAGTATAAAATATGTATAAATGTAATAAAATACTTACATTTACATTGAAGCCTGAAAAACATTGCTGAGAGAATTAAAGACCTAGATAAAGACAGAGATAAGGGGCTGGGGCTGTGGCTCAGCGGTAGAGCGCTTGCCTCGCATGCGTGAGGCCCTGGGTTCGATCCTCAGCACCACATACAAAGCAATAAAATAAAGACATTGTGTCCATCCACAACTAAAAAAATATTTAAAAAAAAAAAGGACAGAGATAATTTTCTTAGATATGGAGACTCAATAAGTTGTAGATGTCAGTTGGAGAAACAAATTACTTTCATATTCAATTCCCTTGTATGTACTATCAAAATCTTTGCTGTTTTTGAAAAAAATTGACATGCTGATTATAAAATTTCATGAAAATGCAAGCCATGCTAAAGTAAATTATTTTTCTGAAAATAAAAAACAGTTGGAAGGCTCATACTTGCTAACTTCAAATCTCACTTTAAAGCTACATTAATCTAGACAATGGAATTGCCAATTCTATTGGCATGAAGACATATATACTATTATATACACATTCATGGTCAATTGATTTTCAAATAGTTTTCACAGCAATTAAACATGGAAATGATTATCTTTTCCACAATGATATTGGCACAGTTGAATATCCATATTGGAAAAAAGTGAACCTTGACCCTGATTTCATAGGATACACAGAACTTAACAGGAAATGAATGTAGACTTAAATGCAAAAGGTAAAACTATAAAAACTATAGAGGAAAATATTGGTGAGGGCTGGGATTGTGGCTCAGCGGTAGAGCACTTGCCTCGCATGTGTGAGGCCCTGGGTTCGATCCTCAGCACCACATACAGAGCAATAAAATAAAGACATTGTGCCCATCTACAAAAAAAAAAGTTTAAAAAAATATTGGTGAAAATGTGGCCTTAGATAAAACAAAGACTTTAAAAATAGACACAAAAAGGAACAAATATTTTTTAAAAAAATAAACAAAATGGGTTTCATCAAAATGAAAAACTTTACTCTTCAAATAACACTATTAAGAAAACAGTAAGTCTGAGCTGGGGAGGTAGCTCGGTGGTAAAGAGCTTGCCTAGCATGTGCGAAGCGCTCAATTTCCAGCACTACAAAAAATAAAACAACAGGTTAAACCACATACTAGGAAAATATTTGCAAACTATATATCTGATTAAATCATTGGTATCCATAATATATAAATAATATTTTGGTCAAGTGAAAAAATTAAATGTCTCAATTTTTAAAAACAGGAATAAAATTTGAATCAATGTTTCAGTAAAGAAGATATGAAGTTGGTAATTAAGCATATAAAAGTCTCAACATATATAATATAATAAAATACATACTAAAATTACACAAAGCTATCACTAAACATCTACTTGAATGACAAAAATATTCAAAGGTGAATTCCAAGGGTTAACAATGCTATTAAACAACAGGAATTCTCACATACTCCTGGCTTACATGCCAGATAGTACAGCAGATTTGGAAAATAGTTTGGAAATTTTTTATGTGAACCAAACCCTTAATATATAACCCAACAATTCCATTAGTTATTTTTTCCATATTTTATTCATGCATTATAGTTGTACATAATGATAGGATATGTTGTTACATATTTTTACATGCATTTGATATAACAATATAATTTGGCTTGTGTTACTCCCTGGCACTTCTCTTTCTCCCCACCTCCTACCCCTTGATCCTTTTCCTCTGCTGATATTTCTTTGATTTTCATGAGATCTGCCTCCACCTTTCTTTTCCTTTTTCCTCTGTAGTTTCCACATATAAAAGAAAACATGTGTCCCTTGGCCTTCTGAGTTTGACTTATTTTGTTTAACATAATGGTCTCTTGTTCCATCCATTTTCCTGCAAATGGCATAATATCATTTTTCTTTATGTCTGAATAAAACTTCCTTGTTTATGTATAACATATTTTCTTTATCTATTCACTCATTGATGAATACCTAGGCTGATTACATAGTTTGACTACTGTAAATTTTGCTACTTTCACCATGGGTATGCATGCATCATTATGGTATGGTGACTTTAATGCTTCAGCATAAATACTGAGGAGTGGAATAACTGGGTCATATGGTGGGTGGTTCCATGCCTAGTCTTTTGAGGAACCTCCATACTTATTTCAATAGTGGTTGTACTAATTAGAAACCCACCGACAGTGTAAAGTGTTACTATTTCTCTACATAATCTCTAGTATTTATTATTTTTTGTATTCTTGATGACTACCATTCTGATTAGTGTGAGATAGAATCTCAGGGTAGTTTTGATTTGCATTTCCCCAATTGTTAATGATGTTGAACATTTTTTATGTGTTTGTTGGCTATTTGTTTCTTCTTTTGAGAAGCATCTGTTTAATTCATTTGCTCATTTGTTAATTGGGTTTTTTGACTTTTTGTTGTAAAGTTTTTATAAGTTCTTTATATATTCTAGATATTAATCCTCTGTCAGAAGGGTAGTTAACAAAGATTTGCACCGATTCTGCATTTTCTTTCTTCACATTGCCAATTGTTTCTTTTGTTGTATAGAAGGTTTTAATTTAACTATAGGCTACTTATTAACTCTTGGCTTTATTTCCTGACCTTTAGGGGTCCTATTAAGAAAGTTGTTACCTGTGCCTATATATATGCTGGAGTGTTGGCGCTTTGTTTTCTTCTATGAGTTGCATATTATCTTGTCTAATTCCTAGGTCTTTGATCCATTTTGAGTTGATTTTTGTGCAGGGTGAGAAATAAGGGTCTAGTTTTCCCAGGGCCTTTGTTAAAGATGTTATCTTTTCTTCAATGTATGTTTTTGGCACCTTTGTCAAGATTCTGATGACTGTAGATGTGTGGGTTTATTTCTATGTCTGCTGTTCTGTATCATTGGTCTATATGTGTATTTTTATGCCAGTATGATGCAGTTTCTGTTACTATAGCTCTGTAGTACAATTTGAAGTCATGTATCATGATACCTCCAACATTGCTTTTTTGGCTTTCAATTGCTTTTCCTATTCTGGAACTTTTGTTCTTCAAAATGAATTTTAGGTCTTTTTTCTCTTAGTTCCATAAAAGAATGACATTTGTATTTTGATGGGGATTGCATTGAATCTGTATATTACTTTTGGTTAGTATGGCCATCTTAACAATATTAATTCTTCCTAACCATGAGCATGGAGGTCTTTCCATCTTCTGAGATCTTCTTCAATTTCTTTCTTCAATGTTCTATAGTTTTTTTATTGTAGAGTTTCCATTAGTTATTTACTAAGGAAGTTGAAAGCATATGTCTACAGAAATACTTGGATTCAGATATCACTAGTAGTTAATTCTCAAGTTTAAAAAAAACTGGAAAGAATTCAAATGTCCATCAATTGATGAGTGCGTAAGTGAATTGTGATATAACTGTACAGTAAAATGGTACCCAGCAATAAAAAGCTTCACACATGTCAACACAGATGAATCTTGAAAGCATTTTTGAAAGAAAAAAAGCCATGCACAAAGTATCACATACTGTATTTTTCCATATATGTGCCATTTTAGAAAAGACAAATTTGTAAGCAACAGAAAACAAATTAATAGCAGCAAGTATTGGGAATGAGCAGTGGTAACTGACTGTATCTGGGCATGAGAAAACTTTGAGATGATGAAAATGTTCTGTATCTAAATTGTGATTACATGACTCTGCTTTCTCAAATCTCTTAAAACTCTACACTTAAAATGGGTATATTATGTTATGTGTATACATGAACATGTCACAGTGACTATTATGTATACTTATTATATAACAGAACCATTAAAAATTGTTTTAAATCTTGTACACTTGTACTTCTGCTGACTCCATGGCTTCTGTTATTACCTGTCAAATATCAAATTTCAAACTTTGGTTCTTGGCCCACAATTACAATTGCCTACTGGATGTTAACACTTGAATGTCCCATGGACACCTCAAGAGCAATGTGCTGAAACTAGAAAAATCTTCTTTTAAAACTATGCCTCTTGATCTTCCTATCTCATTAATGGCATGACCACCCAAAATGTCACCCAAACCATAACAAAAGGTATTATTCTTGATTCAGACCTCTCTTCAGTAAGTTTTGGCATTGTGTTCTTCTTAATATTTCATATATTTACTTCTTTCTCTTTGTTCAGGCAATCATCTGTACCAAAGTTATTCCTTCATGGTTACTATTACTATAATAATTGCCTAAAGGTAGACCTTTAACCACCCTTTCCTTCATCTCATTCTCCAAAGAACAGCCAGAGTGACATATAAAGCACACATGTCACTTGATCACCTCCCTGTACCTCCTAAGAAAATCCACTATTGCCTATAGATTAAACTCCAAATCTATTTAGGTTCACAACCTGCCTTCAGATCTAATCCAGCCTTTGGCTTCATGCGCTTCTCTGTCCAGCATACTCCCACTGCTTTTCTTAGGCTGTCATGCCTGCCTGCAATTCCCCTGGACACTCAACCTATATGTCCTAAGAAAAAGATTTCACACAGCTGTCAGAATGCTTGGGCCTGGCCACTCTGCTGTATGTGGTTGACCAGTTCCTTCCCTGTGTAGTGCTTATCACACTGTATTGTCATATCCTTTGGACTCTGTGGTCCTTCATAAGTTTTAGTGTCTGCGTTTCTCTCAAGACCAGTTGAGGTAGATGATGTTTACCTCACTTTGGGCTGCCATATCTTACCTTCAACCTTGCAACAGCCTTTTTCATTACCTCCCCAGCTCCCACTTGACCTCTGCCATTTTCTACAACATAGCCAGAACAATGTTTCTAAAACCATACCAAAGTCACTTTTCTATTTAAATTTGTCAGCCACTCTCCATTGTAACAGAGAGATAGGGTCCTTCCTAGAATTTGATCCCCTCACTTAGAAGATTGATGTCCCCATCCACCTGCATACACTATGAGGTTTGGAACTGTGTGTTAGTCTCTGCTGTCCTTCTACAAGAAGCTTAGAACAATGACTAACTGAAAGAATGTTTGTGTGTCTTTCCTTCTTCCCTTCCGCAGCTCTTTTTCCCCACCCTCATCCTAGAGTGGGACTTCATAACTCTTTATAGCTCCCACCATTGGACCTGTGTCTGGACAGGATTACTAAATATTGAATTAAACACTGACTCTCCTTTGGATCTCTATTTCCCTAAGTGAAGTGTGGCTTCCTGAACCATCACAAAGTAATTTCATCCTATCTCTTGTTGAGGTCAAGAAAAAATATACCCCGCTAACTCTACCTTGCCCAGTGAGCTTTAAGGTTTTGTCATATAAGTCCATATTCCATGTTTTTTTTTTTTTTTTTTTTTTTTTTACAGATCATTGGCCAAGATGAGATGATTGATATACACCAAACCCAAGGGATGATCAAATCTGTTCTTTACTGGGTTCCAAGTAAAACTTGGCATGAGAAATGAATAAATTCTTCTAATTCTTTAGAGCTTCATCTTTTAAGGATGGAAGGAAAGAGTTGGTTACAACTGATTATCTAATGGATTAAGGATCACCAAGCCAGGTACTGAGAGCAATAAGAGACATGCCAAGCAAGTAACAAGAGACATGCCAACAAAAATGTGATAATCCAAAGTAGAGAACAGGAGCACCTAAAATGTAAGTGCAGCCCATGAAAGACTCCTAGAAGTGTGAAAAATCTTGAGAATCTCATAGAGACACTGATTAAGCCATGGAAGTCTGTGACTAGCATCAATAGGCTCTTCCAAGCCCCTTAAAGTTTGTCAGGGTCCCAAGGTTCCAAAGATAATGGATGATCAAATTTTGAGACCAAAATTCAGAAGAATTAGAGTCACAGAGCTCACCTGTGTGGACCCAAGAGCAAGAGGCAATGAAAAGAGCCAAGGTGAGGCATTCCTTGTCACTCTGTGACCTGGAATTCAAGCAGTAGGAATATTGTTTCTCTGTGAGTTATTAGAGGACCCCAATAGCTGCTCCCACTCAGGAATCCCAGCATTTGCGCAGGTCCCACAGAGGACCTCTGGCTTCTGCTCCTGTGTGGAGACCCATCTACCAGCATGGGGCTCCCCCAGTCACCTCCATCTTGGGATACTGCAATGGCTGTGAAAGTCCTCTTCATGCGGTAGCCTGTACCTGGAGATACCAGACAGGGTCTGGAGACAGCTGCCCTCCGCAACACTACACGCCACAGAGCTACATCTTTGAACATATCACCCAATGTCACCACCCAGCTGGCTCCCATCACCCTATCTCTGAAAGCAGCTGCCTCCATCTTGGGGCACTTTTTTTGCCATCTTGGATTATCCTCACTACCGCCATCACCATCTTTAGTTGGGGCAACTCCCAACTTAAGACACTGGCTGGGGCCAAGAAGCAATTTAAAGGTACATATAATCCCCCAACTCCTCCTTCTTCCCCACAGTGACTAACCCAGCATAGCACTTGCAGCTACGTGGCCGGTCCACAGCTTGCAAAGCTTGGTCCTGATTAGCT
The DNA here is from genome assembly GCA_028644305.1 of Xerus rutilus. NCBI lineage: Eukaryota > Metazoa > Chordata > Mammalia > Rodentia > Sciuridae > Xerus > Xerus rutilus. Next base: position 169,579,748 of record CM053399.1, read on the forward strand.
GACACAAAACAGCTCTCTGTGACAAGTGCACAGACCCCAGAGTGCAGTTTATAAAACCTCCAGAGAGAGATGTTCCTGATTGGGAAGTAGAAAGGGAGGGGGTGAGTGAGGTCCCAAAGGACATCCTTGGGGTGCAGTCTTCCAATGGGGACTGGCCAGTGCTATACTCCATCTCCAGGAATTTTGGCTCCAGGACCAATCCTCCTGCCCTACTAACCTTCACCATCCTGGGGTGAAGCAACAGACCACCCCACTCACTAGACAAGAAGGGAAGCAGGAAAGATACTCAACTCCATTAGAAACAACCCTTTAATTTACCTTGAGATTTTGCTTTCTATTATCTTTCTTCTTCTTCTTTTCTCTCTCTCTTTTCTCACCCTCACATTCTCAACATTTGTGAAACCAAGTATTTTTCATGCATTAGGCTACTGAGAACTGGAATGTCTGAATAATATATGACAGTTTTGTTGTATATTCTTTTATCTCCTACTTTTACATTTTTTAATTTTTTAAAATTTTCATTTTTTTGCTTTTTGTATTCTATTTTCTTCCTACTTACTTATCTCCCCAAAATCTCTTTCTCTTTTCCTGCTACTAGCCAACTTCTTTCGATTCTTCTTTCACACTTTCTAAGATCTAATAACTCCATATTCTCACTTCCTACTTCCTTAACATCTTATCCTACACCCCTCTCCTCATTCATTCTCTCTCTGTCCACCATTAGAAACTATAGACTCTTTTGCAAATCTACTGTTTATATTGCAGATAATAATTAAACTCACCTTTTATGTATATTATGACAAAACCACAAATATCTTATTAGGAGCTATTTGGTTTAAGGCTGTATATTGTTTGTGTTAGGATCTGTTAATATTGATCTCCCCCTTAAAGGAGAAGTATTGGAACCCTGAAGGGAAACTATGAACCTATAGGGTGAAAACTGTATTGCCTCAAATTCATAGTGCTAGAAGGGAAGACATACAAACAACATGAAAAAACAATGGAAGAAAGTGCCCCCAAACAAATCAAGATCTTCATTATTAGAATCCATGGCCAGCACAGCAGAAGAAATGTCAGAGAAGGAGTTCAGAATGTACATAATTAAAATGTTCTGTGAATTAAAGTATGATATAAGAGAGCAAACGCAGGCAGCAAAAGATAATTTTGATAAAGAGGTACATAGGCAAATACAGGAAGCAAAAGATTACTTCAATAATGATATAGAGATTCTGAAAAGAACAAACAAAAATACTTGAAACAAAAGAAATAATAAACCAAATTAAAAATTCAATAGAAAGCATCACCAACAGATTGGATCACTTGAAAGACAAAACATCAGACAATGAAGACAAAATATATAATCTTGAAAATAGAGTTGACCACACAATGAAGATGGTAAGAAACCATGAGTAGAACAACAACATCCAAGAATTATGGAATAACATGAAAAGACCAAATTTAAAAATTATTGGGATAGAGGAAGGCATAGAGTTACAAACCAAAGAAATGAACAATCTATTCAATGAAATAATATCAGAAAATTTTCCAAACATAAAGAATGAAATGGAAAATCAAATACAAGAGGCTTTCAGGATACCAAATGTACAAAATCACAACAGATCTACACCAAGGTACATTAAAATGAAAATGCCTGGTATTCAGAATAAGGAGAGAATTTTGAAAGCCACTAGAGAGAGGAATCAGATTACATATAGGGAAAAACCAATTAGGATGTCTGCAGATTTCCCAATCCAGACCCTCAATGCTAGAAGAGCAAGGAATAATATATACCAAGCTCTGAAAGAAAATGGATACCAACCAAGAATCTTATATCCAGCAAAATTAAGCTTTAGATTTGATGATGAAATAAAAACCTTTAAAGATAAACAAAAGTTAAAAGAATTTACATCAAGAAAGCCTGCGCTACAGAACATTCTCAACAAAATATTCCATGAGGAGGAAATGAAAAACAACAATGAAAATCTGAAAAGGGAGGAACTACATGAAAGGAAAGGCCAATTAAAAGAGAAATGTAGTCAAGTTAAAAACCAAAAATAAACCAAAATGACCAGGAATACAAACTATGTCTCAATGATAACCTGAATGTCAATTGCCTCAACTCATCTATTAAAAGACATAGGCTAGCAGGTTGGATTTAAACAAAAAGACCAAACAATATGCTGCCTTCAAGAAACTCATCTCACAGGAAGAACATCCACAGACTGAAGGTGAAAGAATGGGAAAAAATGTATCATTCACATGGACCAAGTAAACAAGTAGGGGTTTCCATCTTTGTATCAGATAAAGTAGACTTCAAACCAAAGTTAGTGAAAAGGGATAAAGAAGGTCATTTCATACTGCTTAAGGGAATCATATATCAACAAGACATAACAATTGTAAATATCTATGCCCCAAACAATGAGGCATCTATGTATATCAAACAAACCCTTCTAAACTTCAAGAATCAAATAGACCACAACACAATAATCCTGGGTGACTTTAACACATCTTTCTCACTGGATAGATCTTCCAAAATAAATAAATAAATAAACATAGAAACTATAGAACTCAGGAAAACAATCAATAATTTAGACATAAATGACATATATAGAATATTCCATCCATCAACAAGTGAATACATTTTTTTTCTCAGCAGCACATTGATCCTTCTTCAAAATAGATCATATGTTATGCCACAAGTCTTAGCAAATAAAAAAAAAATAGAGATACTACCCTGAATTCTATCTGACCATATGGAATTAAATTATAAATCAATGATAAATTAAAAAATAGAACATACTCCAACAGTTGGAGACTAAATAATATGTTATTGAATGATGCATGGATAACAGAAGACAGCAGGGAGGAGATAAAAAATTCTCAAAAGTAAATGAGAACTCTGATACAACATACGAAAATCTCTGGGACACTATGCAGGCAGTACTAAGAGGAAAGTTCATTGTATTAAGCTCATTTATCCAAAGAAGAAAAAAAAATCAACAAATAAAGTACTTGACTTACATCTCAAAGCCCTAGAAAAAGAGGAAAAACCAACACCAAAAGAAGTAGAAGACAGGAAATAATTAAAATCAGGGTTGAAATCAATAAAATTGAAACAAAGAAACAATTGAACAGATTAACAATATAAAAAGTTGGTTCTTTGAAAAAAATCAATAAATTGACAAATCCTTAGCCATCTTAATGAAAAGAAGGAAAGAAAAAACTCAAATTACTAAAATTTGTGATGAAAAAAGAAATATCATGACAGACACTATTGAAATACAGAAGATAATTAGAAACTATTTGAAAATTTATATTCCAGTAAAATAGAGAACCTTAAAGACACTGACAAATTTCTAGAGGCATATGACTTATCCAAACTGAACCAGGAGGACACATGACTTAAACAGATCGATTTCAAGGAAAGAAAAAGAACACACTATCAAAAGCCTACCAACCAAGAAAATCCCAGGATCAGATGGATTCTCAGCCGAGTTCTACAAGACCTATAAAGAGTAATTAATACCAATACTCCTCAAATTTTTCCATGAAATAGAAAAGGAGAGAACTCTTCCATAGCCATTCTACATGGCAATATCACTCTGATACCAAAACCAGACAGGAATACATCAAAGAAAGAAAATTTCATCCCTGATGAACATAGATGAAAAAATTCTCAGTAAGATTTTGGCTAATAGCATACAAAAACATATTAAAAAGTAGTGCACCATGATCAAGTGGGGTGCATTCCAGGGATGCAAGGTTGGTTCCACATGTGTAAATAAAAAAATGTAATCCATCACATCAATAGACTTAAAGATAAGAATTATATGATTTTATCAATTGATGCAGAGAAAGAATTTGACAAAATACAGCACTCTTTCATGTTCAAAAACATTAGAAAAACTAGGGATAGTAGGAACATAACTCAACATTGTGAAAGCTATCTAAACCAAAGGCCAACACCACCCTAAATGGAGAAAAAATGGAAGCATTCCCTCTAAAAACTGGAACAAGACAGAGATGCCCTTTTTCACCACTTCTATTCTACATAGTCCTTGTAACTCTAGCCAGAGCAATTAGATAGATGAAAGAAATTAAAGGGATATAAATAGGAAAAGAAGAACTCAAACTATCATTATTTGCCAATGACATGATACTATACTTAGAAGATCCAAAAATTTCCACCAGGAAACTTCTAGAATTAATAAATAAATTCAGCAAAGTAGCAGGATAAAAAATCAACACCCATAAATCAAATACATTTTTATACATCAATGATGAATCCTCTGAAAGAGAATCTAGGAAAACTACCTCATTTACAATAGTCTCAAAACAAAAACAAAAACAAAAACAAAAACTTGGGTATCAATGAAACTAGAGAAGTGAAAGACTTCTACAATTAAAAACTACAGAACACTAAAGAAAGAAATTAAAGAGGACCTTAGAAGATGGAAAGATCTCCCATCTCTTGGATAGGCAGAATCAATATTGTCAAAATGGCCATACTACCCAAAGTGCTATACAGATTCAATGTAATTCCAATTAAAATCCCAACATCATTCCTTATAGAAATAGAAAAAGCAATCATGAAATTCATTTGGAAAAATAAGAGACTCAGAATAGCAAATGTAATCTTTAGCAAGAAGAGTGAAGCAGGAGGCATCATAATACCAGAACTGAAACTATATTACAAAGCTATAGTAATAAAAATGGCATGTTACTGACACCAAAATAGACGTATCAACCAATGGTACAGAATAGAAGACATAGAGACAAACTCACATAAATACAGTTATCTCATACTAGACAAAGGTGCCACAAACATACATTGGAGAAAAGATAACCTCTTCTGCAAGTGGTGCCAGATAAACTGGAAATCCATATGCAGCAAAATGAAACTAAACCTCATCTCCTACCATGCACAAAACTCAACTCAAAGTGGATCCAAGACTTAGGCATTAGACTAGAGACTCTGAGCCTAATAGAAGAAAAAGTAGGCACAAATCTTCATCATTTTGGATTAGGCCCTGACTTCCTTAAGAAGACTCCTAAAGCACAAAAAAATAAAAGCAAGAATCAAGAAATGGGACAGATTCAAACTAAAAAGCTTCTTCTCAGCAAAAGAAACAATCAACATGGTGAAGAGAGAGGCTACATTCTGGGAGCAAATTATTGCCTTACGCATGTCAGAGCACTTATCTCCAGGATATATAAAAAGAACTCTAAAAACTGAACACCAAAAAAAAAAAAAAACAAGCAACCCAATCAATAAATGAGCTAAGGAGCTGAATAGATGCTTCTCAGAAGAAGAAATACAATTGATCAACGTAATATGAAAAAATATTCAACATCTCTAGTAATTAGAGAAATGCAAATCAAAACTACTCTAAGATTTCATCTCTAATCAGAATGGCAGTTATCAAGAATAAAAGCAACAATAAGTGTTGGTAAGTATGTGGGGGAAAAGACACACTAATCCATTGCTGGTGGGACTGCAAATTGGTGCAACCAATCTGGAAAGCAGTATGGAGATTACTTAGAAAACTTGGAATGGAACAACCATTTGACTCAGCTATTTCACTCCTTAAAGACTTAAAAACAGCATACTACAGTAATGCAGCCACTTCAATGTTTATAGCAGCACAATTCACAATTGCTAAACTGTGGAAGCAATCTAGATACCCTTCAATAGATGACTGGATAAAGAAACTCTAGTATATATACACAATGGAATATTACTCAGCATTAAACGAGAATAAAATCATGGCATGTGCAGGTAAATGGATGGAGTTGGAGAATATAATGCTAAGTGAAGTAAGCCAATTCCAAAAAACCTAAAGGCCAAATGTTTTCTCTTATGAGTGGATGCTGATCAATCATGAGGGTAGGAGTAGGGAGCATGGGAGAAATGGAGGAACTATGGATAGGGCAAAGGGGAGGGAGGGGAGGAAGGGAGCATGGGGGTAGGAAAGAGGGTGGAATGAGATGGACATCACTACCCTATGTACACGTATGAAGACATGAATGGTTTGACTCTATCTTGTGCACAACCAGAGAAATGAAAAATTGTGCTCCCTATGCGTACTGTGAATTGAAATGCATTCTACTATTTTAAAAAAGTAAAAAAGGAAAGACCCAAGGTGAGCTGACAGGGAGGGACAGGAGGGGTGTATGAAGGTGGGTCTCCGATGAAGGCCCTGTTTAAATCTATTGCAGCATTTCCTCATCTCTCCTAAGGTAGAAACCAACCTTTTCACCATGACCCTCAGTATCTGCCCCTCATTGACCACTTGGAGTTCTTCCCATTTGGGTTCTACTGAACTCTCTGTGGAGAGAACTTAGGCCCCCCTAGGCACAAGACTTCAGAATGTTCTGGTCTCCTCACCAGGAATGCTCTCCTGCTCCTCTCCCCCTCCAGCTGGGTAACTCTCCCTTCTCTGTCAGAGCTGTTTACATGTAATTTCCTTTCTCCATCTTTCTCTTTCATCTCCATGCTATGAGGAAAGATGACAGCAAAAGTTTCTAAGAAATGATGGCAGGATCCAAGGGGACCTCAAAGCACTTACTGCCCTGGGGTAAGCAATGGGCTAAGGTTGGGGCTGGCAGGAGGTCAAGATCAATGTTAGGGAGAGTCTGAGAGGAACAGGTTAGGATGGAAAACCCCTTTGAGGGGAAGTCAGAGGTCTCAGCAAGTGAGAACAAGTGAGGGTACAGGCGAGATTTTGGAGAGGTACTGTCAGAGCTGTATCCCACGGAGGGTGCAGCAGGGCGTGCCTGTCATTGGCAAAGAAGGTGGGCGTTTCTGGGGCCATGTATGTGTGGGCACACCAGGGTATGGTGAAGGGGATGTAGGTGGGTAGAGAAAGCCCTTGTGCCAACTGATGGTCCTTCAGAAGCCCAAATCCCTCCAGCCTTGATGAGCCCTACCTCCACATCCTATAGTGAGCTTTTTTTTAGGACCTTGGAATATTGATTCCACAATTCTAAGACCTTATTTTCCTTACAATATGAAATCCTAAAGGGAGTCCATATCTACAGATAATTCTGATGAAGTCCCAGGGAGTGCTCTTGTTAGCTTGGCTCTGGTCATGTGTGTATCTTGGAACGAATCACAGTGGAGTTAGTGAGGTCTGGATCCTGGTACCTCCCTCCAGGCTCAGCTGGAGGAAGCCATTCAATCTCTAAGATTAAGTAACCTGTCCAACCTTACACAATCATCCTTGTCCACAATCCCTCCACCATTATTTTGTTGTGCTTTTTAGATGCTTCCAGGTTTACAAAAGTTCATGAGAGAATTAAAAACTTTAAAATTAAGTCAGAAAGAGCCTTGGGCATCTCTGAGAAAGAGCTAGGTAAGTACAAACCGATAACGAATAAATGCTCTCACTTTCTGCACCATCTCACCCACTAATTAACAGTCTGTTCTGATCTGTCCGTCTCTGAAGGGTCTGGGTGGGTTTGATTTGTATTAACTTTGTTTCTCTTTCTCTTCTCATTCAGGGACAGAATTACAAACATGTGGCCAAGTGCCAGAATAGCTTTAGGGAGATCTGCTGATTGAAGGGACCGATTTCTGGCTTCACAGCGGGACTTGGCCACAGAGAGGGATGAATGACCTTGGGTCGGTCATGTAACCTCTCTGGGTTCCCCAGTTTTCTACTTTTAGAGAAGAACTGACCCATTTCTGCCTCTCCCTACAAGTAGAACTGGAACTAGAGACATCTTAGATGACAGGAAGTCTGGTTGTGTGCCAGATGGATGATTTGTGTACTCTTAAATGACTTTTTTTTCCCTACCTACTCTCACCTACTGCCCTGATTCCCCTCTGCTCCTGCTGTCCTTGGGTAATGAGCTGCCATTTCTGGCTCATAAGAAATTCAGCAAAATTAATTTTTTCTAAGCTTACATGTGGGTGGGGTAAGAAGGTAGGCGAAAGTAGGTGAAAATAGAAAAATAAGGAAATGAAATAACGTTTTTGGAAAATAAAAGAGCTTCATTTCAGAGTATAAGTTCACCCTGACACCAACAAGAGAATTAGCTTATTTATTTTTTTGTCGAGAAATGCTAGGAAGATGTTACAGTGATTGGATTGAGTTACCTGCCCTGTTCATTCTCAGCTTAAAGAGCTGAATTTGCAGAGATAAGGCTGACAGGAGAGAGCTTCAGGAACCTTTGTGGATATTCTAAAACTTGAATAATTTATCCCTAGATAACTGAAAACAATTTAAGTTTAAAATAGAAATAAAAAGCGGTTGCTACCAAGGAAAACGTAATTATTAATTAATTCATCCAGCCGACATTCTCTGAACGACCAGATGAAGCAATTTATTCGTTTAGCAAATGAGTTCATATTGGGCGTCTTTCGTAATCACTCCTAACCATGGGGAAACAGCAGCCCTCACGAGAAACAGCGTGTTTTCTCTTGTGGTGCTTGAGTTCTAGAAGATGGAGATGAGTGGTAAACATTTAACAGGTACATAACTAGAATACTTCCATATAGTGGTAAGTGCTGTGAAGACAGTGAGGACATGGAGGAGGGCTGACATGGGAACAGGTGGGGACTTGGTGACTCGCTTATTACTCTTGAAGGAGAGCTTGTAGCGAAGGAGTGTGGGAAGAAGGGTTGAGCAGCTCAGGGAAGAGCTGGAGTGTGTGAGACCAGACACTAATAAGTCATCTCAATTTCTGGCTCATACTCAACATTTACAAAATTCTCTTTTTCTCCTGGCCTGTCTCTGGAACCTGGCTGAGTTCAATTTTCATTAACTTCTTTATTCAGAGCTGGATCAGCATTCCCTTGATTTTGTGGAAGTTTAGGACACAGCTTTCCAAGCAGGGAGCATTGCTAAGCGGCGAGGGCAAAGGTCAAAAGATGGGCAGGGGTTTACATGAGGAATAAAAGGAAGCTTAGGGAGGAGAGAGTAAAGCTGAGACCCGATGGGACTGGGGAGAGCCAGAAGGGGCCGGCTTCCATCATAGAATATCTTTTTCAGGATTGAATTTATCTCTGCTTATTGAAAGGTCGCTGAGGGCAGTGCCCTATGGGATGGGATCATCACACGTGTATACACTGCTTTATGGTTTGTAAAATACTTTCAGGTCCACAAGAAACTCAAAGAGACGGATCAGGGTTGCCCATCTGACACACGGTTCAAAGTTCACGGAGGATGAGGTTTGGCAGGGCATTCAAATTTGGAGTGACAGTCTCAATTCTAGCCATCTACTAGAGCATGTAGGCTTTGCATAAACTAGGATGGAGTGAACTGAATCCTGGATGGCAGAGGAGGACACACTTTGCTACTTCCTCCTCGCTCACTTGCGGCAAGCTTCACAAAACGAGCACGGCTCTCTTTCCTGCTGAAGCGAGACCCTGCCTCTGTCTTTCTACAGGTGCTGTTCAGGAAGTTCCTATCATTGCATTGGGATTAGCCTTAAAGTAAAACTTATTTCCCAGCTTGGATCACATGATCTCTAAGGCCCATTCCAACTTTAAAATATGATTAAAAAAATTATTGCAAAACTCCTAGGAACTAGATTTAATCTGACTGAAATTTATCAGGAGCCTCATGGAATCCTAGGCACCTTCAATTCATTAGTGAGTAGGATATGTGTTCTGGATTCTGTGCTCATAGCCTGATGGTGCTGACAGGCGGGTGCACAAGTCGTCGAATGAAAATCTTGATGTGGAACAAAATGTTAGGGGGAAATCAGAGAAAGCCAATGCTGATGTTTGTTGGGGAGGAAGATCCTGCATAAAGATGAAGCTGGAATCCTGGTGTAGTTTGAGCAGCGCATCCTGGAGAAGCAGCAGAAAGGGTATTTTCAGCATTGAAACCACAGGAGGAAGGACAGGAAGGCAGAGGGGGAGCTGGGTGTGGAGCAGAGTTGCTTCCAGAGGGCAGAGTTCTGTCGTCTGTTCTGAACTCAGGAGTGGGTGGACAGGTGCTGAATGGGAATCCAACTTAACTGTTGATTGAATACTAATAAATACTACTACTACTACTACTACTACTACTACTACTACTACTAAAATCCCAAGGGGAAAAGAAAGTCATACTTATCTCCAGGAAGCTTGAACTCAAAAGGGAGAGTGGAAAAATATTTTGGGCAGCAGAAAATCCGAGTTCCAGTTCTGATCCTACCTGCAGCTTTGAGAAATCATCCTCCCAAGATCTCAGGCTTGGTGGGTCTGATCTTAGGTGCCAACATTGATAAAGCTGGAGCATTGAATGGAGGAGATGCCTCAGGACAGAAAGCTTGATGATCAACAAGGTCTGACATGGGTGGGTTGTTCCAGCACAGCAGCGCCGGTACTGTAAATCTGCTACCCCAAAGGAGTCCATTTCCATGATCTCTCTAAACCCCATTCTCTGTGATTCCTGTGATAACTCCTGCCTTACCGCTTAGCTCTACCAGACAGCAGGAGGAGGAAATGAGATAATCTGTTCCATATCAATAGGAAAGGAGGCATCCACAATATTGTCAACGAGAAAAGAAAACTCCTGGCTACTCTCTTTTATTTTGAGATACATCCTGAAATATTCCTGGTCTCAGCATCCTCTGTTCTTGGCCATCAGCCATGGTAAAAATCAGTCCCTTCTGGTCCATTACAAATTAAATAATCATAACTCTATTCATCAGGAAAATATGCACAGAAGGGATGCATAAGCCAGCAATTAGTATTAAGACTTCCAGACTCTCGTTGACTGACTCCAAGGGTTTCATGGTGACTGTTTCACTGGAGATGGGAGCATCTACCACGGCAGGCAGAGGATGCCAGCTCTTGCCTGACTGTGCTTCCAGTGGAATTATTCTTTCTGCATGTGGTCGCATTGAAAGCAGATGTCTGCCTGGCATATTCTAGAAGATTTGATAATATTTGTTGAAGAAAGGGTGCAACAAGACTACTGTATTGAACAACTTATTAAGCACATTCAATGTGCCTGACCCACGGCGAGGCATAGGGAGTGGACTTCCAGAATCCAGAATGGACTTTTGCTCTCTATGTCTCTATAAAAAGAAGAGGTTGGGCTGGTTGTGCCTAACAATCTATGAAATAGAATGTGACCAGCCATAGGGAAATCTCCTTGCATGTCTGGTCATGAGAGCAGGGTGATTTTGCAGTTGATACCCATTTAGATTACTGCCTGAGAGATGCTTCTGGAGCCAGCCTGAGAGTCTGTGGCTAATGTAGCTGCTGTTTGGTTCTTACTGTTTATATCTGTTCTAGTATGCTCTGGGTATGGTGTCCTCTGTGCATCTCAGATACCATTTGCTCCTTCATCTAAGACACTCTTTCTGAAAAGCCCACCATGGCCTACATTTAGTATCATCAGGGCTTGATGCTTTTTTTTTTTCCTATCAAGTGATAGAAAGTCTAAATGTGAGTTATGAATGTGATGTCTTTCATGTTGTTCACATCTATTCTGCAGCCAGCTTGCTTTCTTATTGACATTTGTTTTATTTCCTTCTATTACCTGTTCACCTACATATTTATTGAGTAAAGATCTCAATAAATAATCTGTGTAATCAGAGTATGTATTTTGGGGTAGATGGGGAAAGATTAGGACTATGGTCCATCTTGTCTCTTTGAATACACTCAAATTCACACTAATTAAGTCATGGGTTTGTTTAAAACCATCTTGTCATCTATCTGAATCGGATCTTAGTGATTTTTTTGATTTAGGGCAATAATCTCTTTATACAGTTGGAAAAACCAAAGCTCAGAGAGGGAAAGTGACTGAGCCAAGTGCACACAGCTCATATGTGTAAACTCAGGTTCTGATTCCTGGGACAAGACATCTCAGATATCATCCAGGATACAGCAAATAAGGGGCAATCCAAGTATGAAAGTTCAGGGTAGCTAAAAAGTTAACTATTCATTTACTTGTAGTGTTCTATCCTTCCTTCAGTACGAATTTTAAAGACTCCTGACTATTTGAGAAGTGTGACAAAAACCTTAGTCTCTACTATATGTTAATTCACTTCCATTTAATTCTTGTACAATTAGAATGTTGGTATGTGCTATAATCATAATAAATAAAATTTGCGTTTGAAGGTCAGAAAGGTTATTTTTGCTTGTTTATATGGGCAAGTTTCTCCAGGTACTTCACTTTAGATGGGGAACAATGTTCCATGAAGAGAAACTATTGAATGAAAAGATGTGTAAAAAACCTCCAAGTATCTCTGAAGAATAGTGATGAACATGGAAATTTACCACCTGCGACTTTTTGTAGGTCTTCCCTAGTATTCTTCCTTATCCCATTTAAGTTTTCATTGATTTTCATAGTCTAGGTGGGTGCAGTGCCAATTTACACCACATGATGGCAGTGCAGGGCCACAAAAGGGATGAGAAATCTGAAGTCTTTTTTTCAAGGCCGTCTTCAAAGTGCCAGGAGAGAAGGGTGCCCAGGAAGAGAGGCCAGAGCTGCTTGGAGGGACTGCCAGGAGAGGACAGTAGCTCTCAGAACTGGAAAGGCAGGTACTAGCTTTCTGAATTTCTTATCTGTTCAGAAATTCTGGAAATAATTTACATGTGGCCCAGGATGTTGCCCACAAAGAAAGCAGCATTTTGGAGTTTTATCCACTTTAAAAAAATAAGAGATCTTATAAGACCCTACTCGGTTTCCCCAGTGTTCTCCTTCTCTGTTGGAGTTATGTCTGTGGGAGAGAAGGGATGGTGGCTGGCTGATGTGTTGGCTGAGGACAATTGAGGCGTCCATCCAATGTATTGATGGGGAAAAGAATAATATATTGGCACGGCCCCCAGAGGATCAGAGGAAAGGGCCTCACCCAGATCCTTGCACCTGATATTGTCTTGCTCGGGACACTGTCCTGCCCTCCTGTGGAATGCTTGGGGGTCTGTGGCTGCGGGTGTCAGGCTGCAGGTGTATAGTGGAGGGGATGGCGATGGGAGTGGCAGGGCCACCATCAAGGTCATTGTTAGGCTCTGTGTGGAGCATAGTGTAGGACAGAGAAAGAGGAAGAGAAAAGGAGCGGATTCCCAGGAGTTTCCTTGGGCTGGAGAGATGATTTGATTAGAGTCTCTGGCAGAGTGAGTTTCAGATTAGATTTTTGTTAACTCCTGCATTTTTTTTTTTTTTTTTTTTGGTACCAGGGATTGAACTCGGGGCACTCGACCACTGAGCCACATCCCCAGCGCTATATTGTGTTTTATGTAGAGACAGGGTCTCACTGAGTTGTAACTCCTGCACTTCTACTCTTCCACACCCAGCCCTGCCCTGCGTCCTGTGTGTGAGTGCCTGACTCTTCTCTGCCCCAGTTGTCATTGCCCCAGCCCTCCTGCAGCCCTTTCCCTGGCTTCTGCTGACTTTCCTGTTGCTCTAGAGTAGAAACTGAAAGAGAGAGGGGAGGTGGGCAGAATCTACAGGACTGCCAAGAAAAGAGTGGCTTGTGGTGTGGTATGTGTGCATTGTATGTGTGGTGTGTGTATATGTGAGTGGTGTGGGTGGGTTGTGTGTTGTGATGCGTGTGCGTTGTTGCTGTTCTTGTTTGGGGGGTATGGGAAATAGGGATGCAGCACATCTGCAGAGCAGGAACCTAGGAAAATGTCCAGAGATAAGCATGTGCTCAGGAGATGGGTGCTGGTGTGTGTGCAAATGGTAGCTGTCCTCCAATTTTGTTTTGTGAAGGCAGACTTCCTCCATTCTTAAGTCACAATTTCCAGAAATTGTTTATTTCTAAACATTACCAATCAAATCCTCCATTCCTTTCTGTTTTTTAGAGTTTAAGTGAAATTGATTTATTTTTTTATTTTAATGTAAAAAACAAAACAAAAAACAAACAACAACAAAAAACCTGTTCCCATGTCCTTCTGGCTTGGAAATTCTGGGCAGGTGTGGGTTCTCTCTTTCCTTCCCCCTCTCTGACCCACCGTCCCCGGGTACTCGTGCACAACAGGAGAGTTGTCAGGGTGAGGAGTCAAGAGAAGGATTTTCATGTGATTTTTCTCTTCACTACTTACGATGCAACGTGAGAAACATTTTTTTCCCCAGACATTGGTGTTTGTAAAGACTTTTCAAAGAGATGCAAGTTGGAGAGGCTGCGTGGGTGGGATTTGAGAGAGAATGTGTTGTGGGTTTTTGTTATCATTATTATTTACTAACCTTTTATTCAAGGACTGTGATAGAAGATCGACAAAACAACTCTCATCCCATAATCAATTATAGCTGGAAGACAATAAATAGCTATTCAGTGCTTTTTTAATGTTCTGGGGGAAGAAAGATGTATTGACTGCCTTTAAAGTTGGGGGCTTTTCCATAAATATGAGGAGGGCAGTCATTATTGGTGCTTCTGATCCAATAATCTCCACATGTTTGGTGTATGAAGACAAAAATAATAATAATAAAAACAATAATTTACTGTGGTATTAGCTATTAAGGTTGATAAACCGCTGACATCTGCATTATGAAATTGCATTTTTTCAGTAGCTGCCCTGTGTTATTATTTTCCCCATTTAGTTAGCAGGCAACTGAGGTTCTGGTTCAGGTTCAGTTCCTCCCTGCCCCCCCCCCCCACCAATTTCTGATTTCACTCATTAGAGCCAAAGCCATGGACATATTGACTTCTCTAAACTTCAATTTTTTTTTATCTTTAAAACAAGGATAAAGTTGTTTTCCTCTTGAGAAGATTGATATTATATATGTAAAGTGTTCATGGTTCAATATAGGACCAAAGTTATTATGTCAGATGACATCCACAGGCATTACTGATTCCTAGGCTCATGTTGGGCCATAATCAGACACAAGTGAGAGAGAAACTATATAATTTAACTAAAGCTACATAACTACCTAAAAACATAGCAACTGAAATAAATGATGATGTGGATCAGAATTTCAGGAAAGTGTTAGGAGTGATTCTGGCTCAGTATCTCCCAGAAGGTTACAGCCAGTATGGTTGCCTGAGCTGATACCATCCAGTGATGAGGACAGTTGACAATCTGTCTCCATGATGGCTAAACCCGCAGCTTGGTTGTAATTTCTGCAAGGAGCCTCATTTCCTAGCCCTGTAGATTTCTTCACAGGGCTGCTTGAATTTCCTCACAACACTATGACTGACTTCCCCAGGAGAAGGTGATCCATGAGATCAAGGGCAAGACTTGTGATCAGCTTTAGAAATCACCGTTCCATCATCTTAAATAATCTGTTGGGTTACTTAGGTTGGCTCTATTCACTAAGGAAGTAGGCCACATGGGAGCAGGAATGTCTGTCCCCCAGAACCCTTGGGGGCAATTTTGGATGTTGACTGTTGCAAAACCCTTTTTTATAAGGACTAGTAGTATCATATTTAGGAATTGGTTTTGAGAAGGTCTCATTTTTTCAGTTAAGTGGTTATTATGAAGTAGCTATTGGCAAATGGCAGCTCAGAAACCAGAGGGTCAGCTTCAGGGACAAGTACATGGGTGACCAGAAAAAAGTGACATAGGCAGCAATTCCACAGATTGAGGTATCAGGCCCAGATACGTCAACGACTCACAGTGACCCACAGTTCTCTCAATTTCTAATCCAGTTGTCTGTTGCTGCCTTACCCTGGGTACTTGGACCTTGTATCTCCTGTCCTACCAGCCAACCACAAAATAGGAATCCAACACCCATTGCCCAGGGCAAAGTTTCTGCACCTCAGTTCAGTCCTAGGACTCACTGGGGGCTGTTGGGAGTTTAATGATTTCTGGGAGCCTCTTGGAGAGATTTTGACTTAGCAGGCTTGAGTTGGAGGGTGGGGATCTGTATTTTTAAAAGCCATCCCAGAAGATTCTTAATATGGAGCAAGAAAAGGTAACTTAAGAGCTGATGGAAAGACCAGAGCGCTGAGGTCCACTCTAAGACACATCACCTGTGCATAAGAATCACTCACAGCCCTTGGCCGCGTACCTTTGGTAGCTTGTACATCCTCTACCGCTGACTCTTTGGCTCCCTGCCTTGCACATGTGTATTCCTGATATTACTGCCTTTCACTGTCAACACCAAATTAACAACCCACAAAAACACATATAGGATATTTGTGTGTTTTGTCTGTTTGGATAGGCAGGAGTTTCCCTGGGCTTTTAGAGATAATTTCTTGCTTAAGTCATATTTTTTTCTTTTCACGTTTAAAAAACAAATGGGATTCTTCACAGTTCTCTCTCTCCCTCCTCATATCCTGTTGTGGAGATGAATCTCCTACATAAAAAAACAAAAAACCCAACTCCCTAACAACATGTTTATGAGAGAACATTTTCAACCCAAAGTATTACATAGAGAAGAAATAAGGAAAGGGGAATTCTTTTGTTTAATCACAGAATATTTCCCTAGATTTCCAGTGTTCTAGAATGACCTCTTGGATATTAAAATGAACAGCATCCATTCTGCAGAAACATTGTAAAGTTCTGTTCTGGAACACCATTTCTATACTCTGATATTTGTTGAGTCCCCACTGTGTGTCTTTTTCAGGAAGTAAAACAAAACTGATGTGCATTCAACTCTAAACTAGTGCAGTAAGAAAAAGGTAAGAGAAAGAGGATTTAAATGCAAGAAAAGCAGCTTGGGAGATCTGAACAGAAAGGAATAGATAATGACCTGAAAGGAAGCTCAAAGGAGAGGGGAACATCCCAGGAACAATCACAGATGGCATCCATGTAGAAGTGTAGGGCTGGATCATGAACTTCAAATCCTACCTTTCCCTTCAAAGTGTAGGGCTGGATCATGAACTTCAAATCCTACCTAGCCCTTTGATTTGGACCTCAGTTGCTTCATCTATGAACTGGGGATAATAATAGTGCTCACAAGGATTACACAAATTCAGAGTTGAACAAAATGACTAACTGATATCTAATAGATAGCATGGGCTTAAAACATGTTAACTGTTTTTGAGCCAAGTTCTGAAGGATGAGTGAGATCCAGGCCTTTTGTAGAAGAAACTGGGATTTCTAAGTAAGACACTAATGAGAGAAAAACCAAAATTGACAGGAATTGTCTAGCAGTGATAGGATTAGAAGTGACCTTTAGCTTCAGGGGAAGGTGAGTAAGGATGAGAAGACCAGGCGGAAGGATGTGTTGAGAGGCTCACTCTTTTCTGATGTCTTGCTAACTTCACTGGTGTTGTTGATATAGTAAGATACAGTAAGACTGTCGAGTGCAGAATCATGGTGGGGGCACATATTGTGATCAATACAATTAGTTCAACTTTTCTTTGTGGAAGAAATAGATACACTAAGATCAAGGGGACTTGCTCTCACTTTGCTAAATATTTCATTCTAACAGCTGCTCCTGGTAAACTACCCTTCAGCCTGACAACAGAGTCTGATGCTACCAGGCATTAAGGCTTTTACTCCAGCAGTTTGAGACAGCCCTTTCCAAGATGGTTCAGGATTTAAATTTGGTAGTATATTTGCTGTGGTTGAAGGCCATCTAGTCTTTCTTTCCCTCCTCTTTTAGTTACAAAGAAACGATCTCTTCCTGTAAGAATAGCTTTCACACAGTGATGCTTTCTGAAGGTTATCTTTTTTTTTTTCTTTTTTTCCACTTCAAGTGCAGCACATCCCAAGCAAACAGGCAAGAATCATGGTCAATACAGTGGACTTTTTCCAGGTTCTCTTGACCTAGTGGGATCTTACAAACTTCAGGAGTTTCTCTCTGAGGAGTTTCTTTCAGAGAGTTATGAGAGAAAGTTGGCCTGGTGGGGACCACAGAGAGTGGGGTATGTTTTATCTGGGGAAAGAGAAGTTGTACCTGGTAGGATTAATGGAGAAAAGGATTCCTTGGAAACATGAACATTTCTGTTATGGGTTTTAAGGTATATGGCTGCAGAATAAGAAATATAAACGCCATAATCTTGTCTCATAGGAAAACTTATAGTAAGTCTGAAAAAGAAATCAAGCAATTTGGGTGTGATTGAGTATCTGGAGGAGAGACACAAAGCCAGAGGGCTGATCTTCAAGGGTAAGAGGGCAAGTCTGCATGTAGTCTCAAAAACAGTAGCTGCTGATTCTTCTTTTTAAGTGGGGTGGGGGGTGCTGGGATTGAACCCAGTGCCACCACATGCTTGGTCACTCTACCAGTGAGTGCTACACCTCAGCCCCTGCAGCTTCTTTTCTATGCATAGCAACATTGAATGGTCAGTTCTCCCCACATGATAGATGAGGAAACCAGGATTCAAGAGTTAAAAGCACTGGCTGTGGCCATACAACTGGTAATTGGCAGAGCCAGGATACCTCTAGTTCTAGATAGTAGGATGTTCAAGCATGTGCCCCAGTGGTGGACAAAGCTTTCCTATTGTCATGGAGGCCGCTCATTCATTTTCCTATCATTTAGCCCCAGCCCAATACCTGACGCAGAGTGACTTTTCAATGTTTGTTTATTGAGGGAATATTGTAAGCTGGGTCCCCTTGTCTCCCCAACAAAGCTTATAGCTATGCTGGTTTTATGGGGAAGACAACAGCTTAACCAGCACTATCTCTGCTTGGTGGAGTGACATTGAGCAATGACACACAAGAGGGTGCGTGAATCTCAGGAAGCCCGCAGGAGTGAGTGATTCCTCTCCAAGGCGCTGACACAAGCAATTAGAGGGAGCCGTGGTAATTGGGTTCAGCCATTTATCCTAAACCTGCTTATGAACCAAAATGAGTATGTGGCATAGGTTGACAGACCCTGTGATAAATCCATCGGCCCAGAGTAGACCAAGTCATGGCTGAACTTTCTGAGTACAGGCTGTCCCCACAAGCTGTGCACCTAATTAGACTCTGATAATCTGTATAAATTAGCATTTGCTAGTGATAAATATCACCCACCAAGCCTTAAATAATACATTAGACTTAATTGAATAAATACATATATTATAGCCTTATAATGCATATTTTCCATAATGAATTATCTTTGAACAAACAAACAACAATTCTGATTAATCAGGTGGAGTAATGGTGTTATTAAAGCTCCAGATTCTATAAGAAAGATCTCCATGGGTCAGGAGACAGAAAGAAAATATTCCTTTCCTTGACTATGTTGGATGAATTTCCTATCTTTAGGAATCTCCCTATCTTTGAGACTCTAGGTGTTTGCAGTGATGTCTAAGTCTACAACCATCTTTCTGCTCCCCAAATTTGATTTGAGCCTCGGATGTGCCGTTGACTAGTTCTGTGATTATGGACAAATCACTTGGATTCCTTATGCCTAGCCATTCCTGTCTGTTCAATTGGTATATACATCTTACCAATTTGGGACAATTAGAAGTGTTATATGGAGCTGGGGATGTCACTTGGTGGTAGTGTTTGCCTAACATGAACCAAGTTCTGGTTTGATCCCCATCTCTGCACAAAATGGGGGTGATGTTTATCTGGAAACATCATAGAAGCTCATAGAAGGGGGTTGGTAAATAGAAACTATCATCATTGAGAAAAATATTAAACAGCATGCCATCTATTATCTCATTCTATCACGACAAGAAATATGGTAATGCACAGCCGATATTAGTGTGTTCAATTTTTTTTTTAAATTTTTTTTAGTTGTTAATGAACCTTTATTTTATTTATTAGTATGTGGTGCTGAGAATCGAACCCAGTGCCTCACACATGCCAGGCAAGCGCTCTGCCACTGAGCCACCGCTCCAGCCCAGTGTGTTCAATTTTAAAATGAAAGAAATCACCCCAGAGATTAAGAGACATAGTTGCTTATCCATTCAGCTAACAGTTAATTGATCACAAAATGCCAAATGTCAAGAGACAAAATGATGAAAAGCCCTGGTCCTTCATTATACCTTTGTGGACTTACAGTGTAGTGCGTTTAGAGAGAAAATATTAAGAAATTACCAATAATTATGAAATGTCTTTTATTTTCTTTTAGTACTGGGAGTTGAACCCAGGCTCACTTTACCACTGAGCCACATCCCCAGTCTGTCATGTTATTTTTTTTAATTTTGCAATAGTTCTCACTAAATCCTTGAGGTCTCCTTAAGTCCCTGAGGTTGGCCTCGAGTTTGCAAACCTCCTCCTTCAGCCTCCTGAGTTGCTGAGATGATAGACATGTAGATTTCAGAATTTCCACAATAAAAGTATAACACAGAATACAACCCTAGGGTCCAAGCCACAGCACCTAAGTTATTCTCTGAAAGCAAAAGAAATTCTCAAATCGATGATCTGATATGAGTAGAAACGTGAAGTAGTTAGTGGCTTAAAGAAAGGGAAATGCCTTCCAGGAAGAGGGAATAGTTGCACCAGAGTATGGCTTCATGAGAGATCAAGGCAAGCTTGGGCAACTTTTTACAAGTTCATTGTATTTGAAGTGATGCTTGTCACCATTTGCACCAACGGTTAGGACAGATGACTAGTGTCCGGCAGGTTCTTCTGGGTATTGCAAGGTATCAGCTGCATTCCTTGCCTCCACCCAGTAAATCAGCGCATGTAGCAACCCTCTCCTTCCCCCAGATTGTGCCAAATGCCCAGGAGCAGGAGATCAAACTCTCCTGCAGCTGAAAGTTATTGATGTAGGATGTAGATTGCAGGGGAAAGAGTCAAAGATGAGGCTGGAGTGAAAGTCACATTATGATGAGCTGCTTCTACCATGTTAAAGTAATTTCAATTTTCCTTTTAGGTAATTGGGAACAATCTTCTTATAAGCACATGGGGAAATCCTCCTATTATAACTTACATAGAATCCACCTTTCCCCACTTTAGGAGCCTGTGAATTCATCAGCAGTGGTAATTCGCTCTGCACTTGTTTCCACCTCTTGACGCAGAACCTGTGATTCTGTTCATTTCTGCAAAACCTCCTCTTCTCCCATCCCATTAAGAGTGTTTCAGATAGAGCACTGATCTCCAGGATTTATAAAGAACTCAAAAAACTTAACACCAAAAAAACAAACAACCCAATCAATAAATGGGCTAAGGAGCTGAATAGAAACCTCTCAGAAGAAGATATACAATCAATAAATATATATATGAAGAAATGTTCATCATCTCTAGCTATTAGAGAAATGCAAATCAAAACTACACTCAGATATCATCTCACTCCAGTCAGAATGGCAGCTATCCAAAACACCAGCAACAATAAGTGCTGGCGAGGATGTGGTGAAAAA
>CM053399.1:169601313-169626977 GCA_028644305.1 Xerus rutilus
AAAAAAAAAAAAAAGAGTGTTTCTGTTGGACTGTTGTTGGTATGTTTGTTTCAGTCCCTGGAAGTTTATCACAGATGCTCACCAACATATCAATATGTCGCTTTCCCTGCTCCGTGACCTTTCTGGGGGTAGTTTTTCCAAAGTGATGTCCTCTGTGGTCCAGTCTTAGTTACTCTAATTAGCAATGTGGCAGAAATCACCAAAAAATATTTCTCAGCATCAATTCACATTTATTTTCAATCCTTAAATACTGTGATCATAATGGCATAGGTAGACCACAGCCACCATCCTTAAAATCTTCTTTTTCCTTCCAGCTACTTCCCTTGCAACCATCAGTTTTCTAGCAAAATTTCTTAAAACAAACCAACAATAGGAAGAAAGAAACAAAGAAAGAGAAAGAAAAATTTAAAAAGAAACTGAAAACTCTCTGTCCCTTTTCGATGCAGCCCTTTTATGTCCTTCAAGAACACACATAACCTCCAATCATAGTCTATGCATCTCCGATGCTTCCGTCCTCCTTTCCTCCAGTCTCTATGGTTCTTTGTTTTCTGCATCATGAAAACCTAGAGAACCAGTACAGCAATTATAGCACGGTCTTCGGAGGGCAGAGGATAGAGAGGAAGTGGTGGACAAAGCCTGAATCTAGGGAGCTGGAAGCAAGAAGGGCAAGGCTGAGCATGTTCACCCATCCAGAAGATGTAGTGTCTGCACAGCCACTGCCACTCAGTTAGCCCTGCTGTCCTGGTGAACACCTTGCTTCACTACCTCCAGCCATCGCCCCTCTTTCCCATGAATATGGCTTCCTGGGGCTGGGGGTATTTCTGTCTTCTGTGTATTGTGCATCATAATTTTTTCTATTGCTTCAAAATTCTTACTAGTGGTTGCCACTGACCTGCCAGGTGCCTCTATCCATCCCTTAAGCCCATGAGAGCCAAAGGTTTTCAGAAGCCTAAGGTGAAATTGAAGGAGCTACTTAACATCCCTCCTGCACCTTGCTCATGTTACTTTCTGTTAGAGAGTTCTTATGGCAATGCAGACTGTCTCTCTGTGCTTGAGAGCATTTGCTGATCTAGGCCTTGCCATTTTACTTTCCACAAATACAGATATCTATAATGTAGCTACAGATTTATGTATCTTCATCCATACCTACGTAAACATCTGCAGATATCTATCCACATATCTTCCTCTTTCCCTGTTTTTCTCTATGCATCTACACTGCCTTCCCCACTCACACCCCATGGTGCTTCTCAGAACTTGGACTTCAACTGGTCTTCTGGATTGCTAGATATGCCTACCATGTCTGATCTTTATTTTTTGGATGCAACCTATCTGCAAACACATGAAACACATGAACACATTTTCCTTTGTAGGGATTTATGTTTTCTTACTCTTGGGTTGTATGTTTCCCCTATAAGCTGCCTCAAACCCTTTGTGCAATGAGGTATGTTTTACATAAACCATAAATGAATCTGTACATCCACAAGGACATGTGGTGGCTCAGGATAGCAGACAGGAACCAAGTGCAGCATGCCCTGAGTGAAAACCTGGCTGGCCTGCCGGGAGGAAAATGGGCAATTTGAGGTAAGACACATATAGCCTCTCATGAATTGTAGAAGTGTGAAAGAGACGATGATGATGAATTCTTACAAGACAGGTCTTATTTATCTAGCATTCCAAGTAAATCAAGTGTTCTACTCTGACTCTTTTTGAAACTGAAACTTTAAGAAAACTTACTTTTCTTTTTAATAATTTAGATAAAAATCTCTCTAAAAAATGATTGCAAACATTCTGAAATTTTCAATAGAGACAACAGATCACAATTTGTTCTCCTGTGATTGCTTGATATTGACATTTTGAGCATCTAGGTCCAATGAAACACCCTGCTCCAGTATTGCCCTGGTGTCTTGAGTCTTGAAATCTTACTATGTTCTGGGTACTGAGCGCCTAGCTCATGTGGCCATGTGCTTCCTGGGTCCCATCTGTGATTTCACTGAAATTCTCACACTAGACATCTTTTTGAGGCATGCAGAGGCTATTTTCCCTTTACCAAATAGTTCCATTTTTACTGCTTTCTCTATTTTTATACCTATTATGGTTTAGATATTAGTTGTTCCACAAAAGCTCATGAGTGAGACAATGCAAGAAGATGTACAGGAGAAATGATTGGGTTATGAGACCCTCAACCCAACCAGCGAGTTAATCTCCTCATGGTATTAACTGAGTGGTAATTGTAGGTGGGAGAGTGTTGCTAGAGGAGGTGAGTCTCTGGAGGTATGCTTTTGGGGTATATGGTTTGTATCTGGTGAGTGGATTCTCTTTCTTGGCTCTCTGATCATCATGTGAGCTGCTTCCGGATGGAAGCACACTCTTCATCCATGATGTTCTACTTCACCTCCAGCCACAAGGAATGGAGCCAGCTGTCTATGCACTGAGACCTCTGAAACTGTGAGCCCTCAAATAAACTTTTCCTCCTCTACAGTTGTTCTTGTTGGGTTATTTAGTCACAGCAGCAAAAATGCAGACTAAATTACCTGTGTTTTATGATTTTTTTTCTCTCTTCCTGCTTATTGTTTGGAAATCAATTTTTATTGAAATTCTAGTTTTTTGCTTTTAATCTTCTATGAGCTGGGAAACCTGGAAATCATATTTCATTTGAGAGGCCTCACCGTCCTACCCACGGGTGCCAGGTTGAGAATCCAGAGCCCCCAGCTACCAAGCTTTTCTATTTACAGAGTTGAACAAGGCTTGGCTTTTATATGATATCCTCAGAATTCACAAACTTCCAGTTATTATGGAAAAAAGACAAATTTATTTTATAAATGTTGATACTGATGGATAATTGGTAGGTAATAACTACTTATTAGAGTTTAATATATCTGATCATTTAATTAATCCTTTAAAATTAATATTAGACTCTCAACAACATGTAACAGTTATAAGCACGTCACTTGTTTGAATTTAATACAGTGGCTAAAAAATATCTCTAAATATTATTTGAACCTTTGAGTGTATCTTAGCAAGAGATGTTTGATAGAATTTTTTCAAACCTTACAAAAGTTATATTTAGTCATAGTCTGATTAAACTTTTTGTTAGTGATTATATCTGAAAATAAGACTTATTCTAATAGAATAAATTAATGAATAAGTAAAGTGTTAATGTTTATTAATATCTATTTGGGTATTCTAGAATGACATGTTATGGGAATATGGCTGGTAGGTTACTGTGCTGGATTTTTTGGTTCAGAAATTTTTTCATAGTTTTTTTAGGTTGGCAGACGCATCATGGTGAATCAAGAGAAAGATCAACAAGTAGACATTACCATTGAGGTATGAGTTTGGGGACCATAGAACATTCATAATACAGTGCTATAGGGAACATTATCTGGTCAGGCGTATGACTAAATGAATTAGATGTTGGATATAGCTTTCATAACCTAATTATTTCACCTATGGCTATATTGTCTTATGAACTTCTGGGAGACACTTCATATTTAAACCAGAATGGAAATGAGAATATCACTGAGCCACTACTTCTGAAAAGCAACATATTTCCTCTCCCAGTGGGTTGGTAGAACAGAACTGGCTACTTGGATTTTTGCCAATGATTAGTATCAATACAATTAAAGTTATAGTGGCCACTCATGAATCAGCCTTGTGTTGAATTTGTGTAATAGTCTAATTTTAATGAAAGTACATCAATGACTTCTGACATCTAGTCTTAGGAAGAGATTCTTCCTGGGCACAGCCTCCCAGATTGTTACCTTCTTTGTTAATAATCTTTGAGCTGGAAATTGTAGGGTTTCTATTTTTATCTCCTTTACAGCCATTCATGGGACAAAAGATGAGATGGTTTATCATAGGAATGTTTTAATTCTCAAGACTATAAGAATTGTATATAGCATTAATACTATAACTGGAAGGAAGAATTACAGATAGATTAACTACTGATTTGCTCATTTATTTAATTCCAGCCTTCATTAAGAATCTCTATGTGGCAGGCACCTGCTAAGGATCAGAGAGCTAAAGATGGAAACAAGAGTTGCTACTCTCCAAGAGCTCATAATCTGGAGAAATATCATTTAATATTTCTGCTATGATTTGAGTGTGTGCTCCAAAGTTCATGTATTGGAAACTCAGTCCTCAATGTGATGATTTTGAGAAGTGGGACCTTTAAGAGGTGACTGGGTCAAGAGGGTTTCATGTTGTTACCCTGAGAGTGGCTTTGTTATAGCAGGAATGGATTCCTGATGCAAGAAGAGGTTCAGTGTCCCTTCCTCTTTCTGTCCCTTATGTGTCCTCATGTCCTTCCACCTTCCACCATGGGATACCATAGTAAGAAGGTCTTTGCCAGATGCACGCCCCTTGACCTTGAACTTTCCAGCTTCCAGAAGTGTGAGAAACAAATCTCTATTCTTTATAAATTACTAATGCTAGGAATTATTTTATAGTGGCACAGAATAGACTTCCACACTAGCAAAACTTTATTTTCCTTGTGTGTAAATGGGAGCACTAATACCTATTCTGCAAGGAGTTGGAAGAAGGAAATATAACGTGTAAAATTATTAGTGCAGTATTTGGCTCAAAATACATGCTCAGTCTCTAGTTATCATGATGATCTATGCCTGATCCAGCTTGGGTGGGCACCTGGCCCCTGTTGACTCTGTCATGTGGCATCTGTTGTATCTAAGTGTCTGCTTCTTTCTCATAACAAATACTAATGACCCCTTAGGAGTTAGTGAGGGGGGGCTTTCATCTATTTATATTTATATCATGTATGTATGTCAGTCCCTCTTCTGTAGCACAAAATGTTCCTGCTGCTGGAGAATCAGCAGTGAGCGAAGCGACGTGTCCCATGTAAATTGTCTGGCCGGAGGAAATTAAATTCATGCTAAACTCATGGTGCTGATAATTCTAGTGGATCTGTGATTGCCATTTGATCACACTCAGTTATATTAATAATTAGTATGAATATTATCTATTCAGAGTTACCATTTCCCCACCAGGCATATCTATCTCCTTGTGCATGTATGGTTTGAATACTTGGCAGCCTGAACCGCCTAGTGCAGGTTATGAAAAGCTCTGGGATCAAACATTAGAATTCCAAACATTTGCATGTATTTCATCTTCCATGGGACCTTGCATTTGACCGCAGCTCCAGCCTCTGAATTTCCATTTAATAAGAAGCTGAGTGAAAAATCAGACCTTTGCCCCTGGAAATCCTTCTGCTTTCACTTGTGTTTACAAAAATGATGATTCCTTGCAACCTACGTGGTCCTCACACCAACTTCTCTCCACAATGCATTTGGGGAATCCATGATAATAACCTGGTTCTAAGCCCTACTCCCTTGATTTAAACAGCTGTGCTGGCAACTCGTGTTTCGCTTCTTGCCTGGGTTCATCTGCCTGCTGCTATATGAGGTCTGTGAAATAGGTTTGAAGAAGCACCTTATTAGGCATTGGGGTGATGTACTGCTCAGATGGAAGAAGTCTATCTTGGGTTTTATGAGTGCGTTAATTCTTTAGCGGAGTGCTGGGGCCACCCACGGATCAGCTCCACCCTGGTGTAGAGCTGATCTGGAAGCCATGCATTGTAAGGGTTGGTTTGCTAGGTCCTAATCTCGTGCTCGGTCACACGGGTCACACTGGCATGTGACTCATTCACTCATTGACATAACCCAGGATAAAGTCCTAAGAGAGGCCACTTCCCTTGGCCCTCACACACGCTACTGAAATTGATCCACAAAATCAAGTACGTCTAGGTCAGTGGTTTTCAAAGAGGGAATTTGGAGAGGAAACTTTGAGTCACCCTAGGTGGAGGTGGGGGAAGCAGTTCCTTGGGCCCCAGAGGATTGTCCTCCATTTTAGTCAGAATAGTTCTGCTGATATTTGCTTTAGATCTGGCTTCTTGTAAACTTTTAAATTTTTTAAATTTTTAAAGTGCCTTCTTGGGCCTATTCATATTTGGAATCAATTCTTTAGGGTGACTATTCAGACTCTTCTCCCCTCTTCATCCTTCCCTGGGCTTCTAGAAACAGTGACCCTAGGGGCTTCCTCAGAGCTATTTATTTTATTTCTCCTAACACCGAGCTAGTGTTGAGGGCCGGTGGCCTGTTGTAGGGTCAAGGCAGGATAAGGCATTATCTCCTCATTATCTGCCTCATTATCTCCATCAGTGTTTTTTTAAGGCACCCTTTTCAATATAGCTGAATATAGAGCATTTAAAACTTTAATATGTACACGATTCAACAGGTTATTTTATTGAAATGCTGATTCTGATACAGTAGGTAGGGAGTAGGTAGGGATTTCTGGTGATGCTGACCTTATGTGTCTGTGGACCGCTGTTTGAGTAGAGAAGACCTAATGAAACACAATGTGTTCTGTACAATAAACACAAACCAACTCCATATCTCATTGCTAGTCTGATGATAGATCCTTTGTGGAAATTCTGGAGTTGTGACAGGTGCACCATGCTACATGATGGCTAACCCCCACTCAGGCCAGCAGCTCCCCATAGTGGAGGAACATCATGATGGCAAACACTTGGATTTTCTCTCTTCTATCTGGAGGTGGAGGCGTGAGTCTTGTGGAGTATCTGCTATATAACAGGCACTGTGCGAGGCACTTAACATTCAACATCACATCAGATATTTGGCATTTTTGTGAGGCCCAGGCTCAAAATCCACTTTGTATTTGAGGAAACAGAAGTGATAGAGCTTATGGTGCAAAAAGCAGTGGCAGCTATCTGTAGACCTTCTTAATGATTGCTTTTTGGTTTCCAAATTTTAACACATATATTTTCTCCTCCACTCCTTGAGCCTTCCAGATCACATAGCTAGGTTATGAGACTAGGAAGCAGCAAAGTCTGAGACAGATTCTTCTTTAATCCCTGGTCTCATGATATTCTCATTCCTCTCTGTTGTCATTTATATTTGCCAAAGCATTAGATTCTATCTGCAAAGAATAATGGATCTTTCAAAAAGTGTGGCAGGAGCATGATGTCATAGGATGGCTTTCAAATTTCAGCTTGAGAATCATGTGAAGAGTTTGTTAATATTGTTTCAGATTCAGGAAACATGGGATGGAACCTGGAAATGCACCTTTTTACAGTGACCAAGTGATTCTTATGTGGCTATCCACAAGGGGACACCTTGAGAAAACACTGATATGTCCTAAGAAGTCAGAGACTGGGAATCAGGAGACCTGGAGAAGAAATTCATCAGAAGAGATTCGTCTCTGTGCCTTTCAGATCCCATCCTCTCCATTCTGCCTCAGTCTCCTCATATTTCAAAGGAGGGAGAGTTGGGCTAGAAGAGAAACTCTCAATCCTCTTGGTGCATTAGAATCACCTGGGGAATAATGAAAATTATAAATATATAAACCTCAGCCTCAGAGGTCTTGAAATGAGGAGAGCTGGATATCAGTTTATTTTTGAAGCTCCCCAGATGTGAGTCTAATATATAATTGAGATTGAAAGAGCTAGGTTTTGATCTTTACAAACCTTGTTCCCTATGAAATTCCCCACAATCTCTTGAGAGCCTACATCTCTGTCTTCCCAAGAAAGATCGTGGTGGTTGCAGTCCTCTTTAAGGAGGGACAAGGCTATATTTGTCATTAATAAGCATAGGAACTTGTAAATCTTGGGCATTTTTTGGTAGTAACTGAGCAAAACAAAACAAAAAAAACACTTTCATTCCTGGTTTTCATAACCTGTATTTGATGTCAGCACTACCGACATTAGACTCCTTTGTAGTCTGTCCTTTAGCTTTTGGAATGCCTCTTCCAGGGAAATATTATTCATGCTTTACAAATGAAAAGTCAAATCTCTAAGGGACTGAGACATCTTCAGAAGATCTTACTGGCAAGCTGAGCTTTGATCCCAGGTCAGTGGAGCCTGAAGAACACACTTTCTCCTAAATCCCTAGAACAAGTTTTCTCTCTTGAGTCTGTCTCCTTCATCTTTTTAAAAAATTTATTCTAATTAGGTACACATGATAGGAGAATGCCTTTTGATTCATTGTACACAAATGGAGCACAGCTTTTCATTTCTTTGGTTGTACATGATGTAGAGTCACACCATATGTGTAGTCCATACATGTACCTAGGGCAATAATGTCCATCTCATTCCATCATCTTTCCTGCCCCCATGTTCCCTCCACTCCCCTCCCTTCCCTTGGACCCAAGGTCCTCCATTCTTCCTACGCTCCCCCAACTTATGGATCAGTGTCCACTTATCAGAGAAAATATTCGGCCTTTGGTTTTTTTTTGGATTGGCGTACTGTGCTTAGCATGATGTTCTCCAACTCCATCCATTTACCTGCAAATGTCATAATTTTATTCTCTTTGAAAGCTGAGTAATATTCCATTGTGTATATATACCACAATTTCCTTATCCATTAACCTATTGAAGGGCATCTAGGTTGGTTCCACAGTTTAGCTATCGTGAATTGAACTGCTATAAACATTGAAGTGGCTGCATACTCTAAGATTTCATCTCATGTCAATCAGAATTGCAGTTATCAAGAATATAAACAACAATAAGTGTTGATGAAGATGTGGGGGAAAAGGCAAACTCGTACATTTCTGATGAGACTGCAAATTGGTGCAACTGTTCTGGAAAGCAGTATGGAGATGTCTTAGAAACTTGGAATAGAACCACCAATTGACCCAGCTATCCCTCTCCTTGGGCTATGCCAAAAGGACCTAAAAACAGCATACTACAGTGATGCAGCCACTTCCTTTATCTTTTTAATATGACTCTTTGGAGAAGGGATCTTTGGTTTATTTTATCTCATTACGATTTATTTATTTATTTCTCATTACCTCTAGAATAGTTCACTAGATGTGGGTGAAGACGTCCTTAGTGAGAGTCACACTGTTTCAAATCAATCCGTTCATTCAGGTTTGTGTTCTGCATTGGCTAGCACTATTCTAGACATTATGCTTTCTTGACATTTCTTTCATCCTACAGCATATATGGATGGAAGAGGTGTGTTCTGTGAATCCCTGAATTTGCCTGTACAATCTTATATAAGTTCTTTTCCACCCTGGAGAAAGATTGCAGAGTTTTCATCAGGGTGTCAAAGGATTTATGACCTACAGAAGCTTAAGCAGTGAAGAAGTCTTTTTCTACCTCCTAAGGTCTTAGATTCCAAATATGGGGTGTTTCATGCTCTTGGGGGCTCTCAAAGTGGTATCCTGAGGTTGTTATTAACCTGCTCTCCTTCAATCCCAGAATGTTAGAGGCAACAGGCTTCTGGAGGGTGGGTGCAGGATTCTTGCCGGAGGTGGGGCCCAGGACTAGAAGTCTCTCAATCACAATTGTTGGTATTGAGGGGGAACAGCTTCCTATGTCTGAGCGAGTCTCTCACTTACATGGTTTAAATATCCAACTAACTGGGACCCTGCTTCCTGTCTTGCTCCCCTAGAATCCATCCCACATCCATCTGTTGTTGCATCTGATTTTCTAGAGATCTTTGTGGCACTCCCTCCTCCATCGCATATGAATGGAATATGAGTTCTTCAGCTGGCGTTTCAGGCCTCCTATGACCTGGCTTCTGCCAATCTTTCCTGCCCTGTGCATGATCATTACATAGCATTACATTTCAGCTGTACCAGAATACTTGCCACTGGAAAACACAAGATGAACTGTATTAGTCAGTGTTTTTGAGAGAATGAGAAACAATATAGAGAGCAAGAAAGATTCAATATAAGGATTTGACTCATTATGGGGCTGGTGTGTCTGAAATCTATGAGGCAGGATAAGAGGTAGGAGTCCCAACCATGAGTCAATGTCACATGCTAGTCCAAAGGCAGTTGGGGAGCAGAAGTCCCTCTTCCTTGGGCAACCTCATCTTTTTTCTTTTAAGACCCTCAATTGATTGGAGGATGAATGACTGCCCACATTATGAAGTGCTGTTTTACTGAAAGTCTTCTGCTGATGTTAAGTGTTAATCTCATCTAAAAGTATCTTTATAGTAACATGAAAATTAGTATATGACAAAACACCGGGGCACTGTGGCCTAATCAAGTTGACATATCAAATTAACCATAACGTGAACTCCCATAATTCTGGGCCTTGTTATTTCCACAATATATTTCTAGATATTTTCCCGTATTGTTTTCCCTTCTGCTCTTTGTGTGTATAACTACCATAGCTTTTACTCTAGTGTGCCTGAAAGTATCAGAACTGCATCTCTATGAGCTTCTTCCCTTGGTCTTGAGCAAGCATCTCTGAGCTAACAGTGCACTTCTTCTGATTGTTCATTACAAGTATATTACACTGGAATGAGCTTTTAAAAGTATTTAAAACACCAGCTCAGACTGCTTCCTGTGTCTACAGAGGTAGAAGATTGTGCTAAATATTGCTCAGAGAACCAGACTTCCTATCTGGTATTTGCAATTCAACCTTGGACAAGTGATTTAACCTCTCTGTGCCTCAGATTTGTCATCTGTAAAACTGGGATAATACTTATGTCGTTATTGTGAGATACAAATGCATTATAAGGGACTTGGAACTGTTCTTGACATATGTCAGTGCTCAGCAAATACGAACTGGTAGTATAATTGTTATTGATATATGCGTCCAAATGTTGGGGTGGAGAATGTTGCTTTGCTTATACAGATACTCTGAGTAATAATATCAAATTGAGTGAATTGCACTCCTTTTGATCCTATCCCTGAAGACCTTGAGACCTCTCTACCTATGATTCTCCAGGTGTTTTCTGTATGTGCTCTCTGGCACATGGGCATCAAGAATGTTTCAAGAAGTAAGTGAGCCACCAGAAGTTATGGGGGAGGCATGTAAGAGGGCTTAAGGACATGTAGGAGATGGGCAATGACATCAATTCATTCATCTTCTATTCAGCAAGCAGATAGTTATGTCTTATAATACCAGACATTGTGTGAATGACACAGAGAAGAATGAAGCACAAATATCTGTCTTTATTCCCTGAGTTCACAATGGACAAAAATCTTTGCATTTGTATACTCATCTTTCTAATTAGACTGGAGTAGAGCATGAAAAGAGAGAATAAGATTACTATAGTATTTACTCATCCATGGGAGAGAAAGAATCACAGTTTGCTACATATTTTAGGCTAGGATTATGCAAGACCCAGTTTTCATAAAGAAAAAAAATACTTTGAAAATAAAGTTTCTTTTTTGTTGTTATTTTAAAAGACTTTATTTAGAGATAATTTCCAACTCCCATAAAAGTTGTAAGAAGAATATTATGTCTATACAGCATCGCCTAAATGAATCAATTATTGTCGCCTAATTGAATCAATTGTCGTAGTTATTTTGATCATTCTCTATAATCTGTAGTATCTCTTCCAATCACATGACAGTCATACCCAGAGTGCCCCTCTGAATACTTTGGCACATTGACAGGAGGCTTGCAGAATACGCAAAGTCTTGAGATGTTTCAGGATGGAAAGAAGCTTATGATACAGCGGAGAAAGGAAAATAAAAATCGCTCGCAAGTATAAGAAGTAAAAGGGAAAAGAATAGTTTAGATAAAGGTGTACTCGTTGTTGTGTGCAGGTATGTTTGAAGACACTGTGGGTTGACAGAGAGAGGGACGTGCACTGGCAGATTTAACAAAAAGAACTGAGGAACATCAGAGTCCTGGCCTGTGGACCTCATTCCTACCACAAGAAGGATGGACTCCAAGATTTACAGTCATCCTTACCATGCAGTCCTGGAGTATGCCCATTTAAATGCCACGGAAATAAGATTCAAGATAACTTACTAGCAAATATGGTGAAGATGACCTTTAAACCATTAGGTAAAACAAAGGGCTCCTGAAGTGAATTAAGATGGAATCACATCCCAGGACTGTTTCTGCCCAATTTATTATTTCATTTACTTACTACAAATGTGCTAAATAAGAACATGTTACAATTCCCCTTTAAAGTAATTCTTTTAAACTGGTTCTAATGGTCTTTTAAGGATGCCTTACATTTTTAGAGTGGGAAAAAGGAGTTTTAGGCTTTCAAACCTGCTTCCAGTCTTTGTCAACTTTTTTTTTCTCAGCAGCTCCATCATTGGGCATGGAGGGAGGCAGGAGGACTTGGGTTTCATCATCATACCATGCAGAGCACCTAGTGGGTTTGTTTGTTTGTTTGTTTGTTTGTTTAGCATTGAAAGAGATCATATATCTACAGCATCTAACAATTGGAGCATAGAAAGGAACAATGAATGGCATCTTCTTTTTGCCTATTCCAAATATAAAAATAAAACAATATACTTCATACAGACCCTAGTGATGAAGAAAAATTCCATGGAGGAAAGGTCTTGATTGCAAGAAAGTCTTGCAAATGATAGGAGAGACCTCGAGAGAAAAGTTGTTTGTTCTTATTGAGAGAAAAATAGTTTGGGAGTTAGTAGTAGCATTTGGAATAAAGTTAAAGGAAGGAAAGAATATTCCAAAAATTACAAAATAAAAATGAGCTTTTTTTTTTTTTTTTTTTTGCAATGCTGTAGATTGAAACCAGTGCAAGCCTCAGGCAGTGCTCTACCACTGAACTGTACCCCCAGCCCCAGATGTTCTGTTTGAAGCTTGATTTTTCCAATTCTTTCCCTAGTAATCTTTTAATTTATCTCCCTAGTAGTCATGAGACCCTTTTCACACAGTTCCACACAGAAGTCCGGTACCCAGTGCAGTGTGTGGCACATAGGAGATGCTCAGTGAGAACTGATAAGAAATCACTACTAGATTATAGAGACAGTTCTAAGGAGTGTATAGGAGCTTAATGGAACAGAATGCCCACGACCACTCCTGGGCAGATGATGCAGGTGTGGAACCAGGGCAGCAGAATTGAAGATGAAGGGCTCTGTGGATTAAGGAGAAAACTGACGTGTAACAGTTTCTTACCTGTCTACCTGTGATTTATTATTTGTTTAATCAGCTCACCTTTATCAACCATCTACCATGTGCTAGCCAATCACCGGCCACTAAGATAGATCTGTGGAATTTGTGAAAAGGACTTCAGGAAGCAGTTGAAATTTGTTCAGCACTTAAGGGGAATGAGGAGGTGAAGTTGACTGATCTAATTAGGAGGTCAAGGTCAAGTGAGGAGAAAAATAGTCACCGCAGAGTATGCATGACACATATTACTTTCACTTTTATTTGTTCCAAACATATACCCACTCTTTGACTACAATATCATATTAACTTACTGTGAAGAATTTAAACAATGTATCTTAAACTATATGATAAGTATACATATACACATCAAAATTTCTCTTTATTCTCCCTCATTATTTTCAAATATCATACTTATAATTATGCATACATTATTGTATCATGATGTATTCAGAATTTAAATGCAGGGGGAATTTCTATTAGTCACCTTAATACTGGCTGCTGTTAATACTTCAATAAATATTCTTCTGGAAATATGATCTTTCTTGTGGGTGCCATTGTTCTCTTTCTCTTCCTGTACACACACACACCTGCATACACACACACACACACACACACACACACACAGAATTCCACACAAATGAAGTCATAATATCCACTCCTACTTTATGTGCTTTTTACACTTAACAAGGTATTATATTTCCATGTCAAAAATGTAGAATGGCTATTTTTTTAATGGACACTTAGTGTTTCCTACTCTGAGCATAGATTACTTTTCAGTTGGTGAGGGCCTGACTGATGGCCATTTAGCTTGTTTGCAGGTATTGTTGCGTGTGCGTGTTTTAATTTTCTAAAGAATGCTGTGATGGCAATAAGAGAATAAAATTATGGCATTTGCAGGCAAATGGATGGAACTGGAAAGCATTATGCTAAGTGAAGTAAGCCAATCCCAAAAAACCAAATGCCGAATGGTCTTTCTGATTAGTGGATGCTGATGAATAAGGGAGGTGGGAATGGGAAACATAAGAGAAATAGAGAAACACTGGATGTGACATGAGGGAGGCGGGGGGCAGGAAAGGGGAATGGGTATAGTAAAGATGGTTGATAAAAAAATATATACAAATATATATATACCGTTCATTGAAAGTGCATATAAAGTTGTTTAATATGAAGAATGTAATCTGCTTATAATTTTGTGCAAACTTAGAAAAATTATGATTGTAACAATTTTTTTTCTATTTGCCTCAACAAATGTTTTCAGTGAACAGTGTGTACAGCTTCTGAAAATTTGCTTTTTTTCTGTTATGTTTGATAACATGTATTAAAATGCAACTTTTGAGGAAAAAAAAAAAAAAAGAATGCTGTGATGAACGTCCTTGTATAGATATCCCTGGAACTTGCCATGAGTCACTCTGGGATTTATTTCTAGGAGAAAAGTTGCTCTGCTTTCATTATCTCTTTTTTTTCCCTAAAATTATGCCTTTTCTACATCATATGTTTTCCCTATAAAAGTTCATTCTAGATCCCACACCAGGTAATAACATACATTTGACTTGTTTGGAACATATTATCTTCATCACCTGTTCCAAAGAATTTTCAAGAATTAAATATTGGATTTTCAGTGCTGTCAATGGAAATTAAAATATATAAGAAAATTTTAAGTTTTCCTGAAGTTTTCTATGCTTTTCCTAAAGAAAACATAAAATTTGTCAGATCTTGACTTGATGTGTTTTCCAGATAAATTTATCAAGTATTCCTTGGGACTGGGGAAAGAAATGGCTGATTTCGATAGGATGGTTTGATAAAATGACAGTGAGATTATGAATTCATGCAAGTTTTAGGCTCTGTTTTTCTTATGGTATATTCCTGAATCATCAAGAATTATTTCAGACCTTGTCCTTAGACTCCTCTTACATAATTCCCCATTTGTGTTGGTTGAATTATTCAGGGCAAGAAATTGATCAAAATGATTCAAGTGAAACAAGAATTTTTCATAACCTTGAGCCGAGGCATCCTTCCTTCTCCCCTCTACTTGTCTATCCATACCTGTTGTGACCCAATAAGGTAAGGTATTCATGAAATATTCTGAAACAACTTTAGATTACATAACCTTGAAGGAATGAAGTCACTTACGACCTTTAAAAAGAGTTATGGAATCAATAGGGAGGCATTCAGGCTAAAATAACTTGTGGTTTGCTATTAGAGACAGGAGAGCTCATAGGGAATTATTTAATTATTTACCATTAGAATGACTATGACAGAATCCTTCATTCGGAAATCAAAGTATATAAACCATGCTAGATCCATTTTTACTATTTTCCATCCTTAGTGTGTTTATTATGATCAGTCCTAGATGCTGTGGATTGAATCCTGACCTTCATTCAAGTGTGGAAACCCAAATTTGCATATACTAGGAGCTGAGGCATCTGGGAGGTGTTTATTTTCAGTTGAGCTCATGATGGTGGAAGATTCAAGACGGAATTACTTTCCTTATCCCAAGGAGAGACACCAGAGAGGTAGCTCTCATTCTCCTTCTTTCCTCCAGGAAGACAAGATGGCCACCCATGATGCAAAGACAGCCATCCTCAGAAACTGACCCTTGATCTGGGCTTTCCATTCCCCAGCACCAGGAGAAAACTCATCTAAGCCATCGAATCTGTAGTATCTCATGTCAGCTCAGATAAGGTGGCATTGGTGACACTGGTAGTAATACCTTAATTTTTAACACCTACTTACTCTCTTTTGCTCCTTCATTATCTTCACTGTCTTTTGTCTGATTTTCTCTTCTCCACCTTTCTCTTGCTTTGCTCCTTTATTTCACTTCCAGCTGCCATTTTCCTGCTCATCATTTTGTTTTTCTCCATCTACTCATTCATTTTTTCACATCTTTACTTGTTTCTTATCTCTTTCATCACTTTCACTTTCCCTTCCCCTTTTCCTGTATTTCTTTTTATTATTCCCATGTTCCCTCGACTTTATTCATTTTTCTCTTTCTTGTGAGGGAATCCCTTACTCTCTTAATTCTTTTCTCTCCACTTCACCTTGCCATTGTCTTTCTCTTTCCTCCACTTCTTCCTTTTCTTTATCTTTCCCCTCTCTTTGTCTCCTTCTTGTTTCTGAATTTCCCTTCCTGCCTTCACACAGCCTATGTTACACTCTGCTCTTCATCCCTCATTCCTTCCCTCTTGTGCTGTCCCTGTGTTATCCACTGCTTTTTTTTCCCTTCCTTTCTCTGCAAAGATTCCTGAAGGAGTGGATGTGCTGTGTAAGGGAGGGAGCAATGGAAGGGCAGATGGCCAGCAGCCAGCCCCGGGGATGACTCTCCTGCAACCACCTCACCTCTCCTCCTCACTGTTTTACCCTTTTTTCCTTTTCATAAAGTGTCTATATTTGAGATTTTCCTTTTCTTTCTTTTAAGGAAGCTTGCCTGATATCCCTCAAGAGGAATGATAAAAGGCATATGATACGAAAACTATAGAGGCTGAGGAAAACCATGAGTACTACAAAGGTCCCAGGATTAATCATTATTGTTATTTTCTTGTTGCTGTTATTATGATAAAATAAATGAATCACTCATTGAAGTCTTTTTGTGGGGGGTATACCAGGGATTGAACTCAGGGGCCCTTGACCCCTGAGCCACATCTACAGCCCTAGTTTGTATTTTATTTAGAGACAGGGTCTCACTGAGTTGCTTAGCACCTCACTTTTGCAGATGCTGGCTTTGAACTTGAGATCCTCCTGCCTCAGCCTCCAGAGCCCCTGGAATTATAGGCATGCACCAGCACACCCAGCTCATTGAAATCTTACTGCATGCCAGATACATGCATCATTTCATTTAATTTCTGTAACATTCTTGTGAAAGAAGGACTATTAGTGTCCCCATTTTGCAGATGAGAACCTAGGTGTAGATGTCAGAATTGTCTCAAGGTAATGGAGCTGGTGCATACGTATCTGGGAATAGCACCTCCTCCATGTCAGTTTGCTGATAGGCTTTATATGCGGCAGTCAGAACAGTGTCATTTTTATGAAGCTTCTAATCCTTGTGGGGCATTATGATACAGCCAACCTAGTTTAAATCCCAGCTCTACCAGTTACTAGTCATGAACCACACAAGCCCTGATGTCTCATTTAATTTCATTACTAGCTGTTGGCTTAAGTATATCACTCCCATTTTATAAGAGAGGGACATAAGATTCAGAGGCAAGGTTCTAAGATTTGGAGGCAACTAATTCCAAAAATGTACTTGTGAGTACTAACGGTTCTAATTCCAAAATGTAAATGTTACATATTACATTAATGTGGGTTTTAGGGATACATAGAGTAGTTAAGCAGAGAAGACAGAGAAAATTCTCCAGATATGGAGGAGGATGATTGTAAGAGAAACAAAAACAAAGATGTGAATGTGCTATTTACAGGACAAAGAAGAGATTGGCCTCTCTGGCTTATTCTCATTTATGAACTAGAGTGACTTAATTATCTCTGAAATTGAAATGTTTGTGTATATGAAATGGAAGAATCTTTTCCTACAATTGCTATGTATTTTAAATTTTATGTTGTTGGGAAAAATAAATAAAAAGTCAATATGTGAAATACTAGTAATATTTGTCAAACATTATAACAAATAGGTCTGACTGAGTCATGTCAATGAATTGTGTATCATTTTCCTTCCTTCAGATTTTTTTCTTCAATATTTTCTACATTTTGCTAGGAATAGATATATATTTCTATTTTCTAATGATTATTTCTATTTCTAATGATTATTATATATTTTAATATACTAATGCCAGTTTGACTTTTAATATAATTGCTTTATTTGAAAAAGTATATTTGACCCTATATAAACATGAAACATTGATGCTAGCATAACTCTCCTCCTCCTAGTCAACTTATGCCATGAAAAAATACTGAG
Source organism: Xerus rutilus (assembly GCA_028644305.1). NCBI lineage: Eukaryota > Metazoa > Chordata > Mammalia > Rodentia > Sciuridae > Xerus > Xerus rutilus. The sequence continues at coordinate 169,619,088 of CM053399.1, forward strand.
ATGAACTATGACTGACCAAAGACAAACTGCAGTGAAAAGCACTTAACATTATATTATAATAATCTGAAGAATTTGTAACCATGCACATGACCACACATATACATATACAATTTTTATTTTTCATTTTAAGTGTAATTACCACTTTCCCAGACCTCTCTTTTGGCACTTCCTGTGTAGTATTGAAAGCTCACAAGTTGAAAGGGTGGGTCAGCATATGTACATTAAAGGGAAAGTTTTGGAGGCACTGAGATTCAACCAGAGGGTTCAAGAAATGCTGTCTGGCTCAAGAGACAGCCAGAGGCATTCCTACTAAGGAAAATGATAGAGACAAATTCATAGAGATAAGAATAAGCAAAATATGACAAATATAGTCTGAACATAACCAGAGGATTAGCCAGATGGAATGGGTTGCAGACTTTAAGGCATAAAGTTGGACTGTTGCAGGATGTACCCAAATCATCTAGTAGAGGACTTGAAGAACAGGAATGATCAGGATAGAAGGGACAGTTGAATTCTTGGGTTCCAAATTACCAATGCCTAATTTCACTGCTTACTTGATTTGCTCAAAGCCAACTCATCGTACTGAGTGGTCAAATATTTCCGTGAAGAGAGGAAGAGGACAATGATCTAGCCTTTTCTGGAGACATACAGGAACTAGAAGCCTAAGGACTTTTATATTCATTTTTAACAAATACATTTTGAATATACTTAAATCCCCAAAGAACTTGCAATTGACCTCTAAGTAAGCTATCCTTAAAAAAAAAAAAAAAGGTCTATTTTTAAGCCTATTCTTTCTAGCCAGGCTCTGACACAACTATTCTTGACATTTCACAGTAAATCCTTTAATCTCTTTTAGCTTTAATGTTTTTTTAATCACTAAAATTTGAATATTACTATTTGCATCTTATTTCCCCCTTAGAGTGTTCTCTGGAAGACTTTATTATTTGAAGAGTATTAAAGCACATTTAAAATAGTAATATGTAGTCTAGAATTATAGGTAGTAGTTTTATTACCTCATCAGAAGGATGTAGCAGTGACTTCATTTCAAACACATGCACCAGAAAGTCATAATGTAGATCAGAGTCCATTCATGGGTTTTGAAATATGATGGGTGATGATGATGATGATGATGATGATAATGTTGATGAAACTGATAGTTAATTTTTGAACTCTGACCATTTTACATGGTCCAAGAAACTTCTCATAGTGCAGGTTAGGTGTGCAAGAGACAAAGCTCAACATAAACTACTGCAAACCTTGAGGCTGCTGTGGCTTAATTTACATTCACATGAATCTTATTGGCTGAGCAAGTCACGTGGCCAAGCCCAAAGTCATCAGAGTGAAGAAGTATAATTGATCCTCTGTGAACCATGACCAAGATTGGAGGGAAAGAAAATCATGATCCAATAATATAATCAAGGAGCTCATCTGCAGCTGAAAAACTAAATCCCCCTTAGTGAAAGGCAATATGATTATTCCTACTGGAGAGTGTAAGGAAAATCTTGAGGGGAAGAAAATGTTAATGGGTAAATACATCACCAATGGCTGGTACTCTTATTTCTAAGGTAGCTTTGCAAAGGATGAATCTGTGTAAGGATTGTCAGAGGAGGAAATTTACAAGCTGAGTACATGTAACTGTACATTTTATAAGCTGTATGCATATTTTCATTTTTATTCATTTTGTTAGTATGTGGAAAGTAATTAAAACTATGTCTAAGACAAAATAGAGCTACAGTGGTGAATGGCAACAGCGATGAGGGTGATATTCACATTGTGAGGAGTACTTTGTGTATCTCATTTCTCCTAATTTAACTCAACTACAGTTTTACCAAGATAACAGAATTCTTACATTCTTCTGAAAGAAACAAGATCTTTTCTAGGGTGCAGTTTCTATGATCAAGAGACAAAAAGTAATAACTTCTTGTAATGCTGGACAATTTTAGTAATATAATTTTCTCTGAAAGATTAAAGATAAGTTACAAAAAGGTTTTGGAGATTTAATGAGAAATGTGCAAGAAGTATTTGTTTCTCTTCCACCACATTCAGTTTTAACTGCCAAATAAATATTGTGGAGAATGGCTTCTACTTATATGAACGAAGTTTGGGAGACAAGATGGCTCTTATAACACAGGCAAAAAATACGGCCAAGAGTGATCAAATCTTGGAAGAGTTTTGTGTGCACAGCAACATAATAGGCAATCTTTAGATTCACTTGTTCAAATAGGGTAATAGCAATCTCTAAAAATCTTATAAATATCCATATTAATTAACCCATACCCCAAAATATTAAACCAAATGTCTTTGTTCCTGAGAGGTCCCCATATAGGAAGAAAATGAAATACTAAACAAGAATTAATTGACAAAGAACCAGCAACGTCAGGGAAATATATCTTGGAAGAGGTCAGGGTCTATTCATAATGATGTTCCTTTTCTATTACTTAGCAGAGTGAATATAGCTAACAATTATGCTTCATGTACTTCTAAACAGCTAGAGGAAAGGATTGGATGTCTTCACCAGAAAGAAATGATGAATGTTTGAGGAGCTAATATGCTTACACTGATTTGAATGTTATACAGTGTACATGTGTTGAGACATCACATGGTACCCCATAATTATGTACAATTGTTATGTATCCATTAAAAATGAAATAAAATAAAGGGAAAAAATGAAAATACCCAGTGAAAAAGCAAATCAATAAGTAATGGAGAATTTGTTTGGAAAGAGAAAATCCTTCCAACTCCCTAGCATCCTAGATGTGGGTTTTAAGCCCATGAAGGTGTTAACATATGATCTGTTCTTGAATCCCAGAACTCTTGGTACCTGTACTGGCAGCCTGTGAGGAATATCCTGAGAGACAGACATGGGAGTGCTTAATTTCATTCTCTTGAGCTTATGGTAAGTGAGTGGAAAGCAGGAATTCCTCAGAGCTTTGAAAGGCATCCCACCCAGGAAGGCAGAGCCATGTCCAACCTGTTGAATTTAGACAGAGGCCATTCACAGGCAATTTTCAACACCTACTTCTTGGCACATGAATTAATACTTTGAGGTTTGAATCTCAGAGATTCTTAGTTTCAGTTATAGGCAAATATTCAATATTTGGCCCTTGTGATTTTCATTATTAAACTCTTTGACCCAGCCTTCCTTCAGTCTCTCAATTGCTGTTTTCAGTATTTGAAATTAACACTTAAAGAGATCAGTGATAGTCTTTTCACAAAGCTGGGAAAGACCTGAGATATTATTGTGTTCCATTTTCCATTTTCAGATGAGGATTTTGAAACAGAGTGGTTAAATAACTGGCTCACAGCTTTCATATGATTAATTTCTTAGTGTCCCAGTTTTTATCTCAGACTTCTCCCTGCTTTTCTGAATGCCACATGACCCTGTTAGTGGCAGCTGTTGAGAAAGACAAACTCCTCTGTCTTGCCTCCCCTTTCCTCAAGGCCTGAAGAGAGTTTCATTACTAATCATTTATGCATTATCTCAACACTACCTGCCTCTTTATTAATCACCTCCATGGAATCTATTACTATTAATCATTAGACGTGTGTCTGAGTATTACCGGTAATTATCTCTGGATGTTCCTTACCTGTTGGTTTAATTACTAGTTTTCCCTCAGGAGTACAGACTATTTCAGGTCTCTGACTCTGGTGTGTGTGTGTGTGTGTGTATGTGTGTATGGTACTTAAATCTGTGAGGTTTTAAAAATTTGTCTGTTAGTCCAATTACCATTACATGAAGTAAAATTATATTTTAACTAAGGAGATCTAAGCCCTGTCACCTCTCAAAGCATATATAATTTCTATTGAACACGAAGACATAAAGTCAGGGATAATCTATGATTCTCCTTCATTTATTTTTATATTTTCTTCAATAATTCTTGGATGTGTTCTAAAAACAAGTTGATTTGATTTCTCCATTAATAAGCAGGATGTACCTTGGGGCTTTATTTTCTTTTGTCTTATTTTATTTTAATTCATTAAAATGCTTGTCCTTCTCTGAGAACCGAATTTGACTACAATAGTAGAGTTCCAGTCACCAAAGAACTTTCAGACACATGAGTAGGAGAAAAAGAATGAAGAGGAAGAAGCAGATTTATTGCTCATCTGCAGGTTCTATTTTATTTCAACTTTCCCCAGATCCTCTTATGTATAGATTCCATTAGAGAATCTTCCCAAGGATACTCTGATGCTAAGTAACAGAAAGGGAATCTAAATCTAGATCTGCCTGATTTCAAAGTTCATACTCCACTGCCTCAATTTAAAGTATGTGCATAAATAATATCACTGAGTTATGCCTATAAATATAGGGAGGTGTAACATAGATAATATTCCTCTAGAACTGAGACGAGTGTTGCAGATGCTTCTAGATGAATGTCTCAGAAAAGGCTTTATGGAGATGACCTTGGAACTGAAGTACATATAGAATAAAATGATCTAAGCATAGCACACATAATCCACAGCACTGGAGGAAAAAAGATCTAAGCATCTGTAATGTGTTCTTTTGTACACACGCCCCTGACTGAAGTCTGACAAAATCAGTTTAGGCCTGTTTTCTCCACTAGTCTTCATAAAGAATACAGTCCATTTTAGCAATAAATGCTCAATAACACAGACTCTTAGGCCTCTGTGAAGATATGCTGTATTCTTGTTATCTAGACATTGCTTGGAAGGAGTGTTAATGTAACTGTGCACGTGTGCGTGCACACACACACACACACACACTCACACACACACACACACTCACACACACACACACTTACTTGCCCTGCTTATTGTTTCAGGAGAATATTTCTCTTTTCCTCACTAAGGAAGACCTCTATTACTGAATATTTAAAAGATTTTTGAAAAGATTCCTTGAGACCTCTACCACTAATTTTTCCAATAATTCGGTATTGATATATTAGGTGAATCTCTCCACCTCCAGCACTGTCCTATCTACTATAGGATTTGCAGAGATGCACTTTGAGATGTAAAATATGTGGCCAAATTATCAAAGATTTTATAATTTATTTGAGATATAACAGCTATGGCTTACATTTATTTATGTAACTGTGGGCCTCAAACTGTTCTAAGTACAGTTTTAGATTTGTCTTTTCTTAATTTTTACCTAACCTATTGGATCATTGTTATTCTCCCTAATAATAATGCATAAAGACACTTATTAACTTACCCAAAGCATTTGATTAGTTATGTGGAAAAGCAAAAATACAAATGTCCTGACTAAATCTTATGGTAAAAAATATTTAATAACACTGCAAACTAAAAGATATTGCAAAAGAGAATCATAGAACAATACAGGCAAAGGAGATTTAGAAATCAATGCAGGACGAAAAAGTGGAAACCTGGTTTTCTCATTCACACATTAAGTTGTAGCAGACCCCAGACCGGAACCAATACTTAGCTATACAATACTTCCCTTGTATAGCTAGCTGACCTCAGTGTTTCACAACATGTAATCTGTCAACCAATGACAAAATTAGGTTGTTTTTCATTGTTAAAAATATCAACATCTTAGACAAAACGTCTGTACTTGATCCATTTTATAGGAGTTGAGAAAGATGTTTTGAATGGGCTTAGGATTGGTAGAACAAGCGATTTATTACTATCATAGGTTGAAAATCACATTGAAAATTATCCCTTTATGTTCAAATTTGCTTTCTGCACTTAAGTTGGCTTTTAATTGATAAATATCTATCAAATTTTCATGAAAACCATATGTCTACAGGAACAAGGAGTATCTCTTTAATGTGATCCTAATATACTTTCACTCTTGCAAATGCATCATAAAAGAACAGGACTTTATTTTGGAAAGACTTCCAAGTTAGTGAGTTATCTTGAGTTCTCCGCCTTACTTCTGAAGTAGCATCCTGTAAGACAAAGCTCTGTGCTGTCATCTGAGTTGTCCATCCCATAGTTCATTGCCTCATTTTGTTTTTCCATGAACCTGTTCAAGGTGAGGTAAGGACAATTAGTTAATTTAACAAATAAACTAGTCAGGTAAATAAAAGGAATACAACCTCTTTCTAAAGGTACTGCGCTAAAGTAGGATAAGAGCTACAAGGGGAAAATTTTTTAAATGTATAAAGATGTCAAAGGACGAATGTTCTTTCTGATATGTGGATGCTAACACACAATCAGTGGGGCTGGGGAATACAAATTCATTGGATTTAACAAAGGGGAATGAAGGGAAGGGAATGTTCTTTCTGATATGTGGATGCTAACACACAATCAGTGGGGCTGGGGAATACAAATTCATTGGATTTAACAAAGGGGAATGAAGGGAAGGGAGCAGAGAGGAGAGTAGGAAAGACAGTAGAATGAAGCAGATATAACTTTTGTATGTTCATGTATGAATATATGACCAGTGAAATATCACATCATGCACAACCACAGGAATGGGATACTAACTGGAATGAGTTATACTCCATGTATGTATGACATGTCAAAATACACTCTGCTGTCAAGTATATCTAAAAAGAAGAAATAATTTTTTTTCAATTAAAAAAGGATTCAAAGAGAAGTTTATTTCTCACAACACAATTGAGAACATTTGGTAGGGCTTATTTTGAGTTGATGAATGTGAAAGCACTTTCTAAATTGTAAAATGGAATATGGATTTAAGACAAGCATTGAGAATTTCACGTAAGGTACGTGAGTAATTTGATGAACAGATCCAGATTGGTGAAGATTTTTAAAAGTCCAAATAGCAGAATGTAGAGTGTATTAATCAAGGTTGTCTAGAGAAACAGAGCCAACAGGATATGTATATGTATGATTATAAAAAGGGAATTTATTAGATTGGCTCACACAATTGGAACCTGGATGGTGATCCCCATGGCTTTCTGTAGACTGAGGAGCTGGAGGAAGCAGTAACTCTACTACTATTTCCTGGTAGTCCAAGAACCTAGAGGCTCAAAAGAAGAATCAATCATGCTCCAGTCTGAGACTAAAGGCTGGAACCCCCCAGAGAACCAATGATCAGAGTCTGCTTTGGAAGAGTGAAGGAGCTGGACTATGTTGTCCTCAGGCAACCACAGCAGCAATATGAGCACCCACTCAAGAAGGATGGAGCTTGTGTCTGTGTTAGCTTCCTTCTTCTTTCCTCATTTCTTCCATCTAGGACCCCAGCCTATTGAACTGTGTCCCACACATTCAGGGCAGGTCTTCCACACTCAGTTTGCTGTCACATATGCCAATCGTTCCAGGAAGCACACTCATGAACACTAATTTTAGTGTATCTCATAATCCAACCAAGTTGTCAATCCAGATTAGCCATCATGAAGGGTTTAGATTATGAGTCTCTATTGAGGATGGCATAATTTAAGTTCCTTAAAGGTCAATCATGTTCTTCTGGCTATACTGTAAATGCATTAGGGAACCATTCAAGTGTCTTGACAGTGGGTCTAGTTACCCTCTCTAACCTCAATACACTTGGCCAACATATCTCTTACGATAGAGGAAATACCAAACAGCATAGTGAGGTGTATCATGTGATCATAGTTGCAATTGCCATCATTATTTGCTCTAGTCTTACCAACAGTACCCAGATAAGAAAATTATGGTCATAAAAACCTTTAAGTTGTAACTTGAAGGACAGAAAAGTGAAGATAATGATATTTTACATGTACTGTGTGGCAGTCCCTGTACTATCTTTTTGCGTATTTTCATGTTATCCTCTGGGAAAACTCATTTAAAAAGTTCTTTTATCCACTTCTATAGATGATGGGACTAAAGCAGTAGCCTAAAGTTACACAATTGGCAAATTGCGAAGAGGAGATTCAAAGTCAAATTTACCTGTCTCTAAAACATGCTCCGTTTTCATTCCACCATGAGATTTCCATTCTGCCATGCTTTCATTCTATTGCATTTTACTAAGGTGGAATAGGACAG
>CM053399.1:169627477-169660738 GCA_028644305.1 Xerus rutilus
ATTGTATATCATCTTCTGAGAGGTTTCTATTCAGCTCCTTAGCCCATTTATTGATTGGATTATTTGTTTTTTGGTGTTAAGTTTTTTGAGCTCTTTATATATCCTGGAGATCAGCGCTCTGTCTGATGTGCGTGTGGCAAAAATTTGGTGAAGCCTGTATTTCAATGAAATAAATTTATTGTCAGCAGATCACAGAGTAAGCAGTGTCAAGGGCTACAGCTGGACCTCCTGCACACTCGGAAGCTCTTTCCATCACACCCCATTGCTTCATGCCTAAAGCTGGCAAAACTAGAAGTGAAACCCTATAGTTCCCTGTGTGGTTGACACTAGTCAAGGGGCTTTCAACCAAAACCATGAATCATTAAGCAAATACATATGCATGTTTATATTATACACTGATTGATTCCGTAACACATCTGTTTTCATAAAATACTTGAGGAAGCTTCAAAGTGTACATGAACAATCTAGCTCAAGTAGAAGTAGAGATTCTAGAAAAAGAACAAAATGAAAAAGGAAAGATGCAGAATAAGTTTTAGCTAGTATTTTCTAGTTCTAACTCTAGAGAGAGCCTCTGGCATTTTGGATAGAGTGGCTTTTGGAAAAAACCACAACTCAGTTTCTCTATTTAGTAGTTTTGTGTCTTGGGCTTCGCTTCTTTGAGAGTTGAGTTAAACTTTTTTATTTTTTGTATCAGGGGCTGAACCAGTGTTGTTTAACCATTGAACAACATTTCCAACTCATTTTATATTATTTCTTTTATTTTTAATTTTGAGGCAGGGTCTCACTAAGTTGCTTAGGGCCTCACTAATTTACTGAGGCTGCTTGTGAACTTGTGGTCCTCCTGCCTCAGCTTCCCAAGCTGCTGGGGATTGCAGGTGTGCACCATAAGGCTTGTGAGAGTCTAGTTAATTGAAATGTAAAATGGGGGTAAGAATGTTACTTTGTAAGGCGCCTGCAAAGATTTAAAATAATATGTGTTCAACACAAGGGATACTATCTTTATGAGTGAATATTCCTCTGGTGTTTTAAAAAAGAGGACACAGGGAGAAGCATTGAGTGGCTTTTCTCTTTAGTAGCACCCTGCGGGAACACAGCATTCACTGTAACTATGATTAGGCAGTTTCTTTTTGAATTTCTTTCACTCCTGGGTTGGCAGAACCCAGCCTCCTCTGGGCTCCATACTCTTTCTAGAAATCACCAGCAGGTTCCTAGAGAGTCACATGTGAACTCATAAGAGTCCTCATAAAACTCCCTGGGAGCTCTGAGGGCATGTCTACTTAGCCTGACTTCCCCAGCACTGAGCACCATGCTTGAACCAATACCTATTCATTTGAAGAATAAATGAATAAGTAAAGCACCATCTCTGTGAGTGACAGTGTCTGCCAAGTGCCAGACCACAGTTCTCTATTCCCCATGCAGCTTCTAGGGCTCTAACCATCCATGCCTGTTCCTTGGTCCTATTAACCACATAGATATTCTCAACCATAGTCTCCACTTGGTTCCTTGACTCCAGGTATTCTAAAAGTTACTTTGTAGAAGGGTGGAGAGGACTTCTTTCACAATAGTTATCCTTAATATCTATTTTATATCCTATCTTACTGTTTTATAAATGATGTCTGATATTATAATTTGCATGCTGTATCTATTTGATGGACATTGGTAATATCAATATCATCACATATTTGGAAACTAAAGCGCCAAGATTTTCAGTGATATATCCAAAGTCACATGGGTATTAAATGGCAGAGTCTGGATTTAAATCAAGTCTCTCTGATATTAAAATGTGGTATATATAAACAGTGAGCTACTCAGTCACAAAGAAGAATGGCAACATGGTATTTGAAATCATGCAGATATGAAGGTTGAATCATGGTAAAAGGATGAACTAGAGAACATCGTGCTAAATGAAATAAGCCAGACTCAAGTCAAGGGTCACATGTTTTCTCTTACATGTGGAGGCTAGAAAGGAAAAGGAATAATGCAAGAAGATCTCATGAAAATAGAAGGGAGAACAGTAAAGTAGAAGCAGAGGACTAAGGGTGGGTGAGGAGAGGGGACAAAAGGGAAGAACTGGGGAAAAAAGTTGACCAAATTATGCCATGTGCATGAATGAATGCACCACAGTTCATTCCAAGTTTACACATGACTGTAATGCTCCAACCAAAAATGAATAAATAGAAGGAAGACCAACAGAGTAGAAAGAGGGGATCAGGAAGAAAGAAGACGGTAGAGAAAGGGATTAAAATGGAGAAACTGTCATATGATTTATGAATATGTGAAAATGAACTCCACTATTGCATATAACTACAATGCACCAAAAGTTGGAAAGTATATAATGCCAGAATATATGTCCAACTCATATAGTTTCAAGAGTGTTCATAGAAAATTACAGGTCTATATATGCAGTTATATATAAGCTTTTAAAAAAAAGCTATGCCTGATAGTTTTGCTAATGCCTTCCTCCTGTTTTGTATAGAGATTTGAATGTTATTGCTCTTAATTTTTATTTTCTCTTTGCTATGGTCAGGGCTCAAAACTAGATTGCAGATATGAAGGTTGAATGAAGAGATGGACGTTGGGCTAAAGGTGAGCTGGTAAGACAGCAGACATTACCTGAACTGAACCATTTCCTCTGAAGATAACAGACTAAGTCTCAGCACTTCAATTCCTTTGCTGATGGAATATTCTTTTCCATGAAACTCCCAAGTCACCTATGCAAAAAAACAAAAACAAAACCCCCCAAACTAATCATATTTGGTCCAGTCCAGGCAAATGGCCTTCATGATGAACCAGTTGTTTCTGTATTAATAGAAATCTCCCAACATCTTTTACTCAGGGATTTATTCTGCCAAATGATTTTTCTTTTTCTGGTACCAGGGACTGAATCGAGAGGCACTTAACCACTGAGTCACATTCCCAGAAACCTCAACCCCTTTTTTTGAGGAAGTGTCGTGCTAAGTTGCTTAGGGCCTCCCTAAGTTGCTAATGCTGGTTTTCAAACTGTGATCCTCCTGCCTCAACCTCCTGAGTCACTGGGATTAAAACCACATGGTTTTATGTAAGAATGTTCTTTTAATGCCTTCATTTAATGACAGGGCTGAGTCATTAGAAGCCAACTCAACCAGGAGGTTAAGCCCAGACAGTCTGAGCATACCGACTCTAACAATGGAACTTGATTCAGGATTTAAGTTGGACTATGGGAAGCAGTAGCAGGATAGTATGTCGCTTGGACTGAATTTCCTCCTGACACCAGTACTCTCTCATCTTTCAGCTTGGCTACATTGGAGGATCTCAATAACTGAGTGTTTGAGACTAAGGTTTCAGCCTAGTACCTAGAATGCTAATTATCTCTTTTGTGAATTGAAGAATACAGATGCTTTGACAATCAGGAGCAGCCAGAAAGCTTGACTTTTATATTCCTACCACAGATAATTATTGTTGTTGCTACTAAATATAGGGGAACAAATTTTTTTAAATGCTAGAGGGACTTCATTTTTATGACTACAAGTCTAAGACATGTATACAGTGGATTTGGCTTTGAATTCTGGTTCTGCCATGTCTTTACATTTTAATTTTGGACAAGTTTGTTCATTTAACTTCCATTTGTTTACCCCCACAGTGAGGGTCTTTCTTTCCTGTCCTACAGATCTACTATAAAGATAAAATAGAGAGTAGTGGGGAGACACAGCATAATTCCAAACCTGCCTGCTTGAAGGGTCTGTCATAAAAAAAGTAGAAACCATCCCAGGCCCAGCATAAAGTTGATTTAGTAACCTGAAACCCTGGGAACCTCTAGGGTGGGAGGTTTCATACCCAGAGTCAAACTCAGAAAATCAACTCTCAGGCAGAAAAGACAAAGGAGGATCCCAGCTCTGAAATACATCCTGGATCACAAGATGCTGCTTTTACAAAGTACAAAAGCCATACCTTGTTTATCAATCATGAACAGAATTCTGGTGCAATGGAACTGCTTCTGAGTGTGGAAACCAAGGTCCACCCCAAGGCCTCCACTGACTTGAGAAATCACCAACATACCATTTGAGTGCCTTGAAGCATAGGTTTTTACACATAAAATGGGAGTAATGATTCTATGTTGGAAGACCTCTTCTGGCTGCAATGCTGATAATAAGAATAGTTCCATTTAATCATTTTGTGCAAGGGTTTTTCTTTTTTGTCTCATCTCATTTACTTTGTCACATCAATGGACCAAGAAGATACTAATTATTTCCAATTTACAGAGGAGGAGACTGGGACTCTGTGTCCCCTGTCTGGCACCATATGATGTGTCCAGTGTCACCTGTTGATAAATGGCAGCTCTGTGATTATGGTGTCTTCTCAACCTACTTCAATGCCTGGACCTGTAGGTTCCTGTACAATGCCAAGTTCATCCCACTCCCACAGAAATGCATGAAACCTCCTATCTTTACCATTCCAATGTTAGAGAGGATTATTGCCACTGCTACTTATTAATATTATAGCTATAAAAGTCTGGGGGAAAAGGTAATCAAAGATGCATGTGGTTAAAGATCTTTAACGATGGACAAGTTATCCTGACTAGATGGAGGCTTTTCTTTAAACAACAAATTCAGGTGGACCTGCTGTGTCTCTAGTTGGGCTGACTTCCTGAGGGGCAGCACAGACTTTTGATTAAGAACAGAGGTTGCGGAGGAAGCTCTAAAAGCTGTGGACTTTCTAGATGGCTGGAATGGGGTCGCACATTCTGGGATGCATTGTGAAAATCACTAAACTGCGCAGCTCAACGTGAACTCTGTGGAGTGAATGAGTGATGAGAAGACACCAAATACACCAAGCGCAATGTGAGCTCCTCTGATTGCTGCTGCTGCCCTGCGAGTTAGGGTCCACTCTCCTCATTTGAGCAACGAGAAAAGAGATTCCCACACTGGATGTATCTCTTTTTTCACACAGCTTACAACGTATTAATCACAATAATAATGAGCATTGGCTAAGCTTTTGGTACATGCAGGGACTCTTCTAATTGGTGTATTAATTCATCTGATTGTTTAAATGACCCCCTGATGCCAGCATTGGTACCTTTGTCATTCCACGGACCAAAAAAAATGGAGGGGCAAAGAGTGAATTGTCCAATCAGAAGGGGAAGAATCCAAATTTGCCTGATTCCCGGGGCTATATTCCTTCCATCATGTAATGGCTTACTGTGGAGTTCTGGGCTGTTCTGCCAGGGGTAGTGAGAGGAGTGACGGGAGAATAATTTGGACAAGGTCAGTAACTCCCATAACATCCAGAAATTGAAAATTTAAAAGGCAAGGTCTGCAACTTTCCTTGATTTCTGCAGAAATAGAGAGGATCCCTCCTGCGACAGTGCTAAGGGATGACTCTGAGGGTAAATGTGCTTTTTGGCACAAATTGTCCTGTCCTAATAGTCTTGATTATAATTATAAAATAATGTGTTTCTGAAAGGCTGCAAACTGTTCTGGGAATGACAATAAGGGTTTAGAAACAACATGGTGTTTATGGGAGACATGTTTTGTAGAGAATTAAACCCACGTTTAGGAGAAAGGATCATGTCGTTTGCCCCTAAGAAATGATCTCACCATGTAATTAAATCAAAACCAGTCAGTTGCCAATCTGAGGTCTTGTCTCACACACAATACCCCACTCCCATGTGCAAAGCAAGATGGGACTGACCTAAAGTAACTGAGCCCCACTCCTACCCACAGACTCCCCAGCCTTTGTACCTCTGTCTCTCCAAGGCCAGAGTGTGGGATTCTATTGCATGACCCATCTTCTTCCTGGGACTCTGCTTTCTTTGCAAACTCTTCCTTGGAGGTCTTTTCATCTCCACGGTAAAGAATGAATACTTTCTGTGTCGGGGATTTCCTGGACATAGCAATCAGTAAAAAAATAAATAAAAATTTGAGAAGCTATGTCTGACTTCATTTCCAACAAAGGTAATAAAGTTCCTCTTTAAAGATTAGAAAAGTCTTTTCAAGATTGCAAGATCCTGGAGTTAGATCAAGCTACTTAATCTAACTTGTTTTCTCATGTCTCTCAGCCACCCATTCTATCTGTTCTGTATCTTCTCTCTGTGACCAAGGACTTCAGGCAGCGTACAACCCAGATCCTTCCAATAGAACTGTTAAAAATGGAAATAGGGCAAGATGATCGAGTTTACCAGGCTGCAAACTCTGACTTCTTATTAATTGATTTTCATTGGCACATTATAATTACATGTAACAGTGGGATTCACTGCAACATATGCACACATGCATGTAACATAACTTGATCAATCTTGTTCCCCAGTTCCTCCACTTTCTCTCTTCTCCCCGTCCCCTTCTTCTTCTTCACTAGTCTGGCTTCTATTTTCATAAGATCCTTCCACCTTTTTTCCCTTTTATCTCTCCAACTTCAATATATGAGAGAAACATATAGCTCTTAATTTTCTGACAACTCTGACTTTTAATTTTTATTTTTTAATTTTTAAAGGTTTTATTAGTGTATTATAGTTATATATAATATTGGGTTTCATTTTGACATAATCACATATGCATGGGCTATAATTTGTTTCACTTCAGTCCCCAGTACTTCCCTTTCCCCTCTCCTCTTCCCATCTGCTGTTTCCCTTCTTTACTAATCTTCCTTCTGATCCAATTATAGATTTTTTTAAAATCAGTGCTTTAAGGGTATATACGTCTTTATATATAAACGTCTTTATATATAAAAGACGTTTTCTTTCTTTATATGGAAGGTAGACTAAAATAAGGGAAGAAATGGGGGAATCCCATGAAACTAGAAGGGAAAACAGTGGAGCAGAGAAAAATGGTGACTTTTAAACAAATGCTTGGCTTAAGAATCACTCAAAGATTCTATGTATCTATCAGTCATCTACCAGAATTTCTTTATAGCTAGAAATTCTGATTCAGAATAAGAGTTTGGGATTAAGAAATCTGTATTTTAAAATATTCTTCAAGTAATTTTCAAGCAAAGATAGATCTGGGAATGACTGTTTTAATAGAAAATGGAGTATAACACTACTTGTTTAATTCGTTTGTGGGTTTTGTCCTTGGGACTTATTGCTACGATTCACCGCAGCCAAGACAAGATTAACAGTATGGAATATGTCATTATCCTTGTTAAAGGAAAGCAGGCATCTCATAGCAGATAATTTCATTTTCTTTTACAGTGTACAGTTGATTCTTTTCATAGCAACCAGATCAGATTCATTGGAAAGAGTCTGGTCTGTTTGATCTAAGTTTACTACATCCATCCAGATGTTATAAGCTGCCAATTGTTTAGTTTTCCAAACTTGTACCTAATGTATTGCCAATTTCTGATCAAGCCCCCAGTAGCAGAGGCCCAGCATAAATCTGTACCATAAGAGCATCAAAGCCTTCCTTGAATGCTCTGAGGCATATGGTACCAATTTTATTTTTCTGATATTTCAATCCAAAGTAAACAACTTAGCTCCAACTTGCAAACTGAGTGTTCAGCTTGTCATTGATTATAAAGATTCAGAAAATGGTTTTGTCTGGGAAGTGCTAGGATCTCCTGAGCATGGGCTTGTAAGGCCATCCTCAAGCTTCTCAGCAACTTCATTTTATTATTGTTGGAGGAGGTGAGGCAGTGAACCAAGAATGTTCAGTAGTTTGGTCCTTTAAGCATGAGCCCCCAAGTGCTCTGGAGGAGCCTGTGGCTCCCCAATGGGAAACACCTGCTGGAAAGATTTCCCACTTGCAAAGAGCACTTGTGAAATCGGCGACAGGGCTGCGTTGCTGGCTAGGGCTGTGTTCAGCTCACTGCTGGGTCCTGCTGAGTCCTTTCTGCACATCCTCTTTGACTGGCTGGTTGCAGTCTCAGTTTTTCATCCAGTCCTGAGAGCCCAGCAGCACCAAGTGCAGGAAACATCTCTGCCAGTTACTGGAATATTAACTGCTGAGATCAGGGGAGTCAGCCAAGGTCTTGGAAGTTTTGTGTGACTCAGTGTGCAGGTTTGTCACTGGAAGCCCCTTTCTGGAATCATTTATCTCACCTGTACAGTGGGACTCTGAGGTGAGATCACCATTTTCCTGAGTGTGTTATGTTGGTAGATGAGATGACTATGTGGTTGAAGGATGGGTGTACTCTTTTTAATTTATTTCCTTAGTTATTTGTATTTATGGTAAGTTTTATAAACTGTTAATAATCATTGACTTCTTTAACATATATTTAAATTTACAGGGTGGACCTATTAAGGGAAAAAATCCCAGACAACCAAATGAATTATATCAGAAATAGGCAGATGTGGCAAAAAAAATTGAGGGTGCCACAAGAAAGATTGCCAAACATGAAACAATGAACTGAATGGCTGCTGAGAATCAGGTCACCTCCTTGACATTCTAGTACATTCACCTCTCCAGGATCATTTCCTTTGCTATAAGATGCCGAGGTTAGAGCAACTGTTCTTTCCAGAACTTCTGCTCTATGATTAGGGAAGTAGCACCATGATATAGGTGCTCCACATCCTTAACATGTAGTCCTGGCATTTTAAACCTCATGATACTATGTGATAATAGGAGAACCCTCAATGGAGTAGTAGTTTCCTAGTGTATTAATATTTTCCCCCAATTTCTAAAAGGGGTTCATCTAATAATTCAGTGGAGTGGTTGGGAAATTGGCTGGGGAGAGACCATGGAAGCAGGGGTCAAGTCTACTGGAGGGTCAATTACTGCCACCACTGACAGGTGTTTAACAAGGCAAGTCCCTGTATCTCCTTGTCCCATGGCCTGTCTCTTTGTCTATGGCATGAGAGTATTTATGAGCCAATTCTCTGACAGCCTTGAGAGTCCAATGGGATTCAGGATTCAAGAAATTTAGGGGGTGCTACTTAAATCAAACACATTTTTAACTGATGGGATTGAAAATCCCCTGAGGAAAGGGGCCCTCTATTGCCCAAGTGTGTAATTGCAAAGATTCTTTCCATCTTGCATATGTATTTAAAAAGCTTTTAAATGAATCAACATGTCATTTTTAAGAGATTCTCCTATAGTTTAGCAATTTGTATACTTGGCCACTTTGAATGATCTTAAGGAGAAAAATGCAGCTTGTCTAAATCCAAGCACTTTTTGGACTAATGCTAGCAATTATCCTTCTTCTTCCCCACGCTTGACATTTAAAGTGATAACTTGCAGGTTCCTTCACTGCTAGCTACGCGGGCACCATCCGACCCCTCGTGCCTCTCACCATCTGTGAATTCTTGTCAGTTGAGAGTAAACTCTGCATAAATTTCACAATTGGAGATTGGTGATAGCAGAGACCTCTGGCTCCTCCTTCCTTCCTGCTTTCTTTCTTTAAATGCCATCCATGATTGTCCCTTATATCGCTAAAGGGCTGCTATCATCCTTCATCCATATGCCACTGCAAACAGCCACCGAGGGTGCACTGGAGAGCCAGGCTGCCAGAAGTCATAGGCACTTCCCTTCTCAAACAGCAGGGTCAAGTCGCTCCCTTCCTGAGCTGTGGCACCTGCCTCTAAATCACTCTTCCTTCTCCGCCGGCTGAGCTCCTGTCTCAGCTCTTCCCTCTACTCTGGCTCCCCCGCAGTTCTGAAGAAAGCTCTTCCAAATCACTGTAGCTCCGTTCTGTCACTATCCTAACTTGTCTACCTGTCGCCAGCCTTCCTTTCTCTGCACTTTTTTTTCATTGGGCACTGAGTTGGTTCTTGACTAGTAACTTCTGTGGCTCTACTTTGAACTGTCAACATTCCTATTTCCTTAATTTGAGGAGTTCATTCTCTCTCTGAGACTTTCCTTCCCTTCTTATCTGTGAACCCTGTTAATGGCTTCTGTGCCTGACAATGGATATGCCTTCCTTCTAAAGTACTGGGGCAAACTCCAGCTCTCAGAATCAGACAGGTCTGCCTTCTGATCCTGCGTATTGCAGTCTGCGTCTTGTTTGACTCAGCTGTAAAATGGGGATAATAACATCTACCTCTCAGATTCGTTGGCAGTTCAGTTCAATAAAATTCTTTCTTTTTTTCTCCTAGAAAGTTGTCTCCATTTTGTTCCTCCTGCCATCTAACAATTACGGAAAAGCCACTCTGTTGCTAGCAGACTGCAAGGTGCATGAAGTGACAGAGACAAATGACAAAACATGCCCTCGAAGTTGTGCTGTGAAGTGCAGATTCATGCTGGCAAGGAGAAGTGACAGTGCGTGCACCCACACACGAACATGATGTCCACTTGCGTGGTGGGGAGCAAACGGAGAAGGCTTTGCAGAGGAGAGGCTGTTGAGCTGGGAATTTTTAGAGGATAGCTTTGCAGCTGGACCATGATGGAGGATAAGGAAAGGGTAGCCTTAGCACTGAGAAGAGCACAAATGAAAATGAGAAATCTGGAAAATAGCAAGTCTAAGGACCTGCCCATAACAGAGTGGAGGAAAGGGATAGTATAGTTAATTATGTAGATGCCAATAGTTAACTGGCATCAACTGACCCCAGAAAAGGCATTATTATGTCTGTAATATGGGAGTACTTACACAAACAAAGTGATTAGCATAGTGTAAAGCACTAAGAAATCACTCAAAAATACTTTTTTTTTTTTGAGTACCAGAGACTGAACCCAGGGGCACTTAACCACCAAGCCATATCCCTAGCCCTTTTCTATTTTTAAAAAAAATTTTAATTTTAAGACAGGGTCTCACTAAGTTGCTTAGGGCCTCACTATGTTGCTGAGGCTGACCTCAAACTTATGATCCTCCTGTCACCACACCCAGCAAAAATATTAATTTTTTGATGTCATGAGATAGGGAAGATGCAACCAGAATGAAAGCCCAGGTAATTTCTTATCACACAGTCTGCTACTTTTTGAGGCCTGGAATTGAAGAGGCCCAAATTCTCATGCTGTTGTTGAAGCCAACTTGCTGTGCGTCCCCGGGTAAGTTATAACTCAGCTTTGCAGTAATATGACTCTCTATTTATTTTTCTTTAAACCCTTTCCGGGAATTGGGGTAACTCCACCCTTTTAAGAACTAGGCACACATCCTGGAATGTTACAACATCAGGGTTGGAGAACAGTGTTGAAAAGCAAGCAGCTTATTGGTTGTAAAATCATTGTTAGTTGCAGAAAAGGGTTATGAAATTTTCCTTCCCTAATTTTAGGCCAAAATGTCAAAGATCTTGTGACATGGCAGCTTTGCTCCCCAGAGTAAACAGCCCAGTTGAATAGAACACATCTCCTAGACCTCCACAGCCACTGAACCAGCAAGCAGAGATTATTCTTTGAACACAAAGTGCTACACCAGATGGCAAGAAGGCACAAAAAGAAGACACCACTGCCTCCAGCTCTCCTGGAGATGCCACATCTGCTGAGATTATGAGAAACACCAGAAAATCAAGCCAGGTGCGGTGGTGCACTCCTGTAATCCCAGTGGCTTGGGAAGCCAAGCCAGGAGGATTGCAAGTTCAAAACCAGCCTCAACAACTTGGCAAGGCTCTAAGCAACTTAGTGAGACCCTGTCTCAAATGTTTAAAAAAGGGCTGGGGATATGGCTCAGTGGTTTCAATCCCTGGTATTAAAGCAAACAAACAAAAACCCCCAAACAAACAAACAAAAAACCACTTTAAAATCAAATACTGCAGGGCCTTCTGTATGATGGGGCACATGTGCACCACAGTTTCAAGCTGCCTCCTCCCTGTCTCAGCTAGCTTCCTGTTCTGCCTCCTATCACAAGGGTGGCAGGAGATGTGGCCTGGAATTCAGCCAGATCTGCCTGTTCCTACTTGGCAATGCTGACTCTGCATAAAGGGGACTCTAAGGTATCAGTAAAGTGAAGGCAGAAGCAGGAGTGAAGTGATATTAATATTGCTACTACTGGTAATAATAATGGAAAAGCAGGGAGATGGAGGAAAGAGGAAACAAGTAAGGAAACATCTGGAGCTGTTCTACTCAAATATGTTTTATGTTTTGAGCTTCTTGTTAAGTGTTTAGCACTTGTGGTCTGAATGTAAGAATAGAACCTGTATGTGCCTGATGACAGGGCTCTTAAATCTTACCCTAAAATATCAGATCACACTAATTAAAAAAAAAATCCAGTAATGAGGTTTATTTCTTCAAGTGTCTCATTTTGTTGTTTGGTAACTCTGTTGACAGATATATAGATAGAAGTATTAAAATTGAGCCTAAATGAGTCTCCCCAGAGAATTAGAGCCGGCCGTCATTTTCACCTCTGACATGGAATAAGTGTCGAGAGTTGTCACTGAACGTATACTATGCTTGGGTGTGAAACACAGGCTTGTCTAGAAAGGTGGCTAAAGCTAGACCCTGCCCTTCACTCATCAGGAAATTCTGGCTGACCTGGAGCAGAGCACTTTTGTCCTGGGATAGGGACATCACTAATCTGTTGGGGAAAGTTCCCTGCAGAGTTACTCCCTTTTATTTTTCTCTCTCCTTTTTTTTTTGGTACTGGGGATTGAACTCAGCGGTGCTTAATCACTGAGCCACATCCCCTGCCCTTTTTATTTTATTTTTTTTAAATTTTGAGACAGGATCTCACTAAGTTGCTGAGGCTGGCTTTTAATGTGTGATCCTCCTGCCTCAGAGAATTACATTTGGATAGAATAAATAAATATATGGAATAGAAAATAATTGACATACCATCACATAATTGGTATCACCTACTTATTACAATTTTTTTTTTGGGGTACTGGGCATTGAACTCAGGGGTCGACCACTGAGCCACATACCCAGCCCTATTTTGTGTTTTATGTATAAATAGGGTCTACAATTATTTTTAATAATGAAAATATGGATGAGATAAAGATGAGAAAATACTGGAAAGCAGCAAGGGGCCAGATCCAGAGGCCTCCAATGTGTCTTAAGGTGTGGGGGAATGGGGAGCCTCTTTTGTGCTAGTGCTATAGTTTGGGAGTTGAATGCCCCCTAAAGGCCATTGTAAAGGCTTGGTCCCCAGTGGGGCACTATCAGGATGTGGTAAACTTTTAGGAGGTGAGACCTAGGGTGAAGTAAATCTAATAAATTACTGGGGGTATACCCTTGAAAGAAATTGTAGGACCATGGACTCTTCCTTTTCTCCTGCTTCCTAGCTCATAAGAGGAAGGTTGTGCCTGGCCACCCCCTCCTACCATGGTGTTCCACTCTCAGCAGAGGTCCAAAACCATTAGGTCATTCAATCTGAACAGAAACTTCCAGAACTGTGGGCCCAAACAAACATTTTGTTAATTTATAAGGCAGTTGCCTCAAGTATTTTTGGTAGAGTGATGAAAAGCTGACTAATACAGCTAGAAAGAGACAAAATAAAAAATGAGTTCTATGTGTGTGTCACATCCGGGATGGTATGGTGGGAAGATCGAAGTGGGGAAAAGAGGGGAGCCAAGGGACCGGTTGGTGGGACACAGAATGCATCCGCAACTGCTCTGACTGTCACACAGACTCCTGGTCTTGTTACAGAGGAATTTAAAAATCAAGAGTCATAGAAACCTTTGCTTTGTTCAACTCTGTCCATAGAGCCTAGCACGGGAACTTCAGGGCCAGAAACACAATCTGTTCTTTCTGGGAAGAGGTAGCAACTGAGATGTCTCCTGTGGCCTGACCCAACAACTTGGGCTGTACTCATTTATCTCAATAGTTCAAGCCCTAGATATATATATAGACCCGTGGTGACAACAGACAGAAGGTAATTTAATTTGAGCAAAGGCCCCAAGTGGGAGAGACTTGGGGGATGCCTCACATGCACAACTTGGATTTTTTTAAAAATTATTTTTATATCCCCCAGCAAAGGCTTATCTTGTCACGTCTTTGGTTGCATTTGGCCAAACATCAGAGGGGAAAAGAAAAAAAAAAGCACAATCTAGGCCAGTAGTTATGAAAGAAACCGTTTTTTGGAAAAGAATTTAAAAAAATTAAAAAACTCATCTCTTGGTCCCTTGGAGGGTGCAAAGAGGAGAGTGGGCTTATTAGTAATTTTCAAGTTCTTGTTCCCTCCTGTGAGCTGACAAGTCGTTCTCTCCTGTAGCCCCAGAACTGCCCCCAGAATATATTAGCCAGAGGGCACCAGGACAGGCTCGCTTAGATTGTAATAAAGTCTTGTGCACACGACTCCGTGTGTTTCTGTCCTCCCCACCCCTTTTATCCACATATTTATTTTGTTTCTTCTGCCTGGACTGCTATGTAGACGTGTTTTGTTTGTTTTTCTGGGGTTCAGTCACATGTCTCAACACTCCTTAGATACAGAGGCAGACCCGCCTGCATACAAATCCTAATCGTTCCTATTTTCTGCATAGGTGGCCTTGAGGAAGTCAAAGGACTTTTCTTATACTCAGTTTGTTCTGAATTTATACATGCCAGATCCCCACTGGGTTACTTCTTGTACCCTCATGGCCTTAAAATCCTGTTATCGTACCATGCCCACACGCTTCTTCCTGTTTGTGAAGCCTTTGCAGAGTGAGTTCTGGCCTCCCGTGTTGTCCCTTTAATCCATCTGCCGCACCATCCCAGGGAGGTTCGATCTACAACTCATTTCTGAACTTGTCCCTTTCTAGAGTAAGGGACAAGTTTCTCACCATTTCTCAACACTCACTTTCCATTTCCTTAAAAACTTTTGGTAGAGCTAAAACTTCACTTATTTTAGGGACTTCTCTGAGCAGAGCAGCTACCAATGTTTGCTGGGACACTGAATTCCAGTAGGATTCCTGGCCTCTAAGGTTCCCTTGGATATGTTCCAAGCACTTGCAGGATGCTAGGTACTGTACTGAATTATGGTCTACATGGATTCAGCTTGGCCCTAAGAAATGGGCTAACATTTTAAATGGACTTTATGGAAGGACAGGCAGATGTGGATTCAGCATAGACCAGAGATCTCATGAGAACAGGACCTGACCAGAGTTGGAATGAACCTCCCTGCAAGGTACTTAGGTCCCAAACTGTGCTTAGCCTTGATTATCACTGATCCCAAATGTTGGTGCAGCGTCTGGCTCAAAAGACATATCCAGGGATGGGGCCAAGCCTGCAGTTGGATGCAAAATAATCTGAGTTTGGGAAGATACAGAATTGAGATTTAATTTGGTAGTCACCAAACCTTGGTGCTGGTCACCAAAATCATAAGGAGAGGGTTGCTTTGAAAACGAGAAACATTCATGCATTCTCAGTCCATAGGGACTGAATAAAACTTTTCTGAGAACAGAAAGTGCCTATTTTTTGAAGCTCCCCAGAGATTTGATAATTAAGTAGACTTGAGAAGAACTTATAACACCCATCCACCTTATTCCACGGGAAGAAAACTGAGATCTCCAAACTGCATTGTTAGCCCTCTTCTGTTTTAAGAGGAAATATGTTATGGTCAAATGTTCTAGCATTTGCAGGGTTCATTTTAGTTATTACCCTAGAATAATCAGAAAAGGGCACTTTGCTTCCTTTAATATTTCTCCTCTCTATTTATGCTTGCACATGCATCTGGCACCAATCCCTCAGGCCCAGCTCCTTGCTAGGTGTAGTTACAGAAGCCAGTATGCACTGAGTAATCTCTGTGTCCCAGGCACTGCACAAACTGCTCAACCTGCATTGCTTCACCAAGTCCCCTGAATTCCTCTGTGGAACTTTGTTATTATCCTCATTTTACAGATGAAATTGCAACAGAGAAGTTAATTGAACTACATTCCTTGTAGGGGCAAAAGACAGCTTTTAAACCCTGCTATACTTGTTCCAGAACCTATTCCCACAAATTCCAAATTTTAACACAAGTGGTTGAATATCTGTTGTCTGATAATCAAGTTTGTACATGTAGCTTCATAGGTCATACATAGCCATTTTTCAACATCTTGCTTTCTCTAAGACAGTTTAAATCTTCTTCTAAATAAATCCTTTGTACTGTTGCAAGAAAGTCTTTCTACAACTATAACTGTGTGTGTGTGTGTGTGTGTGTGTGTTTTGGGGAGAGCTAAATTTATTTAAAAAAAACATGATATTTGCCCTTTTCCATTATATAACTGAGATCAGACATTTTCCACCCAGATAAGGTACATCCATTGGTGTTCTACTGAATATTTAACAACCACCCATCCTGGGGTGAGAAATGGACAGTAGAAAACTGGGACAATGTTTTCCAAATTCTGTGGTGTAGATATTCCCACTGTGGTTAATTTCAAAGTTCCACTGTGATGTCAATGAAGGTGGAGTTGGCAAAAGATGCTTACAGTCAGCTCTCAGGAGCCAAATGATGAGAAATTACAGTGTCTTTTCTTCTGTCTCCTGAAATCTCTATTCTTGCTCACATAAATCATATCAATTTTTAAGGTTCAATTTCTGCCTACATGTAATCATGAAAACCAATGTTTATGGAGCTATCTCTATTCCGAGTCACTGTGAAAATGACTTGATGGAGTTTAACATTACCACCTGTTGTATTCTAACATCAAAGATAAACAGAGTTGCTAAGCATGAGTTGCTCTTCTCCAATGACTAGCAGGTAGCCCACCAATGCTGAGGGAAGCAGGTTGAAATTGGGGTCAGTGAGTGCTCTGGACTTAGGCACACATCATCCTTGTCTAAGCCCCAGCTCTAAAAGAGCTGGGACCTTAATAAAGAATGTTCCTTCCTGTGGATCTGAAATAATGTCTAAACATGCTGACCACACAGGATCGTTAGGAGAATTGAATATCAGACCATATGTAAAATACCTGGCACATTCCAGATGATCAACAACCAGTAGCTATCAACCCCTGGTTCCTTCATGAATCATTTATGTTTTCTCCATCCACATTCCTTATTTCACATGAAAGTTATCTCCACTTGCTATTCTTGCAGAGCCCCCATCCTTTGTTTCCTACTTGTGTTAGATGCTCCCAACTCTGACTTGTGATTCCTCTATATTTGTGCAATTCTATTTTCATCCTTCAAACCTTCCTTTCTAAGCCTGTTGATTTTTCTACTTTGTGTTACTGTTCCACCCCCGCCTCCCCCAGGATGTAACTTCCTCTGTCATGCATTACTCCTGCTTCTGGGATATGTGCTCCATCACCAGTGGGACTTTTAGTCTCAACTCTTTGCTTTTCCCTCCATTAATTTCCTAGGATACCCCTCCCCATTTCTCCTCTGGGGGTTTCAGACAAAGCTCTCTTCACTGATGTGTGTTCTGTTTGCTTCTCTACACAAGAGCAGCCTTAGCTGTCTTCTTTATTTCTAGTATCTTGTATATCCCTTGCTTCCCCTACCCTCTCCCTCTACTCCCAGGCTTGCTCTGCCTCAACCTGAAATCCACTGTCTTTCTTTTTCCATTTCAATCCCAAAGGATTTCTTTATCCTTTTCCATCAGCCCATTATTTTTCTTTCCCTTTCATTTTCCCCTGAAACTCCTCTGGCTGAGCACATTTTCTTCTTTCATGATGCAAAAGACTCAGAGGCAATTTGTATTGATATATCTATTCACACCATAAGGGTAACATTCTTTTTCTAGGCTGCAGAGCTCAGTTCTTGTCACTAACTTGTGGGAAAACAAAACAAAACAAAGAAAAACACTTCTGTCTCTATCCGAAATCTCTTTAGTGAGTTCCTGTACAGAATGACAGTGGGGGGCAGTGGAAAGAACGTGGCCCTGGATCTAGTTTCAGATCAACAGTCACAGCTGTGTGATTTGGGGACAAGGGAATTCACTTTCAAGCCCCATCATCTCCATCAACAAAATGAGGGGCAGCACAGTAGCATCTGAGAACAGGGATTCGGGAGGGACAGTGTTCAATTACTAGCTCATCTTACTAGTTGCACAATCTAAGTCACCTGCCTCTCAATAGCATTAGCTTCATCTTTTAAATAATCAGGTAATCTCAGAGATAAAGGGAGAGTTTGGTGGGATGGCATGTGTACAATACCTAACCCATTGCCTCACCCATCGTAAGCACTCAGGGCTGGGATTTATTATTGGATTTTCTACTTTTCTGCTAAGTGACATGGGACCTGACAGGTCTGACTTTGCTCATGCTATTCTCTCTACAAGATAGAGTGACTTCCCTGATTCACTCTTGGCATCTTTGGTGAAGCCTTCTCCAATCACCCCATTGCTCCAAACAGCATCCATTGTTCCCCATTGTCTGTCCTCTGTGACTTTGTGTGGGTTCATAGAAAAGTAGACATTATCTCTTTTTTCCCTCATTTTCTCATCAACAGCCACAATCCTCAACAAATAATAGATGCTCAATATATATTTTCTACTATATGGAAGAAGTGATGAGGACAAGTGATAGTTGGTCATTTTAAGTTTGTAATGAGTAAATGAATGAGGAAAGAGACCAACTGATAATCAGGCTATAAGGCAAGGGCATAAGCATCGGCCATCAACCAGCAATCCAGAGTAAGAGCAGGTCAGACTGGGCTCAACATCCTAGCAGACTTGCTTCAGAGGCCCAGAGCTACTGATCTGGAACCTATTATGTGTCTGTGCATGGGACACCGGACTTGTTCCCACGTGTAAGCACAGGGTTAAATGGCTCCAGCTCAGAATATGAAAGCAAGTACAGAAAGGCAGGCAAGTCAGCAGAGTAATCTAGTTTATTTGGCTCTCTCAAGCAGCAATTCCTGGACAATTTGGAGTCTTGACACTGTATCATCTTTCATTTTATTTCCTTATATTTCTACTTATTTTTTCATACTTATGAAAATGACACAGGGGAAAAAATAAAGTATAATGGGATTTTTTGAAAGTGAACATAAAATCGCAAGGCCTCTCCACTTCCCCATTCTTTGCTGACACTTCTGCGGATAAGACCAGCACCATCTGACTAAGATGTATCAGGCTTTTATCACATGAGTTGTCTTGTTTCTAAGAACATAATTTAATCTAAGAAACAGAATGGTTCAACTATTCATTCCAGGCATTTACTGAATGCAAAGTATGTACTAGGTACCATGTGACATATTGAGAATAGTAAAAAAGTGATGGCTTGGGAGACAGTCCTGAAAGAGAAGTCAAGGGCCTGAATTCTGTTCTGTGGCTCTTTTATTAGCTCTGTAGCAAGTCGTAGGGACCCCTCCAGTCTCCATTTTTGCATACAAGAAATCAATATGGTAAGAGTTGCCTTTTCTCTGTCTCACAGCATGGGGGTAAAGGTTGAGAGAAATAATGTATTAAAGAACTTTGAAAACTGAAAAGTGTTACAAAATTACAAAGAATGACAGGAAGGGCTTCGGTTTATTTTTCCAGCATTTAACATGGGCTACATTTTGAGGAAATTAGTATAAATCAAACGTGAGATTCAAGAATGAAGCTGGTAAAAGGAGCCCTAAGATGTTTCCCCAAGTTCTGACTCTGATACAATGTAGTTCACCCCTCCTTCCTGGGCTCAATTTCTCTAAAATAATGAAGTGGCTGAAGCAGACCAGCTTTGAATTCCCCTCCAGCTTCTACAATGTTCTGTGGTTTCATGACAAGGTCCACCATTTGTCTGAACTCACTATTAAATTATGTTTCTAACTCTGCTCACTTGGAAAGGAAAGATAGCAAGGTTGAATTCTTTAGGCCCTGGAACACATCTGACAGATGGAGGGCCCACGAAAGTAGAGGAATCCTATGCCCAAAAAATCAACATTGGCTGTTGGGTTAGTGGGTCACATTAAGAATTCTGGAACCCTAGGCACATTTAACTTTATGAATTTCTTCCTCTATTAAAAAAATTCATATTATATTACTGCTTTGGTATAAAGGGAAATATAATGCAGCATCAACTATTTATTTTTCACATAAAAAACATTAAAACTTGTTGTGGTCCTCTAAAAGCATTATGGACCATAGACACTATGCCTCCTATAACTGATGGATAAGGTGGTTTGCTGGTATCTCCTAAAAGTGGTGGTAAGTTTTGTTCTCAGAGAATGTGGACTGCCAGCCACTGAAGCTTGACTTTCTGCTGGAGCAGGGTTTCTGAGATTCAGCATTATTGGTATTTGGATAATTCTTTGCTGTCCTGTTCACTATAGAGAATCTCTGGATTCTATTCACTAGGGGCTAGTGGCACACCTGTCCCATTTGTAACAACCAAAAATGTCCCAGACATTGTCAAGGGTACCCTGAGAGATATGAATCATCCTCAGTTGAGAACCACTATTCTAGAATATTCTTTCTATATGTTTTCTACTTCAAATAACTCATGATCTTCTAACAGCACATATTGCCCTGGGTGAAAGCTAGAGTCCTTATGTGAGACTATAAAGCTCTTCTTGACGTCGCCCAACTTCATTTCCTACTGTTCTTTCTATTATAATATGGCTCCAGCCTGTGTCCCCTGGTTCTGTCCTCGATCTGATGGACACACTACGGCCCATTGGGAACTTTGAAATATTTCTTCACTCTGTGGAACATGCTTCCCTCAGCTAATACACCTTGTTATCTCTCTTACCTTCTTTATTTTCTTTGTTTAAATATCACCTATTTGATGAGGCCTAACCTAGCCATCCTTTATAAAACCCATAACCCCAACCCCTGGCATTTCTAGCCCCTCTTCTTTCTCTGCTTATCTATCTCTACTTTCCTCTCTCCATCTGCATCCCATAGATTTTCAACTGTGAAATTTTTCCACAGATTATAATAAATGTATATAATTTATACTATTTAATTATTTACTTGTTTTTCTCTCCCTGTTAGAATATAAACTCCATGAGGACAAGGATCTTTGTGTTCTCTGCTTTGTTCCTGAGTGTATCCAACTGCCATGTAGTAGGTGTTCAATAAATAGGCACTGGATTGAGTTGAATAGAATTATATCTAAGTAGAATAAATAACTTAAAAATAACTAAATACTATAAAAATGAAATAAAAAATAAAAAGAATTGAATCAGAGTTGCCCATTCTGTTTTTGAACATGCCAGTGAGGGATTTCTTCCTTCTTTTTAGCCCAAATTTGCATCTGTATCTCCCTTGCTGTGTAGCCATTCCTTCTAAGGGGGAGTTTTCTGTGGTTTTTGTTTTTTGGTCTCTGCCTCACTCTGCTTGACCATATTTCTGTTTAGGTCCCCATCTGTTCCCCTTTTGTCCCTGGGCTGCCTGGAGCAGCAGAAGGGAAACCTGAATGCCCAAGATTTCAAACAGCTGACTTCTCACTTCTTAAAGCTGTTCTACCTGTAAAAAGGAAGGATTCAAAGGAGACTTGAAAAAAACCAGCACTTGCCATCCCTGTGAGCACAGAGTGACCAAGGGAACAGAGGAGCCCCTTTTAAATCTTTATGTAGGGAATTATTTACCACCAGAGCTGCTGAATAGAAAAGCCAGGGCATGGGGTTATTATGCCCTCCTCCCCAAGCCACCTGGGAGAGGCAGCCAAGATATTTTGCAACCGAGGCTGGCAAGTGGGGACACCAGGAGCCCTTGTCTTGCCTGAGAGGCAGCCCTCACTGACCCAGTTTCAGCACAACATCGCCTGACGCAGCACTGCAATCCGCAACTTTAATAACTTGGTGACATACAAAGCAGTTTTGATGCAAAGTGGAGCTGACAGAGCAGCAGAGGAAAGGCTCTGCTTCTCACTGAGCTGCGCGGGGAATCCACTCAAGGTGACTGCAACCTTCGCTGCCACCCACAGACTCAGCCTGCTCTTGCAAACAGGGAAGTCTGTCTTGTTTGCTAGGAGAGCAGACAGAGGGGCAGCAGACACTGAGTGGGACCTGCTTGGAAGGACCCATTGATGCAGCGTGTCTCTTCTGCTTTGATACTATGTCCCCAAGACCCCTGCTCTCCATCACCCCTGCTGCCTCTGCCTTTATTCACGCCTCCATCACTTGGCTATTGTAACAGCTACAAAATGTGTTTCAGGCTTGTCCCTCTTATTCCATTGTATTCAGAGACAATAGAGTGATCCTCAAAAAAACATATCAATGATCATGTCACTTTCTACATCAAGCCCTTCCATACCTCTCATTCCTGCTAAAGCAAAACAACTGATACTGTGCTCAGTCTATAAGCTACATTTTTGGCTTCTCTCACTTGATCCTGAACATTCTGGCAACTACTACCTCAAACTCCAGTTTTCTCTTTGCAATATGCTAAACATACACCATATCTTTCATTGCCTAACATTGCAGGGTACCCACTTGTGCAACACTCACTTGGATGCCTCCTGTGCTGCAGGACTCACTCTCACGAGGCAGCCTTTTCTAATATTGAGCAGCTATGAAGCTCTGCATGTCTTTGCTTATGAAACACAACTCTGCTGCATAACTTTTATTTGTTGCCCCTGCATCTGCCCTGCAGAAAATATTCTGTCCCAAGATTCTTCTCAGAAGTGATTTCAGGGAAACACATTTTTAAAAACATTTGATCAGAGCCAGAAAATTCCAGGGTCCTATAACCATTTTTTTTTCCCATTGGTATGTTTTCTCCCTTCTCAGTTCCCTCTTTCTTCCCTTCCTGCACCTGCCTCATGCATCCAGACTCCTCTTAGAATCAACACGAAGAGTAGTACAATGCACATTTCAAGATAATCATAATAATTAGAAACAATAATAATAACATTTAGCAACTGTTCTTGGCATATGGAAATGGGTGTTTTGACCTGGGTTGTATGATTTGAATTATTTATTCTAGTATTTATTCATTAGCAATGAGGATATACAAAGGAAAGCACAGCCCCTGCTTGCCTATGTTTCAGAGTCTGGAGGGAGCTCGTAACCGGAGAGGCATGTGATAAAAACGTGTAGTCTATGGGTGCGATGAAGAGGTGTCCCTAAGTCAGTGTGGGGAGATGGGAGAAACCCAAAGGGATGGAGAAAGTCCTGCAGATGAAGTGCTATCTACATTAAGATTTCGCACATAATAGGAGATAACCAGAAAAAGGGAGTGGGCAGGACATTGCAGGGGGCATGCAGAGCAAGAAGGAAGGCATAGAAACAAGACGGCATAGAGTATTCACTCAGAGGCTGCAGAGGTTTTAACAAATTCTTATCAGGGCAATGTGTATTAAGAGGTCATTTCTGGTGTCCACACTAAAGTTCAAATGAAGTTCTAGAAGGGAAAAATTACTGGGGCTTGAAGTTGTCAGGACAACCTTGATGGATGGGGAGGGTCCCAAAGTGGACCCTGAAGGAAGAACACATTAGAGATAGCAGAGAGGAGGAGAGATAGATATCTATATGCAAATATGTCCGCACACATACATCTGATTCATATGCATTTAAACCTTAGATTGACTTTCACTTGCCTTCCACTTTGGTTTCCATGGTAACCCTGGCCACTTATTTTTCTTTTAACCTCCTTCTCATTGTTTCAGGATAAGGTGGGTTCCATGAGGGTTAACCAGTCAGGGAAAGACAAGAGATTTTAAAGCAATTATTTGGATTTTTTTTTTTTTAAAGAAAATCGCCAACTTTGCAATTTAATGCAAACTGTCTCTGCTATATTTGCCCTGAAGGATGCTGTAGGGAGAAACAGGAGCCAGAATCCTTCTCGTCCCCTCCTCCCTGACTTCTATTATTACCGTGCACTTACTGCTAATACAGCATCTAAACTTGCAATCTCGGTAACTATGGCAATAAAATGGGTGAGATTCCCTTCCATTATGACTTGAATTGTTAGGACTTTGCAAACAGCACGTGCGTTTGCACAGGGGAGGAGGAAGATGCACTCTGGGGAAAAATAGTGATTTCAGCTCCCTGCAGGGAGTTGGAGATCGTTGTCTATCATTCCACATCCACATGGAGAATTAGCACTGTCCCTGTATCGAGGATGCAGACACAGTACCCGGTGGGGGCAGTGTACATCCACAGTTAGTAGAACTCCTTTGCACAGCCAGTAAGGCCAGGAGGCCAGTGCTGCACTGAGCTTAAAAGAGATGGCAGGTGGGAGGCAAGAGCGGAGCACCTAATCCAGGGGCCAGCAAACTTTCTCTATAAAGGGACAAACTAAAAATCTAAAGCTTGGAGGGCCATGTGGTCTCCGTTGCCACAACTTACACTGTTGCCACACACAAGCAGTCGCAGACATAATGTAAGTAATTGGGTAGACTGTGCTCCAGTGAAATTTTATTTATGGACACTAATATCTGAATTTAGAATATATTGCTCCACATGCCATGATTTTTTCCTTTATTTTTTCCAACCATTTAAAGATGTAAAACATATTCTTAGTACAAGGATTGTACTAAAACAGGTGGAAAGCTGGATCGACCCTTAGACTATAATTTGGAAGTTCTCATTCTTCTCTGCCATCAACTGTGCGTACCACACAGGTAGGTTTAGTTATGAATTTATTACCTGTTAATTTATCATTATTACCACATTTGTTGTACTAGTAGAATTAGATGCTGCTGCCATTACTGGCTGTGATTTTTATTATTGACTCTATCAAGAATTGTCCTAAGTTCTATGTATATCATCTTATTTAGTCATTACCAAAACTCACTTCATAGATGAGAAAAAACAAAGCTCAGAGATTGAAATGCACAGGCTGACATTTACAGAGGCATTATGGCTTTTCTTCTCATTGACCTGCCAGCCTCTGACCCAGGAGTCTCTGTATCCCACAAGGTTGTGGGGCTTTCCTCTCAGAGGGCCAGGCCATCAAACCTAATGATTCCACCTGTGGGAAGAGCCCAGGTCTTCCAAAAACCTTCCTTTTGCAATGAGTGCAACGAGCTGGGGTTCACGAGAATTCAATGAGGGTGGATTTATAATACCCTGGCTCTTGAGCCTCCTGCTAACTCCTGCTGGTCCAAGTCTCTGGTCTGCCTTTTGCCTTGGACTGAGTGCCAGCACAGTCATGTTCCCCATCTCCTAACTCTGGCTGTGTGTCTGGAAGAGCCCTTAACATTCTGGCCTGCCTCTGGCTCCTCTGCAGCTTCTTCTTGCTCCTTTCCTTGCTGTGCGGCCTGGATACTGACAGCTGAGCCCCTAGGTGCACAGACTTCCGTCATTGGCCTTCTATTCTCAGTCCTGCCTAACTCCATCGTCCTCAGGCCCTTTGAGGAGAGCCTCTGGGAACTTGGGATGCTTAGTCAGGAGAGAAGAATGCTCTAATGCTAGGGAAGAAGATAACTGTCTTCTAATCTCCAAGGAGGCAGGAGATGTTAATTATTCAGGACAGTCGCAGAGAGAAAAACTAGGAATCATGAACAGAATTTGTAAAGTGGCTGATTTGTGTCTTTCAGATATTATTCTAGGTCACTAAATATACCTTCTGCTACAGGCAGCTGTGATACCGTGGAGACAAGGTTAGATGTCATCTGGTTTTCAGTCTTTTCCCAGGATTTTAGTCTCTTCCATTTTAATAGTTGGGCCCAACTGTTCAATTTCTCCCTTCTGCCTTGAGCAAAGTGTCTTTATGACTTTGTGAACTGTAAAGTTTGGCTGCAGCTGCCCTTGATCTTCTTGGCAGGTGATGTGACTTTGGGAAAGGCAGGTCCTTTTCTGGGCCTTATTTTCCCATCAGTGCCACATGAATAATAATACTCTTCCACTCCAAAGATCGCCAATATCAGGTCTTCCTGCTCTGCTCCTGAGGAGCAGGCACATCTGGTTTTTGGATCCATTACTTTGCAAACTTTTATGAGATTTTTTCCCCCTCTCAGTCCCTAGGAAATTCTTGCAGTTCTTTCTTTGGAAAGAACATTAGCCGGGACCTGTACTAAGCAAATGCATTCGGCTTCTCTCTATCTGATTTTTCTTTTTCTCATTTGTCAGCAAAGGAGAAACCTCCTAGCTATTAATCAAACTCCTGGCGGTGGATGGCTTTAATTGCAGAAACCATCGCTGGATGAGGAATGCTTAACTTTTTCAAAGAAAGCCGACTGCCTAACACAGAAGAGAAACAATTAATTACCTGCTTCTCCTGTCCCCAACAGAGATGCAGATGAACTAACAATATTGCTGCTGGCACCACATTCTCCCATCCCAAGGTAGAAGAAAGCTAATGCAAACTCAGACAACATTCATGAGAGCGGAATACCGAAATAGTTCAGCTATCAGGCCCTGGTGAGTGCGAAAGTTTTGCATCTGTCTGGTATTTTTAAGATGGACACAGACTCACTTGAGACCTCATTGACAGAGTGATTGGGATATGTTTAAAAATCATATTCTCTGGGGAAAGATCTTGCCTAAGAGAGATATTTGAGTGGAGGAAAATTTAAAGTGGAGGGCGTGATTTTTTTAAAGGCAGAATTAAAGAGATCAATATATTTTATACATCACAATTGACTGAAGTAGAATTGTGTGTGGAATTTACAATATCACATCAGAAGAAATATCTGGACGGTAGACTTATAGAAAGAACTGCTTCCCCAAATGAAGTTCTCTGGCAGTATTTGAGAACCATTTGGGGATGCTCGAAGTAAATCTTTGGATTGGAGGGGAGGTTTATTTAAATGATCTTAGATAGCAAACTTCCCCTCCTTAGCGTTTTTGCTTATAATGCCTTTGGCTTACTTCAAAGGCTATATAGAAAAAGTGGTGACAGAGAAAGAATTGAGCTTAAGTTTAGAATATGTTTGAAAAAAAAATAAAGGGCATGTATTAGAGAGCTATGGAAGCTAACACTAGAATACTTTAAAAAAAATCTTTAGTTGTCACAGGAATATGAATACACACACACACACACACATACACACACCCAGTGCTGGGAACTCTATTGCTTTTTTTTCTTTTTTCTTTTTGCATTGACAATATCTAGCAGATACCTGCACAGGGGAAGTATTAATGATGTGTTTGCAAGCACTGAGTCAAATTAAAACCTACATTCAGATGTGATTCCTGGAAGGTGACATTGTAAAGTTATAAAGAGAATGAGGCCAAATTAGATCGATCACCCAAGGTCTAGACTATTGTTCCTTGTTTTCTATGTGAATGAACTTAAGCAGGTGGCATAAACTCTCTGTGCCTCCGTTTCCTCAAAATACTCTCCTGAACTCAATGAGGTTACAAATACAAAGCACAGCGGAACTTTTAAAAGAAAGAGCAAGCACTGATTCAACACGTAAAATGTTTGAAGCACTGTTCTCAATGTGTTTTGCAGACATTTATTTTAATCCTCATGCTAACTTTATTGCTGAATATGATACTGAGAAACTGAGTGGGTAACTGATGTGCCCAAGGCCACCGGGTGAGGAGATGGTAGCACTGGGATTCTGAGGCAGTGCTCTTCATCATGGTTGACAGCTACCCATAAGCAAATTGACCTTCATTGTGTCTTATTGTAACTCCAGCTTTTCTCCCAGCAAAGGCTGGTTTCTATTCTTCCCTCTCTTTCTACCTCCCCTATACGTGTGACTGCATCTACTACATCTCTACTGCACAAGAAATTGCCTGGGCTAAGTTATTAGGACTCTGTTGGATTTCTTAGGACTTTTGCCATACAGCCTTACATGGGCTTTGCATTTGACAGATGCTGTTTCTATGTCGGGCAGGACTAGTATAATGACTTCATTGACTCAATAGGGCCATGCTATATGGACAGCAGTCTGTGGATCTGCATTGAGGCTCCAATCCTTTAGGGTGCTGGGTTAGAACTCTATCATAGCCAGCTTTTCCTTTTTCTTTCTCTATTTCATTGGTTTATTTATGTATTTACTTATTTTTTTCCAGGCAGAGTGGCTGTGTTCACATAGGTAAGTGATCTAACCTCTCTGGGCTTTGTCTTTGCCATCTGTGACCTAAAGTAAAACCTGCTGTGGGTGATTTAGCAATGATATTGGGGAAGTGAATTATCTGGAGAACTTTCTCCCAGTGTTAGTAATTTTCACATTTACTTGTCAACCTGAAAAGCCACTCAGGGGGAAAGGTGGTTGACTTTAAGAAGCCACTGCAGTTCCTGTTGGTGATTTTCCCTTTAATTCCCCTGATTGGTGTATCTCAGTTCCTGGGAAGACCAAGACCTCCATCTTTCATGGAATTAGTTCTTCCTGTAGTTAGAATGCAGTGGGTCAGGTATGGGGGTAGTGAAGCTCTTCCTTCTTTTCAGTTGTTTGAGGTTTTTTTTTTTTTTTTTTTTTTTGGTCTTGAAGTGTTTTCCTTTCCCTTGCTGCTCTTTTCTTCTCTTGCATCTATCAGGCTCTCTCAGCAGCTTCAAATGGAAAACTTTGAAGTAAGTGAACTTAAAAGAAGACTGAAAGCTCAGCGAGATACCCAGCGGTCCTGTGGGCCAAATTGCTACACCGCTGCTGGTGGTGGACCTGGGCCCAGGCCGCCTGGCTCACTGCTCTGGACTCCCTCACGCCCCAGCCGGGAGCAGCCACAGGCTGGACAGGCTGCGGGCTGGACCCGCCGCGGGGCTGCAGAGCAGTTGGCGGGTCTGTGCAGCCCCGCGGGGACACGGCGCACCGCACCGATCGTGCAGCCCGCGAGGCCCCGCAAATGACTTCTGAGCCGCCTTTCAAGCCGCCGGCTGCTTTCAAAATGGGTCTTTGAAAGGGTGGGCTCCGGTGACTCTGTACTTGGGGACGGAGATCCGCTTTTCAGGGAGGACCTGCTGGCGCACACGTGCCCGCTTCGGTGATGCTCGCCTGCTTTTCTGCCGGAATAAAAGGAAGACGAAGGTCTGTTGGCTGTTCGTGCGCACGGTTGCACGCCTTTATTTACCGAGGAAGCCTTGACTCCCGGAGTCCTCACTGGCCATCAGGGATGAATGGAGTATTTGAAGTGAAAACATTGAAAATTTTTCTTTGGAATAGTTCCTCCTCCCCTCCTTTCGCCCTCAAAACTCAGTGATATGGTTTTACTTAGGGATTCAATGTGGGAGGGAAAAAACATAGATGCATATCTAAAATTAAACGGGACGGTTCAAACCTTGTTCAAGGCCGGGAAATCCAGTGTCTATTAGAGGAGGCAGGGAGTAACTGCCACCTCCCGATCTTGGCCCGGCTTTTTCCTGCTTTTCTCCAGGCCTTTTGTCCCTGAGTTGAATGATCAGAATTTCCAAGCCACAGGAAAGGAGGTGACAGGGTGGTGCAATCCAGTGGCGAGAATACCTGACCTACAACCACTGTCAAGGTCCCTGAAGCCTGGTAGCCACCAGTGCATCAGTAGAGATCAGAATTTTGCCTTAAGTGTGTTGGTGCTTCTTCTGGCTCATTTTATTCTCTTTGTCTCTTTATTGAGATGTGCTTGGCATAAGAAGGCTGCTAATGTTTCATATATACAACTTGGGGATAGATAAACACCCACAAAACCATCACCACCATCAAAGCCATAAACTTATCTATCACCTCCCAATGTCTCCTCCTCCCACCTACTTTATGGGTATTTCTATTATTCGTGACAAGAACATTTAACATTGATTCTTTCTTGACCTATTTCAGGGTGAGGAAATCCTTTCATTTCAACATCACCTTGGAACTTGGAGGGCATCATGCTAAGAGAACTAAACCTCTGATTCCTGTTTGGGTCAGTCCTTCCTTGCCCCAAATATGAGGAGTTTGACAGTGCACACATCTCCCCTGATTTCCTTAACACTGACTCTCACCTGTGGTGCCCCCCCTTTTGTTATAATTGCCTGAGCATTCTTACCTGTATTTTAAAAAATTCAACTTCTAAGTCCTCTCTGCCATATGGGGGCACCCCCCAGCTTCTGTTTTAGAAGCATGGTCTTACCCATAGGGCATGCAAAGCAGATGGTACTGGTTTAGAAAGAAAATGTAAGTACTCTGCTCTAGGATGATTTGTTTGGAAGCATCATTACTTATTCAGGATTCCATAGGAAGGTTATCAATGAATCAATATGAGCCCAGAAGAACAAATTGAAATAAAATTTCCCAGAAAGGGAATATACAGTCCATGAAATAGCCTTGAGGGAGGTTTGGTCTTCCTCTTCTCACATGAAAATAAGATTGAAGGATCTCTATGAATTCACAGGCAACACAGAAAGTGGGGAAACCAGAATCCAAGAAAATGCAGATTTTCTGATTTCAAGGGATGCTCTTTCCAGTACACCACACACAGTGAATTGCTGTCTTCTGTATCCTTCCTTTCCCCTCTCTCTTCTCGTTAGAACTGTATCTCTTAATTCCTTACCTCCAACTTTCGTGTCTTGAAGCCTTATCAGGCTGTGACAGGCAGGCTTGGGCAGACAGCCCACTTGGTACCTTGTGAATAGTACAGTTTCCATTCTCACACACACGCCATGTTGTATACCAAAATCCTATTCCCTCTAGCAGGAGGGAACTGTTAATTATAGACACTCATGGGCTGTGTGTTCCAAAAAGACCCAGTGCATGTCTTTGTGTCTGGCCCAGCCCAGCAGAGAAAGGCTAAATTGTGTTTGAAAGCCTTACAAGCAGAACTTTAATTGAGGCATAAAAGCATGTGCCTTGATCTTCCTGGGCCCTGTGGTTCTCTCATCACCTGCATCCTGTTCCTGATGACACAGTTTGGAGCAAAGCCCACAGTGAGACCTGTGCCAAAGGCTCCAAGCAGGATGCTGTAGCTGCCGCCCTCCCTTCCTCTTCACTAGGATTGAAAGCTCTGCCTGTGTATATTTATCTCTGGGATACATGAGAAGCAGCCCAGCCCTGATCTCTGCATTTATCTCCCTGTCCTATAATTCAGGTCTGTATCCTCAGCCTTCAAATACTTCTGTGAGAGTTTCTACTTTTCCTTCTAGCACTGCCCTGCCCTGCTTGTGTAAATCTCTGTCCTGCACCCCATTTTAATAATTCACTGACCGAGCTGAATTTCAATATTTTGCAGTATACCTTTTGCACTCATTCAATCATTCATCCACTCAATTTATCCTTCATTCACTTATCCATGCCTTTCTCAAATCATTCACTCGTTGATTTGTCCCATTTTCAGTCTTCAACTGATTGAGTCAAAGGGGATGAAATGTGTAATAAGTTATTAGACTCATGGTAAAATATAATATTTATACAGATATCTATTGTACTATATTTATGTTTGATTTTCTAAGTTTAGGACAAGCTACTGGAGGGCCTGGGGAGAGGCTTACTTTAAGCTGTCACTCTCCTACATTGCATTTCTAAGATAATTTTAGAAATATAAGGTTTTTATTTCTTTTTCTTCCCTATAGCAACCATTCTCTCTTCAGGAGACATTCTGTTAGGAAACACAATACATAAAAGGGACAAAATCTGTTTTGGATAGAGTTGAAGCTGTGCTCATGAATCTTGCTCCTTCAGTCTCCCCAAACCTGCCCTCTCATCCTATATAGCTTTGCAGGTATTCTAAAGAACCCCCTTCATTGTAGGAACTAAAGAACTGAAGACATCAGAAGGCTGCCCACAATGCCCAAGGCAACCCCATTTCATCAGAAGTGTGAAGTATGAACCAATTGTACCCACACACTCAGCAGTAAGGATTGGCACATTTATCAGGTGCACAGAGTCAGTTTTGATGGAGTGAGGTACCATCAGGGGTATGACAGAGCTGCCTCACCTTGGGAGAATAGATTACAATATTCCTCCTAGATCTAAGCAGAAAACAGG
Organism: Xerus rutilus; assembly: GCA_028644305.1. Lineage (NCBI taxonomy): Eukaryota > Metazoa > Chordata > Mammalia > Rodentia > Sciuridae > Xerus > Xerus rutilus. The sequence continues at coordinate 169,658,850 of CM053399.1, forward strand.
ATCTAGAGGCCGTGCTCTTCTCTCTTCCCTGGCCTTCAAAGATGAGGTTGTGTAGGAGCTTCCAGAACAGGGCAACGTCCCCTTAGCCATCTCCAACTGTGGGTAGGGCAAGCAGGTACTTATCTGAGGGACTTTCCCAATCTCTTCTTTGTCACCTGTGTTTCAAAGGACAAAAGAGTCTATGCAGAAGGAGGGGACAATTATGGTTTTCTGTAGTTATTGAGAAAGTCAACAAACCCTTCCAATGAGCATACACATGCCTTGTGAGGTGTGAGGCTTCCTACTGAGGGTTGGAAGTACATGCAGATCCCCAAAGCAAAAAATCCTCTAATGGTGGAACTGCTCCTTATTATTGGAACAACATTTTAAATTAAAAGGAAAAAAAAAGTTTTCTTGTACATGATCTCATTTGACCCTCAAACTAATCCTCTCAGACAAGACATAATCATTCCCACTTTACAGATGGAGAAACGGAGGCTCCAAGTGAATGTGATTTGTCTGAAATCATACAACCAAAAAGTTGCAGAGCCAAATTTTATGTCCATAACTTCTGACTCAAAGGCAGAAACATTACTCTTCTCATCCTCACTCAATCTTATGAGTATTTATAGTATTGGCATATGAATTTGCCAGGGATGGAGTTTTGAGATCAAGTTTCTTACAGGTTACTTTGGTAAGACTTTAATTCCATATAGCAGTTTAGAAGAAATAGAGAAGTTAAAAATCTCAACTCCAATGATTTGTCTCAGTTTAAGACAGGGAAACAGAAAATGGCATAGGGAAAACTTTAAGGACAACTTTAAGGCAGTCAAACTTCTGGGGCATTGTTTTCTCATAAGACAATCTCTTGAAAGAGATAAGAAATTCAGTAAATTTTGAGGTGAATTGCAAAAGAGGAAAGGTACATGAGGAGAGGAAAAGGGTTTAAAATAGGAATGGTGCTCATCAAGCTCCAGTGCCAGGTCCTCACCACAATTTTTTGGAAGAGTCCTCTGTGTACTACTTGAGTTCTGTAGGAATACATGGTCCCAGCTTCTCTCCTGTCCAGTCCCAATTATGCAAGTCACCACCAGATTAGTCTCAAAGTGTGGTTCAGGCACATAACTACCAGCTCTGCTCAGACACTCTACATACTCTGTATTGCCTGCTGGATAAAGTTGAAGCATCTTAGCCAAGTATTTAAGGTACTTAACATCTTGACCCCCGTTAGCCTTTCCAATGTTATCTCCTGGAACCACCATTCTTCTTCATGTGAAACTACTCTGCTTATTTCCCTTCCCTTCCCTGAGTTCATGGCTATGCTCACCCAGTCATGCATTTCCACACATCTCAATATCTCAGCCTGCTCTTGCTTTTGCCAGCCCTTTTCACACACCTGGGGAAAGTGAAGGCTCATATACAGCCTCAGCCCCAACCTATTTGATACATCACAATATAAGGGGATGTGGAAGAGGCATTCAACATTTATGTGTTGTTTCCTTATGACCTAGCTATTGGGCTCTTGCATTTTCTTAAGAGAAAGACCCTCATTTGGGGGCTGAGATATTATCCCTGGGTCCTAAATGTCCTGCCCGTCTTGACATTACCACAGGGCTGAGCCTTGCTTGCTCAGTGATTCCTTTTTCTGGAACATAAGACTTCTGAGCATAAGATTGCTGACTGTTTACCATGTCACCCAATACTGACTGCTTTTTGAATACCCTAGTGTTATTTCTAATAACTAAGCAGATACTTCTGTCCACATGATCTGTAAATTTGATTGTTTTTGTGTTCCTGCCACTTTTTGGCTGCTGACTTGCTTTCTGGATGCAGCATCCCAAACCTCCGAATTGGACACGAGCTCATCGTCATCATCGGCCCCAATACCATCTCTCTCAAGAAGCCTTCTC
>CM053399.1:169660838-169881187 GCA_028644305.1 Xerus rutilus
TAATCCCAGCACTTAGGGAGGCTGAGACAGGAGAATCGCGAGTTCAAAGCCAGCCTCAGCAATGGCGAGGCACTAAGCAACTCAGTGAGACCCTGTCTCTACATAAAACACAAAATAGGGCTGGGGATGTGGCTCAGTGGTCGAGTGCCCCTGAGTTCAATCCCCAGTACCAAAAAAAAAAAAAAAAAAAAAAAAGAAGCCTTCTCTGATCCAATCAATTGATTCTCCTTCCAAGGTGTTTTCCTGGTATAATCGCTATTCTAAGGTAAGGTACTCTGCAATGGTGAGCTGGTAAATAACGGTGGAGAAAATAGGAGTCCTGTATGAATAGTGTTTGTGAATTTCCTTGGTATAAACAGTCCCTTTAGGACTGATTTCAAGCTCTTACCCTAAATCCCAGAAGATGTGTGCAATGGGCTTTCACCAGCTGAGGGTTCCAGGACAGCCTGGTTCCATGTGTCCTAACTTCTCTCTTCTGTCTCTATTACTCTGCCAATGCTACACTGGACTCTGACTCTTGCAATAATATGTTCTCATACACCTCTGGGGATTTGCAAATGCCATTCTTCTGCCAGACATAGTCTTCTTGCCTGATACATAAAGTCCTTACCCTTCATCTGTCTAAATTATACTCATTCTTGCACCTCTGCTTCAATATTTCTGTCACTGGCTCAATATCACTTCCTTGCTCCTACTAGTCTGGGTTAGGTAGTACTATTGTTTGACATTCTCTTGTATAGCTGGAATCTATATACATATATATTTATTAGTACTGTTTTCTCACAGACTGGGGCTCTAAGAGACAGATACCTGGGCTTGTTTAGTTCCCCTACCATATCCCCGTCTTCTAACTCTGTGACTGGCATGAAGTAAATTCTTAAAGCTTGTCTGTTGACTATACTGTCATCCTTGATAGATGATAGCTTGTGCTTCCTCTGAAGAATTGGTAGACTTTTTCTTTGTAAATTCTGATCATCAAACAACCAATTTTCTTTCCCTTTTCACTCCAGTAGATAGGATGCTCAAAGCTGTTAAATGTAATAACTTTCATGTGCTTGGTGCTGCTTATTTCAATTCCAGTATTTTTTTTTGCTTTGATCTGGATCTTTTATGTTGTTTATATTTGTAATTTTCAACTTTATTGTGGGTAGTTAGGAAAGCTGCCTCAAATTTGCTGGATCACAAAGTAGGATGTAGACAAACATAACTTCTTACTGTCCTCTGTTTGTTTTATCCTTGAGCAAATGTCCTCACTTTGCTATCCAGTAGGGTCTTACATCAGGCCATTGAATAGAAAGAAATAAAGTGAAAGGATTGGGACCCAGGCTTTGGAATTGCAGAGACCCTGCTTAGAGTCAAAGTTTATCACCAGTTTGCAGTTTGCAGTGTGACACCGGGCAAGTTAACTGGCCTTTCTGAATTAAAGTTTTTTTTTTTTTTGTAATCTACTGCATGGGGTTGATAATGCATTCCTCCCTGGGTAGTTATAAGGATTAAATTTTAAAATGTATGTAAAGTGCTTAACACAATTTCTAGCAATTGCAAATGCAATAAATGATTGGAATTGTTATAAATAATGGTATTGAAGCAGACTTGCATCATGATAAAGTCATAAAGTCAGGAATTTCACAAAAATCAACTTATATGCAGCATGTTCTTCTATCTTCTCCTGTTCTTCCAGTGATGGCTTATCCTCTTCCCATCTCCAAACATCACACACACAAAAACAGGATAATGTCTGATTTGCTAAGAGAATGCATCAATAATTCCCCCAGGGATCACTCTTGCTTGGAACCCCCCTAATTTTATTTGCTGAAAGAGAAACTTTAATTCAGCAAACTGAAGAAAATGCAATTTGGTACATTTCATTAATTTCCTGCCACCTCAACTTGCTCAACTTGTGCAGGGAGGGACAAGTTATAACCTTCTTCTACCTTGAAGTGGCTTCCTTCCTTCTCTAAGATCCAAATCAAGAGTTACCATTTTCATTGACTGAACTAATTCAAAACTGCCCTCTGTTCATTCTTCCATTTGTTCTTCCTTTTAATGATAGTTTATTAAACATCTACCACATTGCCAGGCACAGTGTTTGGTGATGGACATTCAAATATCCATGATCGATGAGGCCCATGGCCTCAATGTATTCTACTGTATGAAATAAAAGAGTAAACAGAAGGAAAAGATAGCAATATTTTCTATTTATGGAAAACCCACTCTAGGGTAGACATGACAAGTTCTTTATGTTACTTAGTCTGAAAAATTTGATGAGGACATGTAATCATTCTCTTCTTCTGCAGAGAAACTGAAGTTACAGAAGTTCTGTAATGTGCCCAATGTTCTCTGGTTGTGACAATGGAATTAGAGACTAGGTGTCTATGTCTTCGATGTTCATGCTTTTTCATTCTGCTTCCTTGAGAGGTATCCATATATATATGTACACACATATGTGCACACATATATATTCTGTTGCTATGATAATCACTTGACTTAGGGGGTCTTAGTGATCTGTCGGAGCCTACAAATATAATGAATTCACATACAGGAGATGGAGATTGTGGGTACGTAGCAGATGTGAATGAAATCCTATCATTCACTGATACAGGGAGAGCCAGCCTCAGCAATGGCCTGTGTCAGACACTGAGTCTGTGCAGAAGTCAAGGCCAGGTAGGGGTGGCTACCAGACTCTGAGAATCTGCCAGATGCCTTGTTCAACTTTGCTTAGAAGGAAATGGTCAGGAATTAGAGAATCAGGAATGAGCCATCCTGGGTGAAACTGTGTGGTGATGTTTTGTAGTCATAGGAGTTCTTCGGAAGTTTTCTGGTTGGCTTCTTGCCACCCTGTTTGCACCCTGCTTTTAGCTCTTTGCTGGTTTGCAAGGTGCTGTGTTCTTGAATCTGCATTTAACTAACAGTAAGATTGCTGGACTGGTCTCATGAGCCAGGGAAGGCCAACCAAGTTTTCTTTAAAAAAGGGCACTGGACTCAAAATCTGAAGGACATAGTGCCCTCTTTCATCATCCTCTTACTCTGTGACTTTGCTCAAGTTGTGTTTTCCTTTCCTGAATTTCACTTTCCTCATTTAAAAATTCTTGGGAGAGTTGACTTTGAGGGCTGGAGAAAGGAAGGATACTTCTCTTTTCTTAGCATTTTAAATGCTTACATTTTAACATATTTATAAATTACATATACATGCAAGTGTATAAACAACATATATACACACATGTACATACATACATATAAATTATATTAGCACCTATTATATATGGGATACTTACTATAGTGTATTGACCTATCATTCAAAGGATTTACCTCTGTGGTAGACAGTGGGCATTTAAAAAATAAATACATCTGTAGAACTAAATGTTGAACTAAACAAAAATCTTCTGAGGTGGGCCTCTGAATCTTGGAAAGCCATGTATTGAACATGTATATCAATGATATTTGAGTCCATAGGCATAGATTGTGCATCTCTGACCATCTTGCTGCTCAGTGCTGGATGACAGGGTCTGTGATCTGGGAGGTCAGAGCCAGTGTCAGGGACCAGTACTAATCAGTCTGAATCCTGGGGTGGAAACTGTTTTCACAATGTCTTGTGACCTTTGCTATTGATCACCAGTTGAAGCCTTCCAGGTGTTTGAAGCCAAAGCCAAGACACAGCTCAGGTGTGGATCTTGTTGCAAAAGAAGGCAAACTGCAAACATGGAAGGCAAAGACGTGAGGGAAACTCATAGATGCCACGCTTCTCTTTGGGGTGCAGTGCCGGAGCTGGTGCCATGGGGGGGGTGGCTTCCTCCTAGCAGCCAAGCTGTTGGCTTTGGGCCTTTTTCATGTGACATCTGCTCTAGCAGCCAGGAGCTGGGTCACGGTCTTCCTTTTTGTCTTGCTTCTGTGCAGGGTGGTCCATAGGCAACAAGGAAGAGGAAGGAGGGAGGGAGGACATGTGTACGCCTAGTTTAAGCGATGTCTTCAGGGCTTGGGAAAATGTAATTCTGTCTGAGCAGTTTGCTGGCGGTTTTGCAACTCATCCCCCTGAATTAGGGGCCGAATGAAGTCATTAGGCCCTAATCAAAAGCAGCTAATCAGGAATCAGTGGGAGCTCTACCAATTATTCGCGGTTGGAACCCAACGAGCTGAAGTACCCAAGGCTGGATGAATGAAAGTAATGAAATTAAGTATCAGTGCCGTGCAATACCACGCAGCCTCAAGAAGGGCTATGGGCTGCACAGTCCTTCCTGCTCTATGAGAAACAGACCAAGTGCCAAAGCGTGGATGAGCGGCAAATGGCTGTGAAGCTTGTCCCAAGTGTTTTGGAAGTCGAGATGTATGTAAGCCAGTGTAAGAAGCGGGATGTTGTGAAAAAAGAAAATGGAGGTTGATTTTTCAAAAGTGCTAACATGGCAGTAATACCTCTTTTATGGTATTTAAAACATTGATAACCAGATGCTTTGTTTAGGTCATTCTCTCCACCTAAACTACAAGGACAGAGCTTGTTTCAGATGAGTCTCTTGAGCCTGTACTCAGTACTGCACCTGGCATAAGGTAGCTGCTAAGTAAATATACATTCATTAATTAATTCTCGGGAGCACAAGAACGTGGGCAGAGGGTTCTTTCTTTTTTAATTTTAATTTGTACTTAGCTTTTCTTATAGTACTTAGGTAGAAACATTGAGTGCCTTTTTTTTTTAAAGTAGCATTATTTTATAATGTAAAAATGTGACCTCAAGATGCTTTTAATTTGTAAATTTATGTTGTTATTCCTGTATCCCTATGTTTTTTATATTTATTTATTCTAATTAGGTATATATTACAGCAGAATGCATTTTGATTCATGGTACACAAATGGAACACAGCTTTTCATTTCTCTGGTTGTACAGGATGTAGTGTCGTACCATATGTGCAGTCATACATGTACCTAAGCAATGATGTCCATCTTATTCTACCATTGAGTACCTGTTTAAATAAGTGCTCTTACCTGCTAGTGTTTTCTGGTTCAGAAATGTTCATATACTTTGAACTTCAGCTTTAGGGATCTTTCACAGTAGATGTCAAGTTCAAACCTCTAATTTTTGCAGGTGGACAGACCAAGGCCAGAAACTGCCAGAAATTTGTCCCAAGCCACCTGCAAATTTGTAGCACAAGTAAGACTAAAGCTGAGGTCGTGACTCTTGGACCTGGGTTTCACTAAGCCCATGGCCCTTTGCTTTATTTAGTAGCAGTCATTCTTCTTTTTTTTTAAAAAAAATGCATTTCAAGTCATAGTACATATATTGAGCTCAATTTTCTCTCTCTCTGGTTGCAAACAAGATAGAGTCACACCATTTGCGTCTTCATACATGCACCTAGGGTCATGATGTCCATCTCATTCCACCATTTTTACTACTCCCATTCCCCCTTCCTTCCCCCTCTTCCCTGCTGTCCCATCCAAAGTTCCTTTATTTCTCCCAAGCTCCCCACCCCCACTCCCTTATGTATCAGCATTCATAATCAGAGAGAACATTTGGCCTTTGGTTTTTTGGGATCGACTTACTTCACTTAGCATGATGTTCTCCAATTCCATCCATTTACCTGCAAATGCCATAATTTTCGTCTCTTTTATTGTTGAGTAATATTCCATTGTGTATATATACCACAGTTTCTTTATCCATTCATCTATTGAAGGGTATCTAGGTTGCTTCCACAGATTAACAATTGTGAATTGTGCTGCTATAAACATTAAGGTGGCTGCATTACTGTAGTATACTGTTTTTAAGTCTTTAGGGTAAGGAATGGAATAGCAGGCTCAAATGGGATAGCAGGTTCCATTCCAAGTTTTCTACGGAATCTCCATACTGCTTTCCAGATAGGTTGCACAAATTTGCAGTTTCACCAGCAATGTTTGAGTGTGCCTTTTTCACCACATCCTTGCCAACACTTATTGTTGCTTTTGTTTTGATAACTGTCATTTTGACTGGGGTGAGATGAAATCTTAGAGTAGTTCTGATTTGTGTTCCTCTGATTACTAGAGATGTTGAACATTTCTTCATATATTTGTTTATGATTATACATCTTCTTCTGAGAAGTTTCTGTTCAGCTCCGTGGCCCATTTATTGATTGGGTTGTTTGTTTTCTTGGTGTTAAGTTTTTGAGTTCTTTATATATCCTGAGATTAGTGCTCTATCTGATGTGTATGTGGCAAAAATTTGCTCCCAGAATATAGGCTGTTTGTTCACCCCATTGATTGTTTCTTTTGCCCAGAAGAAGCTTTTTAGTTTGAATTCATACCATTTATTGATTCTTGATTTTCTTTCTTGCACTTTAGGGGTCTTGTTAAGGAACTCAGAGCCTAATCCAACATGATGAAGATTTGGGCCTGCTTTTTCCTCTATTAAGGGCAATGTCTCTGGTCTAATTCCTAGGTCCTTATCCACTTTGAGTTGATTTTTGTGCATGGTGAGAGAGAGGGGTTTAGTTTCATTTTGCTGCATATGGATTTTTAGTTTTCCAAGCACCATTTCCTGAAGAGGCTATTTTTTCTCCAATGCATTATTTAGCACCTTTGTCTAGTATGAGATAAATGTATTTATGTGGGTTAGTCTCTGTGTCTTCTATTCTGTACCGTTGGTCTACATGTCTATTTTGGTGCCAATACCATGCCATTTTTGTTACTATAGCTTTGTAGTATAGTTTAAGGTCTGGTATTGTGATACCTCCTGCTTCACTCTTCTTACTGAGGATTGGTTTGGCTATTCTGGGTCTCTTGTTTTTTCCAAATGAATTTCATGACTGTCTTTTCTATTTCTATAAGAAATGACTTTGGGATTTTCATTGCGATTGCATTGAATCTGCATAGTGCTTTGGGTAGTATGGCCATTTTGACAATACTGGTTATGCCTATCCAAGAGCATGGGAGATCTTTCCATCTTCTAAGATCTTCTTCAATTTCTTTCTTTAGTGTCCTGTAGTTTTCATTGTAGAGGTCTTTCATCACTCTTATTAGACTGATTCCCAAGTATTTTACTTTTTTTGAGGTTATTGTGAAAGGAGTAATTTTCCTGATTTCTCTTTCAGAGGATTCATTGTTGATGTATAGAAATGCATTTGATTTATTGGTGTTGAGTTTATTTCCTGCAATTTTGCTGAATTCATTTATTAATTATAGAAGTTTTCTGGTGGAATTTTTTGGATCCTCCAATTATGAAATCATGTTATCTGCAAATAATGATAGTTTGAGTTCTTCTTTTCCTATTCATATCCCTTTAATTTCTTTTGTCTAATTGCTCTGGCTAGATTTTCAAGGACTATGTTGAATAGGAGTGGTGAGAAAGGGCATCCCTGTCTTGTTCCCATTTTTAGAGGGAATGTTTCCAATTTTTCTCCATTTAGGATGATATTAGCCTTAGGTTTAGCATACATTGTTTTAACAATGTTGAGGTATGTTCCTACTATCCCTAGTTTTTCTAGTGTCTTAAACATGAAAGAGTACTGTATTTTGTCAACACTTTCTCTGTATCAATTGATAAAATCATGTGATTCTTATCTTTAAATCTATTGATGTGATGGAATACATTTATTGATTTCTGTATGTTGAACCAACCTTGTATCCCTGGAATGAACCCTCATGTGATCATTGTGCACTACTTTTTAAATATGCTTTTGTATGTGATTTGCCAAAATTTTATCAAGAATTTTTGCATCTATATTCATCAGGGATATTGGTCTGAAATTTTCCTTCTTTGATGTGTCTCTATCTGGTTTTGGTATCAGGTTGATTCTAGCCCCACAGAATGAGTTTGGAAGGGTTCCTTCCTTTTATATTTCATGGAATAATTTGAGGAGTATTGGAGTTAGTTCTTCTTAATAAGTCTTGTAGAACTCGGCTGAGAATCTGTCTGATCCAGGGCTTTTCTTGGTTGGAAGGCTCTTGATGGCATCTTCTATTTCCTTGCTTGTAATTGATCTGTTTAAGTCATGAATGTACTCCTGGTTTAGTTTGGGTAGGTCATATGTCTCTAGAAATTTGTCAGTGTCTTCAGGGTTTTCAATTTTACTGGAGTATAGATTTTCAAAATAGTTTCTAATTATCCTCTGTGTTTCAGCAGGGTCTGCCATGACATTTCCTTTTTCAATTTGGGTTTTCTCTCTCCTTCTTTTTGTTAGGGTGGCTAATGGTTTGTCAATTTTATTTATTTTTGCAAAGAACCAGCTTTTTGTTTTGTCAATTTTTTGAATTGTTTCCTTTGTTTCAATTTCATTGATTTCAGCCATGATTCTAATTATTTCCTGTATTCTACTTCTTTTGGTGGTGGTGTTTTTTTTTCTTCTCTTTTTCTAAGGCTTTGAGATGTAGTGTGAAGTCATTGATTTGTTGACTTTTTCTTCTTTGAATAAATGAGCATAATGCAATGAACTTTCCTCTTAGTACTGCCTTCATAGTGTCCCAGAGATTTTGGTATGTTGTATCAGAGTCCTTATTTATGTCTAAGCAATTTTTTATCTCCCCTCTGATGTCTTCTGTTACCCATGCATCATGCAATAACATATTATTGAGTCTCCAGGTGTTGGAGTAGCTTTTTTTTTTAAAATTGTCATTAATTTCTAATTTCACTCCATTATGGTCAGATAGAATGCAAGGTAGTATCTCTATATATTTTTTTTTTTTTGTATTTGCTAAGACTAGCTTTGTGGCATAGCATATGATCTATTTTGGAGAAAGATCCATGTCCTGCTGAGAACAAAGTTTTTTGCTTGTTGAAGGATGGAATATTCTATATATGTCTGTTAAGTCTAGATTATTGATTGTTCTATTGAGTTTTGTAGATTCTTTGTTTAGTTTTTGTTTGGAAGGTCTATCCAGAGGTAAGAAACATGTGTTAAAATCACCCAGTACTATTGTGTTGTGGTCTATTTGATTCTTGAATTTGAGAAGGGTTTGTTTTACATACATGGCTGCCCCATTGTTTGGGGCATAGATATTTAAGACTGTTATGTCTTGTTGATATATGATTCCCTGAAGCAGTATGAAATGACCTTCTTTATCCCTTTTCACTAACTTTGGTTTGAAGTCCACTTTATCTGATATAAGGATAGAAACTCCAGCTTGTTTATGCAGTCCATGTGAGTGACACATTTTTTTTCATCCTTTCATCTCCAGTCTGTGGATGTCTCTTTCTATGAGATAAATCTCTTGGAGGTAGCATGTTGTTGGGTCTTTTTTTTTAAAATCCAATATGCCCATCTTTTTTTTTAATTGCTGAGTTTAGGCCATTGATGTTTAGTGTTATTATTGAGACATGGTTTGTATTCCCAGACATTTTGGTTTATTCTTAGTTTTTAACTTTACTGGATTTCTCCTTTGATTGGCCTTTCTTTTAGTGTAGTTCCTCTCTTTGCAGGCTTTCACTGTTGTTTTTTATTTCCTTCTCATGGAATATTTTGCCAAGAATATTATGTAGTGTAGGCTTTCTTGATGTAAATTATTTTAACTTTTGTTTATCTTCAAATGTTTTTAATTCATCATAAAATCTAAAGCTTAACTTTTCTTTGATATAAGATTCTTGGTTGGCATCCATTGTCTTTCAGAGCTTGGTATATGTTGTTGCAAGCTCTTCTAGATTTAAGTTTCTGGGTTGAGAAGTCTGCAGAGATCCTAATTGTTTTCCCTCTATATGTCATGCAATTCCTTTTTCTGTGGCTTTTAAGATTCTTTCCTTATTCTGAATACTAGGCATTTTTATTATGGTGTGCCTTGGTGTAGATCTATTGTTATTTTGTACATTTGGTATCCTGTAAGCCTCTTGTATTTGATTATCCAATTTGTTCTTCATGTTTGGAAAATTTTCTGATATTATTTCATTGAATAGATTGTTCATTCCTTTGGTTTGAAATTCTATGCCTTCCTCTATCCCAATAATTCTTAAATTTGGTCTTTTCATATTTTCCCATTATTCTTGGATGTTCTGTTCATGATTTGTTACTGTCTTCACTGTGTGGTCAACTCTATTTTCAAGATTAAATATTTTGTCTTCATTGTCTGAGGTTCTGTCTTCCATGTGATCTAATCTGTTGGTGATGTTTTCTATTGAGTTTTAATTTGGTTTATTGTTTCTTTCATTTCAAGGATTTCTGTTTGGTTCTTTTTCAGAATCTCTATCTCCTTATTGAAGTAAACTTTTGCTTCCTGTATTTGCCTATGTACATCTCTATCAAAATAATCTTTTGCTGCCTGGGATTGCTCTGTTATATCATTCTTTAAGGCACAGAACATTTTAATTATATCCATCCTGAACTCCTTCTCTGACATTTCTTCTGCTATGCTGACCACAGATTCTAATAATGTAGTATCTTGGTTTGTTTGAGGCACTTTCTTTCCTTGTTTTTTCATGTTGTTTTTTGTCTTCCTTTCTAGCACTGAAGATCTAAGGTGTTATAGTTTTTATCCTGTAGGCTATGGATTTCCTACAGGGTTCCAATACCTCTCTTTTAAGTGGGAGACCAATATTGACAGATCTCAATACAAACAATATGTAGTTTCAAACCAAGTAGCTCCTAATGGCTCCTAAATACATTTACAGCTTTGTCACAATATACAGAAATTTTGAGTTCAATTTTCATCTATTATATAAACCATAGGCTTGCACAAGTGTCTACAGTTTCTGTTGGTGGGCTAGAGAGAACCTGGGGTGGGGTGTAGGATGAGGTATTAGGGAGGTAGGAAGTGAAGATATAGTTATTAGATCCTAGAAAGCATGAAAGAGGAATTAAGAAGAAATTGGCTATTAGTAGAAATGAGAGAAAGATATTTAGGGAAGACCAGTAAGTAAGAAGAAAATAGAATACAACTAACGAGGAGACATAAAAATTAAGAAAAATAAAACATGTACATGTGGGATTTACAAGACTATATAATACAACTGTAGTATACTAATCAGACATCCCAGTCCACAGTAGCTTAATGCATAAAAAATACTTGGTTTCACAAATATTGGGGATGTGAAAGTGGAAAAAGATCGAGAGAGAGAAAAGAAGAAAAAGAAAGGAAGAAAAGAGAAAAAAATAAAAGAAAAGAAAAGGAACAGAAGGAAAAAAATAAAAAATAAGTCTCAATGTAAATAAACAGGATTGCTTCCCTTCCTTCCAGTAGGTGGAGTTGTGTGTTGCTTACCAGTATGTGCCTGCTCAGGTCAAAGGTGGTGAAGCCGGAGTCTCACAAAAAAGCCGTCTGCTTCAGAGATACGGTGAAGGGCCAAAGTGGGTGGTGGTGTTGGATGTCGTGTTCAGAGATGCAGAAGTAAAAGTTTATCTCCAGATCCTACCCCGTGTCCCCAGGTGTAGGCGAACAGGGAGGTTCTGCCCTGGTAGATGGAGATCCACACAAGAGCAACAACCAGGGGTCCTGAGTGGAAGCTGGGGGTCCTGCATGGGAGAAATTGCTAGGGGTTCTGCGTGAGTGGGCCACCAGAGGTCCTGCAGGGTGTGTGAGCTCTGGAGCCAGGGACTGTGCAGGAGCAGGTTTCGCACAGGCGATTGGTCAGTGTCCTGCGCTGGCTTGCGGCTGGGGTCCTGTGCAAACGCTGAGGCCTGGTACCCAGAGGGCACGCGAGTGGCGCTCCTGCATGGAGGCAACTGTCGGGTGTCCTCTAAAAATTCTCTGAGAAACAGTGTTTCCACTACTTTAAAACTCGGTCCTGGAGAGACCAGGAACGTTGCCTCCATCTAGGCCCCCATCTTGGAAGGGAGTGCAGTCATCCTTCTTAAGTGTTATTTCTTTGTCCACTGAAATTTCCAGAGCAATTAGTCTATCCAAATTGAGACCAATTAAAGGACTGAGAGTGTTTCCAGAGGCCATGCTTGTGGCCAGGGCAGTGAGTCTGGGCCAGGAGGGAGGCAGGGGTCATCTGGGGAGGGAGATTATCTACACTAGGAAGTCTGTTTAAGAAAGAGAGGACTCGTCTTTTCTGGAGAGATTTGGGCAGTGATAATTTTCTGAGCAACATCTAGGCTTTGAGATGAATAGAAGTGTTGGTAAGGGAGGAGCTCTATAGTTTGAGGTACATGTGTGTTTGTGTGCCTGATTATGCATGCATGTTTTCTACATTTGTTATATCCTATGTGTGTTGTATGCTATGTGTTATATGCTTTGTGTTTTAAAAACTGATGCTTGTTTCTATTACCACTGACAAACACAGATGCTGCGGCTTGTCTTTACTGTGTCTATGGACCTGTGTGAAAAACTGAGGCATTTTGTGTGGCCTGGAGTTATCTGCAGCCTCCTGGGAAGTGCTGTTAGTGTTGGGAAAATTGAAAGAATGTATTAGTCTAGATTTCTCTGTGTATTTCTCTTTTCTTTTTCTTTCTGCATCATTTTCATTGATTTTTGTTTTGCATGTTGGTGGATCCCAGAGTCTGTTAATACCTATGTGTGGATGGGTATGTGCTGTCAGTATGAGGAAGGTAATTTAAATGAGGATTTGAAAATGTGCATTTAGAAATTGAGGGCGTCTGTGTTCTGATAGTGTGTATATGTGTGCATGTGCATTTCAGAGGGGTTGGATATTTTTGCGTGTAATTTTTGAGAGGGATATTCAGTGTGCTTGTAAATATTTATATGTTTGTATATGTGTCTACAGGTGGTATGTTTTGTTGTAAAGTTCACAGGGCATGTTTGAAAGTTAAGAGAACATTATCATTCATAATATGGAATAAGAAAAAGTGTGAGTGTGTGTGTATCAAAGTGTGTCTGTGAATGGACTTTTATGTATATTTAATTTTGGGTATATTATTGGTGCCAGGAATTCATAAGAAGAACAGAAGAACAGGATAAGCCATTCAAATATTTATGTCTTTCTTAGACTGTAGGCTTATAAGAGAGACATTAATAGAATTAACAGGTAAGAACAGGTCAGCCCCAAAGTGATTTTTTTTTTTTACCAGATCAATGAACTGAGAAAAGAGGCCATACATATCTTGTGGTGTCAAAAACTCATGCAGTTAAAAAAAAAGAAAAGAAAGAAAAAGAGAACAGTCAGTAAGGAAAGCAATGTGAACTACATTGTGCTAGAAAGCATCTTTCATGTACAACATCTGCTTTGCTGTGTCCTCTTTATGCCTCCTGCCTTGTTCCCCATGAGTAACTCTGGCTCGTGATGACCAAGATAGCTGAGCCCTTTCATCCTCTTACCTCTACAGTTTAGAAAAATAGCTCAGTGTGACCTCCATCAGGAAAGAGACAGACAGAGGCAGGAACAGCCAGCAGTTGCATTTCGGATGAGTCAGAAAAGAAATCCCAGGGGTGCTCCCAGCATCCTCAACAACTGCTCAAAGTGTAGCTCCTGACATCCTGGTTTATATGTGCACCCTGGGGCTGGGAAATCCACTTGCTTAGTTACCACTAGCTTTACAGGGTATAGTGAAGAGATGAGATATGGCTTCTCCTACTCGAGTACATCGATGTGGTCATTTCTCACTGGATTATCCCTTGAGCCTCCTCTTTTCCTGCACACTCTGTATGCTCATTGCAGTTGAATACCTATTACTGTTGCTTCTAAATGTCCCAACAGTGCTAGCAGTGCCTCTCATAATACCAGTTGTGTGTAGATCAAAGATGGCTGCAAACTCCTAAGCAACCTCCCATTGAAAGACAAGACCCAATTTTCTCCTCTGAAAGTGGACTGACCTTTGTGACTTACTACACTTTCTCAGGCTATCTCCTAAGAAGCTTAACGGCTTCTGTTCAGACCTCTTTCACCTCTGGGAAACAAGTCACATGTATAGAAAAGCCCAGCCCCTTGGAGATACCACTCTGGGCTTTCTAAGCACTCTCCTTCAACAGACTGAACTGAGTACCTGACTGATGACCGGCATCCTTTCCCTACACAAGGGACATCCCAGCTTAGGCACCAGACAAGTGAATGAAAAAGTCCTCTTGGTTTTGGGCTCCAGTGAATGCCCCATGGGTCAGAAAGTGCCTTCCTAGTAGAGTTCTTCTGATGTATAAAGTAAAATGGTTGCTTATCAATACTAAATTTTGGAGCAATTTCTTCTATATGAATAGATAATTGGAATAGCAATAATACAAATAGCTACCATGTATTGACATTGCTATTTGTCAGAGAATTTTCCTTGGGATATATATATATATATAGGTATAGATATATAGATATATAGATATAGATATATAGATATAGATATAGATATATAGATATATATAGATAGATATCTATATCTATCTATATCTATATTTCTTTCTGTATCTTTAAAACTTTACCTTCACAATAACCTAAAGACTGTGGAGCTTTTATTCCCATTGTACGTATGAGAAAGGTGAGTTGGGCAACTGGCTCAGATCATACCTGGCAGTTGTAGAGATATACTCAGTATGAATTTTTCTTAATTGTCCCCCTTCCCTGTAGCCCTGTGCCTTTGTTCACAGTGATCTTGACGTTTAGGAACATACTCCTTGTTTTTTCATGGAATAACCTTCCCACATACCTCATTTAACTCCAACCAAAATATTCCTTCTGATCCTTGATAGCCTAGCTCTATAACTCTTAACTGTTTCACATGAATTTACGCAGATGTCCTGTGGCAAGCACTACACTGCCTTCTAGTAGCTACATAAAATAAGCATGGTACTTAATCTCCCTGAGGCTCAGTTTTCTCATCTGTAAAATCAGTTAAAATGAATTTCTTACAGGTTTGTTGTGAAAATTTGGTGGGTGATGGATGCTAAACATATCATGTGGAAGGCCATGATGGACATACTAGCCACTATCAAAGCTGAGCTGCAGGCTGAAAGATGGGTATCACTGTCAATTACCCTTTCGTGCATATGTCTCTGGGGTGCAGAATTGCCTAGGGTGCCATTCTTGCCTGGGAGGAGCTCATAGTTCAATGGGACAGAAAACAAGTTAAAAAAGGGATATGTTAATGAGATTCATGCCAAGGGATGGGGAGCACAGAGTTTCCAAAAAGAGGCCTTAATTCCTTGGAGAAGGAGAAGCAATGAAAGATTTCCCAGGATGAAATGATCCTTGCAGAATGAGAAAGTATTATGGAAAGAAAAGAAAAACCAGGTGTTCCTGGCAAGAATGAACTTGAGCAAAGACCTGCAGGAGTCCGGGGATAGGGTATATTGAGGATACAGGTGGCACTGTTTGAAGAAGAGAGGCATGACATGCATTGGTAGAGCACCTGATTTCCAAGGACAAGATGATTTCAAGGTCAGTGGGTTGTTAATATAAAGGTTTGAGAGCAGTTAGTGCAGATGATCTGCATTTTAGAACAATTAATCTGGGAGTGTTTTGGAAGGGATAGGTCTGAAGACAGAGAGATGGTCATGGAGGATTTTTTCAATATTGTAAAATAAGGTGATGGTACTGTGGTCCAGGAGCAGGGACTGATGAGTGCACGTGGTCGGTGAGCTCTGGAGTGATGGCAAAAGCAAGAAGAAAACCTGGTCAATGGCTGGCGAGGAGGGGTGCAGAGGGAATTGTAATTAGCATCTTGGTTTCTGACTTAGGTGGGAGTTTATGTTGGTACCCCATAATCAAGTACTAAGAGACTACAGAAGAAAGGAACCTCTTTTCCCCATGGGGAAGAGAGAGAACAATAGGTCCTCAATGTGCAGATTACAGGCTCCCTAGAGCATCTAGCCAACCAGACCATTGCTGACATATCAGCATGGATGATAGAAGCTGAACTCTAATTGCGCCAAACCCACTCTGGCATAATAAGTGTGGTTTTTAACATAAAGCACTGCTAGAGTGAAGTTGTCAGAAAGCAGGGGGCGGGAGCCAGTAATCTGTGAGATCAAAAAGAGAAGATTGAAGCCATTTTATGTGGCTGGCAATGAGTCATTTGTCAGCAATGCCAAGAAGCTGTCAGCTCCTGGGAGAGATGATGAGGCACCCCGGGGAGAGGGCTGGGGAAGGTGTCAACCTCCAGTCACCAGAGGCCATGTGTGGGGTAAGAAGTGTCAGTCACATCAAAGCCTTGTCCTGACCTGGGTTAGAGGGAATCCAGGGGCACAGCAGAGTTTCAGCCTGGTAACCAATGAAACTTGTGACCTGCCTCTGTCAGGAAGGAACTGATGTACTCAGCATTCTCAAAGACAGTTCAAAGCTTTCCTTCCCCAGGGGATTTGCACTTTAAAAGATCAGTGGAGGGCAACACAGGGGAAAAAGAAGCTAAGAGGCAAGAGTGGATCAGTGGCACAAGGAAAAGAGGATTTTTGAGCAAAGACCTGCCCAAGGTCACTGAAAAGTACCCTTTAGCTGCATATCCCCTCTCTCTACCCAGTTGTCAAGCCGAGGGGCAGATCTCTGAGTCCAGAGATGGAAAGTAATTCCATGGAGTGAAGACCTGCTCTAGATGCAGGGATTTGTCCTGTTTAAGAAGTGACTTTGGTTATGGCAGCACCCCCACCCCAACACCCACAACCCATCCCCAACCTGTCTTCCTGCTTCTGCTGCTCTTCTGGGGTCCCTGTCCTCACTGCACCCACGGTGACCATTTTAAGTGGAAATTTCCCCTGCTCACCTTCCTCTTTCTGGCTGCTTGCTTTGCTCTCTACCAACCTATCCACCTTCCTTCTCAAACCAGAGATCTCAATCTGGTCTTTTATAATCCTGGCTCTTGTCCTTTACCATTTTTTGAACACACTGAGATAAGTCTCTTCTCAGTTAATGTCTATTCCTCTTTGAGCTCGGCTGAAATATCACTTCTTCAGGGAGGTGCTTCCTGACTCTTATTAAGTTGCAACCCACCCAACACATACAGCCTATTCAGTCTCCTAATATTTTCTTTTCTTTCATAGTTTTTATGGTTATTTATTTGTATTATTGTTTATATTCTGACATCCCATTTCTGACTCCATAAGAGAAAGGATAATGCTTACTTATTTATTTACTTATTTATTTTAGCATTCCATCTGCATGACTGGAAGAGTGCCTAATACTTGTAGAATGCATACATGAATGGCTATACGAAGGAGTGAATGAATGAATAGCTGCTTAGTAATTCTAGTGAGCAAAAATCTTTGCAGCAGACAAAATCATGTACCAACTAACCTGAGTACGTAAGCAGATGGGCAGGAAATCAAGGCACCTAATCAATAATCTTCTAGCCATTTTCAGTTCTCCTTGCTACATATGCTTTCTGTTCCAGGGTACCATTGAGAGACTGAAGTTACAGAACACTTTCCATTAGAACAGTGGTTTTCAAAATCTCCTGAAGGGCTTATTGAAGTACAGATGACTGAGTCCTAATCCAATGCTTCCAAATTAGTAGATCCAAAATGGGATTTTAGAACTTACATTTTTGGAAAGTTTCTAAGTTATACTGATGCTGTGGGTCAAGGGGTCACACTTTTAGCAAGGTTGCATTAGATATAATCTCTGGAGGCAAGGACTCTGCCTTTATTTTCTATTGTTTTGGTATTGGGGATTGAACCCAGAGATGCTTTACATGGAACTATGTGCTCAGTTCTTTTTATTTTTTATTTTGGGACAGGGTCTCACTAAATTGTTCAGGGCCCCCAGAAGTTGAAGATGCCACAGCTCTTACTGAGGGATAGGAATGCAACAATTTCCATTCTTAGTACAAAGTGGAACCCCAAAAGGAACTTGAAAATAAAATAAGAAAGAAATTCAGCACAAACATCAAAAGAGGAGAATTAGGAGAGAAATTGTGCATCTCACTGTATAAACATCCCCTGGAGTACCAGAAGGCAGGGAGGCAGACAGGTTTGGGGGCTCAGTAGACAGGTTGGCCAACTCAGCAACTGGTTATGTTTTAGTAGCCAGGATCTGCAAGGGAAAAGTGCCAAGAGAGGGATACCTTCAGTCTCCACAGTAGGCTGAGAGGAAAAAACGTCAGGTGGCCCTGCAGTCTGACGTGGCCTCAGTCTCATCTCCTAAGATATCATTGAGCCATTGGTGCTCAGGTCCTGGCAAGCTGAGTCTTCGTGATTGGTGAAGGATGCCAAGATGATCAAGGCCAGCTCACCTTGATCCCACAACAGTGGCAGTGGTGGCAGAATCTACCTTAGCAATTATCCGTTAACAGAGTATTTTCATCAGGGTTCCCTAGAGGAACAGAAGCAAAAGGGAATTTATGAGATTAGTCTATAGGACCAGAAGCTGAGTAGTCTCACAGTGATCATCCGTGGGCTGGAGAGTTGGAGAAACCTGGAGCTGCTCAGTGCAAGAAGCTGGAACCTCAGAAGAAAGAGGACCAATGATACAGCCCCAGTCTGGGATTAAAGGCCTGGAAAATGCCTAGAGAGTTGCTGGCCGGAGTCCAGTTTGTAAGAGTGAAGGAGCTGGGGGCAACTGAAGCAGCCACTCAAGAAAACTGGAGCTTACATCTATGTTGGCTTCCTTCTCCTCCAGCTTTTTTTCCAGTCAAGCTCCCAGCCTGTTGCACTGTGTTCCCCACATTCGGGGTGGGTCTGTCTCCTCAGTTTGCTGCCCCACATGTCAGTCATCTTTGAAAGCATCCTTATTGACAGATCCAGAAGCCTCTTAATTTCCAACATCTCTTAATCCAATCAAGTAGTCAAGTTGACAATCCAGAGTGACCATCACACAGGATCTAGAACTGGCAGACATGGATGGGGAACTCCTCTGTGACGAAGTGACGATGTATCTCCTCCCTGAGGGGTCTTCTCTGACAGAGAAGTAGAAAGCTGGGAAAATGGATTTTATCAAGCAAATCCCTTTGTCAACCTCTCCAGCAACAGGGAATCAGATGAGGTTGTCCAGGGAGCCCTGCAACGCTTGGATCCCTCCTTTAAAAAGGGAGGATACCTCCAGCAGGTGACAACATGGCCTTTGGTGAAAAACTCATAAAAGATGTCTAGGCTTGCTTTCTCAATCTGTCTTGGGTGGGTGTGGGGCTTGTGTTAGCACTCTCCCTCCAGAGGCTCAGGGCTGAACCGCACAGGAAGGATGTGGCAAACCGCGAACTCAAAACCAGGGGTGGAGAAAGGCTTGCAGGGAGCGTCCAGTAAGAGGGCAAAGGGAAGGAGAACACCAATGTCTGCTGCTGTGACTAGGACACCTGCTGGCCCAGCTGACTGCAACAAGGCACATGGTAAGGTGGAAAGGGGACTCAGAGCAATATTGGCAAGAATACCCCAGAACTCTTGAGCCACCACCGCTGTTAACACTAATTTCCCAACGCCTCCATTGCTTGCTTGTAAGTTGAGACTTGGGAAACTGTGCTCACCAAAGGACATCTCAAGTACTCCTAGGTCACCAGAAAGCAGTTGTGCTTCGGCTTTGCCACCCCGCAAAAGCAAGAGTCCACAGCTTCACCAGCCAGTTTCTAGAGCTCATACTGAAAATGCAGTGGCTTTTTAATATAATGACTGTGTGTATTGGGACCCTGCTAATTCATTCCCTTGTTCTGATAGTTTCTGTGTAATTTCCTTCGGATTTCCTATGTATATCATCATATTTTCTAGAAATGACAGTTTTGCTTCTTCCTTTTAAAAAGCTATGCCTTTTATTTCTCTTCCTTACTTTCTACATCAGTTAAAACCTCCAGCAAAATGTTAAATGATACAAATAGAGCAAATGGATATTCTTTTCCTGTTCCCAGTTTAGGAGAATAGCATTCAGTATGCTGTTAGCAGAAGGGTTTTGTAGAATTCATTGACACATTAAGGAAATTCCCACTAATTCCTACTTTGCTGAGATTTTTTTGAAAGAGGGGTTAAATTTTGTCAATTCTTTTCCCACAACCATGGAGATAATCATATGGCTCTTCTTGTTTATTCTTTTAATATAGTGAATTACACTGATGGAGTTTTCAATGTTAAACCAACTTTGCATTCCAGGGACAAACCCCATTCGGTCATGTTACATCAGGAGTTTTGATGGAATTTATTTGCTGAAATGTTGGTAAAGATTTTTGCATCTATGCCCATGAGAGAGATGAATCTGTAACTTTCTTTTATTATTAGGTTTTGTTGTCAGAATAGTACTTGATTCATACAATGAGTTAAAAAAATTGTTCAGGGCCTTGTTAAATTGCTGAGGCTGGCCTTGAACTTGTGATCCTCCTGCCTCAGGCTCCTGAGTTGCTGAGATTACAGGCGTGTGACACTGTCTAGCAGGACTCTATTTTTTCAAATTTGCTATGGTTACATGATAATGCCGTTATATAAACATATATACTGCAATAAAATATAAGCTCAAATATTTGTTGAATAAATGAAAGAACTTTGTAGTCACATGTGCTTGTCATCTAATTTTGTTCCCAGAACTAACTCCTCTTTTCTGTTCATACTCTATTTCAGATGAACAATTGCACTGCAAGCTTCCAGCTGCACTAGGCACTTGACCTTCTCTGAGTAGTTTTATGTTCCATCTACCTTCCCAAAGAAACATCATGTATCTTTATTTTTTCAGTTTCTACTTAGGCTTGGAGTATGCTTAATAAATCCCTTTAAATTACAGTGTTAATGAGTAATGACAGGTTAACAAGTTGTGTTTCCAAAGAGAAAACTTATTCTAACATCTGCTTAGACATTAATATCCAAAGAGCATTGAATAATAGTGGTGACCAACTTGTCCAAATTGCTTGCTGGTTGAAAAAAGCCTTCACGTACACTATTAAAATGTTTTATTTAGCAAATAATATAGCATTAAAAAAGACTGTGCAATATATAATCTGATTACTTAATAATAGAAATGTTTCTCTATTTTAGAAGTATCTGTATGTATGGTGTGCTATTTGCTAATTATAATTGTTTTTTATCTATCCTACAAAGATCATTATTGAGAAAATATTTTGATATAGTAGATAGATTTGCTTACATAGGAAAAATAAATTCATGCATACATAGATATCTACTTATGGCAGATATGGGTTTAGATATAATAAAGATGTATGTGTCAGAAATCCTAAACTTCCAGTTTTCCTCATTGAGTCCATATGAATCAAGTTCTATTCTATGAAATAGGACCTACTATAACAAGAATTTTCTGTTTTCATACATATTAGATTGTGGTACTTTTCTCACTCTCATTAAAAAAGAACTACTGGAGACCTAACATGATTTTCTTTTATCTTTTTTTTCTTTTTGGTGGTGGTGGTAAAGCATCACAATCCCTGAACAATTTACCTGGTTGGCTTAATTCAGAATCTCTTCCATGCTTTCCTATAGATCTATGTTAAATCTCAAGCTGAACAATGTTAGAAATTGATGGAATGTGCCACCCTGTGTCACACATACACACACAGTTTGCTTTCAACACTGACCAGCTCACCTGCAGGCTTCATTCTCCTTAAGGAAAGTCAAATGTTTTCTTTCTTCTTGAGTCAGACAGGTGCTTCTGACAGTAAGAAATAAGGAGAATAACAAGTTCACAAGGTATGTTCCAAGTGCCCTTTGTAGGTTCTGATGAGCCTGCACCACCCCTGAGCAGTAGTTACTATTATTCTTTCCAGGAAGATTAAGCAAAAGGTGTGTGTGGCGGGGTGTCTGGGAGTGAATTACATGTTTGAGGTTAACACACTTAGCAAAGATGAAGAGTGGATTAAGACATGAGTCCGTTTGCTCTAAAAGCCATGTTGTAGGTCTGAGCAAGGGCATTATCCATAGTGGACTCACCTCAGTGACCACATATCAGAGAAACAACAACCAAACAAGCTAGAAATAGCCTTCCAATGATGTGCCTTTGTTTAACTCCCAAGAATGGCTCAGTCTCTCTTTCTCTAGTGAGTTTCAAGGTAAGGGTTTTATACCACTGTTAGGAAACTTCTTGGGACATCTTTTATCTCCACCTCCTCATCTCCTTCATTTTGTTTTACTCATGTTGACGATCAACCTCAGTCCTTCTCATCCATGAATCTTCTCTGATTCTGCCTCTGGAAGTAACTTTCTTCATTTGTTTGTTCTAGAATTCTGTGCTATTCATCTAGTATTTGATAATGTGCAATTGATACCTTTTAAGTGTCCAGGGATATTAGAAATGATGGGAGAGAAATAAGGGGCTGAGAGTTTAGATCAAGCCATTGATGTTAATTTATTAATTTGTCCAATGTCTGATTTCCTTCTCAAGATAAGAGAAGAAAGTGGGAGGGATTTAATTTGTATCACTAACCAATTATCTTGAAATTCAATTTCCTCCTCTGTTAAATGGGAATAAAAATTCTTTACATGCCTCCTTCATGGAGCTAATGTGATAGCATTATACCATGAAATTATAGTGTGAGGGTTTCAATATCTCCAAATTTGAAAACGTAAACACATAATAGCTATCATTAGATTTACTGTTAGGACAACAACCAAAACAATAACAAAAATCTATGAATCATTGAACCACCCCAAAACAAAACAAAATAAACAAACAAACAAGCATAAAAACTCCCATTTAAGATAAAGCTGTTAGAAAACTGCCCATGTTGATCATACATGCTTTCTTTGGGGATCTGGTTTATTCCTGAATTCTTAGTAAGGTCCAATTTATCTGTACACTTTAATATCTTAGAACCAGTAAAGATTTTAATAAGTGTCAGCCTATTTTTAATAGGTTTTCTAGGCAGTAAAGATTAAACACAAAGTTACCAGTGGGGATAAGGAGAAGGCAGTTTAAACTATTCACGGAATGACATTATCTAGGAGTTCATAAAATGTTTAGCCATAGCCAATTGCTTGCCAAGAATACACAAATCATTCTTATTTATATTCAGTTCTTCATATGTCAGTAAATTTGCATGTACTAAAATGGAATTTAAAAAAATGAACATAGTCTAAATCCATCTTTCCCCAGTGTAGGGAATTTGAGAACATCTATAATATTGGGAAGTCTGACTAGAGCAGGAATAGAATGCACATGGCAAGCTAGTCCAATGTTGCCCAGGTCCTTGACCATGGAAGACATTACTAATGGATTACAGCACTTGGCTACTGAGACAGAGGTAACCTGAGAATCATTATCTCCTCATTGCTTCCAGCAATGGCTATTAATCAATTAGAGCTTTGTCATTGTTGACTTTCTTAGATTTCATCATTTAACTCTGACATTTTCAGAATATATAAATGCAATGAATTTGCCTAACTCCTTAAAACTCATTTTGCTTGAAAACAAACAAACAAAAAATATTTTCCTGTTCTCTGGAAGTTGATGACAAATTTCAGCATTCAAGTTGGTATTTCTCATTTAGCTGTCTTCTCTGCTCCCCATTCCGTGAATGGTACCGGTGTCTCTCAGTAGGAGATGCCAAGTAAATGAAGCTGCCCAGCAGGAAACCCTGTTTGGCAATTCTAACAAGGCTTGAAGAATTGGTTTCCTCATTAGAAGCAACAAAAGCTTCCTATATGGCAACTTCAAAAGTTCTGGGCACCAATTTGATGGGGTACACTACCTGAACAAAATACTGAAGCTTAAGGAATACAAATAAAAAACAAATACTTGGTAATGATGGCATCAAGCATTCCTTGTGACTATAGGAGATAAAAATTCCATTTCCGTGTAATGCGTTGTCTAGGCTGACAGACTTTAACCCTAGCAAAGGAAAGACTCTGTCTTCTGAACGGGAATTGCCACTGGATGACTCCCACCATGTATCTGGGTCCTTCATGTGCCATTTCACTTAAATCACAATAATACTTGCTTTTATTCAAACTCTCCTATGTGCCCAGGACTATTCTAAGCATTTTACTTAAATAAACTCATTTAATCCCCAGCAACTCTCTAGAATACTATTAGCATTGTTTAACAAATGATGAAACAGAGTCAAAGAGATAAGTACGTGCAAAGTAGCAAGGGACAGAGCTTCCATTAGAATCCATGAAGTCTAGTTCCAGGATCTGAGCCTCTAACCACTGGATCCCCTTCCCCTCTTCCTCCCATCTTTTCTTTCCTCTTTATCCTCCTCCTTTCCTACTCTCTCTCTCTCTGCCTCACCTCACTACCTCACAGTATTCTTGGCACCTCTTTTTAGCTCTTAATAGAATTCTGTTCTTTAAGTGAAGTTTTAAAAGATTGTGATCCTTAGTTTATTTTAATTCCATTTCAGCATTTGACATTTGGCAGTAAATTGTTCTTATGTTCATGCCTGACACATACACACCCTAGCTTCCATTTTGCCAAAATTAGATTCATGCTTTTCCTCTGCTTTTCTGTTTTATATATGTGGTGTGTGCATATTTATGTGTGTGCATATGTTACACACACAAACACAAATATAGGTCATACACATTCATGGTTAGCTCACAGTTTTGGGGTTTGGGGGTTGTCGGGGTTTGTTTCGTAGTCATAAACAACGTTTCCATTCTACCACCATCCTCTAGAGAAGACCAATAAAATTTGACTCATGAAGAGAGAGAGAGGGAAAAAAATCCAGGAGGCGAAAGTAATATGGGGAGAAAATGAAAGAGATTTAGTGCAGCTATCAGCCGACCGTTGTGCTGTCTTTAAGAGTCTGTTGAAACAACATAATAAAAGGTAATAAAGGTTGGATTTATAGCCTACCTGGTGGAAATGGCTTCCTGTTTGTATCTTGCAGCCCACTGCCTGTTTTTGTCTTGGGCGTGGGATCTTTTTCCTAGACCCTTCTCCTACCCCTGGATTCAAGAGATCTCAGAGCATCCAAATCAGGTTGGTAGGTGAGGTAAACATCCTTTTGGCTCCTTTTCTTCCCTTCTTTGTCCTGAGATTTAATGACCCAGTGATGTTCTCTTGAAGGCTGTATTTGGACTAGTTTGCCTAGGAAAACTCTCAGTCATCACTGAAATAGACAAAGGAAACTTTAAACCTTGATAATGGTCACATAGGCCCTCCAAGGAACAAGGGTTTATTATTTTACCTTGAAGTTCAAGTAAATCTCCATAATTTTCTAAATCAGTTTTTTTGAGAGGAAGATGGCATGGATAACCCAGGTAACATGGGGGAGTCAAGCATCAGGATGAAGAAGTGGCATTTGCCCTCAAAAGGCTTAAACATATTTCAAAAGGCTGTTGGGACAGAGTTCAGTTTCCTAAATTTGTGGTGTTCTCTGACACCGTTTGCTCCCTCCTTCGTCAAACATTGACTCAGCATCTGCATTCTGCCAGGTCATGTACCAGTGGCAGGGCTACTAAGTGAGAAAGACCATCCCTGCTGACAAACCCAGTCTAAGAGACACCTTGCCACCCAGGACAAGTCCACGATGTACAGGGTTCAAGTGGGACAACATGGAGGTGGAGGCTCAGCTAACTGGATGCCTTCAAGCACAGATGGCCCTGGATCTAGTCTCAAGGACTCACTTGAATGGAACAATGGATTAACGAATTAAAGGAGTGGAGAAGAAAGAGGAATTTGAAGGTACAGACTTAAGATCTAATTGTCACTCATGGACGCATGGGAGAATAAGTTTCTTTCCCTCTTTGAACTTCAGTGTGCTCAGGCTTTGCCTCTAAGTCCTCTTCCATCACTGACCTTCTAGATTACGTTAAGGAAGGTAAAGGAATAGTACCTTTTTCCAGGTCTGGTATTTTTAGCAGCAAGTCTGAGCCTCTCCTCATTTCTCCCTGTAAAATAAGACGATTTTCTTCAGACTGTACTCTTTTCACTGCTTGACTTTAGTCTTGGTCTAGTCAGACAGCTGTCAGGGACTGCAGTGCTGAGATTGTTTTGCAAGACAGAAGTTGCAGTGGTCACTCCCTTTCCCCTCTTGAACACTGGTTGAGGCCAAGAAGAAAGCCAGGAAATTCTGAGGGAGAAGAGGAAATAGAGCTTCTGGAGGAAGCAAGGATCAAGGGTGCCAGCAGCAAATTGCTGAGTCCCTGGAAGACAGACCTAATTATTAGAATATGAGTCATGATAATAGGCTGAATAAATCCCCGGAAAGTCAGAGCTAATGGTGTCTGCTGGAGCCGCATCATCCACACAGAGGTGCATCCCAGCCAAGGCTGCGCTAATTGTCAGACGCAATCAGAGAGGCCAGTAGCATGAAATGAAGGATTAGTTCAGGAGGGTGAGTGCCAGCCTCTTTGGGGACCCTGGCTGGCTAGAGCTCCTCCTGGGAGGGCTGGCCAAGGCAAGGATGGCCCAATAGAGGGCAGATGCTCTTGCAGTAGATTCACAGGCTGGATCTGGGGGCTGGTAACTGCTGTACCCTGAAGCTACTGAGGGGATCCTGGGATCCTTCTACCAGAGAGGGTTTCATCCCATAATATCCCTCTCCCAATTGTCTTCCATCATTTCAGGTTTTCTCCCCCATATTTCTCTCCCTTCCTGTTTTCTAGATCCCTTTCTCTTTTTCTCCTTTCCTTCCTGTTTTCTGTGCTTCTTGTCTTTTTCTTTCCCCCTACAATCTCCTCTTCAACCTTCTCTTGTCTTTTATCTTTTTCCCGTTTTCTTTACATCCTCCGTGATGGTCCATTCTTTTCCTTCTACTTTCTCTCCTAGTTTCATTTTAAAATTTCTTTTAAAAAATGTTTCTCTCCATTCTATCTCCTAGATGTTTTTCCCCCTTCTTCTTTGTTCTCTTATTTTTCTGCTTCTCTTCTTATTTTTCTTATAATCTTCCTTTGCTTATCCAAGCTTGGGAAAGTTGTAAGGTCAGATATTTATGACCAAAAGGAGGCAAATTAAAACTGCTGAGCAAGGCTTTATTGATATATGCTTCTGGGCGAGACTCCCCAGCCCAACAGAGTGGGTCTGGGAGAATCACATGCAGGCTCAGCTGGTTTGAAATTTTTATAGGATTGAGGCAGGAAGGGGAGGGCTTGGGACAGGAAAGGGAAGCTTAGGGCAGAAAGGGGAGGGTTTGGGATAAGAAGGAGGAGCTCAGGGCAGGAAGAGGAGGGTTCAGGACCGGAAAAGGAGGTCTTTGGGAGTCCCGTGTCTTCCTGGGGTTGAGGGTGCGTCAGCTGATTGATAGGTGGTTACATGGTGTCATCTCTGCTTGTTTGTCAGCGTCTGATTGATTGTTCTTTCATGCATGTGGGCTGCCTGGTGTTTTGGTTCCCTTTAGCCACCTTAAGCAGACCTAACAAAAGTAATCTTGGATTTTTTCCAACTGGATGAAGGAGGCCTCCACCTCATCCTCTGCATAATACCTTCATGATTTATTGGATCCTCACAATGAAATGAAAATATTTTTTTTTCCTGAAAAAGAAAATTAATCCTCCAAAACACTAAGTGACAAGCCAATGCCACACAACTATTAAACAGAAATTGCATCTCAAATTTGTCTGAAGTCAAATTTCCTGTATAGAATTTGAAATTGTGTGTGGCCAGTAACCAAACCTTGGGCTCAAAGATAATGTTATAAGGTTAGAGGTACCTTCTTAAAATTAGTGTAACAGTCACAGTAGCAGGTTTGTCACCTTTCCTGTTCCCTAGGGACTAATTTATTCAACATTGAGTGACTGCCATATGCAAGCATTGTTCTTGGTTCTGAGGACACAGAACCAAATGACTCACCACAGGGCACTTGCATTCTCCTGGGAGTGATAGTCCATAAACAAGTAAGCATTACATATGTAGTACAAAGGGCTAAGATGTAGGTGCCTGCTGCTGTGGGAAGGTGTGATGTAGGTGATGCGACTGGTGAGAGAGGACATAGGGAATTGTTAGATTGTTAGAACTTTGGTGCTCATAAACTTTTTTATCTCATCGCTGTTTTTTTCCCATTCCAAAAATGTGTGTGCTCAAATGATACCTTTCCTATACGCTAATAACTAGTTTCAAATATACAGTAGAAGAACTATTCCATCCAAAATAGTAAGACACAGAGGACTAATATTGTAGTTTCACTGGATGTTCATAAAATCTCTGTGGAGATTTCTTCCTTTATGATTTAAGTTGAAGCCTGACCTTTTTTTCCTGACTCTTATTCTACAGGGTATACCACTGGCCAAGAAAATCCCCCAAGATTCTCATTGCCAAGGCTCTCTGAATTAATTTCAGTTACCCAGAGGTTCAAAAGGTCATTACTGCTGAGCAATGGGTCCTAGCTGCCATCACACCCTGTGTCATCAGAGAGTATTTCAGCCTTCACCAGGACGCCCAAATGGAGATATTTACTCCCTTTTTCTTCCATTTCCTGTCTGCCAGTGGCTGGCTTGTGTCACAAGCTCAGTTGCTTGTGTAATGGGCAGCAGTCACTAGAGGATATTATACTGGCAAACAATGTTGAGTTTTAGTTGCAAGACTTTCCAATGCTTTGAGTTTCAGTTTACTGTTGGAGGAGAGCTATTATCTACATCCCTTTGGAAACAAAAATCTCCCAGAAACAGTGAAGACAACGCATGATGGCTGCCCCAGGACTGTAGTCAAACTTTACCCAATAACAAGAACACCCTTTGTCTCCATGTGCAAATACTATCTCTCCTTCCAAGCCCGGTCCAAAAGGTACCTCCTCCGTGGAGCCTTCTTTGATAACATAATTATATCCCCATCTTCCAAAATCTTGGTATTTATATGGGAAGCTGACTGACATCTTGAAGCTCTGCTATCAAGGACATGTAGGAATTTGATTAGTGGTGTCTATCCTCTATATTCTTAATTCTACCACTGAATATTTCTTCCGGCTCCAAAAGTCTTCAAATTTTCAACAGATCTTTTGACTCTTGTCTTTTTTGGCCATTTCTAGGTCAGTGAATTTGAGTGAACGAGCAAGCGCAGCAGCTTGGAGTGGGGACCACCTGGGGATAGCCCAGCAAGTGTGTTTCAATGATTCAGAGGAGAGGAATAGGACTGGGGCAGGGAAGAGGAGTATTGATCAGGGACTGAATTTTAAGTGCACCTCTAGAGATGATTATAAAGCCATGATTAATGGTCTAGAGAAGCTCACCAGCAAAACAAGAAGTGTGGAGAATGGAAAAGAAAATTTCTGGGAAGTGCCAGTACAGAAACTCTGTGTGAGGAAGGCTTCAGAAACCAAAATGTAGGTTTGCAAAAATTCATAGGAACATCTGCATTTATTGGGGTAGAATGAGTTACATCACTTTAATAAATAAACTCCAGAAATTTCAGGACTAACACCTCAAAAGTTTCTCTATCTTTTAAACTCTATTATTTTCTTTAGGAAAGTAGTTTAGCTATGAGGGCAGCATGGTTTTGTGGCCTCCCCTTCCCACAAGAGAAGAAGGGAACATGTATCCTCAACAGGGACATGCAGTGCTGGAGACTTCATACTAGCAATGAATTGCTTTTGTCTCTAAATACCTTTTGCTGACACCTCATTGCCCAGAATTAGTAGCATGGCCTTTCCTAAATGTAAAGGACCAGGAAAGCTAGCCCTTCTATGTGTGCAATAGGAGAGAAGGACCAGATATTTGTGAACATTAACAGTCTTTTTACTGATCACTTAGCCCTGGGACTCTGTCTGGATTCTAGCTAGGTGGATCCCACAGCCTGCGCTCATTAAGAAAAATACAAAAGTTGAGTAAAGGAAAAGTGAGCTTTATGCAGTTTGATCCACCTAGGGAGAAGCAGGTATGTAGTTTCTCCCTGGTCCCATAGAAATAGTTACAATTTATAGAAACAAAAGCTAGATGATAGACACGCATGGTTTTATTTAGCCTGAAGAGGGGCAAAGGAAAAAAAGGCAGGCAATATATAAATGCAGATTTAGTTAGTGTTATGATTTGGATCTGAGATGTCCCTCAAAAGCTCATGTGTGAGACAATGTAAGAAGGTCCAGGGGCTGGGGTTTTGGCTCAGTGGTAGAGTGCTTGCCTGATATGTGTGAGGCACTGGGTTCAATCCTCAGCACCACATAAAAATAAATAAATAAAATAAAGGTATTGTGTCCATCTACAAATAAAAAAAAATTTTAAAAGGAATGTGCAGAGGTGAAAGGATTAGATTATAGCCGGGCGCGGTGGCTCAAGCCTGTAATCCCGGCACTTAGGGAGGCTGAGACAGGAGAATTGTGAGTTCAAAGCCAGCCTCAGCAATGGCGAGGCGCTAAGCAACTCAGTGAGACCCTGTCTCTACATAAAACACAAAATAGGGCTGGGGATGTGGCTCAGTGGTCGAGTACCCCTGAGTTCAATCCCCGGTACCAAAAAAAAAAAAAGAAAGAAAAAAAAAAAAAGAAAGGATTAGATTATGGCAGGTAAAACCTAGTCAGTGGATTAATCCACTGATATGGATTAACTGGATGGTAACCCTAGGCAGGTAGAGTGTGACTGGAGGAAGCAGGTCACTGAGGGAGTGAGACTTTAGGGTATATATTTTGTCCTTGGTGAGTGGAGCTTTCTGCTTCCTGCTTCCCGAGTCCTGAGTTGCTTTCCTCCACCATGCCCTTTCTGCCATGATGTTCTGCTTTACCTTGGGCCCAGAGCTATGAAGTTGTCCAACCATGGACTAAACCTCTGAAACTGAACAAAACAAATTTTTCCTCCTCTAAATAGTTCTTCTCAGGTTATTTTGGTCACAGCAGTGCAAATCCTGACTAAAATAATTAGCCTCTACTAGACAGGCTTGGGCAGGGAGTGATCTCTGCTTCCAGCTTTCTTAACATCTGTCAGGGTAGGGTTTGTAGTCCTTCAGCATCCCATCTCAGGAGGAAGTTTTCACTTCTCATAGGGAAGTTGTTCTGAATTTAAGGGATAGGGACAATTTCATTCCCTACTATAGGAGAAAGAAAATGATAAGAGAAAGGAAATCCACAAAGTGAGAAGCTAGGACAAAAGAAAAATAGGTAATATCACGGAATCTCAGTTGCTTTGTCTCTCAAAGAAAGATGATCACATTTACTGCACCAAGGACATCAGAAGCTTGCATGAGCAAATGCATATGATGTCTTGAAATGCCAGTGAATGGCAAGACATTTTAAAAACTAATATTGCCTCATAATTGTTGTATTATTATGAAAACATAAAACACTAGATTTCATGTGCTAGCCAAGTCTAGTCTAGCTTTCTCTTTCATTCAAGAATTCCCACTGCAGTAGAAAATCCTAAACAAGACTGACCATTATATTCAGCTGGGGAGCTACACACAGGAACACTCTGCTTCCGAAGGATCAGAGCAGGTATTTATTTGGTCCCTTCCAGATTTGGGGTGCTCGAAGTTTTTTGGATGAGCCTTAAAGAATGTGCCAGATGCAAAACAGGCAACATGGTTCGACATTTTCAAAATACATAGAGGCCAATTGCAAGAAATCTGATTCTGCTTTTGGGAAATTGTAGGCTAAAAATAGTCCTGTCTTTCCCGGATGTGGTATTATTTTGATGTTGGTCTTTGTGGCCTATCTGCTTTTACCATCTCTGCTCGGTTCCAGTGGTTTTTACCTTCTGTCCTCTCTCATGTCACCAGCATTCGGAACTATAAGCCATACTCGCATGCTTTCCTTCATGGTTGTGTTAGCTCACCTTTCACTTATTTACTGGTTCATTTATTGATTCATCCATCCTTTTCCATGGGCACACGTTTAGGCCCCAGAGAGAACCTAAGGGGGAAAAAAAAAGTAACAACAATAAAAATTATGTGTCATGTGGTGAGAGATACAGACAGGCAAACACATAATCAGGGGGAAAAATGCTGCGGAATGCAGTGCAGCACAGAGTTGGGAACGTCCATGAAGCTGAGATGAGGTGGGTGAAAGAGGACTCCTTGGAGGAGGTGGCAGGTGGACTCATTGCTGAAGGGGTTGTTCAAGTGGGGAGGGTGAGGTAAGTATGGTGGGTAAAAGAAAGAACCTGAGCAGGATGCCAAGTGCAAGCGCGGATATCATGCTTGGGGCCCAGCAGATACTCTAAGGAGCTCTCGTCAAGTGCATGTGTGATATTGCCTCTTCAACATTACCTCGCAAATGAATTGTAAAGATTATATATGATAATTTAAATAGTGTCTAACAAAGTGCCTGGCATAAAATAGGCACCAGAAAAACCTGAATTCTCAACTCTCACGTCCTTGCTGTTTTTTTTTTTTTTTGTCATTCTAGTCCCTCGTACCTGACAGGAAGTAGCTGTTCAATAAAGTTACCTTGCATTTAAATCAATTCCTTGCCAGGGATCCCAGTTTGAACTTCCTTTTTGTCCTATGAATACCCCAAATAACAGAAATAGAGCAGCCTATTCTCCAAGCCTCCTTCTCACTCTCTGCTTGAGGAGCTGGTTTGTGTCTCCTCTGCAGTCTGTTTCTCTGCCTCTAGGGAATCTCCTCTCATGTAAATCCTGCAATTAGAGGCTCCCACCCCCTCCACTAGAGCTGCATCTGTCTCCCTAGATATGCGCCCATTTGATTGTGAAGAGATAATCACAGGGGCTGCTGCAGCCTACAGCTTGGTGAAGACAGAAATTCTGAATAAATGTATGGTTTCAGGAGCAGGGATCCCCCTCTCACATCACAGCACTGCTCCCTGTCTGCCTGTGCTTTTAGGTTCAAGACACAAAATCCTGATTATTATTTTTTACAAGAATATATAAATTAGGTAAGAAGTACAAATATGCCTTTTTGGGTAGATGAAGACTGTGTGGATCAGAGATAAAGCTTTAGACTGAGGTCATGATGTTGACCAGCCATACAGTCTAGCACAGCCTTTGGGTTTTTACTGCCTGGGTTTATGGCATCTGTGGGAGAAAGCAAGAAAACGCAAAGCAAAGGAGTTTTCTCTAGAGATTATTTGGTTTTGATTTGCATGTGTGTGTGTACATCTATATTTATTAATTTAAATTATATAGTCAAATTAACTTTTAAAGTATTAGAAACATGTGCACATGGTGAGAAATGTTTAAAATAACTGAATGCATTAGAAAGGATCCAAAGTCAGTCATATCATCATCCAGAGATAATTTGTGGTTGAGAAATAATGTGTATATGTCTATATGAAATTTTTATGAAACCAAGATGATAATGCATGTGAGCACACATAGTTCTTATTTACTTAGCTTTATAGAGTAAATATGTCCCCAGGCCATTAAATATTCTTCAAAAACACAATTGGTTTGACTTGATTATTATTTGGAGCTATATCACTGTTTCATTTCTTTGCTCTTCAATTTGAGGGAAAGAACAAAACAAAAAAGGACCGGCTTAAGAGAAAGGAGCTGTGTTCTAGTCCCAGTTCTTTCACTTGCTAAGCTTCTGCCCTGTGTGTCTGGTTGCCCATCTGTGAAATGGGGATAGTGGTTTTCCCTTTACCTGCCATACAACCTCCTTTGGAGTTCCTGTGACACTGTAGTGACCCCATTGATGGGTTTACACAGGAATGTGGGATTGCCTGGTGCCACCTCTATCACGGTGCTGGGAGGATTCCTACTGTTCTTCATCAGTGCAGGTTCAAAACCTCCAGGAGATAGTTTTTACCTCTCCCCAGGCAATACTTCGAGGGGTGGGACAGTTCATGGGAAGCACTTCTGCTCCAGTTGTCCTCTGTCTTTGTCTGTCTTGATGAAAAATGACCAGTTATTATTTCCTGCCTTTGTGTTTGGGAGGCCCAAAAGAAATCAGTAGCAACATCAAAATAGCTGCTGTTGTTGTAACAGCCTTTTCATTGATGGATTTAAGTGTGAGGTGTTTGGTATCGATTGTTAGCATCTGTCCCAGGGAGGCTACCCTGTGGGGAAAGCACTGGGAACATCACCACCAGAGCCTGCTACACGCTGAGTGGTGTCCCTGAAGCTGGGGGAGAGCATGTTTGGGCTACAGAGGCATTTTGCTTTTCAGAATAAATGTGCATGTATAAAGGGTGTTTTCAAAGGCATAACCTTATAAAGCAAGTGCTGTCCTCTTATCGGATTATTTGCTAATATAAGAGAATTGAAAATTTCAGCCTCCAATTTGATATTCAGTTGGCTTCTAAGTCTTTGTCTTTCAATATCTTTGGTCGTCCTCAACCATCAGTACTTAAAGGAAAAGACTGAACCTATAACGAAGGTTCTTTCATGTCTTCAATTAATCTTGTAAAATGACAGAAAAATTTCTAATATTTTTTCTCTCTTTCTTTTTTTTCTTCTTGTCTTTTATACTTCACTCTCCTGGCCTCCAGGCTTGAGTTGCATCCTCTCACTCTTGCTGTCTTCAGAAAACAAAACCCAAAACTTAGCATCTGCTACATTTAGAACAAAGAGGTGCTAAGGCATTGTGAGAAATCAAAAGTTAACTGATATTGTCTTTGACTTTTGAGAAACACCCTGATGTAGAATTTATTGACACATATATTCTCATAAATTAAGGAACAGAACAAATTGGAAAGAAGTCAGAATGCTGTGAGTAATAGATAGAGGGACAGACCTTCATCTGTTACAGCGTAAAGAGAGCCTAGGACACAAGAGTCCTTTGTCATCTCACTTATGGAGGAATTTGTGCCAAAAAGTAGACACTAGTCCAAGATCTCCTCTTCATAATCAGGCAATGCTTTTATTTTCCTGAGGTTTTGCTTCTGAAAGTCTTGTGTTTAAACACTGTTCCAGCTACATACCGGTTATTAGTTTATCTCAGCTTTTTGAACCTCAGTATCCACAAAACAAGGCTTTGCAGTCTGACTGCAAGCACTGCTGTGCAATGGCATATGCAGTGTGGCTGACCTGGTGGTGTTGGATGCACAGCCTCCCATGCTACCCTCAAGCCAGCATTCTCCTTTGGAAAGTCACAGGCACTACTGGGAATCACATCTCTTCCATTTAACAGATGGATAGAGATACATTTTGGGGAGGTTGTTTGGGTGTTTGAATCAGATATTAATGAAGCTCACTTTGGCAGAAAAACAAACTCAGACCAGTGGGGTTCTTGGAATATTAGTCCTATTTGTCAACAAAAGAATCAATCCATCAGCAGGACCCACTGAGCAGGCATCTCACACACAGAGGTTTAGAGACACAGATGTGGCAGGCACTACCCTTTCATGGTGGTGCGTCTGAGACCAAGACTGTCTTCTTGGATCTGAATAATGCCCAGAAAATTTCTAATGCTCCTTCCCCACATATACTTCTCATGATCCATATATTTTTTTAAAATCTGTAACTCTGAAAGGGATAATTATTTACCCAATATCACAGAGTGAGCTGGCAGTGAACACTGGAAGCAATCTACCTTTCTGGAACTCGGGGAAAATGATTTATTTCTCAGAAGAAGCCTCTTTGCAAAATGGTGGTCATCTCAGGTATTCACTGAGCCTGACTGCCTCCTCATTTAACTGTTTTTAGAACAGAGAGAGGGACATTTGGTGTGTTTATCTACAAAAGAAAACATTTTACCAATAAATGTGTGAGGCTGTGTAACAGAAAATGAGCCAGAGACATTTACCAGGAATTGTGAGACAGGGACTGAGATAACGGATTGAGGCAGAAGAACAAAATCAGAAACTGAAATTGAGAGAGAAAGAGAGAAGCTGAGAGAAAGATGCTGAAGAAAACATTTGAGAGGTAAGCACAAGAGGCACAGAAAGATGGTGAGAAAACAGAGCCAGGCACTTCAATAACAAGAGAAAAACATGAGAGGAGAAAGAACTAGCACAGATGACAGGAAGGGAGGAGAACCCGGAATGAAAACCCAGCAGCCAGAAAAATGTGTGCCTCCTGCAGCCAGCAGCCAGCAGCAGGGGGCATCAGAGCTCCATGGATGGGAACAGAGGCAGCAGGAGACAGGATTAGAAGAGGGAGAGTGAAAGAGAAATTGGAGGTACAGAAAAAGCCTGAGAAACCCGCTTTGTGACTTTGAGATTGGAGACTGGAGTTCTGATGCTTGGGGGGGCCCATGTTCAGTGATGCAGTCAGGACCCCAAGCATCTTCCTGGTCCATATTGACACTGAAGGTATAGAAATAGTTGTTGAAAATTATATTGAAGGCTTTCCTAAAGAACAAGTCCAAAGGAAATGGCCTGTGCGTAAGGGAAGTGCTTAAACACTTAGGTACTGTATTAGGCAGAATTTATTCAGTAGCAAGTGGAATATTTAATTGACACTAGCTTATCCAAACATCTTCATCTACTTCACCTGCCCCAAAGTCAGAATTATTAGGAACCTACTTGGAAAGCTCACAGATAAGGAAACGATGGAAAATAAATAAAGGAAAGACCAAAAGACGGATATCAGAACACTGTTGGTTTGCTTTCTGTGTCTTTTCCCTTCATCTCTGCTGCCAGTCTCATTCATCCGGCCTTCTCTCTCCATTCCCTCTTTTTGGTGATACCAAGGATAGAACTAGGGTCCTCCAAAGCTTGGCTTTGCTACTGAGCTACCTCCCCAAACCCAGCAGCCTTTTCTATGCAGCTGCCATTCCATCTGGTGTCCCTTGTTCAATTTCTAGAGAAATCAAGACAAGAACTCACTTCCAATTTCCATTTTAAAAAATGGAGAAGAGGATTCTGATTGGCTCAGCTTGGATCATGTGCCCAGACCTTGGGCCAATCACAGTCATGAGGAGAATTAATCTAAATGGCCAATTGGAACAACTGCACTCACTCTTGTGCAGGCCTGAGGATGGGGCTGGGGAGCATTGGGTTCTAAGGTTTTGTTGTTGGAAGGAAGAATTAGAATCATGAACTCTTAAGCTGCACCAATTTACACTAAGTGTATCTTGAAGAAGTGAGTTGCCTGAGTTATTCTAAGCTCCCTTTCCCCTTGTATCAAAAGGCATCAGTTATACCTGCCTTGTGAACCCCCAGGAGTAGCTATGGAGGGAGATACAGCAACCATAATGTTTCCTAACAGGGGTGCAAGCTAGCTGCAGGGTGAAATGGACCAAAGGCAAGGGTCAGCAACTTACTTGGGTGTTAGTTTTAATGACTTTATGAATTTGGGGACATTTTGTACCTCTCTGAACTTAAATATCCCCAACTATAAAATACAGGTATTTCACTAGGTTTGGTTATTATTTTTAACCTCTTTTATAGTCTTAGATATCTTTGGAGTAAATATAGATGCCTTTCCTGCTCTCCTCAATGGGGGGAAGTTCATGAATCCCCTACGAGTCCATCCACAGGTCCTAGGATAAGAACTCTTGGATTAGATCATCTTCAAGGTAGTCTCTGACTCTGTTAGGTTGATTAAAAATAGGGACTGTATTCTCAATTGGAACAGAAAATGCTATGTATCAGGAGGATGTATTTTTCTCTTTGGATTAAATACCTTTCCCAGAAAAATCATGTATGTTTGTCATTATCTCCTCCCCCTAGAGGACTCCTTTGTACTTCTCTTCCCTTTTCTCTTTCTACCTCCTCATCTTTCCTGGGCTGCAGGTAGTCAAGTGTGGGTGTGATTGAAGCTTTTTTTCCATCTGTGTTAGCGGCAGGAAGTGTTGCTATCAGGGAAATAGATGGGATATATATCATCTCTTATCTGCATCTCCAAGAACTTAAGTGATTTCTCTCCCCCAACCAAAATAAATCAAAGGAGAGGACTTTTAATTGTAGTCACCAGGTGGTGGATTCAGTACATCTACATAGTCTCCACACTGGCAGTGGTGTCAGATGAGCTTGTCTCTCCAGCAGGAGGATAATGGGATTCCAAAAGTCTGGAGAGGGAGAGCTCTGGGGATTATAACAGCCGCTCCCTGGTGGGAAAGGAAACAGCCAGGCGAGGCCTGTTAAATATAAAGGCCAGAGACAGAAACATTGCCTGGTGTCAGAGTTGTCTCCACTCATGTTCCTTTGTGAATGGTTTCACCAAGGGACCCATGGAGATTGCCCACACAGGCACTGTTCACACCAGCTACAGATGGATCCATCGTATCACAAATTCCACCCCCTCCCCAGTTTGAAGCAGTGACCAAAGCTCTAACTTGGGCTTCAAAGTGATCTGGAGTTATGTTCACTGGTTATTATTGAAGTTTTTAAATTAATGGATATTTAGCAAGTGCCAAGTGCATGCCAGGTACTACTCTGGATTGGGGGGATATATCAGGATAAAAAGAAATGGAGATCTAGATCCAAGTTAAACATATGCTTAATCTACTACCTAATGGTTTTATTTCTAGGTATTTACCTAAGAAAAATGAAACACACTCACAAAAATGATTCAACACATTCATTCATAGCAGATCATTCATTTTGCCCAAACCTGGTGACATCCTGATTGTTTATCAATAGGTCAATAGATAAATGATATTGTATTTATCACAATGCAATACTATTTATTAATAAAGAAACAAACAGCTGATTTTCAGAAGGGCATGGGTAAATCTCAGAAACATTTTATTGGCTGAAAGGAGGCAGACACAAGAGAGTAAATATTGTATAATTCCACTTAAATGAATTCTAGAAAATGTAAGAGTAATATATTGTAAAAATCAGATCAATTTGCCTAGGATGGAGAGTAGGTCACAGAAAACTATTTGAAGTGGTAAAAATGTTCTGTGTCTGATTAGCATGTATTTGTTTGTAAAATCTCACCAAACTATACATTAAAATAAACACATTATAATTTTATGCCAAATTTAATTTGATAGAGTTGGGAAAAAAAGAACAGTTGGATTCACGGTCCATATGGAGCTTGCATTCCAGCGTTGACAAAAGGTGAACAAATTTAAAGCATGTCTAATAGTACAGCAGGTAACATTAGGTGGTAAGAGGAAAAACAGGGTTGGAAGGTTTAGTGAATGGCACGAGTGAGAGATCAGAGAAAGCTTCTCTCATAAGCTGCCATTTGAGAAGACCTGAAGTGAAATTGAAAATGCCAGCAGGTGGCTCTGTGAAGAAAGGCATTCCAGACCACAAATGGAGCAAGTGCAAAGGCCCTGAGGTAGAAGCATCTTTGTCCTAACTAAGGACAAAGATACTAGTGTGGCTGATCAGAGGGGTTAAAGTGGGTACAACTAAAGTCTTAGAGGCTGAAAAGTATCCAAACACACAAGGCCATTGTTTGGGTTTTAGCTTTTGTTCCAAATATGATTGGAAGCAACAGGATATTTTAAGTTGTAGATTGACAGAAGCTGATTAGGATTTCAAAATTACTATGATAGAAAAGACACTAGATGGGGAGTTAAGGAGACCATACAAAGGAATACATATTTATATTCTGGATTTTTGTTTGTTTGTTTTTGGTGGTGCTGGGAATCAAACCCAGGGCTTTGCACATGCCAGACAAATGCTCTACTACTGAAACATACCCAAGAAGGTAGAGCTGAGTTTTAGAAGAGCTCGGTATGGGGAGGAGGAGAATAAGAGAGAAATCAGAGATGCTTTCCGTGTAGGGCCAAGCAACTGGAAGGCCAGAGAAAGCATTGTGTGACATTTAGCAACACATTTGAATTCTCACTTTTCCATTCCTTTGTCTCTGTACTAGAGGTACTAAATGCTGCTTCTTAGTGTCCTGTATGGAGTCAAGAGGAATATAAATGGCATGCTCAACCCAGGAGAAATTCATGATCTTAAAACGCATTTGTTCTTCATTAATGAATTGAAAAAAAAAATTATCTTTGGTACAGGGTTTCCAAATTGATTTTCTCAGTGATTATCATTTCCAGATATCTGTGAACATCATTATACCCATTTTGCAGAAGTAACTTACACTTAGTGAGATATAGTATTTATGCTTAATGTCAAATATTGTGCAAGCCAACATTCTGGGTTTACTGTCACATAAAGTAAACCCTGTGTCCTGATTCCAAATCCCTTTGCCTTCTCTGTAGATCTGAGGTCTTTTTAGAGTTAGAGTTTTAGAAGTTAAATTCAACTTAAGCACATATTTTTCGAACATCCTCTTTCTTAAGCACATATTTTTTGAACATCCCTTTTCTCAAACATCAATAGTAGGGAGAAGATTAATAGGCTGCTGTATTGCACTCTGTTCGCATTGTCTTCTTCAGAGGAAACCCATATTGATAGCAGCTAAAAAATAAATTTTAAAAAAAGCCTTGTATTTTTTCATCTAATAATCTCAGTTGCCCTGTAAAGTTGGTTTTATTATTGCTGTTTATAGATGAGAATGAAGCTTTGAACATTTAGGTAACAAATAAGATCTACCAGGTAGGTATCATGAGGTTCTTTAAGTTGATCTGAGTAGAAAACTGTTGTCATCATGGTCATGGTTCAAACACAGAAACAAAAAGCACCAGCAGCACATGACATAATTAGGAGCATTGGCAACCCTGAGTGTTAGAGAACATGGCATGTTGGGGAATTCCTTGGGTCTTGTAGGTTTGAGGCCCAGGGTGTTCTCATGTCTGCAGCTGACGGCAGCAAGGTCAAGACTTGGAGAAAAGGTTATCCAGGGACTTCTGAACCTCCAGCGCAGATGCCAGGGGAATTTTTGCAGCTGGTCTAAAGAAAGAAGTTGCTCAGCTCAGATTTGGAGCTTTCTGCTGCTTTTGTGGAGTCACCATTAGGCAAATGAGCGGATCTGAGGGAGGCCGATAAGGCTCAGGGAGAAAATGTGCAAGTCTTTCCAGAGAAGGTCCTTTGAAGCAGACACAGAACAATGAAGCTGCTGGCCTGAGATAGGAAAGGGCTGAAAAATAACAGATGAGGGCCTTTTCCCTAATTCCATAGAGCTGAATTTTATCAGGAAGGCCACTTGTGCTTACAGAAAGCCATAATCACTCATGG
Organism: Xerus rutilus; assembly: GCA_028644305.1. Taxonomy (NCBI): domain Eukaryota; kingdom Metazoa; phylum Chordata; class Mammalia; order Rodentia; family Sciuridae; genus Xerus; species Xerus rutilus. The sequence continues at coordinate 169,701,254 of CM053399.1, forward strand.
TAGGACACAAATTCCCAGGGAGACTGCAGTTGCTGATCAGGTCTGAATGTTCAGGATCCTGTCTAAAGACAGGCTTCTCACTGTGAGGCCTGTCTGTTCTGTTCTTGCGGTTTCTGTAGAGTATCCTGAGCATCTGGACCATCTGAGAATCATGCTTTCCAAAGACCATTTCTTTTTTCTCAGAAGGATTAAAGTTTGAAGATCCCTTGGGGAGGACAACATCAGCTACACCTGCCTTCATCAGGCCACCTTCAAAAAAGATACGGGAAGGGTACAGGAGCACCTATTACCCTGTCCCCAGGACAATGGTTCCAAACCTTGGTATCTTTCCAAGTTCTTTATTCTATTGGGCAGTGGGAATTATTGGCTTTGGAACCAGAAGACTCAAGTTCCAACTCTAGCTCATTTTTTTAAATTTAAACTTGATATAACTCATGACCTTTAACTGAGATCTAGTTTTTTTTATTCTTGAACTAGCAATTATAATCCTAATCGTAGAATTGTAGGAAGATTGATTTCAATAATAATTTTAAGATGCTCCAAATAGTGTCTGGTACCTACATGTAGCCCTAATTGTATAATACTGTACTTCTTTAATTTCTCCTGTTTGTGACGATGTCTCTGTTTCCAAAGCTTCTCTCACACCTGAGCTCTTGCTTTCTGTTCCTCTTATTCCACCACATCAGTGTCATCCACTCTCATTGACTCATCTTTCCAATATAGGTTTAGGCATCATTTCCTCTGGGAAATCTTGCTTGATCATTTCTCTCTCTAGGATGCCAAAGATCTTCCTCAGTGTAGCTCTTATTAAAGTTATAATTTTCTTGGTCGTCTCCTGCATGAGATGCAATCCATGAGAGTGAAGGCCAAATCACTTGGAGACTGATGCTAAAGCTACCTTTTCTCCTAGTTTACAGAACTTCGCTTACTTTGTGTACTTTGCCAAACTTGACTCCTCTAATTAAACCATCAAGATCCCTACGAGGTAAGTTGTATTAATCAGATCATACAAATACAGAATTGACATTCAAAGAAGTCAAGAAACTCAAATTATATAAGCTATCAAATAAAGCTTACAATTTGATTCTGGTTCTTAGCCTCTAATAAAAATAAATGTTCATAAATTGTTTTTAAGTGCTATGCAATGTGTTAAGGGTTTACAAGCATATAATATTGGTAGTATCCAAATCTGTATTTTATAGGTATGGCTGCATAGAGAAATTAAAGAATTCACACAAGATTACATGGAGAATAGATCTTGGAGCCAGGATTAAACTCAGTTCTATCAGATTCTGAAGTCCATATTCTTCAGTAAAGATTCATGTTTTCTCAGACACTCTTCCAAAATCTTGGTAGGTCCCATTGTATCACAAAACTCTTTTTATGTTTCAGCTGTTTTAGTTAATAAGCTCATTTTCTCTAATTCATTCTCCATAGATAAAATTTCCTGCTCAATACTCTAACAAACAAAATCTATAACGTTTAAGTGTGGTTGCCAAGATATTTGAGGTTTTACTAAGAATTTCATCAAATGGGCATTTTTGGCCAATGAGGGAATAACAGAGAATAGACCTACCATCTCTGTCCAAAATTTAACTTTCCAATTTTATTGCAATATTATACTCAGAAAAGAGGATGGCAAAGGATAACCAATAATAGGAAGAAATTTTTCTTCTTCTTTCTTGTTTTTTTTGGGCAGTAGGTATTGAACCCAGAGTTGCTTAACCACTGAGCCATATCCTCAGCTCTTTTTATTTTGAGAAAGTGTCTTGCTAGGTTGCTTAGGGGCTCACTAAATATTTGAGGCTGGCTTTGAACTTGTGACATCTGCAGAAATTTTGAAGAGATTAGGGTTGCTAACAGAGAAGAAAACTGGTTTTGTATGTATGTGTGCATTCTTGTATGAGACTAAATCTACTGAGAGGGTTAGTCATACAGTGGTCCTTAAATGTGAAATATTAATAAATGGAAGGTATAAGGAAGAGGGTCTTTTCTTAACACAAGCAAATGCTTTAAGTTAACTACTCTCCAGTGGAATGGTATTGGTTTCTGAAGTCATGATCATCCCATAGCTAGAAATTTTCATGCAGAAATTACATGAGATACCATAGATAAGATTTCTCTTTGAGATAAGAGGAGGAGTTCATATAAGTAAATTTGTGAGAGCAGTGAACATACCAAGGGATTTGAGGTCGCACTGTGCACACTTTTTTTTCCAGATTTCTTCCAAATCTAAGACTCCATTGTATGAATCTAAGTTTGAATTTTCTAATGTATTGTGATAATAAATTTTGAGGAATTGGCTACAAAGAAGTGATGAGTGCTGCCTTTTTTAGAGCTTCATGGAACCTTAAATCCCTAAGGTCTCTTGACTTGTTTATTGGCAGGTTGGCTTTAGGGTGTCTAATGACTTCCCTTACATGTCTGAGGGTTCTTTGTGGCTGTTGGCCTAAGCACCTCCTCTGGGAAACCTTCCCACCTGGCTCACCAGGCTTCCTCACATGGCAGTTGAATTTTACAAGACTGTTAAAAAAAAATAGCTACAAGATTTCTAGATGGCATTTTTTAGAAACCAAATATTGTCTGGTCTGTTGGTCCAAGCCTGTCACAAGGCTCATGCACATATAAAAGTGTTCAAAATTTCAAAGGTTAGGGAAATAAACCTCACCTCTTTATGGAAGCCAGTCAATGCCACATTGCAAAAGTACATGCCTAAAATGAGGAGAGAAGTTTGTGGCCATATTTTGCTATCATCCACACTTGTGAAGGGGCTTTTCTTTATCTTCATACCTAAATCTTTCCTGACCTACCAACCAAAATAATGACCACTTATGCTAGACCAAAGTATGTTTTCTTTTTTCCCCAATGACCTCTGCCTTTCTCCTCCCTACTTCCCCCAGATCCTGGAAACTACCATTTCACTCTCTCCTTCAACTATTTACATTCCTCATAAAAGTAGTATACCATAATAAACAAAACATCCTTAACAAAATGTCCTTCAGTTTCATCCATATTGTTGCAAACAGCAGAATTTCCTGCTTTATTAAGAAAATTGGGAAGCCAGCCTCAGCAATGGCGAGGCACTAAGCAACTCAGTGAGACCCTGTTTCTACATAAAACACACAAATAAGGCTGGGGATGTGGCTCAGAGGTCGAGTGCCCTTGAGTTCAATCTCCAGTACCAAAAAAAAAGAAAATTGGGTATTTGTGCCATATTTTCTTTATCCATTACCTGTCAATAAATATTTAGGTTGCTTCCACTTCTAGGTTATTTTGAATAATGTTATAGTGAACATAAAGTTGTGGAGATCTTTTGAAATATTGGTTTCAACCATCACGAGTGATGGTATAGGCCTATAATTCCAGCAGCTCTGGAGGCAGAGGCAGGAGGATCACATGGTCAAAGCCAGCCTCAGAAACTTGGTGAGGTCCTGAGTAACTTAGCAAGGCCTTGTCTCAAAATAAAATATAAAAAGAGACTGGGGATGTGGCTCAGTGGTTGAGCACCCTTGTGCCCAATCCCTGGTACCAAAAATATATTTCAAAAGACACCTGAAATACTCTTGAAATACTGATTTCAATTCTATTATGTATGTATTTGGAAGCCTAATTGATAGATAATGTGACTTTTTTGTTTTTAATTTTATATTCCCACCAACAATGGGAAACAATTCCAGTTTCTCCACATCCTTGTCAATACTTGTTAGGTTTTGCTGTCTTGATAGTAGCCATTCTGAAACATACGATATCATATCTCATTGTGAAATGGGCTCGCATTTCCCTGATGATTAGTCGTGTTGAACACCTTTTCATATGCCTGTTGGCCATTTGTGTGTTTTCTTGGGAGAATTGTCTAATCTTCCTCCTTGTCTACTTTAAAAATCAGATTATTTTTGCTATTGGATATTGAATGGCAGGAATTTCTTATATATTTTGGATATTAACCATTTATCATACGATATGGATCATACATATTTTCTCCTAGGTTGCTTTTGAGTTTTGCGGTTTGTTTTCCTTTTTCATTTTGATATAATTCCACTTGTTTATTTTTGCTTTTTTGCCAGCTTTTATTTTATTTTAGAATTTTTTTTTTTTGGTCTTGCCTCCAAAGTCATTGCCAAAAGCAATGGCAAGATTCTATTTCCCTCATTTCTTCTAGGAATTTTACAGTTTCAAGTCTCACATTTATGTCTTTAATGCATTTTGAGGTGATTTTTGTTCTTGCATAAAATGAAGTTCTGATTTTTCTTTTTCATGTGGATATCTGGTTTTTCCAACATGACTTATTGAAGAGACTATTCTTTTACCCTATTGTGTTTTCTTGACACTTTTGTCAAAGATCAGTTGATTGTACAAATGTGGGTTTATTTCTGGGCCCTCTCTTCTGTGCCTTTGGTCTGTATATCTCTTTACATGTTGTACTCTTTTGAGGACAGTAGCTTTATAACATATTTTAATGTCAGGAAATGTAATGCTTCCAGCTTTTTTCTTCTTGTCCAAAATTGTTTTGACTATTTGGACATTTTTCTTGTTGTTGTTCTGTAGAAATTTTAGGATGGCTTTTTCTGTTTTTGTAAAAAATGTCATTGGATATTTGATAGAGATTGCATTAAATTGTAGATTGTTTGAGTAATGTGGATATTTAAGCAATAACAATATTATCTAATTCAAGCTTTTTTCTAATTTTAAGAGTTCTTTAATATTTAATTATTTTCTTTTTGATTCCATAGCACAGTCTCTCTAAATGGTAAACATTCTTGCCCTATGTCTTAGGGTCATGGAAAATCCAGTGGAATCATTTGGGAATGGTTAATAGTGGCCTGTGGTATGAGATGTGAGCTGTTTATATTAAGTATGAAGAATGTTAGTTTTAAATGATCACATTTCCTGAATACCAAATCCTCACAAAAGATTTATAAACTCCTCCAGTGTGTCAGTTCTAGAATAGTTTAGATTTTTAAATGCTAGATTTTGTGGAATATGGTGTTGGTAAACTAGACAAAAGAGTGAATATGGGAAGTTGAGATTGCTACAGAAAGTCCAGTTAATTTAGTTACTAATTGATAGTACAAGGAGTCTATTGGATTCTGTATCAAGCATAATCAAACAGCGAGAGAGCACCAAGTTGTTGTTCAAGATTTATAACAAGCCCCATGGTTTGTCTACTCACCCACTTTCTATTCTTTGTACTGAAGTTTTTTAAGGAGTGTTTAAATCCCTTGGGGAAAATATTTCAAGGTTGGCAAAAAGTGATGGTAGAGAATTGTCATTTATCATATTCCTTCTCTGTCCCCAACATAGTTCATGTGATGGCTCACTAAATCTTCCCAGTGAAGGTCTTATGAATGAGGATATTGAAGCTCACTGCCACTTGCCAAAAGGTCCAGCTAGCTAGTGTCAGGTCAGAAATATATTTAGATTTTCTAACACTACGGCCCTGTCTTCCTATTATACAATGCTACTTCTCTGAAAAGCAAGGGCCTTTAAGATCTTATTGTGTTATAGGAAAGAAATTCCAGGAGATTGAGTATGAAATGATCACTACAAGGAGAAGGGATTCTATTGAGATCTCAGGGATCTGAGGAAATGCCTTAGTCAGGTTTTTAACACTGTGACTAAAATACTTGACAAGAACAAGTTAGAGGAGGAAAGAATTATTTGAATTCCAAGGTTCAGAAGATTCAGGCTATAGTTAGCTTGCTCCAACATAGAAACCTCATGGCAGAAGGGCATGGCAGAAGAGATGCTCAGTTTATGGTAACTGATAGGGAGAGAGAGAAAATGCAAATATGGAGCCTGGTAGAAGATAAAATCTTTCAGGAAACGACCTCAATGACCTACTTTCTTCAACTAGGTCCTACCTTCTATTAGTCTAGCCATCTATGACAAGGTCAGAACCATCATGATTCCATCATTGCCTAAATGCCCCACTTCTAAACCTTGCCACATTAGGAACCATGCTTTCAACAGATGAGCTTCTGGGGGACATTTCATATCCTTACCATAATAGAAGGGTGAAGGGGTGCTTAGTAATCAGCTATGAGCCCCAGAACCTGATTTGGAATCAGGGAAGATAATAAGAGATTCCTTCCATTCCTTGGAGCAGACTCTCATTGATAATATAGTGACTACACAGTGTTTGTAGATTTCTCTTCCTTTTCTCTGCATCAGAGAAGCAGAAGGAAATAAAAACAAAACAGTTTTCAACAACCAGATCCCCTGGTTCTTTGGGTTGCATACGTATTTCACTTCTTAAAAGCTTCTGACAAACAGTGAGATTCATTTTAGCGCTAGCATCCCATAAATTTATTTGCTTATTAATGCAGTTTCAACAGTTTATGTTTTTGCTAACTAAGACAATCAAAATGTCAGTCTGTCCTCAGGGGTGTATCAACCTCATGATCTGAACTTGGTAACAAGATTAGAATGTGGACTCCTCGAGAGCATGTACTGACCCAAGAAAACTTGGAGTCCTAATATCAGAGAATTCTAAAGCAGTAGCACAAGTGTGGAATTATAATCATAGACTTGGCCAGGGAGATAGAACATTAGGTCTATCCTATTCTTTTTTGCTTCAATTGCTTCTCTTTCTCTTTCTTGTTTTCCTTCTCCTCCTCCTTCTTTTGTAAAGTCCCCCTAGCCTTAGCTTCCTTTTATATGTCACTGATACTGAGCAGTGTATAGACTCAAAGTCTGGAACATAATATGGACATTCTGGACCATGGAAGGTGATAGGAGGAGAAAGGACTAGGTAAAGCTGAAGAATTCAATTTGGCACTGAAAACCTCCTGGTAGAAAATGAAGCCATAGATATTCACATGATTTTATTGCAATCACTTTAGGAGGGTTTTCTTTGTAGTAGTTTATTCAAGAATGTGTTAGTCAACTTTTCATTGCTAAGACAGATTTTCTAAGAAAATCATAAGAGGAAAGATCTTTTGGCTCATAGTTCCAAGGATTTCAGTCCATAGTCACTTCACCCTAATGCCTTTGGATGTGCAACAGAGGAAACTGCTCACCTTATGGTTTCTGGGAAGCAAGTCCATGAGGACCTGGACAGGGTCTCAATGTCCCTTTCAAGTGCAGCCTTCCATGATCTGACTTCCTTCCACTAGGCCTCACTTCCTAAACCTTCCACCACCCCCCAAAGCATCACAGGCTGGAGACCAAGCCCTCAACACGTGGCTTTGGCGGGACATTTAAGATTCAAACAACAGCAGTATGTTTACCGTCTCCTCTTCATTTTGGCAGAAGGCTCCTGCCTTTCCTTTGCATGATCGTCTTTCCCCAACTCTCTGACAATGCTCTCTAGGGAGGCTGATCTGATCCCTGCCCATAAACTGAGAATGGACTTACTTTATCTTCCTGGCTGCAGTTTATGAATAAGGATAGCTCCTAGTCAGTCAAATAAAAGTAGACACTGGGCTTTTCTAAGTCATGCAGGAAGGAGGTGCTTTCTTTTCCCTGAAGCTGCTGACCTAATGAGATGGCAGCCTGATGTGGTAGTGACTTCTGACCATCTTGTGATAAAGTCTGCTTGAGAATGAAACTATCAGAGAGAAAAGCAGAAACTAAGGTGCTGAGAGACAAAGGTATGATGAGGCCAAGATGCGGGTTCTCCATACTCCTGAGATCCCTGTAGTGAGGGAGGGTGCTGTGGCAGGTTTAAACCAATGCTCTGTAAGTAGAAATCTCCAAAGAATTAATGAGTTTCACATCTGTGAAAGGAAGTGACTAAAGTTACACATGCAACTGCCTTGTGATCCAGCTATTTGATTCGTAGGCATTACTCCAAGAAATAGAAGTGTATGTCTATAGAAGTATATGTCTATAGAAAGCTTGTTTGAAAATTTTTACATTTTTGTTTTAATTTTTATTAGTGCATTGTAGCTGTACATAATATTGGGATTCATTTTGACATAATTATGTAAGCATGGAATATAATTTGCTCCAATTCAGTCCCCTCTTCCTTCCCCCTGTTACAACTTTATTCTTAACAGCTCCAAACTGGAAACAACATAAATGTTTATCAATAGATGAATGGACTAAAATAGTATGTGTTTTAGTAAAATACAACATTGCCAAGCAATTTAAAAGAATAAAATTCATATACAGTGTATAATTCTAGAAAAAACCCTGAAGAGTACATATTGATTAGTCGTGGAAGTTGGGTCAATGTTTACCTGAAGACAGAGGTGAATGATCAGGATTGAGTTAGAGACTGATTACCAAAGAGTACTAAGCTTAGAGCATGATAGATATGTTTATTTTCTTGGCTGTGATGATGCCTATGTCAACACATGCCAAATTGCACAGTATAAATATGCATAGCTTATTGTATGTCAATGATATTGCAAGAAAAGCTATAAAAATAAGGAAGAAGAGCCTGTATCATTCTGAATGGACCAGAGGATTCTTCTCACCAAGAGCTGACCCATATCAGGTATAAATCTTGACATAACAATGCCATATAACAGATCATCCCAAAATTCAGTTGTTTAAACATTATCCACTTATTGTCATGTTTATTGCTCTGTGGACTGAATGCAACTTGGCTGGGCCACCCTAGAATCCAGGATCTAGGCAACAGGTCAGGTTTTAATCTGTTCCTCATGTCTGTTATTTTTAGTACAGCTACTCATGCAATGAGTTCTTTCTTGTGTCTCCCAGTCTGGGGCCAGGTGGATGAACAAAAGCTACCTGGGCCAATTCTTTCCATAGTATGTCTTGAAAGTATGATAGCCCAAGCCAAACTGGATGAGTATGTGTATAGCAGTACTCATGAGATGCCTGCCAATGTTTGATTGGCACAAGCATGTCATGATTAAGCCCAGGTTCATTGGGGTGGAGAATCAACCCAATCATAGTTGGGAGAGGAAGGGAAGTAAATATTTGTTGCACAATAATTTAAACCAACACAGATACACAACCATAAGCCACAAAGTGAATCTTTGTTGCATGTTTGAAAACTAATATCTTGGGAAGTTTTTTGCTAGAACACATGATTTTATGCACCTTCTAAAGAGAACAATGGATGACCACCAGAATCCAGTGGTATCTGGCAATTTTAGTTTTTCAACACATAAGTTTTATTTACTCACCCCTGTTTGAATGAAATCTCTCTTCAGGCAGAAGTGTCCTCAGGAACAGAACTTTGTGAAATTTTGACAGCTAAGAATGAAATGCAGTCAGACAAATTCTACCTACCAGTAGTTGAGCATCTACTACATACCAGTCACTTCACATTATTTCATGTATACAGCATCACCATACAGCAAAGTTGGTATTCTGCACTATTCAGAGGGAGCCAAAGTACAGCATTTCAAGGAAAAGAGTTTCAGAAGCAAATCCAGATCTGTCAAGATCAGTACCTATTCTCTTTCAAATTCATCATGTTTTTGTTCATGAGACAATCAATAAAACATGGTATCCAAGGCATTTATGATATTTCTCTGTCTCCAAACAAAACTGTGGGTAATTTCTTTCTGAGAAATCAACATCTATTCAATATTTTAAAATAATTCCCTAAAATCTGCTTTATGCTGTTTTCATTGCTTAACTACTTTGACCTAAAAATCATCCTTCTGAACAACATCACACCCATTGAGAAAACAGGGGATGTGTCCAAAAGTTTGACTTGCTATTCCTCATCTTTCATTCAGTGGCTATAAGATCCTTGGAAAATCACACAATCATTCAATACCTCAGTTTCTTCCTTTATGAAATGAGAAAATAGTGCATCTCCTGACTTTCTGATTTGATAGTTAAATATGATAAACTCAAAACACTCTAGAAATTATTTTAAAATGTTATATTGGATTAGTGTTATCATTATAATAAAATTGCTAGTAATCATTTGGAGCTGTTAATCTCCATGGGTAGAATTTTAGTTGTTATAACAGAAGGAGGTCGGGAAATTTATGGCTGGAGGAGAATATTCTTGCCAAATGGCTCTTAATTTAAACCATGCAAACAGAAACTGTCTATGTCTTCAAATAAGACAGTGACCACTGCTACATCTATTAGACCCAAAATCACACCCTAAGGTATATAATTACCCAGGGCCTTTTTCCAGCCATCTGCAGTCCACTCCATGATCATCAAAGGATCTCGCAACTCTGGCTGTGATTTTTTTTCTTTTCTCTAAGAAGTCTTTATTAACTTCTTTGCCTCTGCTAGGCCCTGGAGGTCAGGTAGGTGATTAATGATCCCTGAATTATGATCCAACAAGAAAGGCTGTTGGTGGAAATTTATACTCAATGTGCTAAGCTAGAACTCTTTCAACCTAGGTACTCGACATTCATTGCACAATTTAATTGTAAAGAGTAGTAGTTAATGAGAGCACAGGGGAAGAGGGTAAAATAGGAGCTGAGAGTCTGGGCTGAAGGCCAGTGCTCTCAGCAGTGAAGTTACATCTGGGAGGGATGAATCATGAAGTGGACAAATTGAAGCAGTGGAATAGAGTTTTCATCATTATTATATTTTATCAAGAAAGAAACTAATGTGCCCCAAGAATAATGAATAAAGATGATGATGGTAGTACTACTACTACTACTAGTAGTAGTAGTAATAATAATAATAATAATAATAATAATAATAACAATTCCTTTTTGTGTAGTACCTTGCATGAATCAAGTTCTCGATAGGAAAGTTTACAAGCACCAAAGGTAATCTCAAGAGTGAAAGGTAGTCTAGTAGAGTGGAGAAAGGAAAACAGTGTAGGGAAGGAGGACTAGAAAGGGAGGAAGGGAAGGAAAAGGGGAGATCATGAACTAAATTTGAATTTCGTGCATGTGTGAGTTTGTTGGGATGAACCCAACTACTATGTATAACTATACAGTTCTAATTTTTAAAAAAAGACAAAAACTAGGGGAGCTAGAAATGAAAATAAAACCAACACTAGATGCTGAGGTAACATTAAAAAAACAAAGAATAACATTGTAAAGTTAGATAGTATCAACTATGCTTTACAAATGGGAGGAATTGAAGCTTATGAAGATCACAGAGCATGTCTTAACACTAGCATTGTAACAGAATCTATCTGAAGTTCAGAATCTTTCCCCTTTTTGGTGTATCATGACATCCCACTACTGTTACTCCTTGCTACAATCTCCACAGTACAGTTTACTATCCAGGACACTCACTAAGTAGATATCTTCACATCATTGTCCTCAGCTGCCAATGAGAAAGCTGGAGTTTAGTGTAGATAATGTGCCCAAGACTCTGTGCCAAACAGCTTGCAGAACCTGGATTCAAATCCAGGTCTTTCTCACTCCAGGAATAATTATCTTAGCTGCTGCCATATCTGATTATGGCTTTCCACCGATATCAAACACTGTCACCATAATACCCAATGCTATGATTCCAACCCCATCTTTTAACATATACAAAGCCATTAATAAGCCTACCTGACGTGATCAGAAAAGCTGGTCTAATTGTTGATAGTAAGATCAGATGAATTGTGGGCAATAGAGGGCAGAAGGTAAGAAGGTGTGTATGCATGATTTAGCACTTTATCAAAATATTACATCCAGTGACATGAATTAGACCTTGTTTTGCTAACTGACTGTGACATTTATCAATCCACAGAATCAGTAGGGATCACAAATTCAAAGTTTCAGAGTCACCTACTCTCTACACTGGAAGAAACCTGTGCTTAACGAAATCATATTGTCCTAATGATTGGAAAATTAGGTGAATCAGGCTGCCAAGTTGCATGAAAACTGAGAGCTTTGTTAAGTGTCCCTGAGTAAACAAATGTTAAAAATTAAGTGTCATTTTTTACTTGCATATAAAAGCAAGCAAATGCATGCCTTTTGCATGATTGTCACAAAGGTCCCAAACTGATCATTCTCATTTGCAATTTCATATTTCAATAAAGTTTTATATATTTTCATTTGCAATGAATTTGCTGTTGTGAAAAGATGACTTGTTCTGATTGGTGCCAGGTATCTGGGAGGAGCTACTGCTCCCAGTACTGGCCTTTGTGCTGGCCAGACCTCTGAGCAGGTCTTCCTGCCTTCCCTTTCCCAGTGCCTCTGCTTGGCTCTTAGTATAGCTATAATTTTCTCTCTGTCTAATTGCCAAATTGCCCTCTTTTCTAAATAGAAAATAGAAATGTGTTCATCCATTCAGTAAATATTTGTTGAGTACTCACTAGGTGTCAGGAACTGTTCTAAATTCCAGACATGCAGGAATAACAAAACAGATAAAAATCTTTGTCTTTGTGGATCAGAAGAGCCAAAGGCTTGCATGTGTTTTCTGGGGGTAGGCATTTGGGATGGGGAGGAAAGCAACATTGAAACATTCCACAAGAGAAGGAAAAGCATGTGTGTCTTGGAGTTCTTATGCAGAAAAGATGCTGAAATCCTGGGGGAATGTGGAGAATGTGTGTCCGGTATGAAGCGTGCAAGGGGAGAGTGGTGGGAGACGAATGTAGAGAAGGAAGCAAGAGCCACGTACCACAGTGGGCCTTGTAAGCTCTGTCAGGTGTCTGAGAGATGACATGTTGCAATGGGAGAAAAAAAAAAAGCAAGAACAACAACAGCAATAACAACAATGACAACAAAACAAACAAAAGAAAACTCCAAATTCAAACATTTATACAGATTTTCTTTGGCAAAGCAAAATAAATTCTTATGAAAAGATGTTTGGATACCAACTAGATTTCCAAATCTGTATCACTTGTATTCTTGCTATTTATTCCCCCAGTACCTGAAATTGTAGTGAGAATGGTGACAATTGATGTAACCCTGGATTTTTGATTGCTCAGATTTTATCTTGACCCAGATAGAACCCTTGAGAACACTGAGAAAAGTATATTCACTGAGAAAAGAAGACAGGGAAGAACAAAGCACGCCATGGGTGTTCTTTATTTAAAACCCCAAGGCAATTCCACGGTGGGCTAAACTGGGCTACCTGGGTGACTACTTTTGCCCATACCAATGCATCACTACTGTGATGAGCAAACTAAAGTCCAAGGAGAAACCCAAGGAAAGACAAATCAGAGATGAAGAATTTTCTCCCTAAGGCTGAAAGTTTAGCTTTTCTAATTTGTCAACATATGGAATACCTTTGTTCTGCCTTGTTTCCAGTTGGGTGAGGGGTTGTGTGAATTTAACTCTAACATTTTTAAGGAAAAATGATACAAAAATTGGAAGGGAGAAAAATTAGGGTAAACAGAAGACATGCAGAGAGAGACAGACAGACATGAAGAGGCGAAAAAGCAGAGACAAAGACAGCTAATTAATATACTCCCAGAATCGCAAAGAAAGATGCCGCCCCCAGGCATCAAGGATAAAATTGATAGCAAAAGTTTATCTACCAGCGGGTAATAGTTCTAGATCCATCTTATACCTTAGTCTGTCTTTCCAATTTGGAAAACTTGATCTTTGTAGTTTTTGGTAAAATCAGAAGATGAGAAAAATCTCAAAAAGTAGATACTGTAATTCATGCCACTAAGGCAAGTGAGTGCTTGGGCAAATCATTAGAATAATCAAAGAAAAAAGATTTTATTTTCACCTGAGTTTATAGCTCAATCCATTACAAAAAGAGAGCTCTTCCAATTTTAGTACCACCCAAAGTGAGAGCAGGTAAAAATCTCTTTAGAAGTCATAAGATTAGTTGTATCTATCACTGACTGCTAAAATCAGATAATGAGCACTTCCAACCAGCCCCACAGTCTCAGATTTATGGAATGCTGGACAGGACATCTAGCAACAATTTCACTGAGGCCCTGTCTCCATTTTACAGGTGAATATATAATTCATAATTACAGTTGAATACTATACATTATATATATATATATGTATATGTATATTTTTTTCTCTCAACATGTAAAAACTGAATTGAACTAGGACTCAGCTGCTTCAGATTTCCTGTCCAGGGTTACTTAAAAACACCTCCTTCAATAAAGGCAACAGACATGTGGCATAGTGTTTGGAGTTTTTCCAAATGGTTAGAAGCTGGCCTGAGATACCTCACTATGGGACTGTTTACCTGGTGATAAATGTTGTCACTCATCTCATGGCACTTACCATGTGGTACTTATGAAGAAGGACAGTGATTTATGGCTGTGTTATGTGTCTGGGTTGGGTAGAGAAAGAGGAATGCCTAATGCAGTCCTGGAAATTTGGCTTTCTTTGGCTATGTCCAATAATGTCCATTTCTCTATTCCATAGCCACTGCCACATTTCCAGATTTCCCTCTGACTCACTCGTACTCTGCCCATTTCTCCCTCCCTCTCTCTCTCTCTCTCTCCCTCCCCATCCTCCATTTTTCTCTGATCAGCTCCTCAAAGTTTCAACCTAATGAGACTGATTGGATTGTGCCAAAGGAAAGATAAAGGAAGAAGAAGGGAAATGGATGTTATTTAAGTCTATTTAATGCACCAGGTAGTGGGCTAAGTAATTCTATACTTGCTTTTCCATTTCAACTGCACAATCATGCTGAGAGGGGTAATTTATCCCTATTTACAAACGAGGAAACTTGCCCAGAGTTCACAGAGTTGGTAGGTAATAAAGTTGGAATTCAAATTCAGCTCCATCTGACTCCCGAAGTGTGTTCCTTCCATGTATCCTCATTTATATCACTTTTCTCCATCTGTCCAATAGATCTTCCTGCTTCTTGTCCTGCGTATATACAACAGAATATTCATTCAATAAACATTGAGCTTCTATTATGTACAAGGAATTGAAGAATTAAAAACATATAAAACAGAGTGCCCACTCTGAAGGAGCTCACAGCAGGTGTGTGCATGTGTGCTTGAGGCTCAGGGCTGATAAAGAAGGCACTTAAGTAAGTACACCACAAGACAGAATGTTTATTCATTCATTTATTCATTCTCTCAGCAAATGTTTATTAAATACCTGTTTTGTGCCAGGCATCTTCTTTGGCAGCATTTACCAATCCTGGCTGCATGTTAGAATAACCTAGCGCTCTTTAAAAAAATATCTAGCTCATCCAAGTAATTCTATTTAAATCTTATGGGAAGAGGTCCGGGCGTCAAAGTGTTTTAAAAACCTCCTAGGAAATGATAATAAGCAGCTCAGCTTAAAAACCACTTTCCAGGTTCTAGAGATGCATCAGTGAACAGATAGGAGAAGCACTAAGGGTATTCATAGGACATGCGACCGCATTGTTCAGATGGAAGTTGTGGTAGATAGAGAGAAAGATGAAACTAGAAGGCTAGGTGATGTACAAATCATCTTGAGCCTTCAATTTAAGGAAGTTTGAATGATTTGAAACATAAATAACATAAAGACTGAGGTGCTTGCCCATTCTGTGATCTAGACTGAAAGGAGGAATCTCTGATCCTGAGAGATACTATCAGAGTGGTTACTACAGGGCTTTGCTCTATGCTGTGCTAGAAGTTATGAGTACAGACATGGGTAAGAGAAATCCCGGTCCTCAAGCAACTTCTGGTCTAGTGTGCATGTTGCAGATAGGGAAGGAAGGTCTGCAAAGGAACAGTTATGGTGCCCGTGAGAGGTACTGAGTTAGAGGAGACATAGGGTCAGAATATTTCATCTGCTCTGATGAAGAGCACATCATGGGATCATTCAAGGTGCCACCTTTGCAGAGTCTGTATAGGTTATTGGTGATAGACTAGGAAGAGAAATAGACGAACAGACATGGGTAGAGGGGGACGGTGCTTGTAAAATAGAGATGAAGAAAAGCCTTGGGCTGATACAGTTTCTTCAAATAATTCAATCTGGCTTGAGCTAAATGTGAGAAAGGAGAAACACAAAGGTTCACAGTTAGGGTAGCAGATTGTAAGAAATATTGTAGCTAATGGCAAAGAGTGCCTTATTTTGAGAGCCATGTTTTGAAGAAGTCAAGGAGTATGTTCATATTTGCAGCAGAAAGATTCCTCTGGTTCCTCCATGGTAAAGATGGTTCTCAGAAGAGGCAGGAAGCCAGGAACTTCGGTTAGAGATGATGAGAGAATGGAAAATCTCACTGAATAAAGTGTAGGAGAAAGAGGTTACCTTGGAGTGGTCATTGGTCTCTGGAGTCTGATGTCTCAGTACCAAGGCTGCAGAAACTAAAAGGTAATGGTGTCAGGAAAGAAAGTGTAGTGAATGTGTATAGGACAAAGGGGCAAAATACATGTCTTTCTGCCCTTCATTTGCCACTTTCTAGCTGTGCCCTTGTGAGCATGTCACTTAACCTCATTGTCCTCATTGATTAAGTAGAACTGTGTGGCTCCATTCTTTTCCTTAGAGCTCTGGGGAGGACTAAATAAATATACCCCATGGAAGCAACTTGTCAAGTCTAAAGAACTGTTCAATTGGGTATCACATTCTGGATTTCTGAACCATTATTAGACTATAAGCAGTATCCATCTGGCCCTCATAGGAGGTTGGAACTCTAGCAATTTTCCATTTCTGGAAGAAACATAGAAATTTCTTGTGTGTGATTTTACTGTGCTTACCAAATTCAACCTCAAAATACCTTCATGGGCTTCATGTTTGTCTTTCTCTGATTTTGCAACCACATCAGTTTCTGATGAGAGTTATAATCTGTGTAGGGAAGGGACTCTTAGAAGAAACATGAATGCTGTCAGCAGATGGGGAAGGGGATGGAGAGAGGGCAGGAGCCTGCTGTCACACTTGTTCTGAATGGGGCTCTGAATGAATATGAAGGGTAAGCAGAAACCCAATTAGCAACCCCTGAACTCACCCCACGTTATCTCTGCAAACACTCACCCTCTTCCATCCTATGCTTCTAAAGAAGAGCAGGCCTCCTGACAAGCTCTTGCAAGGAGGGATGCAGACAGAGGAAGGAGAGAATGAAGCAGCTCATAGCACCCCCACCCCCCTCCAGCATCTCTAATTCAGAATATTCTGTGGAGATTAACCAGTTTCTATCTGAGAGCATAAAAGGAGACAATTATTCCTTCTGTATTCATAGTCCTTTTCCATAAAGTGCCTACTAGGTAACAAATGGACATAACTTTCACGATTTGTTAAATACTGATACTATTGTCTCATTCTATTTCCTTATCAAGGAAACCAAAGTCCATAAAAGTGAAGTAGCTACTCAGCTACTAAATAAAGAATCAAGGACTTCTGATTTCTTAACATATTCAACTATCAGACAATAATGTGAGGTGAGTGTTACTGTTCTTGTTACTGTTCTTTCCATTGCAATTGCATTACTGTTTAGACAAGCAACCCTGATTCCCTCTCTGCTGTGCCTCCCTATGGTAGAAATATGCTTATTCACTGAAGGCTGGATCAGGATAGCAAAGGGTGACTGGAAGGAACAGATGTCATTGTTGAGTAGAAATTTCAAGATTTTGAGTATGCTTTGTCATATCTTTTTTTTTTTTTTGCCATTAAACTAATAAGAGCTGAGATTGAAGCTGCACAGTCAGCCTGGGTATCAAACTGAAAACAATGGAGGAGACAGGCATAACCACACATGGACTTATGGATGGAGCCATTTGTTATTCAGCCTAAGCTGACTCATACAGCATTGCAAGAGACTGAAGTTAAATAATTATTTGCCTAGCTAGATAGTGGCGAGGATGAAACTTGAAGTCAGCTCTGTCCTACTCCAAATCATGTGACTTTGGCCCTTATATTACTATTCCTCTCCAATTCTGGTTCCATGTCCTTTTCCTGTGCTTTACAGTGACTGCTTTGAAATGAGCAAACAGTTGATTTAGACAAATGGAAGGAAAGATAGGTCTTTATTAAGGAAGAAACAGAGTTTAGGTAGCATTTGGTAATTTCAACTCATGTATGATTTTTCCAGGGATATTGTTAAATGCAAATACTATTATGGTAGGACCTAAGATTCTGCATTTCTTCTGTGGTCCAAGATGAAGCCTATAGTGCTGGTCCTTGGGCCAATCTCCTGCCTGCCTGTGGATGCCAGGCAGTTTTCCATGGAGATGACTGGATGGTAAAGCAATACATGGTTGCATAGAGGTTAGGAACCACTGAATAGAGCAGGGTTAGAGCTGGGCAAGCCAGGCAGCTGTGGAACAAAATTAAAGGAGGCAAAACAGCAAATACTGATCCTGTATCCTGAGAGTGAGCATCTTCTATTTTAGGCTTCCATTATTTGTTTCTTCTTTACTTTTTTTTTTTTTAATGTTTTTTTTATTTGTAGATGGACACAATGTCTTTATTTTATTGCTTTGTATGTGGTGCTGAGGATCGAACCCAGGGCCTCACGCATGCAAGGCAAGCGCTCTACCGCTGAGCTACAATCCCAGCCCCTCTTCTTTACTTTTAACAATCAAATTTGAAAGTGGAATTAATAGAAAAACTGTGATAAGATTTTACCATCACATTGGTTCCGATGTTGTTGGCCACCATCAGGCTATTTTCAGAGGATGCTTCTAATATCAATATAAGACTCATTTCAAAAATAAAAGTTTAAAAAACTTAAAATTATCTCATGTTTCTCATGTTTCAGGTAACTTCATATTTGAAACATTATTGCTTTTGTTTATGTGTTTATTTCCCAAATTTTTAATTCTTTATTTTTTTCCTTGTGAGCTACACCTTTATTTTATCATCAAATCTTCCCAAACTTTCAATTATCCTATAGTGTAATCACCCCCATCATCAATATACCTAAGAAAATTTCCCGTGTTATATGTCTGAACTGCACTGCATATTTCTATCATAAAATGTTTGATGAAACTTTTATTTGCTGTTGTCTAAATTGTATCTAATTACCAAAGTTGAAGATATCCTAAGTTGCTCATATTCTAAAGAGAAAACCTAAACATGTCTAACCTTGGGATCAGAATTCTCCATGGACACCTAGGTCTTTCCCAAATCCAGCAACTATTTTTACTATTATAGACTCTACATTCCTTTTCCTCATTCCTCAGTCTATATATGAAAAAGAATAGAGTAAATAAAAGGGATAGGGTTCATCAGTCACTTGAGTCTTTGCTGGCCTTTTGAAAAATAAAATTTTATTAGAAAGTTATTTTTCCTTCTTTCTCATAAGATGAGGAGAACAAAATTCTCAACATCCCCCAATGCAAGTAGTGAGAATGCCAAGGAAATACTTCCTGAACATTCAGAATGCCTACAACAGGAGAGATGGACATGTTTCTTCCCTGACAGATAAAAGCCACAGATCCTGCAGCAGTATGTGGTTGAGAATTATGAGAGAGATTCACACCTGTATCCTTCCTCCTGGGAGGTCAGTTGCTGCTTTAGTAAAAATCTCCTGTGTACATAGCCTGCCTCGTTAGTCAACAGTCCCTTCTGGTCCTACAGAGTGTTGGACACTCCTTGATGCCTTCTCTCTTTCTCTTGTTTTCCTTCTACCTCTTACCTCCTCTCCTTTCCTCTCTTCTCCTGACTTTTCCCATTCCCTGCTCTCTTTTCCTCTCCCCTTCTCTCCTGGCTTTCTCTCATTTTTTACCTTTAAATATTCCTTTACATTTTTTAGGCATCTCAGGAGGAAAGGGGAGATTGATCCCATGTCAGCTGGCCTCCTTCTCCCATACCATCGTGCTGTGGTCCTATAATCTGATGTTTACTTACATTGCACACTGTTGTTCATGTGTCATTTACAAAGGAGGCAGAATGATCACGAGGAAAAGCCTAGGTTTAGAAATTATCCAGACTTGGTTTAAATCCTGGCTTACTAGTTACATTATCTTGGACAAATTTACCCAAGATAATTTTCCAACCCACAACATGTGAGTAATAACAGCAAAAATAACAATGACAAAAATACAACAGTCATCAACCCTAATACCAGCATCTTACTTGGTTTTTGTTATGAATAGGTAATTCAATACCTATAGAGTACACCTAGTTTACAATAGTCATTAATTAATTTAGTGAATATATTCTAAGTACCTACTATAAACCTGATGCTGTAATGGGCACCAAAATTTCTACAGTGAATCAGAGATATTACCTGTTCCCTCCTTGAGCTTGTGGTCAAGTGCAAGGGTTGGCAAGGGACAGCACAGGCTGGGGCCCACATTCTGCCCTTAGCCTCTTTTTTACACTGTCCTTGAGCTAGGATTGGTTTTGCATTTTTAAAGAGTTAAAAAAAAATACAAGAAAAACTCCTGTGTGGAAAAGTTCGCCTGTTGCTAGTCTAATGGAACACACAGGCAATACTGAATAAATGCTTTTCACAGGCCAATTTGTAATGTGACGTTTTCTGCATGGGTTTCTGATTATTTTCTGCAGTCTTCCAATTCTTCTATAAGCTTTTAGGCTTATCATTGCCTTGCTATAGAAATCAAATTTTTCAGATGGTTGTAGGTCCTGCATGAGTGACCCCTCTGCCTCTCCAGCCTCCTCTGGTTATACCCTCGTCCTCCTGCCCCACTGGATTTCCTTCTGTTCAGCAATACTGCACACATGCCTTGGCCCAGGTAATTATAACTCTCTATTTGCCCTCTTCCCTTCAGCAAATGTACTACTAACTTATCTTTCAAAATACAGCTCTGAAGTTACTCCCCTTGAGAAAATTCCTTTCTCCTCTTTTATCAGCCTGACAATCTCTCCCTCCCTTTATCTGCTCTCGTGACTTCTGATACTTATAGTAATCTTCTACTTTCTTTTGGGATCACAGTATTACTGTCACTTCCACAAGTTAGTTCCATGAGAAGAAGGACTAGGTCTCTTTTGTTTATTAGTGTATCTCCAGCACCTAGCATCCTTGCCTTGTGCTTAATAAATACTAGGTGAATAAATGAAAGAGTAAATGATTTAATGTCATGCTTGTGAAAAAGAAAGAAGTAAGATAGTTTATAGAATTCTTTCAACATGGGTGCCCTTTTCCCCAGGGAAATATACCCCCAAATGGATTTTCTGTGGCTCTGTTTAATCGTCCCTTCATTCTCCTGTGTAATTAATGGAGACCCAGTGAGCTGTTTGTGCTGATACATCATCTCCACCCCACAGAAATGCATTTGTTACAGCTCTATCTAGGCCAGAGCTAATGAAACATTTGCAAATGTCCTGATTTACAAAGAGAAAATTGGTTCACCTGAATGACAAGGTTTGTATGTGAGGGAAATGTTCTTCTTTGCAATTTTCTAGCTATATTCTGGAAATTTCAAAGTCCCAAAGAAACACACATCAGCAGTCCCTTCTACAAGGCAAAGACCAGAGGTCACCTTGAAGGAGGACAAAAGTTCTGAGATCAATATTCTCCCATGGCGATCCTCCTGCAAGTTTTAGAGTTCCTGTGAATTCTCTGAAGTTGTACACAGGATCTATGTTTGTATACGTGCATCTTCCAAAAGAGCACATGAGGTTTCTCAGCTTCTGGCTGGGTCTGTGGCATCCCAGGAGTTGAAAACTAGTGCTTGAAGAGAATTCAAGATTTCTCTATCTGTTCTTGATTTTTTTTTTTTTATTTTTAGAAGAGAAAATAAAGAATAAGGAGAAGAGATGAATGCAAGTCCTGAAGGGACCCTTCCTATTTCTAGTCTCAACCTTCCTTGACCCACTGTGCAGATGAGGAGATGTAGATCTGCTGGAGAGCTGAATCGCCTGGGGTTTTACATCAAAAACACACACAAACAAGGACTCAAATTCTACCAGCCGGATATCTTTTCTACCCCCACCCTGCTGTCCATTGAAAGGATAATCATCTATTTCTTATTTCATTTCTTTTCCTGTTCACTCACCCAACTTTCCCTCATTTGTGTGTGTTTTCTTACTGTCCCAATCTTCATTCATTTTCTCAACATGAATTTTTAAAAATTATTTATCATCTGTAACCATATTATTTCTAAGAAAAATTTTGGTTTCAGTAAATGTTCCACAGGACTGTTAAATTAGAAAATGAAATACAGTAGGAGAATACATTTATCTTTTCCTTTCCAAATGCATCTTTCAAGTGGTATTAAAGGAATAAAAAAAATATAAATCATATAAATCTACAAGAGCCAAAAAAATGGAAGGAGAAAGGTCACTACATGAAAGACTACAGCAGTTTTAGAATTGAGGATGGAGGATTCAACAGAAGGATAGAACACAAAATATGTGTCTGAAGAGGGAGACTGTTGAAAGATAAAGTGATTGTTCCTAAGAAGTCAGAATATAACAATAGATATCAGAGGATGGTGAGAATTTGGGGACTATAATAAAAAATCCAAAGAAAGGATTGCCAGATGAATTTGAGAAAATATTCATGTAATAAAATATGACATAAAGATAAAAAATGAATGTAGTGATTGTCCACGGTTAGCCTGTCCTTTCCTAATGTACCCTCCATGGGCTTCTCTGAGATAAGAGAGATAGATCTTGTAGCACTTGTAAATATGGGTCCTTGGCCAGTTGGCATGATGCCACCCTTTGTCTGTAGAAGGAACTAGAACACTACTGGAGAATAAAGTTTTTCCACCTGGGTTCTAATTTTCCCTTCTCCCTAGGCTCCTGTAACACAGGCACCTCAGGCACCCCAGGCACCCCAGAGGATAGAGAGCAGCAAGTCATGATCAAGACCACAGTGAACTTCTCTACCATTCAGTCCTCTCCAATGAGATCAAATCCTCTGCCATGATGCTTAGATCTCACCTTGGGGTTAGAGGAGGGATTTGTCCTTGATTCTCTGTCATAAATCTGCAGAGAGTGGGCCTCACCTGTGTTTGCTCTTCCTATATTCTTTACCATATTATTATCTTTTACTAGCCAATATCTTATGGAAAACAATGCCAATGTTTTAATTAATGACTCTACATATTAAACTTGCCCTGTTAAAATTGCCATGTGGTTGTAGTAGGAGATAAAAGAATATTAAAGAACCACTTTAGAAAGAATGTTATCCATATAATAGGAATTCTAGAAAAAGAAACAGAAGTAAATAAAATTATTTGAACTGAAAGAGAAGTTTCCAGACCAAGAGTTCCCAATCATAAACTTCCATAACTTGATCTTTACAAAAGATAAATAGAAGTGCCTAAAATCTTCTAGCATGGGTGGGATGATTGTGTATAAAAAGTATCAACAATCAAAATGTATCAGACCTCTCAAAAATAGTGCAGAACATTAGGAGAGAAACGATGATGTTTTTAAATTTTCAAGGTACAATATTTCCAACCAGCTGAATTATAGATGTACAGTGAACGTGAAAGAATGATAACTTTAAATAAGCAAAGTATGTAAGTCTTTTTTCCCACATCCTTTCTTAGCAAGCAATTTGAAAGTTTGCTTCTACAAGGTTTAAACCTTAAAGATGGGAGGAGTGAGATCTGTGAAAAGATTATCCATATCAAAAAAATCTCCCAGTTAAGTCCTCCTATTACAATGAAAGGAAGATCTGGAAGAAACTTTTTATATCAGGCTGAGGGTGCAAACTATTCAGAATGAAGCAAAAATGCAAAGTGGCTCTGCTACACAGAGAATCAAAAACACCAAAACAAAACAAGCAAACAAAAAACCAAACCCAACAACCACCACCAAATAAATGAAAAACCTCAAAATCCAAAACTATATATTATTTGAAATTATAATTGAGGTGAAAAAAATAACGAATCTGTGTTTGGTATAACGAATCTGTGTTTGGTACGACGGTGTGTTAAAATAATGTTAAGTTATAGAATTTTCTACACGTGAAAATCAGCAATTACCAACAAGTAAAATATCCTCACAAAATGCTCAATAATAGAAGAGCAAATTCCATTCTCATTTAGATATATATGGTAATATGAATATATATATACTTTACTGAACTCAATATTTTATTATCTTTACTTTATTGAAAGATGTAAGTATGGAGAAAATTCATGCTCAACATTGGTAAATCAGACAATATAATCAAGAAAATGATCTTTGGAAATATGATGAAAGTATTAGTAAAGAATGATAGAATTGATTTTTAAGAAATGCAATTCTTGCCAGTGCATGGGTACTCATGCCTGTAATCCCAGCTGCTGGGGAGGCTAAAGCAGGAGGATCATGAGTTCAAAGCCAGCCTCAGCAAAAGTGAGATCCTAAGCAACTCAGTGAGACCTTGTCTCTAAATAAAATACAAAATAGGGCTGGGAGTATGGCTCAGTGGTCGAGTGCCTCTGAGTTCAATCCCTGGTACCTGCCTCCCCCACAAAAAAAGAAATGAATGTGATTCCCTTTGATGATCAGGAATAGAGAGTGGGGTACAGTAATGCTATTTTTCATTTTTTTTTTTTTTTTGGTACTGGAGATTGAACTCAGGGGCACTCGACCACTGAGCCACATCACCAACCCTATTTTGTGTTTTATGTAGAGACAAGGTCTCACTGAGTTGCTTAGCGCCTTGCCATTGCTGAGGCTGGTTTTGAACTCGCAATTCTCCTGTCTCAGCCTCCCTAAATGCTGGGATTACAAGCTTGAGCCACCAAGCCCGGCTGCTATTTTTCATTTTAAACTTTCTGATGATTAAAAAAGATAGGTAAGTATATATTTTGTTTAAATTTTAAAATAAAATGTTAAAAAAAACCTTTATGCTGTGGTTTGGATATTTGGTGTCTCCGAAGAGCTCATGTGTGAGACAATGCAAGAATTTTCAGAAGTGAAATGAGGAGATTATGAGAGAGATGGTGGAAGACCATCTATAAACTGAGAGCTCTTGAAACCATGAGCCCCAAATAAACTTTTCCTCTTCTACATTGTTCTTGCCAGGTTTTTTTGGTCATGGCCACATAAAAGCCGAATACACACTTCTTTTGGGGAAATTATGAGAGAATGAATGACAAAAATCAGCTAATTTCTTAGAGGATGATCATCATGGATGAGTGGTAGGTGTGCTACAGTAATTACTGCAGAAACGAGTTTGGAGGAAAAACATTTATGATTTATCATTAAATATGGACTTCAACCTCAAAGAAGGTAAGAGAATATTAAAACTTGACACAGATAATCATATCCATTCTTAATATAACACTATCTTCTGATATTTCATCTTAGGTGTTATCATGTGGATGTTTCATGGGGGTCAATGAGAAGCACTTTGTATTTTGTATATTTATTTTTTAATGTGTTCTTTTTAGTAATATATGACCATAGAGTCTGTTTTGACTTATTTATACAAACACAGAGTACTGCTTATTGTAATTAGGATCCCAGCCTTGTGGATATACATGGAAGTGATATTCACTATGATGTACCTCTATATGTACATGGGAAAATTATGTCCTCTTCATTCCACTGTCTTTCTTATTCCCACCTCTCTCTTCCCTTTATTCCCCTATGTCTAATCCAATAAACTTCAATTCTCTGCCATCCACTGTTGTGTGTTAGCATCCACATATCAGAGGGACCATTTGACCTTTGGTTTTTTGGGGATTGGCTTATTTCATTTAGCACAATAGTTTCTAGATCCTTCCATTTATCAGTATATGCCATAATTTCATTCTTCTTTATGGTTGAGTAACACTCCATTGTGTATATGTACCACATTTTCTTTATCCATTCATCTATTGAAGGGCATCTAGGTTGGCTCTATTGCTTAGCTATTGTGAATTGTGCTGCTATAAACATTGATGTGGCTGCATCACTGCAGTATGCTGATTTTAACTCCTTTGGATATATATTGAGGATTGGTATAACTGAGTTAATTGGTGGTTCTATTCCTAGTTTTTATTAAGGGAATCTCCACACTGGAGAAGTACTTTAAATGATGTCATAGACAAAGCTGTGAATGGGAAAAAAAAATCAATCTTTCCAAGAATGTTTTACCTACCCTTGCCTCATAATAAAAAATTAACCCAAAATAATCCCCAGTACTCAATAGCAACAGCAGTAATAACAAAGATATTGGCATTAAAATCTTCATAAATACATGTATATTTTAACAACTCTCAGGGACTGAATCAATTTATGTGGATATTCTCTAAATTAACATGATTCTGACAGTCTAATTAGTAAAAGATAGAAACATAGAATATTTTTGAAGAATAGATCAATAGCAAGCTTTTCAACCAACCCCTTTCCAGGAATGAGGTCAGTTGAAAGTACTTTGACATCATTTGCAGTGAGGTAAATTGGCCTCTCTTCAATAGAGGTCAGTCCTGGCCTTACCAGGTACCTCAAGGATTCACAGGAATTCATTTGTGTTGCCCAGAAGTAAGTGGCTCATCAGTCCCTTAAAATATACTGCTAAAAGCAATCACATGTTTATATTTCAAACCCAGCACCATATCTAAAATCAAACTGATGTAATGGGAACACATTGTATCAGTCAGGTTCAATTGAAGGCTGACAGTTCACATTTTAGCAAGAAAAGAAAGTGTCATTTGCCTTGGAAACTATCTAGAGGATTCTGATCCACACTTCAGAACTTTTTTTTAAATTAATTTATTTCTCAAAGAGTAGTAAATATAGTACACACAAAATGTACACAAATCTAGATATATGTATGTGTTATATATATTATTTTGTTACTTCATATGTTAGATAATTGATATGTAATTCTATACACACGTTTGTTTATATATATGCTTCTATCTTATATATATGTGTGTATACATATATGTGAATTAACTCTCATATATGAGTCATTGATGTATATAATAAAGAGAGACAAAGACAGGGAAAACAAGAC
This sequence comes from Xerus rutilus, assembly GCA_028644305.1. Taxonomy (NCBI): domain Eukaryota; kingdom Metazoa; phylum Chordata; class Mammalia; order Rodentia; family Sciuridae; genus Xerus; species Xerus rutilus. Next base: position 169,727,786 of record CM053399.1, read on the forward strand.
TAAACTCGCATATAATTAGCAATGGTGGAGAACTGGTTAAACTTCATCCAATCTTTCTGTACCTGGAGTAGGTTATTGGGATGACATATTTGCATCAGCACTCAGGTGTCTTGTCTGATAATCAGACCTCAGGATGAACGTGGTGATAATCCCTGCCTTAAATACCAGAAAGTCTTTCTTGGCTTTAGAAACCATTATCCTGACTAATCTGAGTTGAATTATTTCTTTTCTCATGAAAGTAGAATCATAATACAATCCCAACCTATATCACAGTATTGACTCGAGAATTCCATCAGATGATACACATGAAATGGTTTGGGAAGGATATAAAATCCATATTCAAAGTAGTAAAGTACTCTATAAATATGTTGGTATAAGATGTTCAAATATTAAGCAAAAATGAGAATTTATGGCTCATGTGATTGGAAATTCCAAAGAAACAGATGGCTGCAGGGAATTTTCGGTACTTAAAATTATCCCAGACATGTTTTTCTTTATCTCTGCTAGCCAGTTCACCCTATGATTTGACTTTATTGACTTTCCATGCAATGGTCATGCCGAGGTATAAGCACAGGTACCCACTTATTTTAGAAGAGCTTAGCCTTCCCAAGGAGGACAGATCTTCCATCAGCATCTGTTTATCAATTGCCAGGGAAAGACACTAATTGCACTTCCTTGAGTCACACACTCTTATTTGAGCCAATGACTGTGGCCAAGGGGAGGGGTTAGTATTGACCCAACATGGCCACATGAATTAGTGGAATGACATGGACTAGGAGCTACTTAACTCTTCAAAGTAAGAATGACCTTACCTGAGGAAAAGAAAAAAAAATACTGGGGAATGAATATCAGAAATCAGAATAGATATTCCTACCATCATGCCCTCTTTCTTTCTCTCTGTATCCTTTTATCACAGCTCTTATCACCTAAGGATGGCATTTTTTTCTCATTATGTGTCCATTGCAGACATGTATCTGATTCACCTTTGTATCCCAGCACATGTCACAGCACCTGATATATATAGGTTAGTTGCTCAATAAATACAGATTTAATGAATGAATAAAAAATAAATGTTGTTACAACTGCGGAGGACTCTGCTAATGCCATTTCATATGTGTATGTGGTGAACCAACTCCTGCATGTCTGCACTCCAGATTCTCCCAAGCTCAAGGGTGCTACTTGGGAATCCTTCTCTATCTAATTACTTGGCACTGGCCAGGAGTAAAGACTCTGCAATGTTAGTAGATGATTCAGAAGAGTGGATTCAGGATTACCTTTTGGCTTCCTAAATGATAAATGGGAAGTTCTATGCTCAGGAAGCTTATAGCCAGATTGTTAAATCATGACACCTAACTGGATATGGATAATCCTTGGAACCATCTTGGTAAAGATCAAATAATCTGCTGACAAGATATAATATGTTAGAGACACAATAAATGAAAAACAACTGGAAACAGTGGGAAAGATAGATGAACAGGAGGGAAAACAAGGCTCTGGGGAAAGCCAGAAGGAAGAATTACATTTGTGGTCCCACTCTGGGCCAGGTACTATCCTCAGCCTCTTCTGATTACTATCTTACTAGGTCTTCCTAGGGAGATGAATATTTCTATCTCTACTTGGCAAGGCAGAAAACTGAGGCTTAGAGAATTTAAGTAAATAATCAGGAGACAATGGAAAGGTTACATGGGTTAATGTTATCGATACTGGTGCACTTGCTCCCATGCTCTGTGCATCATATATACAACACAGGAGTCAGTGCGTCTGTATAAACATGACCAATCAGGAGGCTTTGTAGATTGGTGACTCATAGTTACATTGATACAGATAATCATACAGATATTAATAGGTAATAGGAATTGATCATTGGAATGCATTATAAAGATGAATGGAAAATGAAGGTACATGGGTCTATAATTGAGTTAGATTGACAGATAAGTTCATATATATTCACGCAGGGACACTATCAACTCTGTTTTGTGAAAAGTCAATTTGGCCAGATATAATGTGCTCTGGTGCGAAGATAATCGGGCCATTAAGGGGAAGCCATGATCTACTTTTACCTCTCCCCCTGCTTCTGTGGCCGTGTGTCCTTGTCTTTCTTTATTCTCAGTTTCATTATCTATATAATGAGAATAATAAACAGAGGCCAGCCTACTCTCACAGGGTAGCTTTGAGAATCCTACAAGGTAATTGTTGGGGAAGTGCCTGGGAAACTGTAATAGGCTCTGTTGCCCCTGCAGGTTTGACCTGGCTGGTTTTGTAGCTCCTTTGAAAAGAAAGGCGGCCCCATCTTGGGTCAGGGATGGGTACTTTTTGAGCTGATGCCTGTGCTTGGCTGCTGGATGCCATCATTCAGTGCGTGTTTTATCAGGGTCCACATCACCTCTCCCTCGCAGCTTAGCTCACATCATCAAAAACCACTTCGGTACCCTCCATGTTCTCAAGTGGTTGTTCATCTCTCGCATCTTTTGCACCATCTCCAAAGCTGAGCTCGGCAACAGATTCTTTTTTGATGCCAGATGATCTGAAAGCGGAATGAAAAGTCAGGAGAATGTTTTTCCACTTAAGATCAATATGCCTTTAAAATTCCTTCCTTCTGTCCTTGGGGACATGTCTCTTCTCACCTCGCTGGCAGCTTCTGTCTTCTCACACCTCTGTCTTTCATTCTTTACTCCCTGGACTCTCAGCCTCCACCACCACCTGGTTAGAATTCAGCATGTCCTCAGAACTCTGCGTTAATATCCATCATAATGGGTTATACTGGATGACTTTTCCCATAGACAGAGCAGCTTATTGTGATGGACCAAAGAAACCAAGGAGTTCCTCTTTAGAGCCAGGAACCACAGGCTCACGTCTTACTCTGTTATGATGAGCAGCACAACTTCAGAGCCCTGACTTTACCTGCCCGAATCTTCCTTTTCTTTTCTGTAAATGGCAGACAAAAATACTTGCCCTGCTCATGCCCTAAAGTCATGGATAGAAAGGTCCTAGATATTAAATCCCAAATTTGAAAATGTTGATGGCAAATAGTTTATTTTTTTAAATTTAAAAACATATGTAAATTTTAAAATGCTAAATATACTTTCCAGACTTTAAAGCATGGTTCTAAAAAATTTTATCTCAATGAAACTCTAAAAGGAATGTAGTAACAGAGGAAGAAAATGAAGTCAAAAAGTTACCTTTTGATAAGGTGTCCCACATTACATGTTTAGTAACTGGTGGCATCAGGATTTAAACCCTGACACGTGGGTTCCAGAGACTATGAATTTAACCACTCTGCTATGTTGCCTAAGCAAACCAAGGACCCAGTACTGGGATAGAAGATGGGCTACTGTTTGGGGTATATGCCATGGAGGATTTATTCTGCACTTAACCGTGAGGTAGCATTCTAGGATGGGTTAGGCCATACTTTGATAATAAAGGAAGGCTCATTCATTTTTCTAGTAAATATCAGGATAAACTCTCCAGGTCAACAATGACTTTGTTGGATAATTCAGGGAATAAGTACTTGTTATGAGTGAACAGTACCAACAGCTATTACTCCCACCAATTTATCAGTTAGAAGGAGATTACTAAATGGAGATATTGTACAATGGTACAAATTTGCCAATCGAGACATAGTCCTTCCTAAAGAAACAGAATATGATAAGCGATTTAGTTCCATTTAAAATGGGCATGTATGTGTGTATCCATTTTATGTCATTCTCTCTCCATCCCTCTCTCTCTCTTTCTCTCTCTCTCTCTGCATCCCTGCTCAGTGGGACAGTGAGTAGGGTACAGAAGAGGGAAACAGGAATATAAGGACTATATAAATTAAAATGGAGTCAAGTGAGGACCTTGCACGGATCAGTGAAGACCACAAGCCATGAAATGAGAAGTAGATTAATTCTAACCTCTAAAGCAGGGGTTGGCGAGCTACAGCCTACAATCCAAACATGGCCCCCTGACTGTTTCACATACAAATTTTTAATGGAACACAGTTACATCGGCTTGTTTACATCTTGTCTGTGACTGCTTTTGTGACACATGGCAGAGCTGAGTAGTTGCAAAAAGGACAGCCTGGCAGGCAAAGCCAGAAATATTTGCACCCTTTGCACCCTTGAGAATAGAGGTAAGAGACTATACTTTACTCCTTGAATCAGTCAGGTTCAGTGAAGAAAACACAAACCACTTGACCATAAATGTAAGAAGGACTTAATATGGAAATTAAAGAGACACCCCATCACTAGAAGCCAAAGGAAAAAAGACCAGGAAGTCGCTCCACCTGACCTTGTAATGAAACACAATAGTGAGTGGTTGCCAATGTTATCCAGGACACTGCCACCATGCTTCCCAGGAGTCTCTGGGAAGCTCTTGTCACCTGTCTTTCTCTGCACAGTTCTGACAAGCCGCTGTACATCTCAAGACTTCCCAACGTGCCTGGCTGCAACTAGCCCAGATAATAATGGATTCTCTTTCCCTCTGCTTTTCAAATCTAGTCTCCCACTGTCAAATTCTAACCTAGAACCACACTGGGCAAGGACATTCTCAGAAATGCAATTTGGCATCTCTGCCCCACAGCAAAGGAGGGCACGGTAATGATGTGAGTTGATAGCAGTCCTTGGAATGTTACCCTTTCATTTCCACAGCCCTGAATACTGTAGGGGTATCATTTATACCCTTGTTCACACTAAGGATACTCTGTTCTTAAATACTCTAATCTGAAATTTATGGACTTCTAGGGGGAAAATACTTGGTCTTTGGAGGAATTCAAATGGATTCTAAGCCATTTCCCGCCCATAAGTAGAAATGTGTGTGTGTTGGGGGGGAGACGGGGGGGGGGTTCTAGGGAGACATATCCCTCAATTTGCTCCCTGTTGAAGAGTTTTAGGATCACTCAGGGAGTTTATGGTCTACATGACCACCATGTCTGCAGACTGCTTTCTGAATGCAAAGGACTATCATTTTCTATCATTTTCATATACCTCAGAGATTCACAGGATGTCTGATATGGAGCAAACTTTCAATAAATGTTTGTACAATCAGCAATCAAGATAATTAACACATATCATGCTGTTTGAAGATGAAGAGTATGCATCATCATTCATTTAAAAAATACAGCTACCTGAAGTTAATAATATATTATGGTCTTTCTTAAAACCCTTCTGAATGCATTGTAGCTAAATCTATCTTAGCACCAGGTACTGAAAGAGATCAGATGACTGTTCAGAGAACACAAGTAGTGCCTTCATTCCTGATAAGAGACAACAGCCAGAAACAAAGAGAGAAAGCTAGCGAGATGGTCTCTGCCAGTCTGTTCATAAGGTCATACCTGCAGAGCTTCGCGTGCACTGACTACGCCATCCTCCCTCTGTCTCAAAGATGACTCTGATTATGCAATACCTAGGCAGTCCTAAATCTGAGTAATTCCTGCTGATTTATGATCTCATTAAGTAACTTCTTGCTGAGAACCCTCTTAGCAACACTAGATTTAGAATCTATTGGCTCAAGCACTAATGATGTCCTTCCTATTTCTGTCCACTTTGGAGCATCACTTACCATCTGAGCTTGGGTTTGCCAATCTATATAATGGATATAGTGGTTGGTATTCTAGCAAACAGGCAGACTGATACAAAACTTTACTATATAATATTATAACTAAATAAAACCTAGGCTGTCAATAATAGTATTTGTGATGCCCACCTCAAGATTTTCAGTTTGTCAGAACCCAGAAATTTTAGCTCCTATGGTAAATAAATCATCTAACTGTTAATTTGGGGAAGTAAAATATTAATAGTCACTGAATAGAAAGCTGTAACTAGCATCCCCCACAAACTGTAATTCAAATCAATATATTTTTATGAGTTTAAGAGCTTCTGATTCGCCAGCTTTCTCTCATTTTTCTCCCATCCCATTTTCCGAGTTTATGCAACGTTCTTTGCTAGCTAAACTAAATCCCTGAAAATCCAAACTGAACATGTCAGGTGCAAGTCTGATGATTATAAACAAACTCAGGATTTAGTTAGGTTCGCTTCTGTCTGAGCTGAGTGTCTATCCCTTTGAGATTCCAGGAGGACCCTAAACACCCTCTGCATCTATGCGCTCTTCTCTTACCTCTTGTCTCCCTGAAATGCAATCAGACCATAAAGTGTGCAGAGCACCCACAATTATATGAACACAAGAACTAGCTTATTTTCTCTGCTACCTTATTTTAGCCAATCTCTCTTCAGACCTCAGTTTCCTCATCTATGAAATCAGGATAATGGCTTCTAATCTGCTTACCTTGGAGGTGTTGAGGTAGAATTAAGAGTTTTTCCTGGGACATTAGAAAATAATTTGAAGAATCATAACTATAGGAATTTGTTGAATAAGAAATAAGTGGTCACTGGAGAAAGTAAGCATGATTTTATAAGATTTTGATATTTACTATTAGAGACAGATCAAGTAGATCAAGTATCATCACTGGAGAAGGTTAATAGAAGAAATAGCAGAAATCAAGGCAAACAAAGATGAGGAACTCTAACATGTCCACATAAGGGAAAGAATTTTAGTATACTTAAACTCTATGCTGATTCAGGAGCACAGTAGAATATAAGATTAGAAGATTATGATCATGCCAAACTGGAAAGGATCTTGAGTGCTATCACAGGGATTTGGAATTTATATTATATTGGAGTATATGCATATATACTATATCTAGTCTTTAGTAAATTACTTCATCAGTTGTGTGAAAGATACTACATAAAATGGATTTCTAAATATATCCATAAATCACAAGTGCAACTGGGTTTTCAAAGGTGTCACACACACACATAGACATGCACACATGATGATCACACACAGTAATCATACAACATATGTTTGTTGTCGAATGCATAACTGAGGTTAGTAAATTATAGGTTCAACCATGCTAATTAAGACTTTTGTTGTTGATTTTATTTGTTTTGATTGTTTAACTACTGGAATTCCCAGAACACCACATAAATGAACATGTTTGGTGTGTCTTTAAGAGGAGAGAGAATGGGTGAGATTCTATCATTTTACTCGTCATGACACTTCTCTCATGTATTTCAAGGGACCTGTGTTCCATGGCAAAGTCTTTTGGAAATGTTACATTACAAAGAGGTAGGAGGCAAACAGCCCAAACAAGGAACAATTTAAATAACTCAACAGAATAAACATGGCAACTGAATTCAATCAGTGCCTGATGAGGTGGAGAAGGAATGCTTAGAGAACACGCCATGGAAGTAAAATGGGCAGGATTTCAGACACCAGATGTTAGGAAAGAAAGAAACTTGATGCAACAGACTGTTAGTGTGGACTGGTGCTCTGGTCTGGTCTACCCCAGAGCAAGAGGAGAGGTGGCTGAAGACATAGCAGGAATTCATTCAGAACAGAGACAACATCTTGTTGTCCAGGTCATCTCTTAAAGGTTCCATTTGTCCAAAGAGCCTTAGAGAAGTATAGAACTTGTCGTCTTTTTACGTACTCTCTTACTCTATCTACTTAATGTTTCTTTTCAGTCATGAATAAAAGGCGAATTTTTTTTTGTTTTCAACTCACTGTTTTAACATTGAAAATTGTGAAGCACAATAAATAAAAAAAGTAAAAGAAAATTTCATTTGTAATGGAGACACTGACAACTTAGTTCTAAGAGCTCTAAGATAACTAGGACTTGGAAACTTGAATATCTATTATTTCAAATTAGTTAGCTTTTCATTTTTCTATGCTATTTTTTTCCTATTAAAAATTGGAGAAGTTCATTTTCTTTAGCAGAATGTTCTCTTGGTGCAAAAGATCAGCTAAAATGACTACTCTGACATATGGAGCAAACGTCACCTTCGCATTTATATTGGTTATAGACACCCTAAAGACAAGCTTTAAGTGCAATCCAGAATGAGGGAGGAGGGAGCCCTGGAAAGTCAAGGTGTCAGCTAGAATCACTGAATCCACACAAAAACATAAGCACACACACATATACACTCTTGATGCTTAGATGGACCTTCCAGAAATGAAACATACTATTTTAGCTAACTATCCATTGAAAAAGAGTCAAGCAGAAATGCATGGAGATCTAGTGTGCACAGAACAGGGGAAAGCTTTTCTGACTGTTCCACCCAGCTGATAAGGTATTTTGGAAACACTGAGGAATGACACTCCTGGCTGGGCATTAGTGGCTGTCAGGGGGCGAGGCAACATGGCAACTTCACAGATAATAGACTGACAGGCAGGGGAGAAAAGAAAAGACGGGCTCTTTGTGGTGACTGAGGCCGCCAGCTTGGTTCGTGAACATGATACGCCCTCTGAGAACTCCCAGAATGTACTAAGAAGAGGAGAAGGGCAATCAGGGAGGGTGGGAGTCACTTTAGGTAGGAAATGGAGCCACTGTCATTCAAGCATAAATGTCAACATGATCACTTCTGTTCTTTCGACTAGGAAAGACTCTGGTTTATAAATTCCATATGTGGAGAAGAAATGAAGCCAACTCTGGGACTCTTGTTTATTATAACCCCCATAGAGCATGCATTCCCCTACCTTAAGCATGGCTCTTCTGCACTCTACAATCAGATCAAGTTCAGAGAAACCATGTGCTTCTCGCCACTATCAGGCCATTTTTACTATCCTAGTAAATAAGACTAGTTCCTTTATCTTAAATTATTTTTCCATCCATCTTTGGGTGGGACTTGGGGTTTGATGGGTAGAAAGGAGAGAAAAGGGATTACATATTCCAGCCAGGGACAAAAGGACAAGGGCATACTTGGTAAAATCCTTGGCCAACCCATAAAGGCGATGTAAAGAAGGACAATCACTTTCTGTGAGATAAGTCACCTCTATCGGGGTCAGAGCCACTTTCTCGAGTTGCTGAAGCGAATCTTTATTTTTTCCTAAAACTCAACAGACAGCGTCTTCAGAACCTAATTTGATTTTGATTGATTTTTGAAACTTGAAACACTTCTAAACTAATTTTCAGTATATTACTCTTGTCAACGCTTAAAGATTTTGTCAGGAGGAATTTGCTGAACAGACGCAGTAATTTTGTTTCTCATTCTGGCATATCACCCTAAAGAGGAAAACCGGGGAGGGGGCGGCTCTGCTACTACAGCTGCTGCTATTAGAATATACATTGCAATTACTTTGCTGCTATTTTAGGGACCTTCTCAAGCAGTGCAGGCTGTAACCCATGGGAGATGGAAGTCTTGAAATGAGGATCACAGAATTGTCAGCTTCTCTTGGGTCAGACCTGGGATATAGATAAGAAACTTGAGGTCCAGAGAGAAGAAATGATCCCTCCAAGGTCATATAGCAATGTGGTGGCTAACCTGGGAGTGGAGAAATTTTTTTATACCCTTTCCCTCCTCCGTGTATCAAGAAGTATACAAGCCACTACACCCTGGACCAAGTTGGGATTTATTAAGTAAATACACTACTGACAACTTCCATGGGAAAAGGGGCCTTAGATTGCAGTCGATATGCCAATCAATAGGCAGTAAAAGCCACTCTGGAAGCCTAGCATAATGCTTCCCCTTATAAAATGTAGGGGCTGTGTTAACAGCGCCTCTCCCTTTGTCTTGCCAGTCAGCAGATCCACTGGGGGTTTTTGGAAATAACAGTGACATTACAAGATAATAACCTCTGCTCACGCAGTCTTATGCCAAGAGGGCTGTCAAAGAGTGTGTTCCTTTTATTGCTTTTTGCCACCCAGGGTCTGTGGCGTGAGGACAGATGGACGGGCTCATCTTAGCAAATAAGCAATGGGGACAAACTGTGCTGGCTCAAACCTGCGATCTTTGCTCAAGGCAGGGCCTTTCAAGCAAGGACCTGCGGGTGTCTGGGTAACAACTTCAGCAGATGCAAAGCAGATAATTATTCAGGAGGGGAGCAGAATTGATAAAGGGATGGCCCATTGTGTGACCAAATAGGCTCAAGGACTTTAATCTGCTGCAAAAACACCTTTTTTTAGAAGAGGAGTTGAGTACATGTAAAGAAAAAGCATTAGGAGCAAGGGAAGTGAGAGACGCCAGAGTCCTGTTTTAGCTATTTAAATCTGTTTCCCAACACACAGTGGCCTATAAATGAATACTAATAGATTGAATTAATATGCATTTATGTACACGCATTTATTCACTAATACATTCCCAATACACTTCTATGCATGTAATAAAGCGACCATGGGTGAAATTAAACCCCAAGGTTTATTTTATTTTTTTTTAAATTCGGAGTAAAGAGATATAAAAAGGAATTATATTTATTATTTTAAAGAAAAGGTAGCTTTTAAGACTGAATAATAGCTATTTGGGTCTGTGTTGTCGTCCAGCTCGTAGGACTATGTAAGTGAGCCGTGAAGCCCAGCCACTCTTGCTGTGTAGGAACTGTACTGAGAGAATTGACTCTTTTCCACTTTCAAGAGTCCCAGGAAGAGGCAGAGATGGGGATACTAAGACTCAGGAGGTAGAACTGAGGCTGCAGTGAGGCAGGAATGGTCTTTCTTTCTTGGGATATAGAAGCACATTCTGCAAAGAAGACTGAATTACTTCCAGATGTAGGATTTGGCCATGTGAAAACTCACTGGGAGCAAATCAGAAAGACAGGCCTGTGTTCTGCTCTGGCTTTGGGCTTTATTTGTAAATAAATCTCTGCCACGAATTCTTTCTATATGTCATGTCCATTGGGACAAATCTCCAATTTCAATATAGTCTAAACACTGATACTATAGAAAATTAAGAGAAAGGCTGATCCTCATTATAAGGCTCTCAAGCCAAAGGGCACTGGCGGTCAAAGGCTGAGTCTTCTCTGCTGAGACCAAAGTGACAATATCAGTGGGATCATCTGGCCAAGAGTAGGTGTGTCCATGTCCAGCAGAGAGTGAAATTCTCTAAGATATAGCAACCATGTGGGGACATGCATGGTAGCCAGGAGAAAAGGACACCTGGAAGCTGTTCTTTCATCCCCTTTGGGAAGCAGCCTAGGAGATCTTCAGAGATACCTTGAGATGCTAGAGAGATGGTATTTCTGAAGCAATAAATCAGGTGCTTTATTTTGTCTAAGCAGACCAGTGTCACTAGTGAAAAGGAAAGATACAAAAATTCATAAAGCCGAAGCCTCAAGGAAGAGACTTTTCAGTCTCTCTGGGAGGGCAAGAGAAATACAAATGAAAATATTCTAAGAAACAGAAAACCTACTTAACCACAAAATAATGGCACAAAACTGACAGGGGTGTATTGGTTTTGAAAATGAGAGATCTCTGAGGTTGGATTCTTTTCATATTGCTTCCTAGATGGCCTAGGGAATGAGCTAACCCTACAGTGTAAGGTTTAGGAGAGGCAGAGATTCCCAAAGTGTTGATCCCGGACTGACAGCACCAGGGAACTTAGAATGACAGATTCTCAGGCCTCATGTTGATTCCACTTGGATCAAAGCTCTCAGGGTGGGGTCCAGCAATCTGTGATTTAACACCCCTCTCTCACACACACAGATCCAGTTGACTCAATTTGAGGACAACTGAAGCAAAGAATGTGGTTTAAGGCCGGGTAATAGAAGCTTAGCCAAGGGGGCTTCTGCCAACAGCCCTGCAATGACTGTGAAAGAGCCAGGCAACTAACTAGGCTTTTTGATAATCAGAGTTCACAGCAATGGCAGTCCTCTCCCAGGGTATAACATATCTCACAAAGCATTCTTCAACTACTGCATTTTGTTGCTAATATCACTTGTAAAAGCATTGCTGGCACATTTTACTTAAGTTTTCATCGATGAAGCAGTTGAGGACCAATTACTATCTCTATTCTAAAATCACAAGGTTAGTAAGCAAGACAGGGAATACAAGCCCCAGGCTTCTGCTTACTGATCCACTGCTCACCCCTTTATGCCTTGCTGTCTTCCCGATGGGTGGAGGCTTAGTTCCAAGAAACAGATTTGGGATCCCATCAGGAGAAAGAAGATGGGGGACACAGTTGAGATAGTAGACATTCTTTATTCAGAGGTGACAGCAGCTCCTAGCCTCCAGCTCCAGTTTCATTTAGCTCCAACCAGTTCCATTTAGTGCCTCAAGTCCTTCCAAAGGCTTTTAAAATATATTCAAATCAAAGAAGGAACAACGGGTAATATAAGTGGGCACATACTCAGTAGCAGATGAGTATCCTGAGTACCTATACTGAATCAGAGTGTTCATGACCTTGCCTAAACACTAAAAGTAGTCTTCTGGAAGGCTCAACTCGGGAGGCTATCTATAGCCATCTTGGGCCAGCGCTACACTTCCTTTCTGGTTGATGAGAAGTGTTCAGGAATTTCCTAAATTTCCAGAATTTCCCTAGCAGGTTGCAGTATTTTACATATCATCTTTGAATACTGAGAGTGATCTTTGAAACCCTCTGTTGAGAAGGATTATGAACATGCTTCTAGCTTCAGAGAGAAAGAATGGATTCATGATATTGCTATTACTATCAAATGAGGCATGGCAGTGTACATATGTATGTTTATGTGTGTGTGTGTGTGTGTGTGTGTGTGTGTGTGCTTGATTTGGGTTTCATTCCACTTATGGCTAGGTTCTGAGGTTCCAAGACATAGTACAACTTATAGAGGAGTTACATCTGGTTGCGAGGATTAAATAGGAGTGGGCTGATGAAGAGGAGCTTGACCATTCTCACCTACCATCATATTAGCTCTGCCATTATTGTTCATGGCGATTTCAACCAGCCTTCACAATTTATAGAAAACTATAAAAAATAAAAACAAAACTGAAGAAACTCTTTGATTGTATCCTAAATATACCCTACTGCCCTAGAAACTTATGTCTCTACAATTCTGGATGTGTTCTTAATTACACACATTTCCATTCTGACTTCATGCAAAGATTTGTATGTTCAAGGTCTGCCAGTCCCCTTGAATTGTCCCAATATTGTCCTCTTAGGAGTGAATGAAACTGTTTATTTTGCTGGCTTTGCCTTCCTGACATCTTTTTTCCAAAAAAAAAATCACAAAACAAACAAACAAACAAACAAAAAAGATGCTAACACACATCCCTAAAGCATCACGTGCTTGTGAATGTCTGATTGCTCTTATTGTGTGACACTCACTTGCAAACTCAGGCTCAGTTTTAATTGCTCCCAATTGCCACTTTGCACCGAATAAACAGAACAAACCTTTGTTCAAATCATGTGCAATAGAGCAATATTTTCATTTCCTGTAATGCCAGCAACTAACATTAGCTTTTCTCCAGCTCTTACTAATTTCCAGGGATTTTGCTGCAATTTGGAGAAAGGCCTCTCCTCATAGAGGCTGTGGTTTCCAGCCCCCATTGGCTTTCTTGGCACTCTTCTTTGTCGTCCCCCTACCCGTGGCTAATGTCGTATCTGCAATCATTACTCCGTTTTGCTGTGATTTTAATTAGAGGACATGTGGTATCTTTTAATATTCTTCTGCACATTGAAGCTCCTGAGCACTTGTTACCAACCAATGCCTCAATATAATTTAGAAGCTGTGGCTTCATAAGCAAGTGCTCTGATCTTTTGATATTAAATTTTCAAATTAATCTCTGCTGTATGCATCACTGGTGATTATCTTGGTCTAAATTATGCATCCTCCTTAAAGTTGGAAAACAACAGCCCTTCCTACTGACAGTGAATCTAAGCAGATACTCTTTATCTAAAAAGATGTTTGTTTTTAACCCTTTATGATTGGAATCAGAGGCCTCCTTGACTCCATTTTCATTTACTATCATCCCATGCATGGCTACAATAAGAGCAGAACTGATCTGGTGGAGCACTCTCTTACACTTGTTTGTGTCTTTCTATTGAAGAAAAGTTCAACCTCACTTATCCTTCAAAATACAAATCATTTAAATATTCAGTGAGAGTGATATGAATACAACTGCACTACTAGAAAATAAAAAAAACATATGACATTAACTGACACTCCCTTGCATTACTACTTCTCCAAGGGAGATTCTATGGTGCAGGGAGATGGGCAGAGTTTCAGTTGTTGAACGGGCTCGCATTCATATTCAGTGCTCAATATTTATTACTTTTACCCACTTCTAGAAAGTTCTTCCCTTTTCTATGCCTTGATTCTTTTTTTTTAAATTTTTTTTTAGTTGTAGATGGACAGAATATCTTTATTTAATTTATTTATTTTGTATGTGGTGCTGAGGATCGAACCCAGTGCCTCACACATGTGAGGCAGGCACTCTACCACTGAGCCACAATCCCAGCCCCGCCTTGATTCTTATTGTAAAAAAGTTATAGCACTTCTGTACCAGCAACATTAGGTTCCCAATAAGTAAACTTTCTTCCCCTCTGACTTCTCCTCCTAGGTATTTGCTTTTAGGGAAAATCTTTAAGACTTAAATGATTGAATTTAAATATGAATATTCAACCAACATAAAGAAAACATGTTGGCATTTTTGTAACTTTATTTTTGGAAGTGTGATTCAGAGGAGCATATATAATAAAATTAGATTATTTATCTAAATCCCCTTTATGCGGTTCTGTGGCTTTTTCCAGTCAGTGCGGGGACTGCCTCATCTGATCGTGATCTTTCTCCCAGCTGTTGCCTTACAATGCTCGGATGAAGTCACTGCCCATCAAATGCACTGACAAGTTGTTTTCCAGAAACAAACAAACAAAAAAAGAACAAGACAATCCAACACTTCCTAGTATTAGAATATGACCATAAGAAACTCTATGTGATAACACAAGGATCAAACAGCAGTGAAGATCTGCACTAATCACATCTCCTGACCATTATGGTCTATTTGAAGCTCAGGCTAAGAGGGAGTTTAAGAGGTCAAACTAAGGCAAACCCCTGTTCCTGTGTTTGACAGTCCTGGAAACAAGCAGATTTCCCTCTCTCTGGACTAAGCACCTGTATGGTGACTTATACTTACCTCTTTTTTTACTGAACAATGCTGAGAATAAACAAAATAATTTAGCCACTTGCTCTAGGAAATATCTGTTCCTGGAAGATAAGACTTTATAAACAGTGAAACAACTAACCAGCTTACTTATCATGGATGACACTTGACTCATCAAGAATTACTTCAAGACCCTCTCCTCACTGTGACTATCCATCCGAAGTTATCATGTCCCCATCTCTGCCCAATCTCATCTAGTTTCCATTTTGCAAGACCCTCCTTAATCTCAGGCTCTGTGTATTTTTCTCATATTTTCCTATTTTAAAACACAACTAATCCTTCCTTTCTCCTCCTGCAGTGAATCTAATAATCTTAGCTTTGCTTGATCAAAAGACTTTCTAGTGTTCTTTGGGGAATCAAGAGTTATACCTGTGAGAACTACATTACAAGGCTAATTCTATTTAATGTTTTTAAAAAATTCATTTTCCTGTTCTTCATCTTCATATTTATTGCCTACAAAATATTTATTGAATGCTAAGAATTATCCTAGACATTGAAAACAAACTTTCTCTGCCTTCGTGGACAATACATTATACTATGGAAAGAAATATTTTTTTTAAAGATGACAAACATAATTATATCATTATAGTTGTGATAAGGGAGTGAAAGAAAAAAATACCAGAGTGCTAAGAAAGCATGTTTAAAGGGGAATAGAATTGGCTTTGAGTGGAAGTATGCCTTGGAGAGCGGGGGTAGAATCTCTGAGCAGGCAATTCTTAGGTAAGAGGAGAAGTCCAAATGGAGCGGTGTCACTGGCGGAAGTGATAGAATATCCAATGGCTCAGTGTCAGAAAGAGTTTGGCTTGGGGCAAGGACAGAAAAGGCAAAAGCAGCATGATTATCTATTGGAATAGAGTTTGACTTAAAGTAGGCAGAGTTGGTGTTAGTCAGATTTTACCAGATGAAGTATTATTTAAACTTTATTTTTTTTTAATCCTGGTAAGTCCCGGACCCTAGTGTGAGCAGCCTCTCACACCTAATGTCTGAAACCTTTGTCCATATTAGTATCCACTATTTTTTCTCTCTTCTGCAGTCACCTGCTCCCTCTTTTCACTTTCACCTTCTCTTATTTTGCCAAATTTTTCATCCCTCTGTGCCCATTCAGTTCCCCTAGCTGAGCTTTATCTAGGACAGGGCCCCCACAGCCAATACTCCACCTTATTTGGAGCTTCATGTGGACCGAAGGAGTTCTTGCCTTGCCTCCCTAGTGTAAGTCCCTTGAAGAGAACCTTTAAAAAGACATAGTCAATGAACTCCTTCTACAGCTTAAGTAACGTAATGTATTATTGACTTTCTACACACAAGGTCCCCACTGCTGCCAGCTCTAATGCAGAGATGTTTCCTAGGTCACAAAAGTTAATGGGCCTCTGGCCTCACTCAACTTGCTCCTGGAGGGGTTTACTCCCTGGAGAAGGCTGATTGTCTCAATAGCATCTCAGTTTGGGAGGTGATTTTTATTCTAAAAACATAAAGAAAGTGTATGTACATTCAATCAGAGAAGAACTGTAGTAGCAGTTTGGATTTTGTTAAGGAGATACTCAAGCTATTTGACAATGAGATTCTTGTTCTTTATACTACATCTTGATATCTTCCATTACAAAATTTAAAGATTAATCTTAAAACTTCATTTAAAATTCTTATTGACATATTATAATTATATATAATAGTAGGATTCATTGTGATGTATATGTACCTTTAAAATTTGGTCTATTTCAGTCCTAAATACTTCATTCTTCCCTCTCTCTTTCCTCCTAGTCTCTATCCTCTAGTCTGCTGGTCTCCCTTCAATGTTCATTTCCTCTTTTTTTTTCTTTTTTTCCTCTTTTTTTCTCTCTAGTTTCCACATATGATAGAAAACATATGACTCTTGACTTTCTGATTTAAAACTTTATTTTAAAAGACTGAACCTCTGCATGCAACCAACTCTATTCAGAAGCCCAGCATATAAAACAGACAAAAGCACTGTGTTGAATGCAAGGGTCATGTTCAGCTCTGACATATTGGGAATCACCCCGCATGCTGCTAAAGCCTCCAATCTACTAAAGAACTCTAGGTTGAAAGGACATTCTTGACTCTGGGTTAAGGCAACATGGCTGACAACAGAAAGTTTAAACCGTCCTAGTCCATTCAGCTGGTTGTAACCAAACACCATAGATAGAGTGGCTTGTATACAACAGAAATTTATTTCTCACAGTTCTGGAAACTGGGAGGTCCAAGATTGAGGTGCCAGCAGATTTGATGTCTGGTGAGGGCCACTACCAGGTTCAGACAGATGCCTTCTTACAACATCCTCACAATGCTCCTTTATGACCTTGAGCATCTCCCAAAGCCTTCTCCTCCTAATGTTGTCACTATGGTAGTTATGATTTCAACATATGAATTTTGGTGAGACATGAACATCCAGACCACAGCACCTTCCTACAATAAACAAACATTGTCAACGAAACGAGGTAAACATTTTTTAAATGAACAATCCAGCTAGTAGGAAAAAGAGGGCAATCTCCCAGTGCCATGAATAAAAATGAAAGTAGAAGTACATGAGTCCACTGTAATTGGGGTGAGTGTGACCTTTAAACTAGGAACTGGAGTGTTTAACACAGATTATAGGACATAAGATACAACCTTGGCTCAGTGAAGGTGAAGATGAGAATCATTTCTAAGGTCTGTTAAATGGTTGTCCTTCATGGAGAAAAAGGATTCTGCAAACCATCCTTCAGCATAGTACAGATTCCAGAAAATAGGCCCATCTCTCTCTAGACTCCGGGCAGAAAAAAATTCTCCAGAAACCTGTGAAATTATTAAAACCATAATCCTACTCTGCTTTGGAGTATATGGTTTGAATTTAAATTATATTTTTGGTTTGTGAAGCTGTAAGTTTTGATATTAACATACAAATGATCACAGGAGTGTAGTCCCTCTTATTTAGATAGAAAATTCCAATGGAGTCATTCTGAGCGGTTTTACTGAAAAGGGAGCCTACTACCTCCAATCGCAGAACATAAAAGGATGTATTCCACCATGAGCAAGAAGAAACAGATGCAATAAACAGCTGATGTAGCTCTGTTGCTGTCTCCTTATTGTTTCAATTCATAGAACCATATGACAAACTATAAAACCAGTACTTCGTTAAAAAAATAAGGACATAAAGATGCATTAAAACCATAAGAAATGGCTATCATGAAATACAGCAGGTAGATAAAAATCAAAGTGAAAACAGTCATTTGATATAAAATAATTATCATAGTGGTGAACTAAGCGTTTAAACACAATGGAAGGGAGAATTAATGAGTAGGCTTTGGTTCCCTTATTTAGAATCCAGGAACCTCACCCTGTTATGCTGCCTCCGTTGCTTGAGTGCATTTGAAAATAGAGTGCTCTGGAGACCTAGTTTAGAGCAACCATTACTTTGTGCGTACCTTCTTTACCAGTAATCATTCTTTAAGGAAAATGATTTTTTGCTGTTAGAATTCTTATGTTACTTCTGCTCAGCAGCAAGTCCTTATCTCCTAAAAGACTCTGGAATGTCAAGGTCTCTTGAGGGCAGGAAGGATTTGGTTTATCGGTCTAACATTTTTTTCACTTTAGAACATGATATCTGCAAAAAAAATCCACACTTTTTTAAAACAGAAGATACGTTGGTTAGATACCAATGGTTAGAAAAATTCCCATTCAAACATAGTGCTCTAATTCATAAGTTAAAAACTATTAAATCTGTCAAATTGCATGTTTCCTGAACCTTAATAATCTCCCAAACCAACAGAACAGTAAATCTTCTGAATGCTCTGTATAATTTCATTTAATATTGATAATTTTAAGAGGTAAGTATCATTTTTTCTTTCATTTTATACATAAGAGATTGAGGACCATAGAGATCAACTGAATTATCCAAACCATAAGTAGATTCCAATCACTGACATCAAAGTACATGGGTTCTATACTGTCCTTTCTTCAGCTGTGAATCATGACTAACTGCCTTGACATCCAAAAGCTGAACACCCATGTGAGAATTATAAGACCAGGTGCCAAATGCATTTGAGAGTTTTTTTTTTTTCCTTTGTTTTGTTTTATTTGTTTACCTAATCCAATAGTGAAGAGCAGCAACCAGCAGGAAAATTCAACTCTATCACCTCCTGCTAGGGTCAGCTGTTCTGCTAAAACACAGCTGCTGGAAAACCTCCATTCAAATCTGACCTGAGGTTCAGTGTATGGCAAGAATGTGTCTTTCCTCAGGCTCCTGTGAGACTTCCTCAGCTACACAGAGAAGCAGTTATGTTTGAGGACATTAAGAGTTCATTACTGGGAAAGAGACAGTAAGGTGAGAAGGACATGGGGGTTACAGAAAACAATTCCCTTGTCAGGGTAGGTGTAGAATTAAGTGGCAGAAGGGAAGTCAGAAAACATCATAGTACATTGGAGGAAGCGAGGCAGGGTGTAGAGAGTGCTCCACTGAAGGGCCGATCATGAAAATTGACTTTAAGAAGTATTTAAAATTCTTTCTCTTTTTCCAGTAAAGCCTTTTTTGGGTCTCCGCCCTCACCTAACATCTCCCCAGGAACACTTGAGGGAAAAATGAAATACCCACATGTTCACAACTTTCTAGGCTTCCAGGTCTTTATTTATATTGAGTCTCTATTACTATTATTAATTTTATCACTATTAGGCAGGATTTTCTGAGCCTGTTGTACATGGCTGTAGTCATTTCCACTTTAAGTACAAGAAGAGTGGAGCCAAGTGATGTCAACCTGTTAAGTAGAAGGACTAGGATATGAAACCTGGTTCTTCTTTCTAGATAGCCCATGCTCTAACCACCATGATATACCATCTGTGCACATCAAAAGTGTCAAGTATCCATAACAGAAATGTTGCTATGATGCATCACTTTTAGGAAATGACAGGTTAACATAATTTAATTGTCTATTATGATAATACATATAGGAGATCTCCAAAACCAGAATATAATATGATTCATTTCCCAAACTTTGGCTATGGGATATTTTTTTCACATTTTATCTCTTAAGACAACTGTTTTGTAGAGCCCACAGTAGGAAATAATTTCATAGACTGATACCTCCCTAGAGGACATTCAACATAAGTATGGTAGCCAATATGTAGGTACTTAGAATGGCAGAATCAGGTAATCAGCCCCCTTATAGAGCACTATTTTAGCCAGACTTCTGTGTGTGTGTGTGTGTGTGTGTGTGTGTGTGTGTGTGTTTGCATGTGTGCGTGGTACTGAACATGGAACCCAGGGCCTTGCGCATGCCAGGCAAGCACTCCATCACTGAGCTACACCCCCACCCAGCCAGACTTCTCTTTACCCACATGTTCTGAGCTTCACTGAATATCTGGAGGAAACCTGTTTCCATGTAACTCTAGGTCTTATAGGAAGGTAATGGCACTGAAGTTTTCTTCTTCTACAAATTTTATCTCTTTTTCCCCTTCTTACTTTTTTCTTTTAAATATCACAGAGGCTTTTTAAATATATATTTTTTTCTCAACTAGATATTTTTAACTAAGCCTCAATTGACATTTTTGGATTCTTTTCCCAAAATCAACTTTTAAAGCACAACTGTGTGAAAAATTTACCAAAACAAAAGGTGAAGTGAGATTTGACTTAAAAAAATTTTGTCAAAATGAGGAAAAAAAAAAAGAAAATTATCAGGCTTCTAAAGTGGCCAGCATTTCTACAGCAGTTTCCCTGACCTGGATTACATAAACAATTGATATTCACGACTTGCTTGTCTGTGCCTCCCCCTTGGTGTACTAGCAATTACTGCAATGAAGATAATCAATAATGGAATGAGAGAAAGATTGAATATTGGAAGACATGTTCCCTGACTGACTCAGAGGAAGATGCCCTGAAACATTAAGCAAAGTAAGGGAAGGATGTCCTGACTTTGTATAACATTCCTGATCTTTCAGTCTGTTTGTGGAATAGGAATCAAGAAGAGAGAATTCTATTCATGCTTCTTTTAGAGACTTCAGAGTTCTTGCAGATACTGCTCACTCTGCAATCATAAAGACATGAGTAAAAGTGACCAGGAAAATTACACAATCCATGGATTTCAAATACTGTATTTGTCCCATGGAGGTATAGAGGAGATACAAAGGATTCTCCAGGATAAGAGCTGTAGATTCCCATCCTTCACTTCAACAAGAGTAGCAGTGTCCTATTCCGATTGGAGAAAAAAAACAATGATCTTGGACTTGTAGTCAACATGAAATGGAGTTCATGCCTTCATCTCTGTGACTTGCAACTAACACCTGAACCAAAAGTAGGGTTTTAATGAAGTACAGAGGCATATTCAAAATGGAAGCTGAGAAGGTAAAATTGGATCTAAGCAGCAGGAGCTCCAGGGACTTGTTGTGAAAAAAAAAAAAATATATATATATAGCATTTAGGCACAGGGAAAATACTTTGGCTATTTCCTTTTCCTAACCCTTGTTGTAAATGCCAAGTACATCAGGGCCAGAGGATACTAATGGAGCTTGAGTGGTAGTCAGATTCTGCCAACCACTCAAGCTCTTTAGAACAAGCAGTTGTGGTCAAAAGATCCATCTTCAGGTAGGAAATAAGGCAGGACCTGAATGTCTGGAAATTATGGAGAGATTAGTGGAAGAAAAATTTCTGCTGCTACATTCCACTCAATTCCTAATCTTACCAGAAGCAGCAACAGAAAGACCATCCTTAACAAAAAGTCAACTGTTACTCTTGAACTTAGCAAATAAAAGCAAGATATATGAGAGCTAGCCTAATAAGTGGAAGATAACAGAGAAAAACAGAGCTGATAAGAAAAGCATAACATAAATTTATGTTAGATACAGCTCATATTCTCAATGAAATAGAAAGGTTGGACTTCCATGAAGCAAAATCAAGAGTTTATGTAAAAGAAGGAGCAGTAGATCTTAGTAGTAAAATTGACACGGATACATATGGGAATATAATGGGAACAACAGAAGAGATAGATGAATAGAAGAATAGATAGAGTCAAGGAAAAATTGGTGATTTGGAAAATCAAGTTATAAAAATCTCCCAGAATTTCTTGTATGTAACAGGAGATGCATTTTAAGGTCCCCTTCAAGAAAGGACTTGTAGTCCTGGAATATGAATGTGCTTAGCTGAAGGTCTTTAGTGATCAGCTTTGTGATTCCACTTTTTATTCAAGGTCATTTTAATTTCAGGAAGCCCTTCACCAATGCCTGAGCAAAACAGTGGTAATTTGGGGCTTCTCTCCAGAGCAATCCTTACTCCAGAGTTTCCTTGAAGGCTAGCAGGCACTGTGAGGTAAACATGGTATACTGACAGCTCTCCCACACACCCACCTGCCTAAACCTTTTAATTTAAGAGGTGTTAATCCTCATTCAAGTTTTAGATTCTTGATGCCACCACAGCATCTAATATCTTGGAAATGAACGCTGCCATAGCATATGAAAAGTCTAAGTGTGTCTAAGGTATGAAAGAGAGCTAGGAAGCAAAGAAGAAGTAAACACATGGCAGGCAGACAAGGCCCCGTCTACACCTGAACCCCACACTTGTCAATATATCACAAAATAAATGTAAAATAAGAATTCTATATTCAGCTAGATTATAACTTGAATATGAGAGAAAAATAGCAATATTTACTATTTTTCTTTTCAGATAAGAACTTAGAGAATCATCAGGAAATTTATTTCTAACGAATGACTAGAGAACACATTAAAGGAAAAATGAATACAAAAGAAAATAATGATAGGTAATAAATAGTGCAAGTAAATAAAGTAGCCCATTAGTGTCTAGATTAGACATGAAATATATACACATGAATATTTTTTCTACAGCAGTCTAGAATTAAAAATTCCTAAACTCCCAGCCAGCTGATGGAGTGAAGAACATAACTAAATTTTGTGTGATGAGTACAAGGGAGTCAGATACTGATTAAACTTGCTGTAGAAAAAATAATCAATAAAAAATTTAGTAACATTTAAAGAAAATCACTAACATAATAGAAACCAGATACAGCCATTCCTTGGTATCCCTGAGGGAATTGCTTCTAAGACCACCATCACAGATCCTAAATCCATAATGCTCAAGTCTCTGATATAAAATGACATAGTATTTGAGTATAATCTATGCACTTCATTCCATATAATTTAAATCATCGCTAGAGTAATTATAACACCTAATATAATTTAAATGCTATATAAATAGCTGTTATATTGCATTGACATATTTAGTACAGATGCCTATTTTTCTGACTCTTTCCAAATCCATAGTTTGTTGAGTCTGAATGTGAAATCTATTATTATAAAGGGCCAATTGTATATAATTTTCAAACTATGAGAGAGAAAAAGAGAAATAAAACTTTATCAATTTATCAGAACCAGGAAAGGGAGACTAAAGAAAGAAGAAAGTGGGTAAACAAAAAATATAATAACAGAAAGTCAGTAATATGTTACTTTCAAGAAATATTTCTCTCAAAATACAAGGGAAAAATATACACTAAGACACATAAATCAAATGAAAGCTTTATATCAGATGAACTAAAATGCAGGAATGAAAAGTTTTATAACAAACAAAAGAATATTTCATAGTAATAAACCTATTAATAAACCTAGAAGAAACATAATTTTGCATCTATCCAATAATATGGACATATAAAGTCCAAATAAAATTTCAGCAAATTCCAACTGATAATACATCATGCTACTTTCTTTAATCAAACCATAAGAATTGGAAATGGAAATAAAAGGTCAGTAAAATCGCAATAAATGGATCTTTTTAAAAGAACTTTGAAAATCAATGACTTAATCCCAACTTATACATGGCAGCAATTGGAGAGGTTAGACACTGAAGTGGTTTGGCCAAGGCCATGTGCTGTAGCCTTGGATTCAAGCTCACACAAAGCAGCAAAGCAGAGATGCAAAATTCCTTATCAACAAAGGCCAACTGCAGAAAAAAATTTAATATACAGAATATGAGGATGAAACAGAAAACATAATTAAATAAGCAAAGAAAACCCAAGCTGAGAAGATTCAGACTCTTATCAATGCTGTGTTTCTACCACTAGATAAGGCCATACAATTTGAAAGTGAATGTCACAATGTCTGGAAGATGATGAAACCCTGAGAGTGGGAGATGGGAAATACTGCCAAATTTGTGAGATATTCAGGATAATCAAGAATGTTGATGAAACTGGAGCATTCATATTTAAATGTGAGCATCAGTTTTAAGTCTGCAATGCACTAACAGCAAACATTTTTCCTTACCAGGCTTCTTACTTTTACACCTTTTCCCCATAGAAAGCTCAAACTTAAAGTGCTAGATATTCAAAAGGGCAAAATCAATAAAGAAGATCAGAAGTAATGGACTTCACCAGTGTGCACTCATTGCTATCTTGGAGAGGTATCAATATAAGAAAGGAGAATGAGGCATGGCCAAACTTGCAGAGTTAGAAGTAAGTGAAGAGAATGTGGAGTCAAAACTTAAGGTTGTTTTTATGTTGGAAAATTTAGCCCCTCCTCTTTGGAAGAATGAGGAAGATGTAATAGGTACAAGGATTTAATTTGGAATCATTTGGTGATAGGGAATACCAGGAAATGTGTAGCCTTGCTTAGCAAGCATGTAAGGGACATAAGAGACATGAGATTCCTATGGGAATGGACAATAGTGTGGCTGTGATGATCTCTAACAGGCCAAGAGAAACTAGCTGTCTGTCAGGTCAAACTGGGAAATTAAATGTGTGGAATCATTACAACCACCATGATCAACACTGGCAGTGGTACCTTTAAACATTAAAGAGAGCTGAGGCTACTTGTAAGTTGTTTCTGATACCCTACAGCAGTATAGTTGAGGGGGAAGTTTATACATGTGGATGTGTGTGTGGGCACACACTCAGTAACACTGCGAAAGGGGAGTAGAATTTTGACTTTCTGCAAATAGAAACAACAACAATAATACTCTCCAACTCCAATGTGCTCTTTTCTGTGTTGTGAGAAAATAGAAAAGACATATGGTTAGGGTACATATGGATTTCATTTGTAAAATGGGAGCCCTGATATGCTAGTGGTGTGGAGCAAGGATAAGATGAAGACAGGCAGGTAAGGAGAAGGACTCTATGGCATTCTGGGAGAAGGGATGTTTTAATGTGATAATATTGAATTTAATTTAAAAAAAATCTAGCTTTGTTGTTTGCACCAGTTGAGACAAGTCAATTATCCTCTCTGAATTCAGTTTCCACCCTTGAAATGCATGAGACTGGGCTGACTCATCCTTAATTTACTTTAAAGCTCATTTTGCTTCTAGAATTACTGCTTAATTAATTGCATAACTTAGGACTTATTTGAGCTTATTGCATAAACATTCAGAATTGGACAGTTTACACGCACACCAGTGTGCATGCACCAGCAGATACACACATGCACATTTTATTTTGGTTCTATATGGGCATCAGAATCCTAGGAAGATATCACATTTGTCAATCACTTAATGAGTGCATCATGGCCAGGCATTGTATTAAGCACTTTACCTGTATTTATAGCTTTTTCTTTTTAAAATCTGACAACCTCAGGAGACCTTTGGAGATCGATACTACTATCTTCCTTTTTAAGGATGAAAAACGAAAGCTCAGTGTAATCTGCTGGAGAGAACAGGTCCAGGATTCAAAACTGGGTCTTCCTAGTTCCAAAATCCATCTTTTAAACCACTTACTATGTTAGTCTGTCAGGTTACAAAATGGGATAAAATGCAATTCCTTCAGTTGAGGCATATTTCAGCTCTAACCAAAGACAATTCAGAGACAAAGACCTTTCCCTTCTCGGTTATAAAACCCATTATTGTGGTGTATCAGTGAAGGTGAATAGAAAAAGAGTTATGGAAGCTCTCACAGAAACATTTATCTGACAATACAGTCAAAGTCCATTTTCAGACACGTGTAGTAAATATATCACTTTCTTTGGTTCAACCAAAATATCCATTGAGAAAATGTCATTAGCGTAATCATGATAAGCTAAATGAAAACTGTACCAAATGGATTTAAATTTATATGATACAAACATTCAACAATTTCATGGAAAATTGCTTTCAAAATTACATCCCTAGAAGGGTTCCCCATTAATAATGCTCCTTGAGGCCACATAAATTCCTTGAGGATCTTCTGCTTCATGTAATTAGATGCATGAAGAAGCATCTGGCTTCTTAGAGTTAGACTTAGTTAATGAAAACATAGTGAGATTCTTAAAGTAATGATTCTAAGATTGCCATGGACACAGTAGATGCTCCCCAAACTGAAGAAAGATGTGTCTCCAGTGGGAATCCAACCAAATCTATACAATCATCGTAGGGATAATGATCATAAAAACTTAAACAACACTTTGCTGTTTGCTAAATGTATTCAGTTCCATAAGCTCTTATAATCTTCAAGCAACTGTGAGAGGAGGATGAAATAGATCTTTTTCCCTCCCTTTGTATCAATAATGAATCCAAGTCTCAGAGAGTGATTGATCTGGCCAAAGGCAGAACTTGTACACAGTGTAGTTAGGAGTTGAATTTTCATAATTTTGAAGGGAGGAGAAATGGAATCTTTCAATATTTATTGTGGATTAGGAGCTGTGTCAGAACTGCCCGTATTACTTTATTCTATGCTTTACATTGTATTACAGAAGGGCTTTTGTCATGAAGAATTGAGAGTGATACTGAAAAAGAGCTGTCCAAGGTCACACATTCTTTTTCTAATGAATGCTTGAGTTGTCATGAGGTGTTCTTGGCTTACTAAAAACCTTGATGGGCAAGATGGACAAGTGTATTAGTCAATTTCCCATTGCTACAATACCCAAGGTCAGGTATTTTATAAAGCAAAGAGTTTTATGGAGCTCACTCTTGTGGGGTTTGATAACCCACATAGCATGTGGCCAGCTCGTGGCATCACGGCTGCATCACATCATGGCAAATGCATCATGATGGGAGCAGGTAAATAGAGGTCACACGGAAAAATGGGAAATCAGAGAGTTTCAGGGGCCAGCCTCGCTCTTTTATAACAACTTGTGCTTCCTAATATTGACTCAGGGTTCTACAAAAATTATCTTAGTTCCTTCTGAGGGATGTGCCCCAGTGTCCTTACCATCTCCAACCAGGCCACAACCTTTAAATGTCCTACGGTCACTCACCATTGCTACACTGGTGACAAGCTTCTAACACATGAGCTACTGAGGGGCACCCTCTACCCTGTCAAAACCCTAGCATTTAGTAAATGAAATGGTCAGCATTTTGACTCAGATTCATGTGAACTCAAAATCCCTTTATCTTCCTCATTAACCCACAGAGATATCTTCAATCTTCCTTTGCTTTTCTTGACTAAAAGCACAGAGGAACCTCATGAAAGAGCACAAATAGATATTTGCATTTCTGCAGCCAGACTAAAACTCCATCAAAATCCAAAAGGATGTGGCAGCACAGTGGTGGAATTTGAATGTACTTGTAGGAATTGGGAACAGACTTTGAGCCAAGTGCTTTATTTGCTGATCTCTGGTTGGAGACTGCCTTCTTGTTGGGAGGTCAGACTTGTGTCTTCTTTCTCTCTTTTGGATTAGGGATCAGAATTGACTGACTTTCTCTGACTCTTTCCATGACTGACTTCTTCTCTGTTCAACTCATAGAAAAACATAGCAAGGATGGAAAAAGAACATCGTCACCTAGAGAAAATGAGGCAGAAATCAGATGTGACTGACTCTGTGTCAGTCTCCTTGAACCACCTTGAACAAAATGTCTTTTTCTGGTCAGAGCCCTCAGAAACTTAAGGTATCATTAGTAACAGAATACGAGAAACTTCAGGGGAAAAAAAGGGTCTTGTCTATTTCTGCCTCATTGACTCTCCATCTCATTTCCAATCTCATCTGAAAACATATCTTTTTCTCTCCTGACCGCATCTGCTAATTGCCCTCTCCCACGGCTATTATTTAACTGGAAATATGTGATCACTTTAACAAGGGTATTTAACTTCATGAGGTTGTTGAGATGTTGTTTTTAATAGTTTTAGGTTGAAAATGTAAGTGGCTGAGGTTCTTAACAGGGAAGGGGCTTTATGAAATCCCTGTCACTTTCTTATCTAGGAGTTTCCCTAGTCTTTTTAATCTGCATTTTTTCCCAACCCCCACCCTGAGAAAATCAATTAAAGATTGGATTCATAGCTTATATCATAAAAACAAAAAGATTGTATTGCAACTTCTAAATATGCATTTGTAATATTTACAATGCCTGGCCAAATTATGCAGGATTCGCCTACTCCCCTAAAAGAGTTCATCATGACCCCAGACTCACCCAATTTCAAATCTTAGTTTCACCTGTGTCAACCCGAAAATGCAAATTAAATATTTGAAGTCTTAGTTTTCTCATCTTCAATGTGGAAATGATATGCTTATCTCAAGTACTCTCTCATAATTAAACAATATGCTGTCTGTAAGACTCCTGGCGTAATGAAAGAGTTCAATCCATATTAGCAATTATTGAGTGAGGGAGACTGTGACTTAGAATCACAGAGGTTCTTATTACACTAGACTGCAAACTCCTCTGGCAATGAGACATTGCTTAATGCCATATCCCCAGCAGCTAGAATTGTGCCCAGCACATAATGGGTCATTAAACTATCTGTGAATGAGTATCCTTCACCTTTACAGTCATTTTACAATTGACAAAGCACCTGCAAATTTATGATCTTATTTGAGTCCCTTCACATTGTTGCCCATAAATACATCAAAAATTTCTGACTGGATCAACAACAACAACAAAAAAGTGTAGTTCACCATAAATCCTGTTTCTTTGGGATTTTTCCTGGAGATCTGTGATTCATGTGTATCAACCTTTCTTTTCACCACACACAGCGAGCCAGTAACCACATCCTGACTGGGGTACCTCCTATTTTTTCTTAAATTATTTCTGCTGCTAATGACATAGGTCACATGGGCAATATTTGTCACCTGCATTGTTACAGTGAGTTCTGTCATTAGATTGTCTTCCAGAGGCTGCTCCCTCTTACTGCTCTCTCTGAAAATACTTGAGGGACCTCTACAATAAGGATACCATTGAGTTACCATAAGAAAAGAGGGTTAAGTAAGCCAGATGTGAATTTGATTTATGCATTTTCTATGCCAGAGGATCTTCTTTGGACATTAAGTTGACCCCTCTGCATTGTGCAGTGACCAAACCTATCCAGTTGCATATAAGATTCTTTTACTTGAGATTTAAAATCTCAAGATTTTACTTGAGATTTATTTTCAGCCAGGCTCAGTGGCACATGCCTGTGATCCCAGCACTTAGGGAGGCTGAGGCAGGAGAATCACAAGTTCAAAGCCAGCTTCAGCAATGGCGAGGCGCTAAGCAACACAGTGAGACCCTGTCTCTACATAAAACACAAAATAGGGCTGGGGATGTGGCTCAGTGGTTGAGTGCCCCTGAGTTCAATCCCTGGTACCAAAAAAAAAAAAAACTTTATTTTCAGCTGCCTCTCCACCTCTCCAACATGGTCTCCTTAACAATCTATTAGGCTTTCTGCCATCCGTCTTGAGACATGACACTCACTGCCCTAATTAGATATTTGCCTTTTAATTCCAGGAACATGTCAGGCTTTTCCATGTTCCTACATTTCCTGTACTCTCTATCTGGATTTTTTAGTTGAAATCACTTTCGCCACTTCCCTCAGAAATAATTGTAATGGTAATAACTACACTTTCAGTGATTTCTTTCTAAGAAGCACATGGCTAAGCACTACATGTGAGTGTACTTATGCACACCCACACACCTAATTTCATCTTGTTTAATTCTTAAAAGACCATTTTATTTATGAGAAAATTGAAATTCAGGACAATAATAACTTAATTAACATGCCCAAGGTCACAAAGGTAGCAAATAGTAGATTATCATTTCAAACTCTGACTCCAAAATCCAAGTTCTTAGCTGCTCTGCCATATGACAAGTGAACTTCTTGTCCTTCCTCAAGGACTAGTCCAAGGGCCCTTCATCTATGAAATCTTTCTTGACTTGTCTAGGCAAAGAGAGTAGTCTTATTTTTTACATTTACCTGACATATATGTCCTATACATATAGTTGCACTCTTTGTTTGTTTAGAAGTCTATCTCTGCCAACAGCTTATTTAAAACCACCAATTTAGATCTATGCACGCCCTATTCCCTGGGCCTAACAAGAATCCAGTCAATAATAGGTTCTTAATACATGGATGATGACCAAATGTTCTGGCTGAAATAGCACCTCCTTTTGGAAGAAGAGTGTCAATGGGAGAGAACAGAGTGAAATACATGGGTGGGTAGGTGACAGCTGTTGATGAAGGCTGTGCCCATCACAAGTGGGTCTGACCTGACAGAAGAAAAATATTTATTTCAAAATTGCACAGAATAGGAAAGACAACACAAACCCAATTGGAAAACTTTGCTCCTTTCTGTATGTATTTTTCACCCAGTTGTTTTGGCACTGCACTGACACTTCAGCTATAGGTCAGGGCCAAGTTCACCTGGGCTTAATTGGAAAGCACATGGGCTTGTTTGGGGAGTACTCTAGGGAACAGCTGACCAAGCGACCTCTGCTATCAACTTGAAACATAGCCGTATGAGGATTTTAAAAATAAACAAAAACCCACTGTGCTCTTCAGCAATATGCTTTCCATTTTCTGTGACTATGTCTGGAACCTTTTTAGTTAAAGGGAAAAAAAAAGATGACAATATACATTGATATGGTCTGAAGGATGGTTTAGAAGAGATGTGAAAAGCACACATATTGCGTCAGCAGGAGAGTGCTTACCTTAATGGACCCAATTCTTTTCCTCTAAATCCATACCCCAAGTGATCAACTGTCCTGGTGTTAGCATCAAAGATCTTGTGTTCTGGAAGGCTCTCTGTCCCAGAGAAACCTTGCGTTGCACACGCATATGTACACTCGCACATGCACAGACACAGGTGCACACAGACACAGGAACCAGCATGGTTTTTTTATCCTCCCTGCCAATGGAAAGTCAGTGAATGTGACATATAAAACACTAGGAAAGTACTTGCTGGCTGGGCTTCCTCTCTGTTTTGTGTCTCTTTCATCACAAGATAGTCTATAGGAAGAGCAGCAGCACATGAGAGACAACCAAGTCCTTCCAGTTGCCCTAGACCAGGACTGTTACCTCTTCTTCCAATCTGAGATCTTAGGCCTGTTAATAACACAGAGACACTGGACAGGGATTCAGGCCACAGAGACACTTATAATTGCTAATACAAGCTGAGTGGCATGTGGATTCTAACTTTACATACCTGAGAGTCTATCTTTAGAAGAAACAGCAGACTCCTTCTGTCTATGTTCCATAAATGAAATTTACAATCAATATACAATTTATAGCAAGAAAAATGTAGATTAAATTAGATTGCTTTATGAGAAGGAATTGTATAGCATTCACAAATGTTCAAAGCTGCCCAAAATTCATTCCTTGGTGAAGTCATGAGAAAGCCATCAGGGGTGATGCTGATACAGGGGCAGAAAGTGAATTACCAAAGATGTTGAAAGTATTCAGCTCATCTGATGTTTATTGAAGGTCTCAAATGTGCTGCTTACTGTGTTGGAAACAGGAATTCAAAGATGAGTTCCTTCAAGCACTTACAGTTGAGTTGTAAAAATAAATAATAACCAGTCATCGTAATAAGTACAAACAGTAGTTAGAAACTGCAGAGAGTAGTTCAGAGGTGTGTTTATGAGGGTAGAGTTGTTGGTTAGAAAATTTTTCCCTGAGAAGTGATATTTGAGTTTGATTTTGAAAGAAAAATTCTGCCTGAAGGATGAGGGATAGACTGGGCAAAATCAACTATTCAATTTATGAGGCCTAGACCAGTGCACCATTACCATGTGGAATCTCTTGAAGAAAAGTTATTAAGAATTACAAGACAGCGATAGAACATAATAAACAATACTTGGGGTCTTCTGAACACAGGGGCTATACACTTATCTCATGCTCATAAGCTGGCCCTGGTTGGTAAGACATTTTATACAGAAGAAAAAATACATATCCAAGCAAAGATGCATGCATTGGCCTGATGTGTTTGGAATCTTGGTAGATTATGGCATGTGTATATGGGTACACTATATTTATGGGTTGGCAGATGCTAACCTGAAGATGAGAAATACAACAACAGAGATGGTAGGTTTACATTGTGTCAATTTAATTAGGCTGGTGCTGACTTTCTAAGGATGCATATACTACATAATACAGGGTTTGTGAGGGCCATGAGAAATATTTTGTATGAGATTTGAAAGGGGAAGGGGAAGGACCTACTGTATTCTTTGTAGACTTGGAAGATCTGTGCAGGATACCCACATTTTTGCTTATGTCCTACTTTGCTGTGTGGCATGAGGTGGAATCAGTCCTGCAGCTTCTTCAGTTCTCATTAGATGCCCTCCTTAAACTCCTCAAGCTTCCTGTGACAAAGGGTACCAACTTCTCCAGGTCACCTACATACCTCATCAAATTAAGTTGCTTAGAGATACTGAGAACCTAACATGAGTTCCACCTCATCCTTGTGGGTTCCAATCTGCCTTCAGAGGTTCCAAGTGGTCCTCCTTCCCTCCACTTCATACCTGTGTCTCCTTCATGAGTGTCTGTCATGTGGACTTCAGGCCACAACACCATATTACAAAAATTGCTATATACAGACTATAAACAGCATCCAAACATCTATAAGGCCAATTTGCTACAATAAATCTTTGATTCTATTGCCATCCTAGTGATTTTGCTTCTCTACTTGAATTCTGATTCTTAGGCACAGGCCTCAGAGGGGGGTTGCTTGAGAAGACCTTTATATAAGAGACAGCAACCCTATGGGTAAAAGCATATATTATGGGGTCAAACATCATTTGAGTTTGTAAAATCACTTAGTCTACTTCACTATTTGCGTAATGTTAGTTTATGTGATAGGCAGCCCCCAACCAGCTCCCCACCCCACCACAGGTGTCCTGTGTCATCTCTTCTCATACCATATCAGGGTTGGTCTGCATGATCCCTAGAATACTGTGCCAGTAAGGCATATCACTCCAAGACCAGGTCTTAAAAGACACTTCAGTTTCAGCCTTTTCCCCTCTTGATTTACTTCTTCTGGTAGAGACCAATTGCCACTTTGTGAGGAGAAATCCTTGCGATAAGATTAGACTCTTGCTAATGAACATGTCACTGAGTTTCAGTCAATCCTCTAGCCCCGTTCAAATCTCTAGATGACATCAGTCTCAAGAGCCATCAAGTCTACAAAGGCATGAAAGATTCTGAGCCAGAACTATGACCTAAGCTGCCCCCAAATTCCTGATTTACCCTTA
Organism: Xerus rutilus; assembly: GCA_028644305.1. Classification (NCBI taxonomy): domain Eukaryota; kingdom Metazoa; phylum Chordata; class Mammalia; order Rodentia; family Sciuridae; genus Xerus; species Xerus rutilus. Next base: position 169,760,989 of record CM053399.1, read on the forward strand.
GAAAGTATATGAGGTAATATTTATTGTTTTAGGCTGCCAAATTTTGGAACAATTTGTAGCAATAAATAAACTATAAATAGTAACATAATCCATATAAAACCAAGGTATTATATAATCAATTAATTTCCTCAGAAGTGAAATGGGGATAATGATGGTGCTAATTTATCTGGGCAATTGTCAAGACTGAGGGCAAAAGAAGAGAAAGCATCTAGCACTGCGTTTGGCATGTGATGACTCTTCAGATGAATGTTGTCCTCGCTGCTCAGCCTGTTAGCAATGTTACTGTTGTGATTGTTATCTTCTTCCAAGCTTTGTATTTTATGAGTTCTTAACTTCAGGCTATAGTGGCGAGCGAAGACTTCAGCCAAGAGGCAATATTTGTATCGGGTTTGCAAACATACTTTTTCATAAATCTACATTACCTCTCTTCTGCAAATTGCTAGGGCTAGATCTGAGGTGCATATGGAGAGCAACAACTTTATGTCTTTGTTCTATTAAGTTTGATTTTCTCCCTGCAGGGGGAGGCCATCTTAACATTTACTCAAAGGAATTGTCCAAAACTTGGATTCAGACAGATAACATCAGGTCATGTAGGTCCATGAATGGCCCAAGGGCTGGAGAATATTAAAGGTTTGAGAATTAAAATCTGTTGCCTGACTGTCTGGATAATTAACCCAGTTGGTGATGGAGAATTATTGGAAAATAGCAAAAAGCATGGACACCTTCCCAGGACTTGATGGTGCAAACAAACTGAATGGCATTTAACATATCTAATTGTTAATGAAATGGGGTATTAATTGTAGAGTGTTAATTCTTTCCCTTCAGCAGTAGCTGCTTGCTTTGACTAGAGGTATTTGCATCTGAATAATAAAACATTGGGGCTTGAAGGCAAGGCCATTTCTAGATGAATTCAGTCTTCTAATTCCATACACAGGCAACAGGATTGGAAAAATTATACCTATATGGATAAAGAAGAGTGCTGAGATCATACTTTCTTCTTTCTGGAATAACGTATGGAGGTAAGTAAGGGAAGATTTGAAAGAAAGTAGGGTGTCTTTGATTTCCTAAAGAGTACAACTTAGTAGTTTATGAGTACAAATATTGAATCTTGCCTTGCTTTTTGGAAACTAACTAAAACTTGGATCTAGTCAGATTGTCATGATCAGGTAGCTCTAGTATGAGGGAATAAGAAGCATTACAGAAAGCAGGTAGAACATGGAATAGTGTCCCCCTGGGTGTGTTGGTGAATGCCTGTAGTCTCAGCAGCTTGGGAGGCTGAGGCAGAAAGATTGCAAGTTCAAGGCCAGCCTCAGCAACTTAGTGAGGTCCTAAGCAACTTAGCAAGACCCTGTCTCAAATTAAAAAAATAAAAAAGGTTAGTGATGTGGCTCAGCAATATCAATCAATCCCCAGTACTCCCCATCAAAATAAATTAAAAAATTTAAAAAAAGAAATAAAAAGAAACAAAGAAAGAAAGAGCATCCCAAGCAGTGTTCTAGAAGGGTAACCAAGTAGAGGATGAGAACTGGTTTAAAATTTAAATCACTAGAAAAAGTTATAAAAACTTCCAGCACAAAGAAATGTAGTCCAATATAGTTTGCTGAAGCAGACTCTAAGACAGGGGAGCAAACAAGATAACAAGGAATTATAAGAACAATTAATCTAATGGTTTAAAGCAGAACTAGATGTTAAATATCCTGAACCCATTGTTTGTAGACACTGATCTGGAGTGAAAGATTCAAGCTATCATTGTTGAGGGTCCAGTATACATAAGGAATACTATTTACATGATCTTGCTTTGTTATTCTTTCTATCCTCCAGCAGAGAGAACTAAAGCTCAAAGTATGTGAGAGAGCTGAAGCTCAAAGAACTATATTCCATATAGTTCTACAAATCCACTATGCAAGAATGGGATTTAGGTACAAGTAGGATTGCAGATAGGAATCAAGTAGCTCTAATTTTATGTGTGCAAGTAGTGACGGTGGGGGTGAAGTAAATGAGAATCAGCGTGGTCACCCTGTAGTAGGTTAAGAGGCCTGTCTTTAGATGTAAAACAGGAATATCCCTCTTGGCGTACTACCTCTTCTCACATTGTGATGGTCCCATTTTCATCATCACTCTTAACCTTGAGGACTAGTATTCAAACATGGGCCTAGAATTCGGGGGAGGCTTTTATCTTTTAGGAACAAATGTGCCCTTTTCATATGAGTAGATTCAAGTACATTTTTGTTCGCATTTTCTTCAAAGGAAGGGAAGTGGCGAAGGGCATTCAAGTTAAACTGGCCTGATCCCATATTTTGTTTGCTTTCATGAGCAAGTGATGAAAAAGGTAGTTGAATAGTTTCAAAATGGCCGGCATTTGAACCCTGGCTCTGACTGTAACCAACAGTGTAGATTGGGAGGAAGTCTCATCTCTCTGTACTTACTCATCCTTAAGAGGCAGAACATACTTGCCTCACTTAACATCATAAAGTTGTTTTGAAAAACAGAAAGAGGTATGTGTGACATAATTTGGTTAAACTCACAGTATCAGTGGCCAAGTTCATCAATTTGCCTAGAATTAGGCGTGTGCGAAGTCAAGGCATCTAGATTGCTTCTTGTGTTTTCTTTCTACTTATTAGCAATGTGACTCTGATTAATTATTCCTTCACCTCTCTGAACCTTAATTTCCTTTCCTGCTAAATGGGGGAGATGATCTGAAATCTTGAAGACAGATTCTTAACCTTAGCTCCAAATTAGATTCTCTTGGGGTGCTTTAAAAAACGTGGTGCCCAGAGGTACCCCCAGATTAATTAAATGAAAATCTCTGAGGATAAGAATAGGTATTGGTATTTTTGAAACTCTCCAGGTGATCCCAAAATATAACCATGATTGGGGATCATTGATCTTTCTAGATGGTTTTAAAGTCAGGCCTCTTTCTTGTCCAATATTCTATTATTTTTAGAGAACCTCTTGCTACCTCCAGGTGGGTCCATCTCAGATTTTTAATGAAGTTAGGAAATGCCCCTGAGAATTACAGATTCCAGTCGTATTAGTCTTCTATGGGCTGCCACCAACTCAGTAGCTTAGCAGAAATTTATTGTCTCACAGTTCTGGAGGCTAGAAGTGTGCGGTTCAGAAGTTGTCAGGGTTGGGTCTTCATGATGGAAGTCAGAAAAAATATGTTTCATACATTTCCCCTTAATTTCTGCGGATTGCTGTCAATTTTTTGGCATTTCTTGGTTTGCAAAGTCATTACCCTGATCTCTGTCTTCATCTTCACATACCACCTGTGAAGATGAAGACAGAGATCATTTGCATTTTCACTTTTTTTTAATAAGGAAATCAGTCATATTACATTAAGAACCCACCCTAATCCAGCATGACTACATTTTAACTAAAAACATCTATGATAACTCTATTTCCAAATAATGTCACAGGCTGAAGGACTGGGGCTTAGGGTTCAGTGTGTGAACTTTCAGGGGACATAATTCAATCTGTACTATTAATAATTCCAAAGTATATCTGGGTAAATCCAGATATACTTAAAAGCAATTAGAAGGGCATGATTGGTGGCAGGTTACCTCCTGAAACCCCCATTCATCACTGGTTCAAAGGAAGACTCGTTCTCACAAACAATACAGTATACTCTGACCCTCTCCCCAGTTACCTCCAATACCACTCACCATGTTCTTAGAATTCTGTACTTCCTCCATGCCCCCTCCTGTCTTTTTTAATGATTCTTTTCCATCCAGGGAGACCCTGGCTCCTTAATTTGCCAGTGTAGGAATTTTCCACTAAGCATTCTGGCCCCCCTGCCAACCACCTCTAGTTATTAAAATTCAGCTCAGGATGTCTCACTCTGGCTGTTACATTATCATTCCTCGTTAGAGACTCCTCCAGGGCCTGAGACATCCCTGCACTGACTGTATAATTACAAAGTCAATTTCTAAACAGACATTTGCAAATAAGTCAATTTAAATACCGAGATTTGCAAACAATAATTAAGCAGTAGCTTCTTTTTTAATATCTCTATATATAATTAATGCCTGTGGGCTTTTCATTTTACCTTGCAACTGGGTAGTTTGCAATTGTTTGTTGAGCTAAAGTGTTCTCTGAAAGCAAATCAAAGCACGGGGGAGATTTTGGAAGTGATTGAAGAAAGCGTTTTTCTTCTTCTTCCTTCATCCTCGCTTCACCTGATTGGCTGTGTTTTTCATCAGTTGGGACTGTTAACAGGGAAAGGAGTTGAAGTGGAATCATTTTCTGCATTAAAAGCAACAAAAATAACAACAAAGGATTCTGGTCCAGGGATAGGCTGGTTAATATGGCTTCTTAAATCAGATACAGAGTCAGGGAGTCTCTCTTTGCTGGAAGCCTCAGACTTCACCCATTTCAGCATTATCTACACAGCAATAGCTGTCTGTAGTTCAGTTTCAATAGTGTTTTCCTCCTGGTTTAAAAAGATAAATCTCCAATGAATCCCTGTTTCCTGTAGGATAATGTCCTCACCGTGGCATTCAAGATCCTTCCCAATTTGGCCTTATCCTTTCGTTCAGTGACTTTTATTGAAAATTTACTTTATGCTACAGAAAATACTATATAATAAGGGCCTAATGGTAAACAGGACATAGTTTTCAGTAACCCTGAAAAAGTTATTTTATGAATGTTGTATCTTACAAAAGGGGACATAGAAAGAATGCTAACCAGGTCTGGAGACTTATGAAGGTTCTTTCAAGAAAGTGATACATAAATTGAAATTTCAGGAATGAAACGGAATTAACAGATGAAGATTGAGGAAGAAGGTTATTTCAGGTGGAGGGAAAAGTCTGTTAGAAGTCATAGAGAAGAAAGAACACAAGGTCCCTGCAAGGTCCCTTTGAGAAATAAAGTGGGGACTTAAGTGATAGCTAAAGTAAGGAGAGGGAAGGAAACAAGGTATAAGTCTATACACAGAAGCATAGTCTGGAATCTAGAAGGCCTTGAAGGGCAGGCTGAAAAGTTGGAACTTAGTCTTAGGGACAATAGGAAGCCACGGAAAGGTTTCAGGAAGTGATATGACCAGTTTGGTTTATGCTGCCCCAGCTGAGTCCTCAAGCCACACCATATAACACTTCCAAGTTAGATATTCCAGCACCTCTTGAGTTGTCTTTTCAAATTTTACTTCAATGAGGAAGTTTCCCCAGTCTTCCCAGCCTCGGTAGATACCTCACCCTCAAAACCTAATTTAGAGGTCATAGTCTCTGTGGGATGCCTGCAGTCCTGTGATCACTGTCTGATAAGAATGAATGGCTCCCTTGGGCTGGGGTTATGGCGCAGTGGTGGCGTGCTCCCCTAGCAGGCGTGAGGCACTAGGTTCGATCCTCAGCACCACATAAAAATAAAATAAAGATATTCTGTCCACCTACAACTAAAAAATAAAAATTAAAAAAAAAAAAAAAAGAATGGATGGCTCCCTAATCACTGCTTCCTAGAAATTCTATTCAACTCTCTAGTTCAATTCTTAAGATATACAGATTAATAGTGAAATTTTTTATCATTTTCAAGTGAGTGTATATGCTTGAGTAGCATGTTGGTTATGAAACCTCCAGACTTGCTGGGAGAGTTCCCAAAGATGCAGTGGCAGGGGTGAGGAGGTTTGCTTTCAGAACGGCCTCAAGCACACACCCACTTCTTCATGGATGTTTCTTGGCATTTGGAGGGAAAGGAGCTTCTGTATAGCTTCCTTCAGGTCCAGAGAGCCTGATTGAGGTCAGCATTTCCCAGGGGAGAGAACAGACTCCAGATCCAGAGCACAAGAAGACAAGAGAAGACAATGACAGCTTGAATCCAGGTGCTGACATACTCAGACCAAGAAAAGGTCACGGAAACTCAGGGACTCATAGGATCTTGCTTTACTCTCAGCTTCGGAGGTAAATGTGTTTTACTTTTCCTGTGTCCGTTAATGGAAGGAAGGCCCATTATTAAAAAGATGTATAGAAGAGCTCATCCAAGGGTCTGGGCTCTGGAGAAACTAGCTCTACCCCACAAAAACAAGGCCAGCCTGGAAGATGAAGTATTTAACTCAGCTAAAGGTCCTTGGGGTCTCTATCTTCTGGTTGAGTCATGTTATTTTTCTTACATTCAAACCAGTCAATACTGATGATAAGTGACCTTCAGCAGGTCACATATTTCCACATTTAGAACACTGACTAATAGATTCAATCTGAGGTCCATAGTCCTTTTCAATGTGGATTTTATTTCTCTAGGAAAGGTTTTCCAGAAGCTTTGGTGTTTTCTTATGTTTTCTTTTGAGGAGAGTTGTCATCTCTGGAAGGTTCTTTGATGCCAATGGGAAGGATTACATAGATTTGGGTACACAGCTCTCCAGATCCTTAATTTTCCAATGTGGGAGTGGCTTATCATCGCTGTTCTCTAATCCCAACCCTCATACCCATTCATTTCGGCAGTAAGCTGATGTTCTAGAAGATAATCAGAGGTTTGTTAAGATTAAGACTGTTCTGAATTTTAATTTTTTTCTACTTTGAAAGGTTTTCATTTGTAGGTATATATTAGAATAATTGGATAAATTAAAAAAATCATGCAAAGAATACTTTTTAAAATTTCCTGAGGTTATTCAATGTTTAGTATGAGAATCACTGATCTAGGTCACTGCACATTGAAAATTAGTTTTATCATGATACAAGAGCCTGGCTACCCAAAGCTGTCCAAACTGGGCATCAATTGAAGTCAAAAGCAGAGAGATAGACTAAAGATCCCTCTTTGAGTACATCTCCTCTTTATCAGTCATCAAAAGACTTACAGAAGAGTTCAAGCTAGTAAGTGGAGAGCAGAAGCATGATTCCAGTTTCACTGGCTGGCAGCTTTAAATCATCTCTCCCAAATACACATGAGCACAGACTTCTAAGGGAATCCTATGAAATATTTTTCTGCTTCTTTTCCCCTCATTCTTCTCTATCTTTGTACTTCTCCTTTTCTATCTTTTATCTGGTTTCCTTTTACTGCTTCCATAGAGTTTTAGAGAACATCAGAATAAAGACCACAGAGTGTGGATAGAACATTGGGTTTGTGGTCCGTATATGCCATTGGAAGTCCTGCAGTCACTTCCTTATGAGGGGGGGCCTCTTCTCCAGATTTATTTAGTTGATTAGAGTGGAAAGGATCATAACTCCTTTCCCATACTGATATTCCAATAGAATTCTATGTTGTACATGTAATTTTTTTCCCTACATATTCTTGCCTGCTCTTCACCTCCCCTCTCTCTATAAATTTTTTTAAAAAATATTTTTTAGTTAGACATGGACACAGTGTCTTTTTCGTTTACTTATTTTTATGTGTGCTGAGGATAGAATCCAGTGCCTCACATGTGCAAGGCAAGCGCTCTGCCACTGAGCCACAACTTCAGCCCTCTTTTTGAAAGTTGAATTTTGAATAAATGGAGGATGGGCCTTACAGTCCTCTTTGTACCTACTTTTGTTCCAACTTGAAAGATTCACACCAAAGCAGAAAGCTGTGATCCAAGAAGTCAGTTTTCATGGCTGGATGAAAATGTTCCAGTTCACTCACTTTATTGGGATTTTGTTTACATCATCTTCTCCATTTGTGTGGACTTCCATTTTCCTATCTCTTCAGTCCTTCCCAATTCACTTTATCTGCTTAGATTTATCTCTAAACATTTTCCTCACCCTCTTTGGACTCCCTTTCCATGGCCCAATGATAATGTTCCAGCTCTAAAACATTACACTTAAGTACTTCTACCTATCACTTTGTGTATGTTTGTGACACCATCTGAATTCTGTAAACACTAATTACATTATAAAATTCTGGAGGATAGAAAACATCATTCTTTTCTTCTGCTTCTGCTTCTCAAATCTGCAGCTAAAGGTTCAGAATACAATGTGCACTTTACATAAATTTGGGGAAGTTTTAGTCCGTGTTTTTTTTTTTTTTAACAACCCCCAAATTTTATACACTAAGAAACCAAGTCCCAGGGAGGAAATAGCTTGCCATGAACTAATAGCTGAGCTAGACTAGAAGTAGTTTCCTCCATCCATTTTGTTGTCCATATCAGTTGTCACATGATTTACTCAGTGTCTAAATATGTCCCATGTACTCAAAAACACTGCTTACTTAACCTATTGTGTTTACTTTTGTCTAACTTAAAAGAGACATATCTAATCAAGATATACCCCTATTGTCCTTTAGAAAGTCAGTTTTAAATTAATGTGTGAGTTAATTATTCCACGTAGATCTCTCCTAAATGGAAGTAATAATGGTGCAGCAGAAAGCTTTCAGCATGGATTACGAAGAGATGCCTTCAGTTCCCTCTTTGTCTTCACGAACTCAGTATAATCTCAACACTTCACTGTTCTGAACCTAAATTTCTTCATCAATAAAATGAGCATAAAAATCATCATTTAACAAAATGTTATAGAGTTTGGACGATGTAAGATTTCCCTTTTTTCACTTTGATGAACTACGGAAATTCTGAATATGGCTCTTTTCACTATTATTAATAATGAATAATAAAGTGCAAAAGACATGAATGCTAGTTAGAGAAGAAGCATCATAATTTTGCTGCTCTAGACTTAGCTCAGTGGGCAAGAAGCCATCATCAATATTGGTGACAATTACATATTCCTCTTTCTTCCTCCTCCTTATATGTGTGTGAGACTCATAACTTAAAACGCTTGCTGCTATTCAGCACAAAAACAAATAGCAAAGCAACTCTGGCCGTGATGTATTTCAACAGCATAACTTAGACTTGCCATCATTCTGCTAAATTATGAATATCTATCACTTGATGGAGTCAATGCTCTTATTTGGAACAGAGAAGATGGGAGGCAAAGTGGTCGCAGTTGGTGAAGAAAAAAAAAAAACACAAGATGCAGTTGCTATAGCGATTAACAATGGGTATGCTTCCAACAGGGTTTACGGATGCTGATGCAGCTAAAACAAATGTTTGTGTTTGGGCATGGTGGAGACGATGACGGATTATGGAGCCTTGGCCTTGAGCCTTGATGTAATCCAATTCTAAATAAATCATAAATCTAAGTACAGACTGGTAAGGTGGGATGAATACCAATTCATGCTAGGTGGTAGCAAGAAGCCATTGGTGGCCAGGATTGATTATGGGGTGTGAAGCAGGGAGGGATGGCAGGAGAAGACCGTGACCGGCATACAGGGATGCACTTCCTCCTCTTCTAGCCTTAGCTAACTCCTGGCTGAGCTGCCAGACCTCACTCCTGGGAATGAGAGATCACTGCTGAATTAGCCACAAGGCCAGGCATTCTGCCACCTTCTAAATTTTCGTGAATGAAGGGATTTTTCATCATAAAGATGCTGAATCGCTAATATTTGGGCTAGTTTCATGATTTCTCACTTGGAATAACCCAGAAGTTACCCTGAGTTTCTCTTAGGCCCAAAGGCTGGTTGAAATATGAAAAGAGGCTTCCATAGGAGCACTTTAATGTGGAATAATCATTTCTTTATGTAAAAGGGTAACAGAGAAAACATGTAATGTTGACCTTCTTTCTTATTTTCTGTTTCCTCAGAGAAAGAGACAATGAAATCCAAATCTCAGTAAGATAATTCTCACTCTGGTCAAATGATAAAAAAGAAAAGAAAAATAAATAAACAAGAAACAGATGCAGATAATGGAGATGATAAGGAAAAAAGGAAACTGTCATACACTGTAGCTGGAAATGTCAATCATGTCATATATAACATGGAAAACAGTCTGTAGTTTCCTTTAAAAAAAAACCCAAAAAACTAGACAGAATCACTATATGATCTAGCTATGCCATTACATATATACATCCAGAGGAACTGAAATTAGTAGATTAAAGTGATATTTGCACTCACATATTTAATATATCACTATTCATAAGGACCAAGTATGGATTCAACATAGGTGTCCATCAGTGGATGAATGGATAAAGAAAGTTTTACACACACATATATGCATGCATGTGCACATGCTGGAACATTATTTAGTCATTAAAAATAATGCAGTCCTGTGATTTGTGGCAACATGAATGGGAACTAGAGAATGTTATGTCAGATATATATTATGTCAGGATCAGATATGTCAGGCACAGAAAGCAAATACTGCATGCTTTTACTTTTGTGGGGGTTGATCTCATAGAAATAGATAATAGAATAGTGGTTAACTGAGTCTGTGAAAGCAGGAAGGATGAAGAAAGAATGTTAATGGGCAGCAAAGGTGGAGGAATATGATGGTCATAATAACCCTAACTTTATGTATGACTGCATATATGTTGTGATTCTATATAACTTAAACTAGAGAATTGATATGTTATCCTCTATGTACAATGAATCAATTTGCACTGTTAACATGTAAGCCTAAATAAAACAAAAACAAAAAAATAAATAAAGAATGTTAATGGGTACAGTGTTTCAGTAGCATGGGAAGACTAATTTCTAATGTTCTACAGAAGAGTAAGATAGACTATGGTTGACAATAATTAATTGAATGTTTCAAAATTGGTAGTAGAGAAAATTTGAATGTTCCCAATACAAATACATGATAAATGTCTGAGGTTATAGATTTGTTAATTACCGTGACCTGATCATTACACATTGTACACATATATTGAGATATTATACTGTGTCATGCAAGTATGTATAATTTTATCTTTGTCAATTAAAAATAAAAATGTATTTTAAAAGGAAGAAGCAATGATTAAAGGGTAAAATTTTGAATCAAAATGCTAACTTTGTTTACACTGGAAAGGATAAAGCTACTCTTGGGAGAAAAAGAAGAATCTAGAAGAGTATATGGAGGTATTGAGAACAAGATAAGCATTTCTGGGCTGGGAGAGTATGAAAGATGATTGTTAGCAATTTTGGAGAGAAATAGAGGATGTGCCATACAGCAATTATTGGTAAAGTTAAAGAATTGGAATTCCAAGGAATTTTATCTTTTTTTAAAATTGAATCTCCATTTGAAGTATGACAAATGACTACAAAATAGAATGTAAATTTCTTAACAATGTTTTTGGATGTCAGACCAGATTTCCTTGCAAATGTAATATTATACTAAAATAAAATAGTGTTATTCTGGATGACGCATCTCATCTTGGATTTGGGATAAGAAGAGTAATGTTCAAGTTCAACTCAGACCAAATCCTCATCTTGCCACTGATCTAAGAATTTATTTAGATCATGTCTATGAAATTAGTGAATGTATAGTACATGGGATGGATGTTGATGCAATATGAGCAACCAAGTTCCTTAATATGAATCCTGGAGTGTTCTTCAGATGTGTCTGTGTGTCATACGTCTACTAATGTCCACTAGATCCAGAGCAATATATTAGACTCCATGCTGAGGTTACCATATATTCTCAGGGCAATACTGTTCAAATATGGATGCTCATTCACTAAGTATAAAGAATATTACCATGGAGCAGCTGGTGAAAATATAGGATTAGATATGCAAATGATTTATGGAGGGAGAACTCCTATGAAGGGTCAAGAAGAGAGAGCAGAAGACAGCTGTCTAACATCAGTGAAGGAGAAAAAGATGAAGAATTGGGTGAGAGTGGTCTCGTATTAGGTGGCTCACACAAGTTTGAGAAGGGACAAAGTCATCTGTTAGAGGAATTCTCCATCACACTGCAACAATCTAGCATTAGTACCTTCCTTGTGCTCAGTTCTTGGCTGGGAGCATCCCACAGGAATTGTGGCCTCAGAGGTTATGGAGCTCCATGAGAACAACAGCTGGGGCCATCTGTCCACAATGTCCTCCACTCCACCTCAAAAGTAGAGTTAAGCCCTATATCTCTTTGGCTGTCAGAGTGAATTGTATTGATTATTTTAATCTGGTTTCTATGGATGTTCAATATCTTAATGAATTATAGACCTTTCCAATAAGGGAATAGTAGCCAATAGCAGACTTGGCTAATTCTTCCTGGACAAAATTTTTGAGACAAAATTCCTGAGAATTAAGCTTTATCTCTGGGATACATCATCAAGCACAGTTTGGATCCAATACTATAAGCATTGTATGTAAATTTGAATTCTGCAAATTAAATATACCATCATATAATTATCAACATGTCTCATTTTATGCATAATATTTGATAATGTGTGACTTACCAAAATTAAAAACAATGCATCAAGAATTTCATAATTTCAACGTTGGTTTGGTGAATTATAAACTGTTTCTTTGATTGGAACACAAAGCAGCATGACTTTTATAGTTAAACAAGGAGACCTGACAGCATGTATCAGAATTAATCTTTTATTATGTAATGATTTTAAAGTTATGGTCCTTGTAAAACAAAATTCATGGTTCTTATATTTCTTCGAGAAATTTGACAATGTGCAAGGAGAACTGTACTGGTAATGTGAGAAAACAAACAAATAAACAAATGAAACATTGAGTTATGAATAAAAGTTGCAGTGAACCAAGAGGCAGAGGTAAAAGGAGAAATGTTGGTAATTAGGTGGGTCTACCGAGTCCAGGATTAGGGTTTATTTATGTACTTCATGCATTATATTTTGGTGTGAACTGTCTGACTGAACCTCCTAGGAAATGAAGAGGGACTGAAATGATTGTGTTCAGTTGATAGTTTCACACTGACAGGAAGGGGACTTATGAGCTGTATGCTCTTCTAGACTAGAGGGACTTCTGCAGCTGGTAATTGGGCAGCAGGTGGTAGAAAGAGATGTGGAGGGAAAGAAACTCCTGGATCAGGTCAGTGCAATAGCAATTTATAGCCAAGAGTTACAAAACTTTTTTCAGACTTCACCACCTATGAGAGTATATGTCTGAGTTCTTGCTATTAGTAAGCTAATTAGAGAAAGGGGAAAGGGGGAAATAAAGGTGACTAAAACAGCTCTGGGAACAAGTGAAGAAACAGCTCAGACTAAAACCTGAGATAAGGTATAAAAATATGGAGGTATTGAGAGCATGCTACATCTTCCTGAATTTGTTTTCCCCCAAATGTGACCCAGGTAGGCACACTTAAGTGTTTCCATTCCATCAGCTGATGCTTCAGAGACAGCCAGATGGTTCCTCTCCTGTTTCTTACACTGTGAGAAAATTAGTCCCAAGGGAGTGTGTTCCCCGGCACACCACAGACACCAGCACAGATGGGAAAATGTCAGGGACAAAGTGAAGATAAGGTAGAACATCAGGAGATGCTTTGTCATTGTGAGTCAACCAATGTGATCAACATTCCATCATTCTTCCTTCTCAGAAGGAAAGGAACCAGGATTGGGAAGCAATTGTGTTTGATAACCAACAGAGTAGCTCCTCTTTACCTGCTAAGTTACTCATACCTGGGTTTGATGGAAGTACATCAAACATGTATTAATAGATACAGTTGAAGTTCTTGACTTATAAAAACTCACAGGATTTCACTTTCAGAGAATGAGAAGAAAGGCTGGGAAGAAGGGATTTAGGTTATGAATGGGAGGGGTCTATGGGTGGCACAAATAGACATGCTCTTTGTTTTGGGGAGGTCTGTAAGGATTTCATTGAAGTTTGAAAATGAAATGTTAATACCTAGATTCTTCATTCTTTTCTGCCTTCCCAGACAGTGATTCTCAGAATTAATGATTGAATAAAGAATTATGGAAAGGAAAAAATGCCTTGTTTTAAACTAGAAAGGACAGAGAGCTACTCCTAGAATAAAATGATAGAGCTGGCAATGAGGTATAAAGTCTTTTGGTTCTTGAAGAACTGGGGATTTGGAGAAAAGAAATTCTTAGGAAGCAGATGCCATTCATTTGAAGTATAAGAAAAACACATTGAGAAAATTATTATAAAGGGTTATCTTTCTCTTAGTATTATGTTTGACATTTCTTTTGTTTTTGGAACTTAATTAAAGATTTAAATAGCCTTTTCAACTTTCAAATATTTGTGCATATGAAATTAGCGTTTCTTCTGAATGTGACACTGAGCTGAAGCAGGCCCTAGAATATCCCAGCTTTATCTTGGTTATGATGGCATGGAGCATAGCTGTGCATTTATTTCTTTCCCAGTGAGAATTGCATTAAAATATAAATTACCCAAATACCATTCTAAACTGGAAATATTCATCTTAAATCAAGAGCAAGTCAAAATATTGGAGAAGCAAGTCATCTATAGAAATCTTCAGAAACAGGGTAGCAATGGAAATCACAGGGATAACTGAGGATGTAACATGAGAGCCTTGGGTCTGAGAAGGGCATTATAAAAGCTTTGAGTCTAACCTCTCAGCCAATCAGAATTCCTCTCTGCAATATGCGTGACAGATGGCCACCTTCTGTATTGGAACACTTCCAGTGATGGAGAGATCTCTACCAGGGTAGCCAATTATGTGTTTGGACGACACTTCTTATTATAACGTTTTTTTGTATTTCACCCAAATCTGCTCTGTGAATCACAATTATTGAACTTTGTTCTACTCTCTGGGTGTCATAGAACCTGGCTGAGAAGAGGGCCCCTACCATTTGCTAGAAGTTAATTTAGGGCAAACTCTTAACATGAATAAGAATCAATTTATATAACAGCTCAATGCAAAGAATAATTTCTGAAACATAGGTTTATTTTTAAGAGTAAAACAATGTGTTCAGTGGATTCAGTACACTGCCTTATATATAATATGCTCTCCCCCCAGAATGTTAGACTGCTTTACTAATGTTTCTAATGAAAATGTTACCAGAAAGCCAAAGTCAATGTGGAAGGATTCCAGGATATCTCCTTATTAGAATTTGCTTTTTGGACATTATACTGCTTCAAAGCAATGAATGGATCTTTGTCCCTATTATCTATGATAGTAGGTGCCTATGTTCTTAATTTAGCAACCTGGCTCTGAATAATTGAACTTCCAAGATTGCTGTCCTTGTATTTTATATTCTAGCCCCAATCAATCCTGATCTCTTTGTGTTGTATATTGTGACACTCCAATTCACACACAAGCCTAGAAAGTGAATCTTGCTGGTTCCACTCTGTATCTGGAGGGCATGAGTAGTTCTGGAGAACCATGGATAAAGGCTAAGTCTTTTCATTTGCTATAACCAAGAAGAATGCCCTTAATTGTTTAATCTTTTCATGGACATGTCCTCAGATTTGTGCATACCTAAATCCATTGCGAAGACAATTATTGTTTATCAGAGTAGGAAAAAGAATTCAGATCTTTCTGGGAGAAGTGTTAGAAAGTACCCAAATGTCCATGTATTTATTTCTATCCAAAGGACTTCCATGAATCCTTTTGCTTTGGTGACCATGATAGACATAGCTCAGATCTTCTTTTAAGAAAGGAGTAGTTACTCTGTTGCAAGGACTACTCTAAACAAACACCTTCCATGTGCCATCTTCTTCATGATCTATATCAATTGCAGAGGGATGTCTTGATAAGGTCATTCCCTTTCTGGGAACACCACATGCAGTGACTGACCAGGTAGAGGGGTAGATGCCTAACTCTTTATGAACAGTGTGAAAATTTTGATGGACAGTGCTGACTCTACAGTTACCTGTCATGTTGATGAAAGCTTTGTTGGGTCAATGTCACAGTTCACTTTTTTTTTTTTTCCTACTCTATTACAGGTGTTGATTTCTAAGAAACATCATTCTTCTCAAACTGTCTGTGAATCTGCTCTGGAGAAGCTAAGCAATGACAAGTGCTAAATGAAGAAAGAGTAGTTTGTTTTTATGGGTTTTGTTTGTCTCCACTCAGATGCATCTGGGGAATGAGAGGACAATGGATGAGATGGCGGATGTTCTTTCTACTCTGTGAATGAATGGAACTCCTAAGTGTAGTAGACAGTGGAGGAAATGGTGCTTAAGCAGAACATGAGAATTTAGAGCAAAGCAACTCTCTTTTGCAGTCCATCCAATGGACTGTAGTCAAGTCCTTTTCCCTCAATCGTTTATTTTTTACCAGGTTGTGAAACAGAAGGTAAAGGTAGGTATGCCCACTGAAACAGGGAAGTAGAAAGATATCTTCAGGAGGAGACAGAATAAGTGGACTTTCTTCTTTATTCATAAGTTATATCACCAGTCTGGTAGAGGCAGGCCTGGGGTATACAGCAGAGTAGACCCAGAATCACTGGGTTTTGGGCACTGATATGAATGTCATTATATTTGGATTCATTGATTGGCAAGTTGAGATATTTGTATGGTTACCCCAGGAATTAACGTGTTTGGTAAGTATACTGCACAATTGAAAAAAAGTAAAAAGATCGGATATCACTACCACCACTGCAAAACTGGGAAACCAAGAGCAGCAATCTGTCATTCAAAACAACTTCAACGATTGAGCAGTTTTCCACAACCTTGAAACTTTCCTGTGATCAGTCTACCTTCCAGAAAATGACTTACAACTATGTATCTCATACCTTCAATGAGTTCAATGAATCTTGGAATACAACAAAATGCAGTTCAGAAGAAAACTTGAGGTTTAGAAGGAAATTGGGGGCATATAGATTTTTCAATTATTAAATAGAAGGTGCCCTGGATTGACACATTTTCAAATGTTTGTGATGTCAAATCATAGTCTGATTGCGAATATTTAGAAACAATATCTTCTCTGGAATTAGAAATCATGACTAAATACTAAAAAATAATAGAGACACTGAAGAAAGCAGTATGTATGCTCTGCAAAATATCATTAAGTAAGTTTCAAGGACAGAAAGAAACACACTGTGATCTGTTTTTTGAAAAAGGCCTGATATATTTAGATTTTCATTAAGATGAGCTGAAACACAAATGTCTTCAGTTATCCAGGAAATGTAATTAACTACCTTCTTAGATTTCTACTTAATCAATGCTATTTTCCCCCATTTTTGGTTAATTGAACTGTCAGCCTCCACTAGAGTCTGGGGTATGTGGATAGTTTGGGCCAGCAACATCAGGGACATTTAAATTGAGATTTTTTTTTCTGTAATGCAGCTTCCTTATTTTGGCTGTAAATCCTCATCCTCTTCATTGTGAAATATACCCTCATTCAACATCCACTATAAAAAATATAATTTGAGCTGGGTGCATGCCAGTAATCTCAGTGGCTCAGGAGGCTAAGACAGGAGGATTGCAACATCTAAGCCAACCTCAGCAACTTAGTGAGGCCCTAAGCAACTTAGCAAAACCCTGTCTCAGAATAAAAATGTATAAATAAATAAAGGACTGAAGATGTGGCTCAGTTGTAAAATGCCTCTGAGTTTAATCCCCAGTTTAAAAAAGAAATACACACACACACACACACACACACACTTATCATGTATATATGTATCATGATAAAAGATGCTGAAATAGGGATTTCATTTTGATTGTTTTCTAATCAGGGCAGAATAATGGGTTTCAGTATGGTATGTTCTTATGTGCACATAATGCAATTTGACCAATTTCAATACTAAGTACTGAAAGCAAGTAAAATAGAAAGTAAAAGAAGCAGAGATAGACCTCAACATATCAGCTATGCTTTATTAAGTAGTGGAGGGGCACATTTTCAAGATAGAAAATGGCAACTGGATACAATGGGGATCTGGGTTTTATAGGGTTCAGTAAGCCTGCATCATAGCAGAATGTGTTGGTTCGGCAGTCAGGGTGAACAGTTATGGGTACAAGAAATTGTGAGAGTTCAGAGTCCATTGAGCTTGGGAAATGGTCAAAGTCCAGAGCTCATTGTTTTCCTTCTCATCCTGGGAGGAGTTGTTATTCTTATCCTTCAAGTACTTCCTCTTGCCCTCACTTCCTTCCTCCTCCTTCCTCTGCCCTACAGGTCTCCTTTCTATTTTCATGAGAACCTCCCTCTCCCTTTTTCTCTTTAGCTTCTCCATATCAGAGAGAACATATGGCCCTAAATTTCTGAGTCTGGCTTATTTTGCTTAACATGTTGCTCTCCAGATCCATCAATTTTCCAGAAAATGACTTAATTTCATTCCTCTTTATGACTGAATAAAACTCATTTTACACACACACACACACATATTGTTATATATTTCTATAAATATATATATTTTTATTCATCTATTGATGCTGGTTCCATGGCTTGGCCATCTTAAAGTGTGCTGTTATAAACACTGATATGCATGTATCTCTGTAGCATGCTGACCTTAATTCTTTCGGATGAAAACTAAGGCATGATATAGCTGAGTCATATGGTGGCTCCATTACTTGTACTGTGAGGGAAACTCCCTACTGATTTTCACAATGATGGTTCTAATTTACATTCCAACCTAGAGTATTTAAGACTCCCTTTTCCCTACATCCTTGTCAGGATTTACTCTTTTTTTTTTTTTTTTTTTTTTTTAAATATTTTTTTAGTTGTAGATGGACACAATATCTTTATTTATTTATTTTTATGTGGTGCTGAGGATCGAACCCAGTGACTCATGCATGCAAGGCAAGCGCTCTACCACTGAGCCACTGCCCCAGCCCAGGATTTACTCTTAATGAATATCATTCCAACTGAAGTGAGATGAAATATCAATGTAGTTTTGATTTGTATTTCCCTGATAGCTAGAAATACTGAACAATTTTTATATAATTGTTGCTCATTGTGCTTCTTTTGAGAAGTGTCTATTTACTTAATTTTCACAGTTACTTAATGGGTTATTTGCTTCCTGTTTTTGAGGGTTTTGTTGTTGTTTTTCTTTATGTATTTTATATATTAATCCTGTATTGGAAGAGTGGCAAAGATTTTGTTCTCATTTTGTTGGCTCTGTGCTGTTGTTTCCTTTGCTATGCAGAAACATTTTAGTTTGATTCCATCCCATTTATTGATTATTGGTATTATTTTCTATTGAAGAAGTCACTGCCTAAGTCTGTATGTTGGAGTGTTTCCCCTATGTTCTCATTTAGAAGTTACAAAGTTTCTAACTTCATTCCTAGGTCTTTGGTCTCTTTTGATATGACTTCTGTAAGAGGGTGAGAGATGTTGATCTAGTTTCAATCTTTTACATGTTGATATATAGTTTTCCTAGCACCATTTGTTAAAGAGGCTGTCTTTCTTCCTATAGACCTTTGGGACCTTTGTCAGGAATCAGGTAACTAGCTGTGTGAGTTTTTCTCTGTGTCTTTCATTCTGTTACATTGGTCTAAATGTCTCATTTTAGTTTGATACCAAGCTGTTTTTGTTATTATGGCATTGTAGTATAATTTGAAGTCAGGTGTTGTGATGCCTCCAGCTTTATTATTTTGCTCAGAATTACTTTGGTTATTCTAGTCTTCTGTTTTCCATATAAATTTTAGGTCTGTTTTCTTATAGCTCTGTGAAGAATATTATTGGTATTCTGTGGAGATTACATTAAATCTGTAGGTCACCTTTGGTAGTATGCTCATTTTAACTATATTAGTTCTGCCTATCCAAGAACGTGGGAATTAGTTTCATCTTCTGGTGTCTTTTTCAATTTATTTTCTCAGTAACTGGTAATTTTTCTTATAGATGGTTTTCATCTACTTGTTTCATCTATTTATTCCTAAATATTTTACTTATGTACTTATCTGGGTGCTATTGTGAATGAAAGTTTTAACGCCTCCATCTTCTTTCTCAGATTATTCATTATTGGTGTTCAGAAAAGCTGTTTTTTGCTCTTTTTAGTTATACCTAACATTAGGATTCATTTTGACATAATTATAAAAGCATGGAGTATAATTTGTTCTAATTCAGGCCTCAGTATTTCTCCTTCCCTCTCCTTCTACCTCCCCCTATTTTCTTCCCTCTACAAATATTCTGCTATTTACCTTTTAGTGTTTTCTTTTTAGTTAGTGAAAGCTATTGACTTCATATGTTGATTTTCATTATTCAACTTTGTTGAATTTGTTTATTGGCTCTAGAAATCTACTGGTGGAACTTTCAGGATCTTCTAAGTATAGGATTATATCTTTTACAAACAGGGGCAATTTGACTTCTTCCTTTCTGTTTGTATTCCTTCTATTTCTTCTCTTGTTTAATTGTTTTAAAGTTTCAAGAACTATATTGAATAGAAGTGGTGAAATTAGGCATCCTTATCTTGTTTTTAGAGGAAATGTTTTCAGATTTTCCCTATTCAGTATGATGTTCACTTAGGTTTTCTCATATTGACTTTATGATAAGATAAATTCCTTCCATCCCTATTTTCTTCAGCTTATTTATTTATTTATTTATTTATTTTATCATGAATGGTTGTTGAATTTAGTCAAAGGCTTTTTGTGCTTCTATTGAGATGATCAGGTGATTTTTGTACTTAATTCTATTTATATTGTGTATTACATTTATTCATCTTAGTTATTTCTTGATTAGATGTATGGAAATATTTTGTTGTCAGAGAGACATAAACTTGAATTACTGCACTTTTAGGTAATAACTAACATTGGAAAATTATTTTTCAGTTCCTTTCTGTGTCAGATAGAACTAACATTAATGTCTTTTCATAGTGTTGTTTTAAAAGATTAGAGGTGATGTTTGCATAGCATCAGGCACTATGTTATTTTTACTTTTATCATTTTTATTATTGCCATAATTATTATTGTTACTATCATTTTTAATATTGGTCTTCTAAATCATGGACAAATATCAAAAATAGCTCATAATTTCATGCATATGAAATGACTTTCATGAATAATACTATGTCTGTGTTTTAAAGTGCATTGTTAAGGTGGAGAACTTCTGACTTGTACTGTCAATGCAAACAGGGTACAGTGCAAAGCTTGTTCTGTCATGTATTTCCGCTCCTCCTCAAGTAAGAATGCATTGATGCTACTCCTAGCATTTCTTTGTAGTTTACTGTAAGGAACTTGGTTGCATAAGCCACTTACTTCAGGAGGTGCTATCATTTGCATCTCAAGCTAAGCCACAATAATGGTACAAACAGACCAATCATTCCTTTCTATTTCTATAACTGAGTGCAACTATTCCTACAACTGCGTAGAGAAAGGAGAGATCATTTGCAAACTCCCTCATCCTGCAGACTTCCCAAGAGCCTTCTAAGTACCAAGCACTTTCTAGTTGTCAAAGACAAGCAGTTACCAGGAGAGTTTTTAACCCCAAAGAATGTACAAATGAGTGTGGGGAAGAAAAAAAAAACTCAACAAGACAAAACATATGCTTAAATTGTTTTTTGAAGTCAGATGGACCTGAAGTCTAATTCATGTTTTGCTTTTATTAGGTGCTTGATTTGATGCAATTAATTTGTTTCCAAACTCACATTTTTTCATCTTTAAATCAGGAACAACACCTACAATAAATAGTAGGTTTTCTCGTCAGGAGGACCTAATGAAGTAATGGAAGTGACATGTTATTGCAGTGTTTTATATGTAGTAAGGGTGCAGCAAATATTAATATCAGTAGTCATGATTAAATTATCATTGTAGTAATAATAATTACTAGTGTTTTATCAATTCAAATTATATCAAGCAAAAAGTACAGGGAAGGGGAAGGGCATAGAAATCTGAAGGATAAGAAGGAGATAAAGGCCAGATTATGGAGGTCTTTACAGTGCCTCAGGGCAAAGAGGTTTATTACAGTTTCATAACAAGGAGTTTTAAAACAGGAGAAAACAACTTAGCATTCCACTTCTGAAAGATTGCCTGCCCTTGGGGTTGAATTTGAAGTGTCTACAAGTCCAGAATTGGTCAATGCTCATGACCCACAGGTGTCCCCTTCCTTGATGTGTCATGAAAAATTAAAATGAGGACAATTCAGTCAACAGAGTGTCTGGTAAGTTAATGAACCCCTGTGCCTTCAACACCTGGTAATTATATCTTTCAATTAAACCAACTCTAGCTGTCTACAATCTTATAAATTGCCTCACAGACTTACATCTTTCTAAGCCACTAGACTTTTTCAGGTCTCAAACCTAAGTCCAGACATAAAGAGGGAGGTCAAGGAAGGCAAGTGGAAAGTCCCTTTTCACATCTTATCTGCTCATCACTGAAGCCTTAGTCTTTTCTCTCTCAGCTTGGCCTCCAGAGCCAAAAATAGATATTTTTGTATCCCTAATTACCAGTTTGGTCTGTACTGAATATTTCACATGATTCACTGGAAAGGGAGAAAACTAGTAAAATCTGCTATTGTTCATATAGACTTATTCATTCAATTTTTGAGAGCAAAGAATACCAGGGATAGAAAAAGTGATGTGTCTGCAGGCATCTATGGCTAACAGTTCTTTGACAGAGATGCTGAAAGGTGCTGGAAAAATGGGGTATACATATGCAAAAGAGTGAAAATAAACCCCTACCCGCTGTAATATTAAATATTAAAAACATTAACTTAAAATGGATCTAAGACTTAAACATAAGGCCTGAAGCTATGAAACTACAAGAAGAAAACAGAGGAAATGATTTAGGTCATAGGTCTGGACAAGGATTTTTTGGATAAGATCCTGAAAGCATAGGGGAAAAAAAGCAAAATGAAACTGGGTGTTATATAAAATGAGTGTTTTGCACAGTAATCATCATCATCATCATCAAGAGAGCAGAAAGATACCCTACACAGTGGAAGAAAATATTGGCAAACTGTACATCTGGTAAGGAGTTAAATCCAGATCATATGAAGAACTTGAGTAATTCAGCAGCAGCAACAATAATAATCTAATTTTTAAATAGGTGATAGACTTATGTAGACATTTTCAAATGAATATACACAAATGGCCAATAGCCATATAAACATTTCTGAATATTATTAATCATCAGGAAAATGAAACTCAAAATCATAATGAAATATCACCTTATTCCAGGTGGGATAACTATTCTCAAAAAGTACAGATGATGTAAGTTCAGATAGGATGTTGGAGAAAGGGAAGGCTTACAAATTGTTGTTGGGAGTATAAACTAGTGGTCATTCTGGAAAACAATATAGAGGCCTCTTAAAAATTAAAAAAATATAACTGAGACAGGAGAATCGTGAGTTCAAAGCCAACCTCAGCAATGGTGAGGTGCTAAGCAACTCAATGAGGCCCTGTCTCTAAATAAAAGCACAGAATAGGGCTGAGGATGTGGCTCAGTGGTCGAGTACCCCTAAGTTCAATCCCCAGTACAAAAAAAATTAAAAATATAATTACCACACCAAAAAAACCCCCACCAGTTTCTCAGCTGGGTATATATTTAAAGGAGATGAAATCAGTATGTTGAAGAGACTTCTGTACTCCCAAATTAATTGCAACATAATTCACTTTTCAAAATAGTCAAAAACTGGAATCAACCTAAGTGTCTATTAACTGATGAACAGATAAAAAATGTAGTGTATATGCAAAATGGAATACTATTCAACCATAAAATGATGAAATCCTGCCATTTGCGACAACTCAGATGGAACTGAATGGCCTTATCTTAAGTCAAATAAACCAGGCATAGAAGACAGACACTATCTTAGCTCACCCATATGTGGAATCTAAAACAAGTGATCTCACAAAAGTTGTGAGTAGAATAGTGGTTACTAGAGAATGAGGAGAGTCAGGGGGGAGGTGGATGGGAAAACGCTGGTCAATGGGTACTAAGTTATAGTGAGATACGGAAATGAGTTCTGGTGTTCAACTGTCCATTAGGGTGATTGTAGACAACAATAATGTATCGCATATTTCAAAGACGCCAGTAGAAAGGGTTTTGGATATTTCAACTGAATGAATGAAAAATGCTTAGGGCAATAGATATGCTTACCCTGCTTTGAACTTTACAGAATGTATTCATGGATCTAAACATCACATGGTACCCCACTGAATAAATTTAATTTAAATTTTAAAAACAATGGTGCTCTGAGGCACAGGTGATTTCTGTCATGAGAGCAAAATATAAACTATGATTTAAGAAACTTCAGTTAACTTGTGTGTTCATTTTTTTTTCTTTCAAATGACAATTTTTAGTTCTAAATATGTGGAAATTGCTGATTATTATGATAAAGTAAGTGTAGGAAGACTTAGGGGATTATATCAAGGTTTTCCTATTGTTCTATGGCTCAATGATTCACAAGAAGAAGGGACATTTGCTCTGGAGACTGAAGGATTGGGAGAATGACAGGAAAGTTTTCAGGAGGAGAATGACATGGTCGACAGCAGGAATGGGAGCAATTCACGCAGTAGGGAGCTGAGAGGAGCCAGAGCACAGGACAAGACGGAAAGGTGGAGTGATGAAAGGAGAAGGGGTCAGCCTACGTAGGGTCTGAAAGGCAAAGGGAATCTGTAAGGCTATTATGCTAGAGTCTTCATGACCCTTGTGATCATGGTATTCTTCAAGCGCTCTTTAATGATCACTTGACTTGCTACGTGAGGAAGTGACATACATAAAGCAATGAGACTGAGTGATATCAAGACAAGTTTGAAGATCCTGGTGAAAAGCCAAGGGGACTAGGATTAGGATGGAAGAGAACAAGACAAATGTAGAGATTCCTGGAGTAGTGAGGAGGTGATTGCTTGGGTGTGACATTGAGAAGAGGAAAATTCAAAGACGCCATCAGCTTGGGGGACTGAGAAGTTGCAACCACTTAGTAACTTCTACTTTTCTTTGTAAAGCAACCTGAAAGTAAAGGTAACAGAGCCCCGTCAGAGGTAGGTGGCAACTGCAAAGTACAGAAGTTCTGTCAGATGGATTCTGGGGCCAGAGACTTATTTGAACATCAGCAAATAAAACCTAAGAGTGGAACTACTTGATATAGACTTAGTTATCTGTCTAGTAATATATAACATATATGAACATATGGAAATAGCCACAGAATTTATATAGAGAGTATACATGTTAATTTCATAATCTTTGTGTCTCTTTTCTCATCCTAAATCTCTAAGACCAATACAGATGAGGAAGCAAATTGACAAGCTAAAGTCAGTTGTTATCCACAAGATATTGGTTCTTCCTAATTTGAGTCTGTGACTCTTTCTAAATTAACACACATCGTATCATAAGCCACATGTTTTTAGAGAGTATATACCATGTATACAGATCTGTTATGATAGGTGAAATTTAGTTTTCCCAAAGCCATGAGTTTTGGAAATGATCATTCTTGAAGATGAGGCGATAAAAATACACTTGAGAAAAAATATGTGGAAATAATATATTATTTTTTATACTTCCTTTAGCAATGTGAAATAGGCAAGTCTTCCTGGAGTAAGAATTCCAGAAAGCAGCATATAGGATCCTTCGTTCCAGTTCTTCATCCATGGTAATGTAATTTGTTTTTATTGTTCGGACAGGCTAGCTGACATATCTTTTCTTATCATTCACTCATAAACTGTAATGGAGAAATTTGATATTTAGATCATCAAGCCAAAGAGCATTTTCTTTGTCTCTGGAACCTCCCTGACATTTTTCATTACTACTTAACTCATCAATACTGTCTGAGTCCTAGTTTCTCTATCTGGTCTCTGCCTTAAGAAAAATTACAAAACCCAGCATATTTTGACCTCTTGCACTACACTATCAGTTTAGGCAGGGTACTCAACAAACCCTTTTTGTTGGACATTTTATACTGTAACTGAAGCAAAGTGCAAATATCTAGACCAAGGACCATGTTCTGATTGCCTATCTAGATTAAATATGACAGAAATCAAAGTGTGTAAATGGAAACCAATGATAAATTTGTAATCTTCTTTAAAATAAAAGGCTTTGAAGTTAGACACACCTGGGCTTAAATCCAAGTTCTCCAACTTCTTAGTCCTAAGACTGCAGGCATTTTTTTCTGACATTTTTGGTCTCAGTTTTTCTCTCTACAAAATAGATGCAATAAACACGGTTTGTTATAAATAGTGTACATAAAACCTCTGGTGCAATACCTACTACATACCTAACACAATAATGGGAAGTTGTCTTTTTTTGTGTCAATCTGCATTTTTGGATGACTTCTGATATTCAGTATTCAACCTTATTGACATGCAAAAATTAATTTGTGAATTTTAGGAACTATGGTGGTTTTATTATAATATCTTTACTGAATTTCTCTGTTTAATTGTATGACAAAGTAATTGGCTAGCATTTATTATTTACTCTGCTCCAAGGGCTGCATTCAGTGTTTTATATGCTTTCATCAATATTTGATGTTTAACTGACTATTATCTATCCCTTTCTTTTTAAAGATGAGGAAACTGGGGCTCTGAAATGTCAAATTAATTCAAGATTATAGAACTTAAATTCAGAAAATGATATTGAAAACCATGGCTATTCAACTCAGTAATCTTATATTTCACAAACTATTATTAGTTTTTTAATATCCTTCAAAATAATTTCATAACTATTTACCTTAATTTAGAACTTTTTTAAACCATTGAAAATTCAACATCATTCTTTGCAATCAGTAGGAACTTGGGAGAAAATATTAATAAGGTTATATTAAGGGGATATATAGTATGTATTTCATAAGAAGTTGGAAATGACTTTGGAAAGATAAATGTCTTTATTTTTCCTGAAGAAGGACAACAGCTTCATTTATTCTAGGCTGATATCAGAAACTACTTATCTAACAGTACACTTGTTGTGTGCAGCCACAGGTTTCAGAAGCAGATGGCATGTGTTAAACAGTATATGTATGAATTATCTCTGGGAATAACTTCTGCTCAGGGCATGATAGAAATTAGTAGGTGATACAAATTAAAAAATTGGGAAAAGGGCTATGCAAAATGGCTCTCTCACACCTATTGTGTGGGTGGGTGCATAGTGTGAGCAGTGTGTGCATGCATATACCTTACACACACACACACAAATAGACCCTTACCTTATAAATAAATCTTGTAAGTCCTCCAGATAAATCAAAGTGATTTTTCCTTGATATTCAAGGACCTGGACTAATAACCATGTATGTAGAGTTTCAGTCTCATTTGCACATATGTGATGAATTTAAGATCTTGAGAAATTCACTTCACATTGCTGCATCAAATATTTGTTATCTGTGAAACAAAGATTTTGAGAAAGATTATCTTTACCTCCATTTACATCTTAAATTCTGAGAATAGGATTCTATAAACCAATACTACCTAACTTTGCAGAATAAGACTTTGTTCACATAATTAATTTCGAACATTCTGTGATCCTCAAACCTATCAACAACATTTCTATATATATAGCCTTGAATATTTACTGAATCAATTAGCAATCCACAATAGTTTGCAATATAAAAATGGTCATGATTCTTCAGGCTTTCCTCTATACAAACCTTGAATTTGATTAAGTTTTTCTTTTGTTTGTTTGTTTCGTTTCTCTGCTTCTTGAATCATATTTGGACTTGTGACCTAAATTAGCCAATAGTTTGTCATTAATTGTATATCATATAAATTTTGTAGTCTGCTCACCAAAGATCTTGTGCATTTTCTACTCTCACTTTCTTAGAAACCCAGTATGTTTCCAGGAGAACAAGTTAAATCCAGCAGGCTTGAGGATGAGAGACCACATGGAGCAGAGTTGAATCATTGCAGCTGAAGACATCAAAGAAAAACCAACCCCGAGGCACAACTGCATGAGAGTGAGCTCAGATCAGACCAAAAAGATTTCTCACCTGAACTCAGACTAAAGTGTTGACCCATAGAATTGTTAGAAAAATAATAGTTTATTTTTAAGCCCCAAAATGTGGTTTGTTACACAGAAAATGCCTGCTGATACACAAAGCTTTAGACTTGAATTTCTTTAAAGAAGATCTTCAAAAATAGTTCAAGATTCTTACATGACACCATTTCTTCAATGAAGTCTACTCTAGTAATTTTAACAGCATGGATCATATCTATTTATTAACTAAACAAATATTTAGTGACAGTCCATTGCCTCTTTTATTTCTTATAGGAAGTACCCTTCCATCACATTAAATACTGCCTGCACTGGATTATCTGTCAGCATCTTACCATAACAGGTCATTTCTTATGTCATAACAATTGGATGTCTAAAACCCATGTTTCTGAGTCTTTGTTGGTTTAGTTTTGTTTATGTTTCTGTAAGTGATACTGGCAAGTTATTTGGAAGATGAAAAAGAAAAAGAAATAATGATGGTAGGTGATCCTGGGCATTCATAGAAGGTGAAACAAGCTTTTTAATTTGATGTAGTCCCATTTGTTGATTACTGGTTTTATTTATTGAACTTTAGGGGTTTTGTTAAGGAAGTTGGTGCCAGCACGAATATGTTGAAGTATTGACTCTAGGTTTTCTTTTAGTATTTGCAAAGTTTCTGGTCCAATTCCTAAGTATTTGACCCATATTGATTTGACTTTTTGTGCACGGTGAGAGATAGAGGTCTAGTTGCATTCTTCTACATATGGATTTTTCCAGCACCATTGGCTAAAAAAGTCCTTTTTTTCTCCAATATATATTTTTGGCATCTTTGTTGTCAAATATTAGATACGTGCTAACTATGCAAGTTTGTTTCTGTGATTTCTTTTCTATTCCACTGGTTTTCATGTCTATTTTTATACCAATACCATGCTCATTCTTTCTCTCTCTCTCTCTCTCTCTCTCTTTCTTTCTTTCTAACTGAAGCTGAAGTAAGAATTAGAAGAGGTGGTCAGTATAGATAGGTAAATCAGTTCAGATCAGATCAAGGAGGCCAATTTGGGTCCTGGAAGTTGGAGACTGCTCCCTGAAAGATTGAAATGCCGGTGCCTTCAGAGCCTTTCCTCTACTCTTACCAAGATAACCTGCCCTGCTCCAACCTGTTGCTAAGGTAACCTGTCCTAGGGATGGTCCCTCCCTACAGGGAGTTATAAAAGTTATTAATTAATACATCCTATGCCTCCTTCCTGCCTGGATCACTCCAATTTGCCCTTCCTCTGGCTATCTGCCTCTCATCTTTTGGTCATTTCACTGGAGCATCTCCTGGGCCTAGTCATGTGTGCAGGAAGGAGAGTGAGAAAGGAGAAGAGAGCAGGAGAACAAAAGAAATCTAGAATGTATGAATGAGGCAGAACACCTTCAATTCTTGGGATACCAGGATACAAGCTATGGCCTCCTTCTCCCTCTTGAGAGAAGTCTGTATTACCCCTTTTTAAATAAACTCTGCCTTATATGCTTGCCTCAGTGTGCTTCTCTAATGTTGTACTTCAGTATGTGAAGAAGTAGGACTTGTCACCGGTAACCAGCAGTATCAAAGCTCTGTAGTATAATTTGGTAAAATTTTAATTCAGGTATCGTATTGCCTCCAGCATTGCTCTTCTTGCTCAAGACTGCTTTGGATATGTTCTGGACCCTTTATTCTCCCAAATGAATTTTAGGACTGCTTTTTCTAGTTTTTCAAAGAATGTAATTGGTATTTTGATGAGGATTGCATTGAATCAGTATAACGCTTTTGGTACCATGGCCATTTTGATGATATTAATTCTTCCTATCTAAGAATAAGCATGAGATCTTTTCATCTTCTAAGGTCTTCTTCAAATTCTTTCTTCAGTATTCTATAGATTTCATTATAGATGTCTTTCATCTCCTTGTTTAGATTATTTCCCAAGCATTTTATGTTTTAATGTTTTAATGCATAGTTTTTCTGTTTTCTTTCTCAACAGAATCACTATGGAAGTATAGATAAACTGTTGGTTTATGAAAGTTAATCTTATATCTTACTACTTTGTTGAATTTATTTATTGCTTTAGAAGTCTTCTGATTGAGATTTTTTAGTCTTTTAGACAAAGTATCATGTCATCAGCAAACAGAGATCATTTGGCTTCTTCTTTTCCTATTTGTATCTTTTTAATTTCTTAACTTGCCTGATTGCTCTGGCTAGAGTTTCAAAAACTTTATTTAATAGCCACAGCAAAAGTGGGCATCTTTGTCTTGTTCCTGAGTTAAGAGAAAACATTTTCAATTTTTCTCTAGTTGATATCATCATGTTGGACTTGAGTTTGTCATATATAGGCTTTAGCATGTTGAAGTGAATTCCTTCTATTCCTAGTTAATCTGGCATTTTTAATATGGATGAGTGCTGGATTATGTCAAAAGCCTTTGCCAATATATTGAGATGATCATATGACTCTTGTCCTTAATTCTATTTATATGGTTAATTACATTTATTAATTTGTGTATTTTAAACAATCCTTTCATCCAGGGAATGAAACTCACTTGGTCATGGTATACTATCTTCTTGCATGTGTTTACATATTGTTTGGTAATATTTTATTAAGGATTTTTGCATTTAGGTTCATCTGGGATATTGGTCTATAGTTTTCCTTTTTGATGTGTCTCTGTCTGCTTTTTATATCAGGGGTAATTCTGGGTTCTTAGAATGTATTTGGGAATGTTCCCTCCCTTTCTATTTCATGTAATAATTTGAGGAAGTCTGGCATTATTTCATGTTTAAAGGTCTGATAAAACTCAGCTGAGAATCCATCTGGTCCTGAGTTGTTCTTTGTTGAAAGTTTTTAATTGCTACTTGAATTTCAATGCTTGATATTGGTTTGTTTAGGTTTTATTTTTATTTATTTGTTTTTTAAGTGTCTTTCTGGTTCAATCTGGGCAGATCGTATGTGTCTAAAAATTTGTCAATGCCTTCCAGATTTTCCAGTTTATTGGAGTATAGATGCTCATAATAGTTTCTAATAATTCTCTGGATTTCAGAAGTGTCAGGGCTGATATCTCTATATCTATTTTTCTTGATTTTGGTCTTCTCACTTTTTCTTTGGCTGGTATGGCCAAGGATTTATCAATCTTGTTTATCTTTTTAAAAAACCAACTCTTCATTGCATTTATCATTTGTATTATATTTTTCTCTCTTAATTGTTCTCAATTACATTGATTTTGGCTTTGATTTGATTTATTTCTTGTCTTCTATTGATTTTTGAATTAGTTTGTTCTTCCTTTTCTAAGGTCTTGTGGTATAATATTAGATTATCTATTTAGACCTTTCTTTTTTATATGTATAGGTACTCAATACTATAAACATTCCTTTTAGAACTGCCTTCATACTGTCCCAGAGAATAAAATATGCTGTATCTCTGTTCTCATTTGTTTCTAAGAATTTCTTGATTTCTTCTCTCATTTCTTCTAGAATCCATTCCTCATTTCAAAGAGTATTATTCAATATCTATGTGGTTTCTATAATTTTTTTTTGCTGTTGATTTCTAATCCCATTCTATGATTATCTAATAAGACAAATGGAGTTATATCATTTATTTCTTCATATTTGCTAAGACTTAGCTCATGATCCTAGAATGTAATCTGTTTTGGAAAGTATTTTATGAGCTGCTGAGAAGAAAGTGAATTTAGTTCTTTTTGGTGAAATATTCTGTAGGTGTTTATTAGGTCCATTTTTGATTTATAGCATTATTTAGGTTATATATATATAACCTATGTATAGGTTATATATATTTGGTTTATGCCTGGATGACCTGTCTATTGGTAAAAAGGAGTGTGGTGAAATCACCCAGTATTTTATTGGGGTCCATCAGGGTTTTAACATCAAAAAATACTTTTTAAGTAATTAAGTGCACTGACATTTGGGCACAAATATTGATTATTATATACATTTTTGTTGAATTATTCCCTTTACCAGTATTTAGTAACTTTCTTTTTAAAATTATATAAAGAAATTAAAAATAGTATACATAAAATGTAGGAATAAGATTAAAATCATGAAATAGAATTAATCACATTGGTTTTCTGTATTCAACAAAAGCAGTTCCCAAATAAAATGGATGATGAAATGGAAAAAAAATCAGAGAAGGCAAAAAGAATACAGAAATTGAAAGAATTAATAAAATTAAGCAAATTTTTAAACATTGTTCTAAAATTAAGAAACTGACTTCCTTTCATCTCTGATGAAAGTCATTAATCTTATCCTTACAGTAATAAAAAATGTCTGAAAATCAAATTACATTTCTTGGAACCAACAATGTACTGCTAGAGCTGTCAACTGGTATATATAATCTTGAAGAATTGTTGGAGATATGGGCTAATTTGAGACTAAGGAAATCTTGAGGTCCTGTAGACTTAAGGAAACCCTCACCACTCAACAGTTTTCCTTCTAGATACCCCACCAGTTTCCCAATGAAGATTCCAGAAAGACCTCATGTCTCTGATAGGATTAGGTTGTGAATTAAAACCAAAGTCAGTTAAGGACAAAGTTTCAAAGAAAAATATTAGAATAATTCAGTCAGAGAAGGGAGCAAGGGTGCCAGTGAGGGTGGTACATGTTGATGAAACATTTGTTAAAGTCGTAATTCTCAGACATAGACCCACTTAAAGACTGGATAAGATTGGAAAAATCTGCTTTGTCTCATATATGACCTACACAACAAAAAAGATCTGGTATAATAACAACAAATTACAGCTGAAAGAGTTGTAATACACAGATTCTTTCTCTATGAAGTAGAGTTTAAGAAAACTCAAACAGTGAGATAAAAAATAGACACAGGATGAAAACTTAAAGCCTCTGGTACATTTAGCTGCAAGCAAGCATTAAACACCAGACAAGTCTTCACCAGATAAAATAAATACTCCTATCAGTGGCCTATTTACTTCATTTTTTATTATTCAATAAAGCATGTCTGGCTTTCAACAAAAAATTAAAAGACAGGACAGAAGACATGCTAAAATGTAGTCTGAAGATAAAAATCAGACTCAAACATGTCATACATGTTTGAATTGCCAAGTAAAAAAAAACTAAAATAATTATGATTAGTATGTTAAATTCTCTAATGGGAAAAAAGTATATAGCATGCAAAAACGTATAAACTATGTTAAGGAAAATGGAAACTTTAAGAATCAAAACAAAATTCTAGAAATCAAACATGATGATATAGAAAGGAAGAATGACTTCTGATGGCATCAATTAAATTATGGCCAAGGAAAGAAATCATGATCTTTTTTTTTAATTTTGTAGTTGTTGATTGACCTTTATTTATTCATTTATTTATATGCAGTGCTGAGGATAAAACCCAGTGCCTCCCACATGTGAGGCAAGCACTCTACCACTGAGCCACAGTCCCAGCCCAAAACCATGATCTTGATGATAAGTTAATCAAAAATGTCCCAAACAAAAATACAAAGGAAATAAAAGCAACCCCAGAACTCTAGGACAATATCAAAGAATAAAGCATGCATAATTAGAATATGAAAGAAGAAAGGAAAAAAAGAGCAGAAAAAATATTTTAAGTAAAAATATCTGAAAAATTTCCAAAAACTAAGATGAACTAATAAGTACAGATTTTGAGAGAATACCAAGTAGGATAAATATCAAATATAATTAGGTGAATAAATAAAGTAATACCTAACCATTTTGTATTCAAATTACAGAAAACTAGAAACAAAGAAAAAGTTTTTAAAGAAGAGAGAAAAATAATTACCTCACTTATAAAACAATAGAGGAATTATGATAAGAAATTCATTGGATAGCACAATAACTCATTTTTATGTTTATCTGATGTTGCTAACATAGTCCTTTTCACCATTATAGGCATAGCCTTGAGCCAACATCAGTGTGAATTCCACAATTTAACTTGAGTCTTTTTTTTTTTATTCCAATATGCCAATCTGTCTTTTAATTGATGAGCTTAGGGCATTAATGTTCAGGGTTATTATTGAAATATGGTTTGTATTCTCATTTATTTAGTTTATTTTTGGTTTTTAACTTGACTTGTTTTCTCCTTTGATTGGTTTTTCCTTTAGTGTAGTTCCTCCCTTTGCCAATTTTCATTGTTGTTTTTCATATGCTCCTCATGGTATATTTTGCCAAGAATGCTCTCTAGTGTAGACTTTCTTGCTGTAAATTCTTTTAACTTTTGTTTATCACGAAATGTTTTTCTTTCATCACCAAATCTGAAGCTTAATTTTGCTGGACATAAGATTCTTGGTTGGCATTCATTTTCTTTCAGAGCTTGGTATATGCTGTTCCAGTATATCCTGGCTTTGAGGGTCTGGGTTGAGAAATCTGCTGAAATACAAATTGCTTTCCTCCTGTATGTAATCTGCTCCTCCTCTCTTGCAGCTTTTAAAATCTATTCTTATTGTGTATGTTAGGCATTTTCATTAATATGTGCCTTGGTGTAGGTCTGTTATAGTTTTGTACATTTGCTGTCCTTTAAGCCTCTTATATTTGATTTTCCAATTTATTCTTCATGTTTGGGAAATTTTCTGATATTATTTCATTGAAAAGATTGTGCATTCCTTTGGTTTGTAACTCTGTGCCTTCCTCTATCTCAATAATTCTTATATTTGGTCTTTTCATGTTAACCCATAATTCCTGGATATTTTGTTCATAGTTTCTTACCATCTTCATTGTGTAGTCAACTTTATCTTCAAGATTATATATTTTGTCTTCATTGTCTGAGGTTCTGTCTTCCAAGTTCTCTAGTCTGTTGGTAATGCTTTCTATTGAATATTTTATTTGGTTATTATTTCCTTCATTTTAAGGATTTCTGCTTGCTTTTTTTTTCAGTCTCTGTCTCTTTCTTGAAGTAATGTTTTGCTCCCTGTATTTGCTCTCTTATTTCTTTGTTGGAGTGATCAATTGTTGCCTGTAATTTCTCTTTTATATTATTCTGTGCTTCACAGATCATTTTAATGTACATTCTGAACTCCTTCTCTGATATTTTATCTACTGTGTTGTAAATTGATTCTATTGTTGTAGCATCTTGGTTAGATTGGAGCATATTCTTCCCTTGTTTTTTTTTTATGTTGTTCATGTGTCTTCCCCTCTGGCAGTGCTGATCTGAGGTATTGCAGTTTCTACCCTATACTCTTGTAGTGTCCCTGCAGGTTACCAATACCTCACCTCTGGTGTAACGGGGCCTGCAGGGACCTCAGAGATGGTCTTCCCAGTCCTTGTTGTTGTCTCTAGAGAGAAGGACAGCCATCCCTTGGTTGATATGGGACCACAGTGTGATTGGTCTCCTCCTCCTCCTCTGTGCATCTGCAGTATTTAGTACCTTCCTTTGGCTCTTCTGATTACTTATTGCTTAATTTCACTTTGTCATTTATGGGAATAGCTAATCTTGCTTGTTTTTGAACTCCATTTACATGGAATAGATTTATCCATACTTTTACTTTCAGCCTGTGGATGTCTTTGTCAATGAGACGAGTCTCTTTCAAACAGCATATGGCTGGATGTTATTTTTTAATCGATTATTCCAATGAATTCTTTTTTTTTTTCTAAGAGTGAGTGTTGGAAATTGAGCCCAGGAGCATTTTATCACTGAGCTATATCCCCAGGACTTTTTATTTTTTAAATGTTTGATTCAGAGTCTAGCTATTTGCTGAGGGTCTAACTTGTTGTGGCTGGATTTGAACTTGCCATCCTTATATGTTGCTGGGATTACAGGCATGCACCACTCCCTGGATCCCAATCTATGTCTTTTAATTGGGGAGTTGAGATCATTTACATTCAGTGTTATTATGGACAGATGTTTACTATTTGTTACCATTTCTGTTTGTTTGCTATATTTAATTAGGTATTAATTAGTTATTTGCTATTGCTATTCTAGAAAGTCTCATCCATTTGGAGGCTTTTCTCTCCCTTCTGTGTAGCATATCTTTATGTATTATCTTTATTATTCATAATTCTAATTCAGTGGTCAAATGGTCATGAATTCTTTTAATTTCTACTTATCGAGGAAGATTTTTGTTTCAACTTCAGTTCTTAAGTATAGTGTTTCTGGAATTAGCAATCTTGTTTAACACCTGTTATCATTCAGTGCATAGTATATATTATTCCAAGCCCTCTTGGCTTTTAGCATTTAGGCTTAGAAATCAGTAGAAATTCTAATTAGCTTGACTCTCAATGTGACATTCATTTTTCTTTTCTGCCTTGTATAATTCTACCTTATTCTGTATATTATAGATTTTAATTGTAATGTATTTTGTAAAGGATGTTTTTGATCTTACCTACTTGTGATTCTAAAGGCATTGTGCATTTTAATTTCTGTTTCTTTCCTAAGGTTTGGGAAATTTTCTGATATTATTTCACCGAAAAGACTGTGATTTCCCTTAGTTAGAAATTTGGTGCTTTCTCCTATGCCAATGGTTCTTATATTTGGTCTCTAAATGCTATCCCAGATATCTTGAGTTTTCTGGTTATGGTCTCTTAACAGCTTTTCTTTATTGTCCATTTTCACAATTACATATTTAGTCTTCAAGTTCTGAGAATCTCTCTTCTATGTTGTCTAATTTATTGGTGGTCTTTCAACTGAATTTTTAATTTGATTTATTGAGTTTTTCATTTCCAAAATTTCTATTTGATTCCTTTTCAGAATATCTTTGTATTGAAATTATCTTTCACTCTCTGTATTTTATCTCTTAGTTCATTCCTTACATCTTCTTTTAGCTTATTGAACATTCTAACTGCTTTATCTGACATTTCCTACACTTAATAAATGCAATTAATTGCTGAAGTGTTTTGGACTGTTTAGAGTGGTTTGTTCTTTTGCAGTCTGTGGCACACAACCCTGGTTGCTTCTGATCACTGAGGTTCTACCCATTACTGTGATGGTGGTAGGGTTTTAGTTGGCTTGTATTACTCTGAGCTCCTGCACAGGCTGTGGGGAATGCTGGGTTGAGTAGCACTTCCTAGGAGTGATTAGCTCTCAGGTCATCTCTACCCCCACTCCCTTCACCCAGTGTGAGGGGGAAGGGGTTTTGGTAGCCTTCAGCTAGCAGAGAACTCTCTACAGGTTCCTTCTAGACAGGTTACTGAGTCAACCCATTTAAAAGGCATTCCCTCTGGTTTCATTTGTTACTATGTGTGGGTGACAAGAAGCTGTAGTGATTTAACTTCTTCTAGGGAGGCTGAGGAGCTATGAACTGTACAGGATGGCTGCTCTGCCTGACACGTACTTCAGCCCACAATTTAGGTTAGATGTATGATCTCCTTCACTGTCTTTGCTGCTCCTATACTGTTTTAACTTGGTCTGCTTTCCTTTCCAACTGCTGTTAAGGAAGTAAGCTCCTGGGCTATTTTTCTTCCTTTTTCTCTTTGTTACCCTGACCCTGACCTCATCCTGGTCAGAGTGCAGGGTCAAAGAATTATGTCTTTATTTCTTGCCTAGATAACCAAATTCCAAGTTTCAAGCTGTCCAATTTTGAGTTTTAGAGTGTTTGCTCTCTCACTAATGCCTCTGATTAGCTGTTCTTTTACTCTCCTGTTTCTGGGCTGTGAAGGAGTTGAGAGTTGCTGCCTCCATCTGTTCTACCATCTCAAGAGGCTTTCAAATACAGTTTGAGCATTCCTAACCCAAAAGTATGAAATCTGAAATGCTACAAACTCAGATTTTTGAATGTTGACATGAGACCACAGGTGGAGAATTCCACGCCATGAAACTTTGTTTCATTTGTGAAATCATTAACAATGTTTAAAGTTTCCTCAGGTTCTACCTGCAATGTTTATATGAACCATACACTGTTGTCTCCAACCATTTCAAATAGGAAATCTCTGTGTGTGTGTGCGTGCACACGGGCACGCACGCGTGTGTGTCTATATTTCCTTTTATATAATTAAGTTATTTAGAGCCCATATTCCCACATAATTATGATTACTGATAGTTCATTCTTATGATTTATTTATTTTTACAGTTCTGGGATAGACTCCAGAGCCTTATATATATATAGTGGGCAAGTGCTCTAACACTTAGTTACAGTCCCCTATCCTTCCCCCGCTAAACAATGCCCTCATTTTTTTTTTTTTTTTATATATGGTAGACAGAGATACAGTGGAATGAAAGTGCTTATCCAAGTTAATTATAATGTACTGTCAGGACTGATTGAGATCACCAAGGTCATTTTCTTAATTGAACTTGCAACTTTCAAATCTAGGGAAGAAAGAAAACTATGCAGTCAGACATGTATTTTATAGACAAAGTTTTGTAGAGGGAGCAGTGCAAAAATGTTAGGGCTGGATAGAAAGCAAGAGACTAGAAGAGTGTGAGTTTTCATATTATGCAATCTCACTTTAAGAGGTGCATGTCCATTTTAACCTATAGTATTTCTATGTCTTCATTTTTTTTTAAATTTTTTTTTTTAGTTGTAGATGGACACGATATCTTTATTTTTATTTATTTTTATGTGGTGCTGAGGATCGAACCCAGTGCCTCATGCATGCGAGGCAGGCGCTGTACCACTGAGCCACAATCCCAGCCCCCTCTATGTCTTCATTTTAATGTTACTTTTAAAAATAACTAAAATAGATCAAATACCTCTCAAATTATTGAAATTATCAGGCAATCTGTTGTTTGTGACATTAGAAATGTTATTTGACAATCCAAAAGGGAGCGAAGTAAAAAGAAAACAAAATACTTTTCTCGTGTTTAAAGCAATTTTGAGATATGATAGATTTCCAATAAGCTGTGATTATACAGTTTGTTTTATGTGTACCTATGTAACTGTAACCAAAATAAAGATGACATATCTTACTGTGCTTTCTAATTTTTTTCTTGTGTCCTTTAATGTCCATCTATCCTTTGCTTTCATTCATGGGAAATCATTTATCTGATTTCTGTCATTATAGATTCATTTGCATTTTCTAGAATCTTATATGAATGGACTCATACACAATATACTTTTTATTATCTGTCTTGAATACCATGCAATTTTGAGATTCACCCATATTGTTGTACATATCTTTAGTTTGTTAATTTTTATTTCAGGGAAATGCTATATTATATGAACATATCACAATTTGTCTACTCCCTCACCTATAAAGGAACATTCAGGTTGCCTCCAGTCTTTTTAATCATTATAAGTAAAGGTGGTAAATATATTCATGTGTGTATATCTGTGTGGACATACCTTTTCATTTATTTTGGGGAAATAACTAGGAATGGAACACCTGGGTCTTGTGGTAGGCATGTTTACCATTTTAAGATCTGATAAAACCATTTCCAAGGCAGTTATACATCCCATCAATAGTGCTTCACACCCCCACGAATACATAATGTTGTTACTCTTTTTTTAGTGTTATCTGTGCTAATGGGAAGTTAGGGGTTTGTCGTTTTTTCCCTCCAAATTAAATAAAAAACATACTTCCATATTTCTTTAATCTTTGCCCAATATTTTCTTCTGTTTATTTCTAGATCCAATTCAGGATAGCACATTACATGTAATCATCATATCTCATTAAACCTATCTTGGCAAAGACATTTCCAAAAACTTTGTTTTTGACACTAACAAGTTTGAATACTGCTCAGGTATTTTTAGAATGCCCCTCAAGTGGCATTTTTATGTTTCCAAGATTTAATGAAATGGCTAGATTTCATGATTGGGTTGTAATTATGGGGTTGAGGCAAGGCATCATTTTCATCACATTCTATCAAGAATACACATCATCAGTATGATTTATCACTTTTGATATTAATCTTGGTCACCTGGCTAAGATGGTTTCTCAATGGCCAGGGTATTATTCTCCCTCTTTTTAATACTGTACCCATAGGAAGAAAGGCACTTATTTGCAGCCCACATTTATGGTGTTGGGAAATATGCTCTACCACTTTTAAAACTGGGATATCTATATAAAATTATTTTGAATTTTTATATATAGGGGATGTGTTTACTATCCTCTATTTATTTAGTCACATATATTATTCTGAAGTTAATAGTGTCTGTTCTGTACTTTTGGTTACAATCTAATATTGCTTTATTTATTTATTTTGTTTAAATTGGTCCAGTTTTAACATCTGAGAACTCTTTCAGCTAGCTTCCAGCACATGTGGTTTCTGATAAGAAATTTGCTGTAACTCTTATGCCTTTAACTCTGTAGGCATAGGACTCATTTCCTCTGACTTTTTTAAAAATTTTTCTCTTTGCCTTTGATCTTCCATAGGTTGAATATGATGTGTATCTATGTAGTTGTTTGCAAGTATTTATTCTGCATTGTTTTCTCTAAGCTTTCTGAATCTAGGGCTTTTTTGGGGGGAGAGGTTTACTGGGGATTGAACTCAGAGGCATGTGACCACTGAGCCACATCCCCAGCCCTATTTTGTATTTTATTTAGAGACAGGGTCTCACTAAGTTGCTTAGTGTCTTGCTTTTGCTGAGGCTGGCTCAGCTTCCTGAGCCACTGGGATTATGGGTGTGTGCCACTGTGCCTGGATAGATCTAGGTTTTGGTGTCTATAATTAATTTTGGAAATGGCAGACTTTATTACCTTAAATATTTCTTCTGCTTTATTCCCTTTGTCGTCTTCTTGTAATCCAGTTATATATATGTTTAATCTTTTGAAATTGTCCTGTGTTTTTTAAAATATTCTATTCTATTTTTGTTGTTGTTTTCACTTTTTTCTCTTTGCATTTCAATTTGAAAAGTTTCTTCCATGTCATTGATTCCTTCCTGGGCCATGTTCATTATGATGAGGCTGTCAAAGGCATTCTTTGTTTATTTCAGTTTTTTAAAAATTTTTTAGCATTTTCTTTAATTTCTTCCTTAGAATTTCAATATTTCTAATTATATTATCCATGTGTTCTTGCACACGGCCTACATTATTTCATGAGTATCCTCAATATTAATCTTTAGATTAATATTTGATTAATTAATATTTAATTAATATTAATATTAATCTTTTGATTAATATTAAGTTTCTGCCTGATA
The DNA here is from genome assembly GCA_028644305.1 of Xerus rutilus. Lineage (NCBI taxonomy): Eukaryota > Metazoa > Chordata > Mammalia > Rodentia > Sciuridae > Xerus > Xerus rutilus. The sequence goes on from CM053399.1 coordinate 169,801,351, forward strand.
ATTCAACCATCTGTGTCATCTTTGAGCATGGTTATAATTTGTCTGATTGGAATGTTTTTCTTGATTTTCTTTTTAATATAACTTACAATTTTTTTGTTTAAAACCAAACAAATTGCAGATGGTAAAAGAAATTATGGTAAATAGGTTCTTGATGTTGTGATTTGTGATAATTTACTTTGAGCTAGATTCTGCTTACAGTTTATATAGTTTGTTAGCTATAGATCCCAGGGGCTTCAAATTCTTCTGTTGTTCTGTTTTTCTGTTTACACTGATAACTTCTGGATTCTATACATACCTCCCACAGAGAGAATCATTGTCTTGCTGCTCCTAGTACTTTAATTTATTATTATCATTCTGAAGCCATGCCTCATTGGTTTGAAGGAATAAATATAATTCTGTGATTAAATATCAGTACTTCTGCAGGCCTGTGTGTTGAGGTTATGACTTTCCTGGTGTTTATACAAGCGTAACCCTAATCCACCCCACCCATTATCTGTGTTGCTTGTGCTGACTGAGCATTCTCAATATATTTCCATGCAGCCTTGACCCTGCTTACTGTGTTTTTTCTCCATCAGATAAGACAGGAAGGCTAAAGAGGCTAAAGAAAGAGGAATACCCTTTTCCCAAACTGACAAGTCTCCCACAGATAGGGAGTAGGCCCCATAGAATAGAACATTGATGAGAAAGCTCCACTTGCAGTTTCCAATGAATCACATTCCTCTTCTACTGCAAGAGCTGTGGGAAAATCTTTCTCACATCTTTACAGTGAGAAGGATACTTTGAGATAAAGACCATGAATGATTGAGGTATTCCTAAGGCCATAATACTGAGGAATTCTCATACTTGTTCTTGACAACATGGTCTCCTGTTTTCCAAAACTACCATTTATGTGCTCCTTTCCATTTATGGCTTCAGCAGCTTCTGCTTTGTATAAGCCTACCTGGGGGGACCCTCTCTGCCTATGTATGAGCCCCTCTCTCTGGATCATAGGATAGAAATTTATTCTACAATTCCATTTATCCTACAATTTATCCTACAATTTCTGCTGTTTCAGAAAACTCTTGGTCTTTGGTTTGTCCAGGTGTATGTTGCTGTGAGAACAAGAGTGTTGACTCCCAAGCTCTTTACATGTGTGAGTTATAAAATTAAAAGTCTCCTCTCATTGTAGTTTCAAAATGCATTTCATAAAAAGGAACTTTAATTATTATTATTTTTTTGGTACCAGGGATTGAACTCACGGATACTCGACCACTGAGCCACAGCCCTATTTTGTGTTTTATGCAGAGACAGGGTCTCACTGAGTTGCTTAGTGCCTCACTGTTGCTGAGGCTGGCTTTGAACTCGCGATTCTCCTGTCTCAGCCTCCCAAAGCACTGGGATTACAGGAGTGCGCCACCACACCTGGCTGAGACTTTAATATTTTAAGGAATATGCTGTGTTGGGTCCATGAAGCTTTTTTTTTTAACTCTTTCTTTCTTTCTTTCTTTCTTTCTTTTTTTTTGCTATGTGCCACCAATGGTATATAATGTCAATGGGATTTGAGAATGGAAGCATACCTTAATTTTATATAAATCTCTGATATATCTGTCATTGTGTATGGAACTTAGTCTGTACTTGATATGCCTGCCTATATTAAATGAATGAAATAAATGGGCAGAAAGAAAAATATCTGTTATTAAAATACTACAGTGAATGATCAAATCATTAACATCAAAAAGCTTTCAGTGGTGTTGACTAAAAACTAGTAACATCAATGCAAGGATTTGTACTTTTTGAGCATTTACTATGTGAAAGTTACCAAGAAAGAATTGTAACACGTTAAATCAATTCATGAAAACAGCCTTTTTTCTTTCCTCACTCCAAAACTTAGAATTAAAGTCCTCAAAAACTGATGAAATTGCCCACTATGTTACAGCTGGGCAATAGCAAGCAGCGCTAGATTTCAACTCCAATTCAGACTTTCTTATCACTTTTGCCTTTAGCCATTACCCTGCATGACAATGTTTCTGCTACCAGTTGTTAGTAGCAAATGTGTGATAATAAGTAGTTAAAAGGATATTAATTCAAGCAGCTAACGACTGTAAGTCCAAAGAACTAGATTGAAATCAGGCTGTACCATGTAACACTTCCGTGAATCTGTACAATAGCCTTCATCTTGTTGAATCTCAAGATAATTTCATCTCGGGAAATAAGAAAAATAATACATTTATGTTCCTATTAGGGGTAAATGTGATTTCATGCATTTAATTAATAGTAGTTTTCTTTCCTTTTATTCTATACAGAGGGTTGGAGAAAATGGAAATCAGTAATGCTATCTGCCTTCCCTTTAAACATTTCATTTCCTTATTTTTTTCCTCTAATCTTTTTTGTTTAGTCTTGTTAAACAAAAATTATGAGGGGCCATTGTATTGAACTGTGCTCCTGCACTAGGCCCCAGAAGGCCAGATTCAGCTAAAATGGAGTGACTCTTTCTAAGCACGACATAATCCAACTGAAACTTTCAAGAAGAAGCAATATCTTAAAACAACAAGGTTTTTTCTTGAAATGGAAGATTCTAGTTCATCTTAGTAGGTGTAATGAGAAAGTCTGCTCTTCTGTAACCATTACTGAACAAACAAACAAAAAAGATATCTAAAGTAACCTGAGGTTACCCAACCGCTCTTTTTCTAAGGGTGTTGTTTAACTTGTTTCCTCTACAAAATCCACTGCTATGCTACTGTCCAATGGGAGCTCTCATCCTGTTTTGCAGAATGAAGACCCCCCAACTGATGAATTATAGGCAAAAGTCAATTAGATCTATAATTAAATTTGTTGTGACTTTGCATTTTGAAAATCTCCTGGATTCATGTTCCATGAGACATCAAATTTTATCGAGTTAGCTAAGGAGAAAGGAATGAGATTTATTCATGTTAAACCTGTATTGATCCAATAGCTTCACTGGATGCTCTGAAACTAACTTATTGGCCCTTGAGGCCTATCATTATAAGCCTCACGAGCCACAGAATTTGTTCTTAAGTAAGGAGAACATCCTTAAATACAAAATTGCAATTGATAAAACAGTGCTCATCTTTAGCTGAAGGCTTGCTTTGGTCAACTGGGGTAGTTTAGTATGATCTTTAAGAGTACAAGCTCTAGAAAGGTAAATACACATTCATCAATCTCTGCTATCATTTTCTTATCTTGGAAAGTGGGATTGAAAGCAACCAGTCACATACAAATATTTTATACATGTATACATTTCTTCAACAAATAGTAAGTCATTTTCTAGGAAATTAAGATAAACAATGAACAAAAATCCATATGATCAGGAAAGAAAGAAAATGAGGTTCATAAGCCCAAATGCTGGTAATTTGAGAGATATGTTGGTGGGATCTTAAAGAAATTCTATTCTCAAGTAAAAATAACATCAAGTAAAAGTTTTAAGGAACCCAAATAGACATGATAATTAATGCTGTCCTCTCTAATACCCAATTTAAGCGCATTACTATTTTGAAGAGCAACAGTTCACTTCTTGGTCACAACATACATCTGCTGCATATGGCAACTCTGGGGAGTAGGTTCTGACCCATAACATGTCTAGAGCCAAGGCTGCCAGAGGAGCTGTGAACTTCACTCCTTATCAATGTGTTGCCAGAGATTGACCTGAACATTTAATTCCAAATTTCCATTGGGAAAAAGAGCAGAGGGTCATGCAGTGGGTTTTGGAGGCAAGGCGGGTAAGCAAACATTCCATCACGTGACCCCAATTAAGCACAGGAAAGGTGGGGAAATGCAGTTTTGCTGTGTGTCTAAAAGAGAATGAAATAGGCTTGGTGAACTCATAGATTGTCTTTCTCTAAGGAAACAAAGGAAGTGATGTTTGTGAAGCAACTGGCACATGGGCTGGCACATGATAAACTCTCAATGAATGGGAGCTACTGGTGCCACAGGGATTCTAATTTGTTTGACATAGCACACTTGTACTGAATTTGGGTAAAGAATGAAACATTTCATTCTGGGTCATCTATTCAGTTACAACAATAGTGATGCATATTACATTTTTTTCTGTTCATGTTTATCAAGTACTTACCTAGATATGGTCTCATTTTGTTTTTATTTTTTTCTTTTACTAAGTGTGAAATAGGCAGATAATATTTGTACTTTTAAAATGATCAAATATTCTCAGGAAATGGTATGTTGGTCAGAGAATTATAACTAATAAATAATAGGATTCAAATCCAGATCTTTTTAACTCTGATGTCAAGATGCAATCACTAAAATCTTGAACTGTTTTCTATGGTTAAAGGTTTGACTATGATTCTAGCAACACCCAGACTATATATGGATTCTAAGCTTATTTTTTCTTACGACAATGGAATATCCTTCAAAAATTTTTAATAACATTTTTTGTCAAAGGTATGCACTATTCTAGGGAAGTTGAATGCTTATTTTACTTTTAAAATTGTACCGTATTTTAAGAATGTAGAAAAACTAGATCTTGTCAAGAAAAGAAGAGGTCAAAGGGTGAGAAAATCTGGAAACAATTTTAAATAAGTAATTCCTGGTAAAACCATACAATTTGTTTAGTAGAATATAAGATTAAGGAAAGGGATCTGGGGTTGTAGCTCAGTGGGGGACCACTTACCTACCACGTGTGGGGCACTGGATTTAGATCTTCAGCACCACATAACAAAAATACATAAAATAAAGACTTAAAAAAACAAAAAAAGATGCAGGTATTGCATTTACATATTTGAAAGACTCCAAAATAGGGTACAATTCTGCTTTCTCCATAGTTATGTTTATTTACATTCTAGATCTACGGATTATTTAAGAATTCCTCCATCTTTAAATCCTGTCTACCTAGTGCAGTGCCCAGCACACAGCAGGGACTGAGAAAACATTTGTGGATAGAACTAGAATATTTTTGAAGTAAAGAATAAAGGTCTTTGTTGGATATGGCAAGGATGCAAATATCTGCTCCTTCCAAAGAAAAGCTATTGAAAAACAGGTGTATGTGATACCTGAACACAGTAGTACATGAGTACTGAGCTCCTCTTTTTTGGAAGTAAGTAAAGGCTCGTCCATAATTCCTGCAGAAAGTGTGAGATTGCTCACCGGCCCCTTCAACTCTAACATTTTCTCAACATTTTGATATAAACAGAATTCATGAATGACACACAGATGGGCACATGGAATGAAATCCTTCTCTCAGGCCCACATACCGGAATGCACACTAATAATATCTGACAAATCATTTTTCAGAGAAAAGCAGAAACAATCCCCCAGATCTTCCTAGAGTCTTGCATTGTTAGATTCTCATAGTCTGTCTCACCACAGCCTCATTTCCCTCAGGAAACTAATTATTTCTCTGGCGTCTCGTGAATTTCCCTATGTATTTCTTTGGCCTTAAGAACATCTCCTTTTAGTTATTTTCATACTGTTATGATTCTCTGTGTGACAAAATATCTTACAATTCCATTTTGAATAAATATTCCCTAAACTTCTAGTGTTTGCGCTTTCCTTTCCATTACTACTGAATTCCTACATGGCTTAGGACAGTGTTTCCTCTTGATGTCTCAACCATTCTCAATTAAAATTCACCTTCTCTGGTGATGTATTGACATTAATAATAATAATCTATCAAGTTCCAGTGGTAGGTCATATAACATTTTCCAAATTGCCTCCATATGTATTATCTTATTTCCCCTCCATACTCCTGTGAGACATAAAAGACAATTACTTTTGAAAGCAAATACCAGAAGGGTCTATCTAAAGAAACAACAGAAAAAGCAGGGATCCCAGTCTGCCAGGGGGAATTAATTAATTAATTAATTCCTCTAAGCGAAGTCCTTATGTCTGGCCAGTGGTTTGAGTCATCTGGATGTGGTCTCTGCTTCTAATGCCTAGGCAGCAACCTGTACTGTTTAATTCCAATTTTACTGTTTAATCTCCATTGTACATCATGGTGACCTGACTTGCCTATTCTCTCTTATAAAGATCCTTTTTTCTCTTTTCTTTTCTTTTCATGTTAACTTTGAATTGGGAAACATTGCATATTAATCACGTAATAGATGATGAATGGAAAGATACAAACCTAACATACCGCTTGAGAATTCTCGCATTTCTGCTACAAAGTTTGGTTTTATTTAAAGTAGTTATATCTTTCATAAATAGTGGATGGAATTTTCACTTTAAGCATCAGGGCTACTGACTCAAATCAAGCACAGGTGTTAAAGGGAGGGAGGCCTGGAAGTAAGGGAAATTGATCCAGGTGGGATTCCTGGAGATGACCCTCAGGTTTTCCTTGAAACCAGTTTCTCAATCATGCAACTTACTAAGCTAAAATGAATACCTACACTTAGACAACAGACATAACACCTGCTGTGGATCCTTGGAAAGATAGCCTGCTAACTCTTATAGTGAGGAGCAAGACTTGACCCAGGAAGCATAAGCTCTTTAAGGCCCAGATAATGGCTTTTAGATTAGTTTGGCAAAAAAACATGTGATGCAGCTGCCACAGGACAGTGGTCTCAGTACGGTGGCTGCTCATGGAGCTGACCAAACATTACCCTGTGCATTTGTCTTGGCTCTTTCTGTCTTAAATTCAATTCACCATTGGAACCACATCTAACTCTTGTACTAATTCTCCTTTAACACTTGCTCAAATATCCAAATAAAGTAAGGTCTTTGTAATTCCATCATCTGTGACAAATTAGCTTTGTTTCTGTTCAAGCCATCTCTACCTAGGTGTGCCTATTATTGGAAACTTGAGTTTCATTCTATTTCACTTTGGCCTCAACATAAACATTTCTCCTGACTGAGCCATTCCTTATTTGGAAAATAATCAATTGGTGCCTAAGATGTGCCAAGCATAATGCAAGGGTTCAAGGTCTCATCTCCATACATTGTCTCCTTACATAAAATGGAGCAGAGCACCTCCAACATGAGCTTTTGAATGCTACTTTAAATTCCCCAAGATGATTAGTATTTGGAAATTCAAAACTAAAATCATTCATAGAAGCTCTAAGCTGAAATTAACTTTTACATTATTACCTTCTTCTGCATATTTCCATGAAATGGAATTTTCACTCTAGGCATCAGGGCTACTGACTCTGAAATCAGAACAGTGAAGAAGATGGAATTGGTCTTCTAATCAGTCAATTATCAGCCTAGGTCTAGCTGTTAATTCTGGTTTGGCCTCTTGTTCTTTTTTTAAATAATTTTTAAAGATTGACTTTTTATCATAATTTTATTTTTAATTATTAATTTGTATGTGGTGCTAAGGATCGAACCCAGTGCCTTACTCTTGCTAGGCGAGTGCTCTATCACTGAGCCACAACCCCAATGCCCCCCTTATTTTATTTTCTTCCTTCCTCCCTCCCTCCCTCCCTCCTTTCCTTCCTTCTTTATTTTTTTTCTGTGACCAAATGCCATGTTTTATTTTTTTCACATTTTTATGGGTGCATTATAGTTGTACATATTGATGTAATTTGTTGTTATATATTCATACATGCATACAACATAGCAATATAATTTGGTCAATTTCACTCCCCAGCTTTTCCCCACTCCCTCCTTTTCCCTCGTGTCTTGGTCCCTTTCCTCCACTGATCTTCCTTTGAGTTTTAGGAGATCCACCTCCACCCTTCTTTTTCATTCTACCTTCCATATATGAGATAAAATATACTACCCTTAACTTTCTGAGTTTGACCTATTTTGCTTAATATAATGGTCTCTACTTCTATTCATTTTCCTGTAAATGTCATAAGTTCATTTTTCTTTATGGCTGAATAAAACTTCATTGTGTGTATATATATACCATATTTTTTTATCCATTCATCCATTGACAGGTACCTAGGCTGGTTCCATAGTTTGGCTAATGTGAATTGTGCAGCTGTAAACAGGGGTATGCCTGTATCACTGTATTAAGATGACTTTAGTTCTTTAGGATAAATGCCAAAGAGTGGTACAGCTGGGTCATATGGTGCTTCCATACCAAGTCTTTTGAGGAGATTCCATATAAATTTACAGAGTGGTTGTACTAATTTACAGCCCCACAAACAGTGTAAAAGTGTTCATTTTTTCTCTACATCCTCTCCAACATTTATTAGTACTTGTATTCTTGATGACTTCCACTCTGACTGGTGTGAGATGAAATCTCAGTGTAGTTGATTTGCATTTCCTTAGTTGCTAATGATGCTGAACATTTTTTCCATGTATTTGTTGGCCATTTGTATTTCTTTTTTGAAAAGTGTCTGCTTTGTTAATTGCCTATTTATTAATTGGATTATCTATTTTTTTAGTGTAAAGTGTTTTTGAGCTCTTTATATATTCAAAATATTAATCTTCTGGCAGAGGAGTAGGTAGCAAAGATTTTCTTCCATTCTTTAGGTTCTTTCTTCCCATTTCTAATTGTCTCCTGTGCTGTGCAGAAGCTTTTTAATATGATGCTGTCTCATTTATTAACTCTTCTTGCCCTTCTTTCTTGTAGCCATTGAAAATTTTGCCTCCTGATGCTTCAATTTCCCCTTTAGTAAAAAGCTGTTGCTTTATAAATGTGATAATTAATGAAGAGTGCATAGTACAGAGTCAGACATATAGTAATTGTTCAAAAAATAGTAAAATATTATGTCTAATTCCCTTTTTTTTCTCTTTACTTCAAGTAGTCATAATTGCTCTAATTTTATTTATTTATTTATTTATTTATTTGTTTGTTTATTTATTTATACTGGAGATTGAACTCCGGAGCACTTGACCACTGAGCCACATCCCCAGCCCTATTTTGTGTTTTATGTAGAGACAGGAACAATGCTGAATGTTTCTCACTGAGTTCTTAGCGCCTCGCCATTGCTGAGGCTGGCTTTGAACTCACAATTCTCCTGTCTCAGCCTCCCTAATTGCTGGGATTACAGGCTTGTGCCACTGTGCCCGGCTTCTAATATTTATAATAGTCATTCTGCACTTTATTATTTATCTAAATTATATTTCTAATTTTATTTTCCTCTCCCAATGAGCTCTTATACATTTTCTAGTCAAGTATTTGTTTCCAATAGACTTTTATATATTTATTTACATATTTTAAATTTTGAAACATATGATTTGTAGCTTATCTAGAGCAGCTAAAATATTTTAAAAATGTATTATATTTAAAATTTTATTTTCATAACTTTTTCCCCATTTTATATTTTGGGTAATAAACATTACAACATATGGATATAGTTCAGTACTTTTTATTGTTGCATAATGAAAATCTCAGGCATGCTTTTTATTTTATTTACCCAATCCCTTATTAGCAAGCTCTACGGTGCAACCAGCTCTTTGCTACCACATATGAAACTGGGACAGTGTATATAGTAGCATATGCATCTTTTTGTGCACCTGTGCAAGGCACTTTGTGTCCTGTACAATTGGTGTATTTTAAAGTACTGGTAAACTAATGGGATACATAGCACATGAATTTTTTCCAATGTGACTTATTAGCTCTTATCCTAACTGTGGTGCATGAGGGTCATCACGCTAACTGAACATCTCAAGCAGGCAGGATTGGTTTTCTTAATTGCTGTCATTCTGTTTGTGTAAAATCATGACTTATTTTGTTTGTAATTTGCTTTAGTTTGATCAGTGTTGAGTTGAACACCTCTTCCAAGTGAGTAGCCCTTTAAAGTTTTTCCTCATGTGCTAATCAAACCATTTGCCCATTTCTCTTTTGAGTTTCATTGATTTTATTTGCTGTTTTGCAGGAATTATAATTAATTATTCAGTACTGTTAATTAATTATATAGTAGTTATTAAATTTATAATTATCTTCTCTGAGTCTGGCACCTGTCTGTAAATTTTGTCCATGTGATCTTGTGTTAAACAGTTAAATTTAATTTTGATGTGTGAAAGTTCATCAACATTTTCTTTTGTGTTTTGTTATTTGAGGGTCTTTATTCTAGAAATTCTTTATCTTAGAGTTATAAAGTTATAACTCCTTTTAACTTTCCTTACTTTGTCTTACCCACTTAGGATTTTCACCTTTATTTCATTCTTAAACAATAGGATGTGGGTGCCATGCCAACTTTTACGTTGTGGGGCCACTATCTACCCTGTCCTCAGTTGTGGATAGATATTCATGGCTGACAGGGTGATTGGTAGATGGAGAAGATAACCTCAGATACAGATAACACTTCTTTCTGGAACTTGATTTAAATCTAACTACAATTCAATTCTGAAATCCAAATTCTTTAGCAATTTTAGGATTATTTTCATAATTTTTAATACTTTCATGTCCCTTATGAATTTGTGCATAAATAGCTTTGAATTGACAATTAGAAATCTGACCCTTCTTGTCAGCTTGACCACTACTGGCATTTTTTTTCTCCTTTTTTAGATTTATAAGACACATTCATATTTCTGATGCAGGATAATAGAGAGGATGAGAACACAGATTTTTGGGATCAGAAGAGTAAAAATTCAGATTTTAATTCTAGTTCAATTCCTCACTTTTCATGTAATCTTTGTCAAGTATTCTTCTTAAGCCTCAATTTCCTTATCTATAAAATAACTAGCAAATGCTTATAATGTTTTGTGACAGTTACATTTTTTTATTGTAAACTTATATTTTCTGTACAGAGATCATATTAGATTTTTTTTCATTATTTTCCCACCTTGTTTCGCGATGCCAGGTAGGTAGATTTTCAGTATCTATGTGTTGAGTCATCAGAAACCAGCTCAGATTCTAGGCTATTATTTCACCTGTCACAAAAATTGTCTTTGTTTTTCTATTTAATAGTAATACTAGATAAGGTTTGTAAAGCCTGAACTATTATACCAGAAACTGTTCTTCATTATTTGCATGCTAAATTTATTCTCATTGGCAACTCTCTGACCCAAGTGCCAATAAATGAGGAAACTGAGGCAAAGAAAGGCTAGAGACCTTTTATAGCTAGTATCTTGAGGTTTTATAGCTAGTATCTGGCAAAACTCTTAGTAAACCCAGATGCTTTAGCTTCCATAATTTTGGTTTACAATAATCATTGCACTTTGCTGCATCTCTCTGGAGTCTGAACAAACCAGTAGATTATTGAGAGCCTGCAAGTTGAGTTTGAGTACCAGCCTGGCCTCCTACTGACTGTGACCATACACAAGTGGCTTCACCTTACTAAGCTTCTCCTTCATTTTCTGAGAAATAAGAAAGTAAACCACCCAATTTTTAGAGTTTCTTGTGATAATCCACAAGTTGAGATAATCAACATGAGGCACTTTCTGCAGTGCCTGGTACATAAGCATTTATCATGCAAGAATTATTACAACCGTTTTTATAGTTTATTTTGCCTTTAATTGAAATATCCATGTAAAATATTTTACTTTATTAGCATTTCCAAATCACAGGGTAAATTCAAAATGTAATGTAACAATTTACTTTCTAGGAATTTTAGATTAGCAACATAATTTATTTCAACAAATATCCTTATGCTATTAACTCCTCTCTGAATATGCCATTATGTATATTGGTATCCAAGAAAAGACCTCTTATTCTCTCATGACCTGTATAAAGGAGCAGGTAAAACTAGATTCATTTTTGTCTGATTCTGACCACCTATGAATATGTAATATGCAACCATGGAATATCAGGTTGCCTGGTAGATGAGAGGGTTTTAGAGGTAAGTAGCTATGGTCTTGGGATGAGTTTTCTTCTCTTTTTGCTGTTCTATGAACAGATTTCAATACCTTTCCACATCACCTCTTTCTTCTCTTTCCCATCAACCCTGACCAAGGTCATCTTCCTCCATTTGGAGGCTGCAGTCCTCCTGCCACTGGTTTAATGGCTGTTGCAAGCAGAGAGCGAGTTATGAATGTGAAGTGTCTGTCAGCCACTAAAAGCATGTGAATTAGTGCTTCCTGCCCCTGTCTGTCAGGCAGCATACTTTTACCATGAAATGACTTATCCTCATGAAATGGCTGGTTTGTCACTAATCTGCTCTGCTGCACTGGGCCCAGCACCCTGTCCTCATGACTGCAGAGAGAAGACGTCTTCCCTGTGTCTCAGGTTCATATTTACAGGCTTCTTCTAAGTCAGGGAGGTTTTGAAAGAGTAGATTATTTTTGATTTCAAAATGAATCTGAATTTTGTACCAAAAGATAGGCCCTTAACATGCTTAAACCCACAAATCTGGAATCTCCTCACTCTTTCACACCTTTGTACCCATCTCCTTTATCAGATGCCCTTTGAGGCCCTAAGGTTCTGTGTACTATCAGTGCTGAGGGACACATCTGCGATTTGGGTTACATATCATCATGTCCTCTTGAAAGAGATGTTCTGCAAGTCCTTTGCTATCCAAACTAAAATTTCAATTTATGGCAGGATCTGATTTTGTCTTTTCTAAAGATATTTCAGAAATTACTGATCTAGGGTATATCACTCTCAAAGGGCACAATTTTGAGATAACAGTGAGTGTTTCGAGTCACCTTCATGCATTGTACCTAGTCATTTAAAATCATATAGAACTTCATATAAGGTCATGTGGATTTCTGAGCATTGTGCTACCGTTTTCTTAATCAAATCTCACAACACCTTTTGTGTTTCTTAAACAATTCTTGAGAAGATTTTCTCCCCCAGTTTGCAGATTTATGAACTGAGGCTCAGAGAGATGAAGTGGCTTGCTCCTCTTGGTCTACTTTGTAAGTGGTAGATACAAGGCTACGATCCCCAGCTTTTCTCTATATTTACAGAAAGGCATATTTGACTGAGTCTGCCAGACTGTGGCTTGCTTCATGCCTTTCCAGTAGACTGTCTCCTAGATGACTTATCGAGGTACCAAGACAGTAGGAATTACTCACTCTTGCAACAAGTACCTAAGCTCTTTCTCTAACATCGGGGACTGTTTGTGCAGCTGGAGTCAGGGTACAACATTTGCGTTATCATTTACTTAGGAAGATCTCAGAGCAGTTTTAAACCAAGTATAGACATTTTTCCAGGTTGAGGATACATTAATGCCAGGCATGATAAACCATTGTTCTGGGCAAGGTGCTGAAGTCAACCCATGCATTTAGAGACCTCTAAAAGCAGAACGAGTGAAGTTTGCCACTTGCAAAGGCATGCAGGGGAGCTGTTAGGGGAGCAGGGGAGTGATGTAAGGGTTCCCATTCCCATGCATTTAAGCAAGTGAGATGTCACCAAAGCCAAGCCACTCTTTTCTTTTAGACAAATGGTGGTGATATGAATTATCCTCATTTAATCAGGCATAGCACAGAAAGTCAGTGGGATTCCAAGTGAATCCACCCTTACCTGGTCAAGGCCAAATGTGAATTAGCATTTTCTGGTATGTTTTTGTTATTGATGTTACACAGATACTATTAGGGCTGCTGATTTAGAATAGCTGCCAATCTTTGCCCTGTATCAGAGTTACCACAGTCAGCTGCAGCTGCTTGCAAGAACATAACATTGGTTCTCAATCTTATTTCATAACACCACATTGGAAGGCCTGTTTGAAATGAAGATATTGAGCTCCATATCCAGATATACATTATTTCTTTTTACTCTATACTTTAACAAATTGGCCCAGATGTTTTTGAAGCAGACAATTCATGTAGTATATACTGTGAAACAGTGCTTTATTTCATTGACTTTGAATGGAGATGACATATTTGGTCAAGAGTCTAGGGACAGCTCCTTAAATATTTAAGTAATAAAGAAAAAACCCAAGGGCTTTTTTCTCTCAGGCCAGTGGTTCTTCATGTGGGTTATATGTTTTGAATCTCCAAATGACTTTTAAAATATACATGTCCAGACTCAAACCAGATTATTTGGATCATGGGTGTATTTTACTGATAACTCCAAAACCAGGGGTGAGAATCACCAGACTCTAGGTGATGGCTCATCCATGTAAGATGTGAGCCTAACATTCCAGAGCAAGGATCTGCTCCCTGAACCTGAATGCACTGTCTGTTGCAGAGGCCAGATGACTAAATCTCAGCTCTAGTTCTGCTTCATGATGCGATTTTGAGCTCTGGAGACAGTAACTGATAGTCAACCTCTGACCTCACTTTACAAACTTCATTAGCTGTAATTAATGTAGCTGTTCATCTAGCTCAAAGGATTCCAGGTACTCACAGCCCCCACTGCCTCAACAGTAAATCCAACCTTTCTTGGACCTGTCTCTGCTTGTAAAAGATGACCCCGTGCAGAGTACCACTGGGAGTGACCTTTGTCTTCATGGGCATTATACAACATCAGTGGTGTCTCTATCCATGGCTTTTTCTTCTGGGCTTACTGGAGCAGAACCATCATGGCAAAAGGTCCATGTGAAAGTGGACTGTCTTACCACCTTTCCTCTACATGAATTTGTCTTTTCTAATTATGAAAACAATACATACTAATTATTTTTGAAATGTGAACAATTCTGACAAGAAAATACTATAAGAGAAGAACTTACACCCAAATCCCATCCTTTTATCATGTGATGACCTTCTAGATATCTTTCCCTCTGTGTCTGCATAAAATAAAAGCAAACACAATAGAAGTGACAATTCACAAGGGGTAATATTTGGTGTTTGGTCATTGCTTAATAAATATTGATTGCATCCATGAATACATCAACATGCTTATCTATCACAATTTTTTTTATTTATCAAAAATTCTTAAATAACTTTTCTTGCTCTTACATACAATTTTACCTCATTAAAATCTTATAAATTTATTATCTTGATTTGTCTGGGTATATTTAACTAGGGTTCTTTTTCATTCTGAAAAAAATTTTAGGTTGCTTCTCATTTATCAGTATTACAATAGATCTATCTCTGTCATTTGTTTTTTTATCTACCTATATCATTTATACTTTTATAAAATCTGTTTCCTTTAGCTAATTTCTATAATAGTTTCATTGGGTTGAATAACCTGTATGTTCTTCTAAGTTTGACCTATAGTTTCAAGCTGCCTTTCAGAAACACTGATGGCTATTATGTTTCCACCAACATGCTCTGTATTTTTCAGTACTTTCTGTTTCAGCTTATATCACAGCAAAGGGACCCAATAATTCAGGAAGTAAGTGGAAGTTAGAAGCTATATCTTTCTCTAAGTTTGTTCCTTTAAGACAACAACACAGAAGAGTTCCTCAGGAAGTTAGACCTTCCAAGTCCACTATTCTCTTAAAATCCAGCAAGTAAGGAAACTAAACCCCTAGGAGTTTGGGCTTATCATGTTTTTTTTTTTAAAAAATATTTTCACTGCTCTGAACCATTTTTAACTGACCTATATGTGTGCAGGAAAGGGTTCTAAGGCAGTGTATATTACATTTCTTATGAAAGTCAAATCTAATTATTATGTGCATTAGATGATGCTTGAATCTGAATAGATAGGAGAAGGGGTCCATCAGATAGCTGTTTGACCTTCACAATACAATACAATACAATGCAATACAACAATACAATACCTTCACAATAGTTTCAAAATGACTCAGCAGGAAAGCAGTAATGGTTTTCTGTAGGTCTTAGTACGAGTGTGAAGTACCCATTGGTGAAGCTCCCTGGTCTCATAGTCTTTAGACATTGTGATACAAAGTTAGAGAATGTCCTGTTTCTAAGCTCCTCAAGATTCACTGGGAAAATTTAGATCTGAAATGCTCAATATGTGCAAAATTCCACAAGACCTGTGGGTCTCTGTGTAAATATGATGCATTTGTCATTATATTTCTATTATTATCATCTCTGATCCCCTCCAGCTGTCTAGTGCCAGGAATCCTTGGTTCTAAGATGTCACAAGGGCACAGGAGGAGTAGGATGATCTGTTCCTTTGGGTTTTTGGGTGCACATGTGCACCAAAGACAAAGAGGGAGTTGGTAGGGAGGTGAGGCCGAGACGCTTACTTTCCAGTTGAATAAATATGAACAATCATCTAAATTTCTGCTTCATGTCTTTATCTGGAAAAAATGTTGTGACAAATGTATCCACACTAGTTTGTAAAGTTATCATAATTACCAGCACACAGAAAGTGCCAGTAAGATATCTTTACTGAATATAAACTATGTGTCAGACACCAAGTTACATACTGGATGTTTTCTCTCATTTAATAACTTTAATACTCATTGAGGCAAGTTGTATATCTATTTGTCTCATTTTTCAAATGAGACTAGTGAGGTTTATAGAAGATGTTTTAGTCAGCCTTTTTGTACTGCTGTGATTAAAAAGACACTTCCAGAACAATTTTAGGGGAGGTAAAGTTTATTTGAGAGCCCACAGTTTCAGAGATTTCAGTCCATAGAAGGCTGGCTCCATTCCTCGGGGCTCAAGGTGAGGCTGGACATGATGGCAGAAGAGTGTGGTCGAGGGAAGCAGCTCACGTAATGATCAGGAAGCGGAAGTAGAGGTTTCCACTTGCCAGGCACAAATATATACCCCAAAGCCACACCCTAATTCCCACCTCCATCAGCCACACCCTACCGCTTCAGTTACCACTCAGTTAATCCCTATCAAGAGATTAATTCACTGATTGGGTTAAGACTCTCACAACCCAATTGCTTTTCTTCTGAACCTTCTTGCATTGTCTCACATGTGAGTTTTTGGGGGGACACCTCACATTCAAATCATAACAGAAGAAAAATGATACGAGTAGGTTCATAAAGCTGGTAAATTGATAGAGATACCACCAATGCCAGGTAAATTAGTCATAAAAGTTAAGAATCTTAGCCATTGTACTTTTACACATATACATGGATTGTACTATCTGCAATATTGGAGAAGGAACAGACATAAGGATATTAGGAAGTACACTTGACTTTACAAGTAATGGTCGAAAAAGGATTTGCATATTCAAAGATTATTTATAATATAATGTGTTATATGTGCACATAGACACACACGTTTGACAAACCTTCAACATAAGCAATTTCAGACAATGAGCGGTTTTGTCCTGTGAATCCAAAACTGGAGTTCATTCACATTAACATTTATCAGACTGTTCCAGGAACAGCAGAGCACAACAGTAATCCCAGCATCTTGGGCAGCTAAGGCAAGAAGATTGCAAGTTTGAGGCCATCCATAACACTTTAGTGAGATCTTGTCTCAAAATAAAAAATAAAAAGGACTGGAGATAGAACTCAGTGGTAAATCCCCTAGGTTCAGTCTCTAGAACTACAACTAAAAATAAGTAAAGCCATGAGACTGCAAGGAATATAACAAATTTTGTGAAATCTTCTTTATATGATAGTGATGATAACAATAATGATTTCAGTTCAAGGTGTAGTCTAAGAGTCTCCAGCTCAGTACATTGAATAGATTCTCCATAAATATTTACTATTTCAGTGATTAGATTTTATATCTTAGGGCATATTTAAGATAATGAAATTTAAGGCAGAGGAATTACTAAAGCAATCCTTCAAAAAGATTTATTATGTCTAAAGTCTTCCATAAATCATATTCCATTTATTCATCTTCCTGATCATCTTTGTATTTCCATGAAATAAAAGAAATGTTGGTTGTTGAGTGCTTAGAGAGACAGATGGAGAGAGGAAAGACTTCAGGAATGGCCTTGGCCATTAGAGAGAAAGTAAATTTGAGTAAGGAAAAAAATCAATCCCGGGAACTTTGAAAGTATTTAAGTGGTTTTTAGTTGAGGCAAACAAAAGAAGTTCATTAAATTATCCAAAGGCTAATGCATGTATAATTAGCCTTCAAAGTTCTGGAATCAACACCTTTCTCACTCTCTCTCTCTCTAAAGTATCCTGCAGGGCATTTAAGGACCCTTGTATAACAGCTTTTAGGAATCTAGCGTGTTACAGCTGGAGGCAGGATTTAGAGTTAAACTAACATGCCCACCTATGTTCAAGATGAAAAAGAAAAGAAAAGAACTTTCCAGGAGCTTTTTCTATCCAGCAATGCATAGGTATGTGTTATTCAATATCTCCCACTGTTTCAATATCATATTTGGAAACAAGTGATGCATGTTTGGCAGAAACTGACCCAAGAAAAAAAGTAGAAGTTGGTTTTATTTTTCCTTCATAACCCATTCAAACACAATGCATAGACAAATGTCTCCCTAATTCTTGTATGGAATTTGAGGCAGGTGCCATATTTTTTTCTTTATATTTATTTTAGAAAGTAAACAGTCCGTCAGCCATTTTCAGTTTCAAAAAAATAATCTAATGTCTCCAACCTAGGGCAATGATCTGAAAACTTCCAACTTAGCTAATTTAGAACTTCTCTTTCTGCCTAGATGCCTGTCATGGTCAAAGATAGTAGTCAACTGACTCTTCCACTGCATTCCATCTCCTCTCAGTCTTGACAGCCTTGGTGTTGGACTTCTTTAAGGTAGAGCTCAGGAGAGGGAGAAAGAAAAGAGTGAAAGCAGCCTTTGGTGGCCAAAGCCATTTTAACCTGCACCTGGTACTGAAAGCAATCTTGTTCTCTCATGGGGAATTTCAAGAAATCTCTTTCCTACCCTGACCCATGACGGGAGGCTTGAAGAAGAGGTACACACACACACACACACTCAATGCTATCTTCAATAAAATCATCTTCTAGGGCCTCTAATCTACCAATTTCGAGAACCTGAAGTTGGTATCACCAGCTGGCAAAACTGGGCTCATTGTCCTTTTGCATTTCTCTATAAATGGTCTACTCTCTGTCCTTTAAATGTTGGAATCTTAGGTAACATTTTCCTGCTCCTTTGAATTTCAGATGAAACTGAGATAATATTTTTAACAACTCCTGATAGAATTGGTTATGTGGTGAGTGTTTTGAAGATATAATCTACTAGGAGTATAGGTCAATTTGAGGAGTCATTTAGGCCATGACTCTGACTTTCACTTAAAAAGATAAACCCAGTGCTTTTTAACTTCCTGGAGTTCAAGCATTTCTTTTGAGAAGGTGATGAAAATTGTGAATGCATATCCTACAGAGGCAAACATAAGCACCTGCTGCTCAGAAAGTTGGGGTTGGGGAAAAATTCATACAAATGACTTCTCAAAGTCTATCCATAGAATCTCTGCATGGACTTTGAGTTGCAAAGAATTCATATTTGGCAGTTCTTCTGTTGTTTTGGTTTCTCTCTTCCTTACTCTCTCTTTTCTTTCCTTCCTTCTCTTCCTCTCCTTTCCTTTCCTCCCTCTTTCTTTTCTCCCTCCTTCCTTTCCTTCCTTCCTTCCTTTCTTCTTTCCTCCCTTCCTTCCCTTCCCTTCCCTTCTCTTTCCTTCCCTTCCTCTTTCCCTTCCTTTCTTCCTTCCTTACTTCCTTTCTTAATAATTAAGTTCAAGAACAGTTAGTTGGAACCAAGCGAGGAAGATGGATACATGAAACAAGGTACAAGTTAACCTCCTTGTTCAGGGGGTTTGTAACTGATTAAATAAGTAAACATATTGAACATAATGAGGGACAAGTTGGCCAAAGCTGAAGAGTAAGTTGCAAATACGTAAAATGGGAAACTCATAACAAATTCTGTGGTGTTGGTCTGTATTTCACGAAATCAGTACAAATTTATAATATTGTCATCTATTGCTACTGTGATCAATTTTTACAATCTTTTTTAAAAAATATTTTTAGTTATAGATAGGAACAATATCTTTATTTTACTTATTTATTTGTATGTGGTGCTGAGGATTGAACCCAGTGCCTCACATATGCCAGGCAAGTGCTCTACCACTGAGCCACACTGCAGCCCCCAATTTTCACAATCTTAATGACTTAAATCAAATTTACTGTCTGACACTTCTGTCAGAGTTCTCACATAAATGTTTGTGGGCAATAATCGAGGTTCTGACAGCACTAAGTTTCTGTTTGCTCTAGGGGAAGTCCTTGCCTTTGTCCTTATCCAGTGTCCATAAGCCACCCATGTTCTTCTGTGTGGTCTCTTTCCACCATCTTCACAGCCAGCCTCCATGAGTTAGAGTGCTATGTTACATCACTCTGACCTTCTTCGATTGTCACATTTCCTTCTCACTCATTTATCCCTACCTCCTTTTCTATAATTGAGGATACCTGTTATTACATTTGGCCCACTCAAATAATACAAGTTAACCTCCTTGTTTTAAGGTCAGTCTAATAGCAATCTAAAAGCTAGCTCAATCCCTCCTTTGCCACATAACCTAATCAGTTCATACGTTCCACGGAGGTAGAAATGTTTTAGAGAGTATTATTTTAACCACATTTGTGATATTCATTATATAAATAAATATACAGAGGGGTAAATGCACACGTATATTTCCTAACTCTGCCCAGTGAGAGGGTCTAAGCACAGAAATACCATAGATTTCTTGGGATTTTAGTCCCCTGAAAGCAGACCTCAAACAAGATATATCTTGGAGCTGCTTTGAGAAACCACATTTGTGAAAGATAGAAAAAGAATTGGGCAAGGAAAGAAGTAAAGTTGGTTTGCAGACCCATTGAGCCTGTTCCACAGAAAGCTATGCAACTGAGATGTCAATGTGGAGCAGAGAGACCAGGCCTTTAATAGTCCATCATTCTTTGTGGGGTACCAGTGACAGGGAACATGGCCTTGGACAAGACAGCCTCAGCTGCAATAATTCCATAGTGAAGGAGGACTCTCTCTGCAGCACCCAGACAGCCTGGGTCTGGTCAGTGCACATCCAGTACAAGGAGTACATCTGGTATCCAGCTCTGAGTATCAAAGTATCATCTTCCACTAAAAGGAATCATGATTCTGAAAACTTAGCTGATTCCTACCTGGGACCATATGAGTACAAGATGAACCCAGAACAACCTGTGTAAATAGTAAAGTAGAGCTCAAAGAATGAGGTAGGCCCCAAAACAAAGAAAATCTACCATCAAGAAGATCCCACTTGCCAAATCAAAGACATCAAACAAATAATCATAATATATTATAACTCTGAATAAAGTAAAAATCTACAAGTTCATACTACTACAACTTAATGAATAAATAAATGGGAAGAAGAGAAAAAAGTTGCATTACAATAAAATACCAAATAATAAATTTCAAACAAATGATAGATTTTTTTTAAACTACCATTTTAAAGCATCAGAGTAAAAACTAAATCAGACCAAAGAAAATCAGCAGACAGTAAAATGAGTGGATGAAAGTCTAAAGATGAATGGGATGTTTATGTACCTTAAAGTATCTTCCCCCAAATCCTTGTTCATTTCAAAAGAAAAAAAGAGTAACTCTGCAAAAGGGATGCAAGACAGATATCACCTTTGTCAGAAGATCATCAGTAATAGCTCAAACTGAAATGAGTGCCACCCCAATAGGATGTGCAATAAAAAGAACAAAATCATTCCTATCATATGTCTGCCTGTGAAAAGGCATAACTTGAACCTAATTGTGAAGAGATGTCAGACAAATGCTAACTGAGATACATTCTGTAAAGCAATTTGCTTTCATCTTCAAAAGCCTCATGGTCAGGGAAGTCAAGGAAAGGCTGAGGAACTTTGCCAAATTAAAGGAGACTAAAGGAACGTGGAGACCAAACACTTCACTCATGATCATAGACTGAACAATTTTACTACAAATAAATCACTGGGGCAACTGGTCGAAACAATGTTTTCTTTGGAATAATTAGTAGAGAGTAAATGGCATCAATGTTAGTTTCTTTATTTTGATGGCCATAATGTACAGTACAGGATAATATCTTCGTAGAAAATCATGTGAAGCATTCAGAGGTAAATGAATATGTTTTCAACTTATCTTCAAATTATTTAGTGGGGAAACTTACACCCTTTCTTTAAGTTTGAAATTATTCCAAAATAAAAAGTAAAATTCAAATAAAAAAATCTTAAAGTAAATTTAAAAGGGAGTTATTTCGGACATTTTTCAGAGAGGTCATTACAAATATTCACACCCCTATATAAAAAAAAAATGGAAGAGCTGATTGGGCAAGACGATCAGTTACTTTATTGAAAGTCACACATCCAATTTTTGGCAAACTTAGAGTTTTAACGATATTTACTAGTGCTTTGAGACTTCTTCTCCGCCATACATGAATAAGTTCAGGAAAGGAAAGAAGGGAGGGAAGGAGGAAAAGGGACGGATAGGTAAGAAGGCGGAAACAATGAAAAGTTACTCTAGTGCACATTATTTTCTCTGTTCCCTTTTATTTATTTATTATTTAAATATTTTTATATTCAAACTTTATTTATTTTGAGGCAGCTTTTCAGGTACACTCAGCACAATGTTAAAGAGGAGGCAGGGATGAAATATGAAAGTACTAACTAAGTGTTAGATTCACAAGCCACCCTCATCCCCCGTACTATAGATGGAAGGGTAATTACAACCCATTACTGAATTACTTGCAGTTATCCTTTGATCTTGTAGTTAATACAGCGAACCTTCATTTGCATAAATGTTATTAGCATATTTCACACCACATTCTGATGCTTTTAAGGAGTGACTCTTGCCTCATTAAAGGATATCATCTTGAAATATTTTCTTTCTTCACTTTCAGACCTGGTGGTAGATTCGCAAAGAAGAAGGTGCTGTAACAAAACAGGTGTGTGTGACCTGCCATCCCTTTAGATTTTGAGCATAGGGCATAGTTTTAATTTTTATCTGTGTTCACAGAACACAGCATAGTGCTTGGTAGGCATTTGAGACATTATATTTGACATCGGCACCTGAAAAATCTCCCTGATGTCTTTGACCTTATCCATTATTAAAGTCATTACTGAAGAAACCCCAATTCTCCTGTTCTTTGTAAGGATATCATCAATGACCCATTTATTGAAGCTCAACCCCTGGAAGTTATCCTCATGAGTATCTTTTTTATTTTTTTTAACCAATTATCAGCTACCATATTCCATCACTCCAAATTGTTTAATATCTATCAAACTGATGTACTTCTGTCCATCTCCCCATGTAGCAGCTCTAGCCATGCGACCATCATTCCATTCTTGTCAACCTGCAATAATGTTCCAAATAGTTTCCCTACATAGGTATATGTCCCCTTCAGTTTATTCTTCACACAGAAGTCAGAGCCATTCTGTGTAATACCGATGTGCTCTAGTTGATCTACAGAGAAAATCACCCTCAATTTCTTCTCAACATCTATCATAACATCTGAACTCAACCATGTTGATGTGATAGGATCCAAGTCTGTTCCTCCAACTAATATTCCCTTTCTGGTTGTCAGTACTCCTGCCACCTGTGGTAACATCTCAGGGTGCTTGTGGATAGAGCTCCTGCCCCATATGATGTTCTCACCCACACTCTCTACATTTTAATTCATATGTATAAACTTACTCTTCCTTCGTACCTTAGATTACTAGTTATTTATCTTTCCCAAGACACCATATTCAAGGTCCATATTTTGTTCTTGTACAAGTGGATCTTATTCTGTAGAACTTCATCAATTCATTATTAATTATCCCAAATGTACCTGACTCATCTTTTAGATTAAAGCATATTTGGAAATGGGAATCAAATTATTCACTACTTATTTCCAGTGTCTAGAAGGGTTCTTAGCCAAGGTGATTCAATTTATTTAATGAATGCATGAAAACTGTGCATCATAGATATAGTCATTAAAGTATTGAGTTTTGAGTCTTAAACATTTCTAACTTCCTGGAAGTTTATTGGAAGATCATTTCCACAATCATTTAATGAGGTTAGTTATATGATACCTGGGTGTATGATCATGAATTTGAGTTCAAGGAATGCAAGGGAATGTAAGAAAAACAAATTTCCTTCTCAAATCTACCAACATATTTGTGTCTATCTATACAATTTTAATTTCAGTTGTTGTGGAATAGTCTGTCCAGGTGTTGACCTTAAGAACAAACCCTTCTCACCTACACATTCGAGAACCTCATTTCCTCATTGTCATTGCTTTCCTTTCTACCAAGCCATTCCTGTAAACATACCAGTGTGCTATGCGTGACTTTCTTCTGATAGGAACAAGGACAAAAAGCAATAACTTCCCTTTCATCATATCTTACTCAATTACTGCTATATTTTCTAATTTCCCTGAAAAATAATCTTCCTCAAAAGCATGGACTATATTTCCTTTCCTTACCTCCTGTCTTCACAGTCAACCCTTCTATTCAAGTTTCTTTTTCCAAATCTCACTGTGATTACTCCTGCCAGGTTTAAGGAAGATGTTCACTTTGCCAACTGCAGTAGGCATTCTCAATCATTGCTTTACACTGGATGTAACTGATAATTTTCCTTTTGATACATTTGTATGTTCATTTTGCATTCTGTAGCATTGTATTCTCCTGGTTTTCCACTTTTCTCACAAGTCATTTTTTTTAAGCCTTCTCAGTTGGATTGTAGTTTTTATCCTGATTAGTAAATATTGCAGTTCCCCAGGGCTCAGTCCTTGGACAATTTTTCTGTTCTTTTTGTCTAACTATATAGGTGGTTATATTTCATAGTCTCATGGATTTAAATACTTTCTGCATGTTGTTAACTTCCAAATATTATGTCTAATTCCAGCACAATGTTTCTCATGAAATCACTCTCTGTCCCTCTCTCTAAGATCCAAAGGATTATTCTGTTTTTGGATGTCAATTAGATATCTCAAGATTAGCATGACCAAAACCAAACTCTTGATTTTCTTTACCAAATCTTCTCCATATGTGCAATTTTGGTAAATATCCCATTCTAATCTTCTTCTTGATTCATTTCTTAGGTTAGAATTTTCATGATGATCATGAATGGAGTGAAAAAAATGTTTAGGTCAGCAATTTCAGGTATGCCAATGACTCCAATCAAATATATACATGGAAATGCAAGTTCAGAACTTGTAGAAGAAAGAGGAAGAGAGGCAATCTATTTGGAATGTCCTTATTAAGGTGTTATTAGGGAAAAAAAGACATTTTTGCTATACAAAGGGGTTAACTTTGAGACAGAACAAGATTATTCACTAGTAAAATATGGCCATGTAAAAGCCCTGTGTTGTTGTTGTTGTTGTTGTTCTTCTTCTTCTTCTTCTTCTCCTCCTCCTCCTCCTCCTCCTCCTCCTTCTTCTTCTTCTTCTTCTTCTTCTTCTTCTTCTTCTTCTTCTTCTTCTTCTTCTTCTTCCTCTTCTTCCTCTCCTCTTCCTCCTCCTCCTCCTCCTTCTCCTTCTTCTCCTTCTCCTTCTCCTTCTGGTACTGGGGATTGAACTCAGGGGCACTCAACCACTGAGCCACATTCCCAGTTCTATTTTGTATTTTATTTAGAGATAGGGTCTCATGAGTTGCTTAGTGCCTTGCACTAAGATCCTCCTGCCTCAACCATCTGAGCCACTGGGATTACAGATGTGTACCACCACACCTGGCCAAAAGCCCTGCATTCTGATCATACAGACTCACATTTCTTTCTGCAGAGAGGGAGCTGGTACTTAGATGGAGGGCATGTGGTACTTTGTGCGTAGCAGTGGTTATTCAGAGGTAGCAGCCTTGGAACAGGTGAACACACTTCAACTCACCTGTTCCTTTCCATGCAGCCAAGTCTATCATCTAACACATTTTGTACTGGTCATGAATCAGGGCACTAAGTCACAGGCTGAAGAGAAATAAAGAGGAAAATGTGAAATGGAAATGAGGAAGAAGAAAAAAAAATAGAAGAAGGGCTAATAATCTATTGAGATATTTAAGTGGGTTTTATTTCTTTCTTCCCCTTATCTAAAGGCTATTTAAAGTGATTTCTCCTAATATTGATGTATCTTGCTTCTATGACTCCTTTTCTGATTAAAATGTTTTTTGCTGTTATTATTTGTTTATCTTCTAAAGTGATAAGTACAACCTGACAAACGAGTTAAGATTATTATGTTAGTGACTATAGTTCCCAGGCCTCCAAAGTGAGCATGGGCTGGCTCTGGATGAGGAATGGGAAGACCTGAGTCCACTTCTTCAATTTAGACCTGAGTTAAGGCTTCCTGTAAGTAAAACACTCTACCTCCAGGAGCCATGGTGTTCTTGTTCCTAAAATGGACATAAAACTCTTTGCTATTTCTACGAGTACCAAATGGAAGTATAAATGATGTGTAATTGCCTTGCACTATGTAATAGGCTGCCAGAAATTCTATACCTTTACTGTAAATCAGAATCACATAATGAGCTTTTGAAAATATACAACTTTGGGTCTCACCATAAAAATTCTCTACAGATGGATTGAGGAGGGATCTGTATTTTTAAAGCAAATTTTCCAGGTTAGTGAGCTGCGTCTGGCCTGTCAAATTTGTTGTTTTTAAGAAGTGTTTCTAAAAGTGTATTACGAAGCTTGAGAAATGAGAGTATTTGAGGATAATAGCAGATGATTTCGTCTCCATCTGGTATCTCTATGAGATCCTGGAGTTTAGGGTGGCCTATTTCATATCACAGAAGAAATGACACTCCATGGCCTGCTGTCACTCTGGGGGTTCATTCTGCTGGTCCTGGAGACCCCCTGGGAGACCTACACTGAAAGCCTCAGCAGGCTCTGAGTGCAGGGCAGAGACACAGGATTGATGTTGTCTTTTATAGTGTTCTCAGTTTTGAAACAAGCTGTAAGACTTTTAATGGACTTAAAAACTTGGCTCTGATAAATGACCACTTAACACAAATTAGCAGGACAGATGAATGATCTCAAAGAAACAGACTCTTCACTTTTGATGGACTCAGAAGTGGAGAAACATGAACAAGGACCACAGAAGAAAGGTCAGCTGACACAAGATTGGAATCCAGCTGTCATTCACTCAACAAACACT
Organism: Xerus rutilus; assembly: GCA_028644305.1. Taxonomy (NCBI): domain Eukaryota; kingdom Metazoa; phylum Chordata; class Mammalia; order Rodentia; family Sciuridae; genus Xerus; species Xerus rutilus. The sequence continues at coordinate 169,827,945 of CM053399.1, forward strand.
GTTACCCTACTGTAAATCAAGACACCTCTTTGGTCACTGAAGACATATTAGTTCTCAAGTTTGTTATATGTTAGTCAAGGAGATAAGGCATGTACATACATATTTTTAATCAAACTGAAAAAGTGGTATGTATTGGAGGGTAATTATGGGAAGGTAGAGGAATAAGGAGAACCAGAAATCTGTCTTAACTATACAACAGTTGCACAGGAACCATTGATTTAATGCAACAATTTGGGAACTCTGAACACTATTGAAAGCTTGCAACTTCTAGGAAAAGGCATAGATGATTAGTTGTGGTTGATTTCCTTTCATTTCAGCAAGTAGCACAATGTGTTCATGGAGCAACTTGCATAGAACTGGAGTGAGTCACTGTTGGAAAAAAGAATCCTGCTTTTCAAATATCAGAAATCTGTGCTCTAATAACTGACTACTGCATCTGATCACTTATTTGCAGACAAAGAAGTGGACAACCATGGCTGTTGCACCTACTTTAAAAATCCTTTCCAGTCCTGTTGAAGTCCCTGGACTTCCATGAGGTATAAAACAACAGGAACAGGGATCTTCCTCTCTTTTGATTTTCTGTTTTATCCTTTTTGGGAACCAGACATAAAGTTCTAGAACATTAAAAAACAACTTCTGTTATGGGAAAATTAGACAGTAACTGTGCATGTCCAGTCACTTTATTTACAGGTTCAAAAAAGACCCAAGAAGAATCTAAGTTTCCACATCAGACTGACATTTTACACAGCAAAAACCTACAATGATAAAAATAAATAAAAAAAAAAACCAATAACAAAACATGAAACTCTAGGGAAATGAGAGAATTGGATTATCAGCTGTATCATAGTATTAGTACAATTCATTCAAAGGGAGAAGAGAAACGTAATCAGCCAATGGAAATTGTTTCTGAAAAAGTTATGACAATAGATACGTTAGAAAATAATAGTGTAAAGTACATATAATTAAGGGAAGATATGGAGAAAATCCAGAAACTGACATATTAATAAAATAGAAATATCTACAAAGAGATAGAAAACCTAAGAAGAAAGCAAAATTAAATTCTGAAACTGGAAAATGCAATACCTGAAAAATTTTAAAAATTTGTTAGAACGATTCAAGGGAAAATTCAAATAAACAGAAGAATGAATAAGTTAACTTAAATATAGGATGGCAGAAATTATTGAGTCTGAGAAATATAGTAAAAAACATTAAGAAAAGTGAATAGACTCTGAACACCTGTGGCACACATATTATGGGATTCTCAGAAAGACAAGAGTAGCAAGAAGGGAAAGATATCATGCCTGATAACTTTTCAAAATTTAATAAAAGACACACACATAAACATTCAAGAAGCTCAATGAACTACAAGTAAAATGAAATGAAAGAATTCCATACTGTGTCATGGTATAACCAATCCCTTGAAAGATTAAGGCAAAGAGAGAATCTTGAAGACAACAAGAGAGAAGGGCATTGTTACATACAAGTAATCTTCAACATGGTTATAAGCATAATTCTAATTAGAAACTTTGGAGTGCAAAAGACAGTGGGCAGGTATATTTAAACTGTTTACAGAACAATAAAAGAAATGCCAACCAAGAATCCTGTGTCCAGTAAACCTCTCCTTCAAAGTAAGGGATAAATTAAGATATTCTTACATAAAAGCCAAAGGAGTTTATTACCGCTAGACCTGCTCGATAAAAAATACTTCAGAAAATCCATAAGTTGAAAGGAAAGGGCATACAATATTTGACATTATCAAAATATGTGAAATGAAAACCAACATAAATGGACAACTAGAAGATTCTGTAGTAATAGCTGAAGATTTTAATATCTTCCTCTTAATGATGGAGAGAAGAACAAGATAATAAGTAAGAAAATAGAGGACTTAGTTAATATAACAAAACAACTAGATCTAATAGACATTCAGAATAATCTGTGTACACACACAAATTCTATATATTTAACATTCATGTTTCTTTTAAGGGCATATGGGAAATTTCTTAGGATAGACTGTTGTTTAGGGCTCAGACTGAGTATCAATAGACATAAAAATAGATACCACACAAAGTATTATCTCTAACCACAACAAGTTGAAATTAGAAATAAATAATAGAAGTAAACTGAGAATCACAAAATTGTGAAGATTAAGCAGCACACTTTTAAACAACTGATGATTCAAAGAAGAAATCACAAGGGAAGTTAGAAAATATTTGGGAAATGAAAACACAATATAGCAAAATTTATGATATAGAACAAGCAGTGCTAAGGAAGGCATTTATAGCAGTATAAGTTTACATTAAAAATAATAAATATCTGAGCATGCAACTCAAGGAACTAGAAAAAGAAGAAAAACCTAAAGCAAAGACTAGCAGAAGCAAGGAGATAATAAATACTAGAACAGACAAGTGAAATAGACAATAGTAAAACAATAGGAAAAATCAATGAAACCAAATTTTCTCCATTGAAAAGACCAACAAGACTGAAAAAACTTCATGTAGTATGTTTAACAAAAGAGGGGAGACTCAAGTTACTATAAGTAGAAAGAAAATGGAGACATTACTATTGTACCTAAAAATGTAAAAAGGATTATAAGAGTATGATGAACAATAATGTGCCAATAAATTGAATAACCTAAATGAAGTGGGTAGATTCCTAAATACACAAAGCATACCAAGACTACATGACAAAGAAATAAAATCTGAATGGTCCTGTAACAACTAAGGAGTTTGAATAAGTAACTGAGATTTCTGAACAAATAAAAACACTAAACCAGATTATTTCATTGGCAAATCTACCAAATATTTAAAGAAAAATAAATCACAACATTTTTCAAACTTTTCCAAACAAGCGAACAACAAAAACCAAAGAGGAAGGAAACTTTCTAACTCATTGTATATGGTTAGAATTACATTGGTATGAAAGCCAAAGAGAGTACAAGGAAACTACACAATAATCTCAAATCCCTTATAAACCTCAACAAAATATTTGCAAATTGAAATTGGTAGCATATTAAAAAGAGTATATACCCCAACCAGGTAAACTTTCTTTCTAAAATGCAAGGATGGTTTGTTTGTCATATTAAAAATAATCAATGTAATACACCACATTAAAAAATGAAAGGAAAAAAACCCACATGATTATCTGGATTGGTGCACAAAAATGGTAAAATTTAGTATCTTTTCATGAAAAATACTCAACAAACTAGGAACATGAGATAACTACCTCAACATAATAAAAATTATACATAAAATACCCGGTGGGATTTCTTAGAAAAAGCTTTGCTTCTAAGATCAGGAACAAAACACAGATACCCACTTTGGCCACTTCTATTCAACATAGTTCTAGAAATTTTAGTCAAAACAACTGGGTAAGGAAAAGTAAACAAAAGACATTCAAATTAAAAAGGAAATAGAAGAACTGTATATGTTCATAAATGGTAGGATTTTATTTGTAGAAAACCTTACATATTCCACAAAAAAATGTAAGGACTATTAAATTAATTCAGAAAAGTTACAGAATACAAAATCAAAGTCCCCAATCAGTACTGACTATATACATTAAAAATAATATGAAACGCAAATAATGAAAATAATTCCATTTATCATAATATCAGAAAGAATAAAATCAGGAATCAACTTAACCAAGGAAGTAAAGTCTTATACTTTCAAACACTACAAAATATTGATGAATAAGAATAAGGAGATCAATAAATGGAAATATCCCATGTTCATGGATTGGAAAACTTAAAATTGTTAAGATATCAGTACACCTAAAGTGATCTACAGATTCAATACAATCCTTATCAAAATCACAATGAGTCTTTCTTTTTCAGAAACAGAAAAACTCAATATAAAAATGGAAACATAAGTTACTCCCAAGTAACCAAAACAATATCTAAGGACAATGCAGAATCACACTTTCTGATTTCAAGACTTAATACCAAACTACAGTGATCAAAACAATATGATACAACAAATAGAAGCACATAGACCAATGGGACAGAATAGATAGCCCAGAATTAAACTCTCCTAGACATGGTCAAATGGTTTTTGACAAGGCTGCCAACACCATTCCACCTCCTCAACAAGTGATGTTTGGAAAACTGGATATCCACATGCAAAAGTAAAATTGAACTCTTATCTAACATCATATACAAATATTAACTCAAATTGGATCAAAACCTACATGTGCAACTGAAAATAATAAAATTCTTAGAAGTAAAGATAGAGAAAATAGCTTGATAACATTGACTTTGGCAATGACTTCTTGAATATGACACAAAAGGCACAGGTAACAAAAGAAAAAATAGAGAAATTGGGATTTATGAAAAATTTAAAACATATGCACCCAAAGACAATATTAATAGTGTGTAAAGGAAGCCCACTGATTCAGGATAAAATATCTGCAAATCAAATATGATAAGAGATTTATATTTAGCACATATGAAGAATTTCTAAAACTCAACAGACTGTAAACAATTTGCAAATCAAAACTACACTGAGATCTCATCTTATACCAGTCAGAATGGCAGCCATCAAGAATACATACAATACTAAATTCTGGAGAAGATGTGGAGGAAAAAGAACACTTATATTGTTGGTGGGCTTGTAAAATTAGCACATTTGCACTGGAATTCAATATGGTGGCTCTTCAAAAGATAAGATGTGGAACCACCTTATGACCCAGCTATACCACTCCTACCTATACCCTGAAAAATTGAATCATCACACTATAGTGATACATGCACACCCATTTTTATAGCAGCATAATTCACAATAGCCAAACTATAGAAAAAGCTCAAATGCCCATCAATGGACCAATGGATAAAGATAATGTGGTCGATATACCTGATGGATATTTATTCGGCCATAAAAATGAATGAAATTATGTCATTTGTAGGAAAATGGAAGTAGGGACCATTATGTTAAGTGAAATAAGTCAAACACAGAAGGTCAAGGGTAATATGTTTTCTCTCATATAGGTAAGCTAGAGAGAGAAAAAAGGAAAAGAAAGGTGGGGGCAAATCTCATGAAAATCAAAGGTAGATTAGTAGAGAGACAGGACCAGGGTGGGAGATGGGGTGGGAAGGGGGAAGTGCTGGAGAGTAATACTGGCCAAATTAGACTGTTATATTGTGAGAATGTACAAATATGTAACAACAAATCCCATAAATATGTATATCTAAAATGCACTGATAAAAATTGTGGAAAAAATTTCAAGTTGGAGACAAAAAGAGGAACAAAGAATATGTAACTTACAGAAAAATAAAATGTAATTAGAAGGCTCTTATATTGTTTTTGGTACAGAATTTTAACTCTATTACCATGGAACTTTTTTTTTCAATAAAGGCTAAACAAAAGAACCAATCTGATTTAAAATGGGCCAAAAAATTTAAATAGACATTTCCCATGCAAATGGCCAAAAAGCATGTGAAAAGATGCTCAATATAACTAATAACTAGGGAGATGCAAATTAAAACTACCATGAGATACTACCTCAAATGTAATAGGATGTCTGTTATTAAAAAAAAAGAAATAGAAAATAAAAGAACACTGGAGAGGACTGTGCACTGTTGACAGAAATGTAGAACAGTATAGTTTCTATGAAAACGTATAATTGGTATGAAATGCAGTAGAGAAATTCTTCAAAAAGTTGAGAATAGATCTACCATATGATCCAGAGTTTCTATTTCTTGGTATATACCTAAAAAATTGCAAGAAGTGGGATATATATATATCTCCACTTTTATAGCAGCATAATTCACAACTCAAATGTTGAAGGGACTCAAATGTCCATCAGGGAATACTTGTATAAGAACAATGTGGAATGCATATGCAATGGAATATCATTCAGCCTCAAAAATGAAGGAAATTCTGCAATGTGATAAAGCACACATGGATCTCGAGCACATTATACTGAGTAAAATAAGCCAATCTTTCCTTTTCTCCCTCTCCCTTCCTCTTTCTCTCTGTCTCTCTCTCTCTCTTTCTCTCTCTGTCTCTCTGTCTCTCTCTGTCTCTCTCTCTCTCTCACACACACACACACACACACACACACACACACACACTCAGGACAAAAACTCAGATTCCGCTTGTGGGAGGTACTTAGAGTAGTCAAAATCAATCAGAGGGAAAGTGGCATGGTGATCCCCAGAGGCTAGGGGAGGAGTTCCAGTTTTACAAGGTGAAAAGAATTATGGAGAAGGATTGTGGTGCAGGCCACACCACATTATGGATGTATTTGATATCACTACATAGTACATTTAAAATGGTTAAGATGGTGTTAGGTGTATTTTACCGAAGAAATAATTAAAAAATTAATTATAACCGTATGAGAGAGCTGTGTTAAGGGGAAGATTACTGGTGATTTGAATTGGTGGAAATCAGGAAAATTTATTCCAGAAAGGAGTCTGAGCACCTTTTTGAAGGAGGACATGGTAAAATTTGTAAAGTCCCAAATCTGGTTCAATGTAGAGGTAAAGAGGTCCGTCCCCTAAGACAGGGAGAAGAGGGAAGTTATTGACTCTCTTGGATAGGATAATGTTGATGTTGACCGAGGATAACTTCAAGAAGAAAAAAGGGTTGTGATTTGGCCTAGATTCAATGAAAATGGCATTAATGCAAAAGAGATTTACTTTAGTGGAGAGTTCCAGGGGAGGAAAGGAGAGTGGAAGAAAAGAGGTTGGTATTGCTATAGTTTTTCAGACAGTAAAGTTTATGGTGTGAAAAATAAATTTCATTTTTCAGTATACTTACAGAACCAATTTGGGTATTTTTTTTTCTTATCTTCACTATACAGAAGTTACTATCCAAAAATTATGTATATATAATAAATGAGGAAAATATCTTGATAATGTCCTCACTGTCATAGAATTGGGAGATGTGTTAGTCAGATTTCAGTTGCTATAACAAATGTCTGGGATAAAAAATATAAAGAGAAAAGGTTTATTTGGGCTCCTGACTTTAAAGGTTCCAGTCTGATTTGTTGGCCTGTTGCCTTTTGGCCTGTTGTGGTGAGGGAGTAAGCAGTGATGGAAGCATATAGTGGAGCAAAGATTTTCATTGCCAGAAGCATAAGAGAAAAAGGAAGAGACCAGGGTCCCCTAATCCCATTCAAGGGTGCACCCTAATGACCTGAAGACCTCCCACTAGGCTCCAGCTCTTCAAATTTCCACCTTCTCTCAGTAGGGCCAAGCTGGGATCAAGTCTTAACAAAACTTGGCCTTTGGCAGACACTTAAGTTCCAAACTCGAGCAGGCTATTCTACAGGAAAGATTTTTTTTTTCTCTCTCACAGTCTTAAAATAAGCTTCCTTAATAGTCCACAGTGGCCACTGGAATCAATGAGGAGATTGGGATGAGTAATAGCGACCTCATAATTGAAGTGTTGGGTGGGCTTGCCCAGCACTGGGATGAGGCTGGTGAGAGCGAAGACCATGCTTGATTGTGGTGCAGGTGTTATGCAGGGTGATTAGTCGCAGAGTTGCACTGGCAGAAAGAGAAATTGAAAAGGATAAATGAAGCTCATTTGAGGAAGGAAGTAGATGGAAGGGATAAGAGCTATAAACTGGAGCAGTTGTAGGCTGGGACTTAGGGATTGCCTGGTCCATTCCCAGAGCTTTTGAGAAATCTAAGCACTGGAGATTAAATGACAAATTTAAAGTCATGAGGCTAGTTAACAGTACACCCCAAGCCAGGACCCAGGGTCTCTCAGTTCAGCACTTTTTTCCACTCTGGATTTTGTAAGAACAGGGTAAAGGAAAATAGGCCCTTTTATGGAGATAGACTGTGGTAGACATACCGTCAGGGTCAAGTGAATGGGCAAGCAGCTTATCACATGGCAGAAGCTCTCATGTTCACAAGGGCCTTATGTTTGGTTTAATGTTCCATTGCCACTGTCTTAAAGTCCTTAATGATTTTTTAATATGGCCCATATATATATATATATAGACCTATACCAAGGTCTAGGGTAGATATTGATGGCTACACATTGCTTCAAGAAAGCTTTGGACTGGAACACCAAGAAGTCTGTTACTGAGAATCTGCTAAATGACTTTGGACAAAGTAATTTTCTGAGCTTTAGGTTTTTGTTTTGTTTTTGTTATTCTATAAAAGTGAAAATTCATAGACATAACAAACCATCATTTCATCGGGCACAATAAGAAAAAAAGCAATAAATATAAACTAGAGCACGTGGCATAAAATTGTCATTTAAGGCAGCTCATTTGCTAACATCTCTATGGCACTATAAAGTTTGACAGGTAATATATCACTAAAGGTATGGGACTTGTCAAAGAAACAGGAGTCCATATCTAGTCCCTGTCACCTAATAACTATATCCATGAATTAATGACCTAAGTAAGCAGCTTGAGTATTATTTAAATGATTCATCTGTTCAATGGAGACAACACTTACTACCCAGCAAGATTATTTTAAAATTAAAATGAGATAGTGCATTTAAAGTGCTTTGTATTGCCCTAACTCATATCATAGTAGGAACCTTTTAAACGATAGTCATATTAATAATAAATCGAAACCTTTTATCTTGAATCAGCTCCTAAGTATTGAAATCAAAATCCCTTCCATCAGGAGACTTGCTTTGTGGCTCTAACATATTTCTCAGACTTTCCATAAGGATTGGTAAGTATTTTGAGTAGGATGTAAGGAGAGGGAGGAAACATTTGTTTCTACCAAGCAGGAGCCATCCTCTTTTCAGGTCCAGAATTTTGCCCAGCAAGACCTGCTACGCATATTCACAGCATCCAGCAGCTTGTTCTGTCAGTCCAAAAGATGAGTTATTGCACAGGCCCCCGACATGCTACTCACCAGCTGTCCATTCTTATACCAAAGCCTGGTTGCGACTGTGGCAGGAGGTATAGGGGGATGTTTAGGGTTGGGAGGAGGTTGGGATGGAAACAGATGGTGGTTTGGCAGAGTGATTAAAACACTAGATATCTGTTTTAATGAATTGCCCATCCAGCAGATAAAATACTGCAATAGTGTGTCCCAGTCTTCTCAGACAGTAATTGCAGTCTTATTTACAGAATGTGTTTGTGGCTGGTGAAGCCATGCATTTTCCTCTGTCCCTTTGAACGTCACAAAGCCTGGAATTATGAAGGGAGAGAGAAGACACTTAGATAAGCAAGAAGAAATAGATTGATCAGCTCACGCTAAGATGTTTTCCAGTCTGAGAGTCCACCATGGAGTCCACTTCCCTGTGTGATCTTTGATGTGTTACTTTAGGTCTCTGAGCTTTTTTACCTAATGTTTAAAAAAAAGGCAGTTGGCAATCTGGTTCCCTAGCTACTGCATGTAGTTCAGGTCATGATTCACTTTGGAAGAAAGATAATTATTTTAACTATTAAAATGTGTTTTGAAATGATGAGCAGGAAACAAAACAACCCAATGTATAACTGCTGACCTTCAGTCTCAGAGTAATTTTTTATGCATTTTGGTGCTAATATTTCCACCTGCAAATTAGAAACTAATATATATAATAATGATTTAATGTCCTCCACTTAGTAGGTGGATAAGAAGAAACCCACTGACATTTCCCTGCCTGCAAATACTAATTGGAAATTGTATGTCAATTAACTGTACTGATGCAGAACAAACCAATCAGAATTAAGAATCCCAGGTTAATGCCAGATTCCAGATTTGGTGACTGAGGTTATCCCTGGATTTGAAAGTTCCAATTTTTTCTCTTTCTTTTATAATTATTCTAACTTCAGAATGAACCAAATTGTCCATAAACACAATTTTTCATACTCCCAGAATCTCCTTAATGAATCTTAGGCTCTTTGTGACAGAATTGCTGAACATATCACAAGATGATTGGGGATCAAGTATAATAGCATGAAAGTACTTCCAAATTATAAAGCACAATAAAGATACAATTCTCGTCCTCTGGTTATTTTTATGTTATAATAATAATCTGTTTTATTCTGGTGAATTTCAAATAAATTTGGTTGAAAGCAAAAGATTAAAGTGCTGTGTTGATATTTGAAGATATGTTTTAATATATTATTTCATAACAAGTCAGAAAACACAAATATTATGTGATAAAAGAAAACTCTTTTGAATGATAGTATTACAATGCTCTGCTTAGCCTTGATCTAAGTATTACAATTAGTTTCTGAACTACAGGTACCAAAGTTGGCAATAACTTACTTTTGATAATCACTTAGATTGCAGTTTATACATTATTTTCTCACTCACTTGAATTCCAATATGCTTCTCGAGTGGATGAAGAAGTGGCTTTATAGCAAATTGGGGACAATTTCACACAACCTTGAGTAACACTGTAGGAATATGTTGTGCGTTAACAGTAAGAATTCATGACCTAATCAGTTAAGTGAGTTATATAACTGAATGTTATTATGTTCAATTATAACACTATTAAAATTTAAATGAGTCTACTAGACTGATAAGTTTGGTCTGAGAACAGTTTTGATATCATCTTCATGACAATAACATGAGAATAAAGGTAAATTTTAGTTCACAAATTATAATAGTCCTAAGTCACAATAAATATTTGGAATACATTTTTGGCAGCAAGATATTTAGATACATCACCTATAAAGTTTGCTCAAAAGAAAACAAACACCAAACTTAAGATTTGGTGTTGGCCTTGGTTTCATTGCTCTTTAGCTGTGTGACCTGAAGTTATTGGCTCGTGATATCTGAGCCTTAGCACTCTGAATTAGAAGGATATAGAGGGTATGAACCAATGGTGAGGATGGTGCAAAGAAAACATTAAAATATGGGACATTAGAAAATGTAATGGGACAGTACTGTCAACACACTTGACATCGCTATGGTTTCTAGTAATATATGTCTGAGTTTAATTGAGGAAGCATTGTGGGTGGGAATTGACAGGAAAGTGATTTTGATAGGCATTTTAGGGGTAACCATTTAGAGTGAGAATGTATTCCAATGCTGGTTCTTTGGAGGTGGAATTTGAAGTATGTTCGTGGACATTTTTTATTTTAGGTGGCTCTCAGTTTTTTCTCTAATTACTGTCATAGGTTCTGTTAAGCAATAAACCATTAACTGACTTCTATATGTTCCAGAAAAACAAGTTAGCCGGGTAGAATCAGTTCAAGAACTCTGACTTATGGTAGTTTTTGCTGTTGATAATATTCTCTTGCTTTATTCTAAACCACAAGTACTGGTGGTTTGTTTTAACGAGTGTCTGCTCAGCTATAATAAGTCAAATACTTGTGTTCTGAGAAATTTTAAGAAATATTTCCCACCAGATAGTAATTCCCTCTTCTTCAATATATTTCTAGCATATGCTTATATATGTAGAGTGAATTATGATTGCATGTTGACATATCTGTTTTATCTTTGAGACTATAAGTTCCTTTACATGTAAGCCATGATTTAATTATCTCTTTTTCCATAGTGTCTACTTGAGCACATGTAACATAATGCATTTATATTATATGCAGAATGTAACTATACTCATTTGTAGAATGCAAATGTATGCAATTGAATGTTTGCTGGCTGTCAGTCTGAGTTTACTGGTAATTTGGGGTAGAAAAAAATAACAAATCTAAATGAAGTATTACAAATATTTAGCATTGCTGCAGTGTTTTCTAATATACTGAAGTTGAAAATAAAATTAGCTTCCTGTAGCCACAAACTTATAAATTAATTAAAATTGTTTCTCATTTTTCTAGGATGAGAAACAAAATCTCACAAGTCATGTGCTAAAAACAGGGTTCCCCAGATATAAGTCAGACAAAGCTATAAGACTAATAGTTATGTAAGTATTTACCAGCATTTGTTATCATCAAGTCAGATATAATGAGGAAATCTTTTTTGAAGGGGATCCACAGGTCAAATTTGTTTGTGGGACTGTGCAAAACCCTATATTTTTTAAACAATTTTTACTGCTAAATCAATTTTTTGCAAGTAATATATTACGGTGCTTTATGAATCAGATTTAATAATGAGAAAAACAAGGCTAATGTAAGTTATGTGTCCACTGATAATTCATGCCACTGAATCATAGAGGTCAGTGAATGTGTGTGTGTGTGTGTGTGTTTACTATGTTATGGAAGCACAACTCCTAGATTACATAAACCTGGAAGATTTGTCACCTCTTTGTATAAATAATAAGGCTGAAGAATAAAGATATTTCTATAGATCTAGGGTGATGCCATTCTACATTGTATTTCTGAAAGTTGTACAATCAAGTTCTGAAAACGCAGCATGGAGTTACCTCCTCTTGTAGAGACCCAGGGCAGACTCCTCCAGAGAGCCAGTTCTGTGAGTGTGGAGACAATCTTCATTCTATCTTTAAGACTTATTGCAGTGCTTGATATGTAACAACAACTCAATAAATATTTATGGAAAGAATGAAAACATACATTAGGACCATTGCATACTGGGGCCATAAAGTTGGCCACTTATCCACCAGACCAAAACTTAATTATCTTCCAAGGCCCAGATCCAAAATTGCATTTTCTCTTTTAGCACAATGGGAGGAACCAATAAATATCTTTTGCATGATGAAATGAATAATAAAAATGAATTTGAATGCCATTTATTGAGCTACCAACATGTGCCAGCCTTTTTAAATAGAGTCACTTTAGTCCTCACAACATCCTTTAAAACAGGCCTCACTATCCCTATTCCCCATTTGAAGGAACAGGGACCCAGAAAGGTAGATAATATGTCCAAATATTCACAGCTAATAATTGACAGATCCAGGATTAGAAAATGGGTTTTTTTACTTACAGACTGTGCCTTTCCAACTATGCCATACTGCTTTCCAAATTAAAAAAAAAAGGGGGGTAATACACTAATTTAAATAGACATCATTTGCATTATTGAGCAGCTGTTTGGCCCTCCAAATTGACTTGTCTTCCAAACTGTATGGAAAATAATGTCTGATCCATATTAATTATAAATACATAGCCCTGTGTTTTAAGTACTGGGTAATTGATGAGTAGTGCTGAGCTAAATTTTTAGTAAGTGATAAAGGTTAAAACCTTTGGCAGGGAATATCATCTCAGCAAAAAGTCTAGTATTAATACTGTGATGTTTTAAATCTTGAAATGACTTGATCCAGTATTTTATAGTGAGAGTGATTTTTGCATTTTGGACAAGAAGATCCTGAAAATGGCTCAATATTTAGTATCCTTACTTCCCTCCTGCTCAAGGCTAGTGGCACTTCTGCCATTATAGCAACACAGCTTCTGCATATTAAAAAACTCTCCTATGCATTTGAAATGCCCCCTGGGCATCCGATAAGGACTGCTAATTGTACAAATCTATATTTTGTAGAGCCTGTGGGTGTAAAGATGATGGCGAATGGCTCAAGATCATATATAGAAGTAAGAAGCAGAGCCAGGGTTGTTCTTTTAGTAATGATATCATCTACCATTGATGGAAGACTTTTTGTTCCAGACCCTTTACTAAGACATGTACATTGCCATCTATGTTCCTCATCACAACACAATGTGCACAGATTACACTGCATAGAGATTTAGCGCATGGCCTCCAGAGTTAGATGGCCCAGATTTGAGTAATGTCTCTACCACTTAGTAGCATTGGAAACTTGAGTTAGTTGATGTCTCTGTGTATTGTTTTCTCTGTAAAATGAGGATAATAATAGTGACAATCTCTTAGGGTCGGAGGACTAACTTAGTTAGTGGTAGAAAGTGGTTAAAGGCTAGCACAGAGTCAGTGTGCAGTACTGATAGTAGTACATCCAGCTCCTGATAAACACGTGCTGTTTTACCAGCACTTAGTGGAACATACTGGAAATAGAGAAGAAGCAGAAGAAAAATCTCTAATATGGAGGTTACATTCTAATTGGAGAAACATTAGGTAAATATTTTCTTATTTAAAGTTAGTAAGGGGAACCTGTTGAAACATGTGACTTTGATACTGCTGTGTTGAGATGTCAGCCATCAACAGTGGCTAGGGAGGTCAATGAAGGAAGACTTCAGAAAAAAAACAATTTTTTTTTCCTAAAAACATGTTTAGAAAACAAGGCCATATGAGAAAGAATCTCATATGAGTCCCTGGAATGTGAGAAGGAATTACATTATCAAAAAGAGAGGGTATGGGAATAATAATAGTGATATTTAAAAATCATAGTATTCCAAGACAGGTGTGTGTACACATGGTGTGTATATAAATGAGGGGAAGGGGATGTGAAAGAGATGGAGTGGCAGGAGGTAGGTAACAGCCAGCAAAGAACAAAATGTGATCGGAGCACTAGCAGATATTAGAAAGAATATACAACATATCTGTGCCTCACTCAAGGGAATTCATTTACATCCTTGGAGGAAAAAGCTTATTCATTCATAGCCATTTAACCATAATCCCAAGAATAGTAAGTGAAGAGTGAAACTATTCCCAAGACACTGAAGAAGCACTAATTGTTTTAGGGATTGTAGCTGCTCCTATGGGGGAATGTTGTTCAAAGGGTCAGATCCCTTTGAGTAAGAACAAAGAAAATAAAAGAGCCATGTTTGGCAGAGATTTGATGAAAGCCTTGTAAAATTAGAGCAATGAGAAAAGAAAAGGAAATTAGGCTAGAAAGGAAATGAAGAAGAAAGAGTCTTGGAAAAAGGAGATGAGGGTAGGAAGTGGGAAAGTGGGAGGTTTCCTCAAACTGTTCAGCATGTATTTCTTTGTGTAGAACAGAGTGGCAGGGTGTCTGGTAATATGGGCTATGTAGACCTGATATAGATGGGATCTCTCTTAAGTTTATAGACTTAAGGAGTCTATGTGATAGGTGTACATAAATCATTTTAATAAGAGATAAAAGGTGATAAGTGCCCTCGTAGTTTAATGGACAGGAAAATTGCACCCAGCTGGAGAGAGCAAAGTGGGTCATTTCCCCATGGATGTTATAGAAACAGCATTGTATTAGAACAAAGGATAGTTAGATAGGAATTCATATCCTGGTCTGTCCTTCAGCAGCTCTTTCAGCAGATGATAGACAGTGTTTTCTTTTTAATTAGTTTATTTAGTTGCATTTCAAGTCATAGTACATATATAGAGCTCCGTTTTTCCATTTCTCTGGTTGCAAACCAGATAAAGTCACACCATTTGTGTCTTCATACATGCACCAAGGGTAGTGATGACAATCTCAATCAACCATCTTTACTGCACCCATTCCCCTTTCCCTCCAGTGTTTTCATTCTCTCTAGTTCAATGTGTGTGTGTGTGTGTACATGTGTGCTGTTTTAATTTTAATTTTTTTATTTATTTTATTTTTAGTACTAGATACTGAACCCAGATGTGCTTTACAACTGAGCTACATCCACAGCCCATTTTACTTTTTATTTTGAGACAGGGTCTCACTAAGTTGCTGAGAGCCTCACCATGTTGCTGAACTTAACCTTGAACATACGATCATCCTGTCTCAGCCTCCTGGCTAAATATTGCTTGTGTATTAGAATCACATAGGGAGCTTTCGAAAGCACCAATCCAAGGCTGGCACGTTGTTGCACGCCTGTAATTCAGAGTTCCTGTAAATTGGATTTGGCCTTGGGTTCTTTAAAAACCTTCCCAGGAGATCCTAATGAGCAGCAGGCTTGAGACCCTTTCACTTTAGTTTGCTTTAGGGATGGCAGGAGAGGGTAAATGATGTCTAATGTCACTTCCAATTCCTAAACTTTTATCATTCTGCTAATTTCATCTCACTCACAGATTACTTTCTCCTTTTATAGAGGAAGTGACAGAGGTTTAGACAGTGAGCGTGACCTTCTCAAGAAGCAGGCAAATCAGACCACTGAAAGTGACAGCATCAGAATGCCACCTCCCTACCCTCGATGTGCTTCTACTACTAATCCTGCACCTCCCTACTCTGTCACTTGGCCAGTCATCCCTTGCATGAATTCTGAGATCTTTACCACCGGGAAGAGTTAGGTTAAATGCTTAGGGCTTTTGTGAAATAAAATACAATTTGTCGGCTCTCCAGAATTGAATTTTTTTGTCAGTGAGAGCAGCGTTAAGGAAAGTAGAGTGATGAAGCCGGTAGCAGTGTGATTCTCCCGCTGGCCCGCTCACTCTCCGCTGCTGTGTGGGTCTGAGGACGCAATCAGCAGAAGCCAGGGCGCTGGCACGTGGAGAAATGCCTTGCTGCTCCCCTGGCTGAACAGTGGAGGGAGACAGACCTCTGAATTTGCCCTAATGGCCTTTTGGACCACCAAGTGCTGGTTTTTATTTTCTCTGAAATATTGTGTTTATGAAAAATATCTATAAATGACACTCACCTCGGAGCTACGAAGAAGATTAGATTAAAAGTGCTGCAGGAAGATGTGGGTGAGTGACTTTGGAGTAACAAACTCAGGGAGGAGGGGAAAGGAGGCTTGAAGACCCAGCAGGGAATGGGCACAGGGCGTGTTAAATGTTCATCCATCAACAAAAAGTGAGTGGGTGAAGGTGCACACGTGCCTGTGTGAAGAAAGGATGGGAAGGAGGGGGCAGAATTAGTGTTGGCAAATATAGCTATCCCTTGGTTTCTGTGCTCCTTTGATTCCAAGACCCCTGCAGACACCAAAATCTGCAAATGCTCAAGTGTCTTATGCAAAATGATCTAGTAGTTAAACATAACCTACACATATCCTCCTGTACACTTTAAATCATCTCTCTACTTTTTGTGATACTTAATGCTATGCAAAGAGTTGTTATACCATATTACTGAGGAAACAGTATAAGAATAAAAGTCAAGGCATGTCAGTATAGATGCAATTTTTCCTGAATAATTTCAATCATTGGATGCCGACGTGGACAGCCACCTAATACATGAGTAGCCACCTATATATACTTGACCTCATGCTTTTGGACCAAGAATACACTCTTTATAGGTCAGTCAATGCCATTGTTTTTTGTTTGTTTGTTTGTTTGTTTTTGTTTTTCTCCCAGCTCCTCTCAAGTGAAATTTTTATAATGTACGCATTAAACACAGGACTTCTAGGCTCAAGAAGGTAGAACTGTGTGTCCTAACAAGGACTAAGTTATAGACCACCATAAATTTGATCCTGTTCAATTCATGCAGGACACTTACCCTTTGGCATAAGCAGAATCTCAAGTTTTCTTTTAAACTACCCAGTATTTGTCCCATCCTCATGCATAAGCTGAGTATATTTGCCTATGTGATTTCAGAGCTTAGTAGAAGATGGCTTAGTGGCTACTAAGCATTTTGTTGAGTTCCCCTATGGTGTTTTTTGTTCTTAGTACTTGTTTGATGCTTGTCTCTGCTCAGTGTGCCTCTCATCCTCTGTGATCCTGCAGATGGTGTTTTATCTAAGGAAATCACCTTTTTTTTTCTAGGCAAAAATGGCTCCCAGATATATTGCCAGTATTTCTGCCAGCCTGTGTTAATTTTCACAGCCTGAACAACTGGCAAAATAACTGCTGATGTAGCAGCTGCTGTAATGCTCTCAGGTAATTCAGGTAATTTTGCACTCTCTGGGTGCATTGACATCATTTAAAGCTATAAACAGTATAAAGTAGTGTATATGTAGTATTCGTTCATTTATTTATTCATTCATTCAAAAAGCATTGATTTCCAGGTTCATCTTGATATTTAAATTTACCTTTCCATTACAAAAATACATTTTATTTTTAAAACATTAATTATAAGACATAATAGTCACTCATAGAAAATCCTCTTGGAACAATTAGTGGGAGGCTCTGTAGGAAGTCAGGCTTATAAAGGTTGTGCTTGTTCATTGATTCATTTTTGTTGTTTTGTTTTGCTTCTTCTAAGAAAGAACTGTGACTCAAAGTTGACATGGTCACATTTAGGAGAATAAATTCATTTTGAGTTAATGAAAGCATCATTTTTCCTACTTCCCCCACTTACAAGACCTTGGTAGGGTATAAACAGTCTTTAGAAGGCTGTGTGTGGGAGTTCCATTATCTGGAAAGTGAGATGAAATGGAATGATTTGAATTTCAAGGGTTTAAAGGCAGTATGACTCAAATCGCAGTTGCATGGACCCCTGAGGAAAAGATGACAGTGGTTCTTAGTTGGGAAGGAGCAAAAACGTTAGTTAAATGTGACTTAGTGTTATTGATACGGCCAGTTTTCTGAGGCATGGTTACATATGGGAATGAAAGAAAGCAAATATCAAAATGAACAAACAGAAGGTCTCAAGCAAAGGATACTTTGGACTGGCCCTTAGAGCATACAATGAGCCATTCTGGAAGGTCTAAGAACCTGTGTAGGGGCTTGGATCAGCAGTCAATTAACATTCTACATGAATCTGAGTTTCTTTATTCCATGGGAACTGTATGGTAATGGTAGTAGCCAGTAGTAGTTGACTTCTGGTGTAGAAGCTGGATATCACTGAATTGTGTGGGCCCCTAAATGTATTCTACAATTAGGAGAAGTGAGAAACTCCAAGTGGGACTCCAGTATGGCACTTCCTGATCATCTGTCAGTGAGAGCTTGAACTTGTGTGAGAATTGGCATATTTACACACACTGCAATCTCAAGTTTATAAGAATTCATATTAGATGCAGGCAAACTTTTAGGCAATTTAGGAAAGTTTGTGTTTGCACTAATAAGAGACTAAGATCACATCATATTTTAAGTTTTTAGAATTTTATTATTTCCCAAATATTAATTTTTTTCTCCATTTTCTCCATACATCCTCATCTTACTTCACATCTCACTAATCTTTGTTGTTGTTAATGACATTCTCTTTTATGAAATATTTCCCCCCCCTTGGCTTTCATAATGAAAGCTGCCTGGGTTATTTTTCTCCCTCTCTTCCCTCTCATTGATTTGCATTCTGATTCTTTTGCTGCTGCCCAACTTTGAGGTTGCCTATGGCTCTCTGACAGGGACTGGCCAATGGAATCAGAATGGAAGTGACTTGAATTACCTCTAGCAAGTGACTTTTAGAACCCTGCATCACATTTGGCAAAAATTCAGATAGCACTACCTCCATCAAACTGGATCCCAGAGAAGACGGCATGGAGGAGCTAAGCCCTCAGTCAGCCTGAGGTGGACTTGGAACAGGAAGGAAAATGTATTTTCAGTCAGAATTTACTGAAACCAACTGGAATAAAATAGTTTCCAAAATTTGACAAAAATCCCTCGGCTTTTGAAAGCATTCATTGTATGAATAATGAACCACAGAGCTAGATAATGATTTCAAAATGATTTTACTTATAATATGTAAACCAACTGAGGAACATTGGAATGTTGATCTTGAAGAAAAGATTGATTTAGGTAGAATATCATAGGTATTTAGATGTTAAGAGATGACATTTAAAGGAAATGTCATATGCTGAATTAAAATCTAGATTCAGTTTGTCACAGAATAATGACCAATAGCACATGCTAACTCTGTATAGAAGGAGCTTGAGTTTACTCCAGCAGTTGATCAAGATGCCCTGAAGAAAATGGGCCATCTGTCATTGGTTTGGTTAAGCCAATGCTGTCTGCATGGCTTTGGGTGATGAAAGAGAATTGCACACAACAGAATTTTTTGGATGAAACCTTAAAAGAGTTATTTGTATCTTTTCTTCATGGATCCTCACAATCCAGGCACAGAGTAAAATGTCTTTACAAATTATCTCATGAGCAAATATAAACATATGAGATTCTTAGATATTTTATATAACTAGAATTCTAAGGGCAAGAATTTCAAGCTAGGGTTTTTTGGAAAATTTTCAACTTATTGCATTTTTGAGTTCATTATCTACAGATTATTCTCATTGAAAATGTTCTCTTCAACTAATGGTTTGTTTTGACAAAATGGGATTAACCATTTTTATTTTTCATTAGACAGTGCTTTTTAATGTGGATACATAGAGTAGAAGGGATTTTGGTATCCACATAAGAAAACTTTCATTATTGGGATTTACATTCTTTTCAAATGGTCATTGACTGAACTTTGAACCCATTGTTTAGTTTTTGTCTCACAGTTTTTAAGAAAGGCTCCTTAATGTACCTGCCTCTGTGAGGGCTTTCTCTGAGGATGGTATCATATTTCATGAATATCACTCTTTATAAAGAGAATGTGATTGGCAAATGTCTGAGTCAAAATATTCATAATTCACCTCAGTGAGACCCTGTCTTTACATAAAATACAAAATAGGGCTGGAGATGTGGCTCAGTGGCCGAGTACCCTGAGTTCAATCCCCAGTACCACACAAAAAAATATTCATAATTCACAAAGGAAACATTTAACTAGACATAGGTATAATATAAAATCCTTGTCACGTTTCCACAGATGACCTCTTTCACGATTTCTTCTCTTCGGCATAGTGAGCTGTGACTCTCAAGCTTTCTTAGTGTAGGTAGGACTTCTTTTGAGTCTTGGTATAATTCCTTGTTCAGTTATTTCTTCAGCAACATCTGTTAAACTTCTCTCCTCTGCCAAGTTCTCAACTAAGTTCTCAACCCATCCAGAAGAAGCTGGTTGGCACTAAAATACTTCGTTATTATGTGTTGAGTAATTGGGTCTGGAGTAAATTGATAAATCCTCACAATAAAGATGTAAACTTGGCTTTATTTTATAAATGAAGAAACTGATGCTCAAATTTAAAAAGGCATCAACACCCACAACTGGTGTCAATGTAATTACAAAACCCAGGGACTTTTTTCCCCCCTGGATGCATCACTTTCTCCTTCTCCTGTATCTATTGCTCCATTGTCTGTGATTACTCTCAGAGGTTGTATCACTGGGAGGCATGTTCTTCCCCTGCATAGAAGTCTCCATCAGTCCCTGTGGCCCATTAGCGTGTTTTGAGAGTAGAAACCTATGCGCCACTGTGAAATACAGACAGGCTGGGATGGACGCTCTCCATTTTCTGGTTCAGGATAATTCCACACAGCCATCATTGCTCATTTTAATGCATTCCCTATTCCAGTCAAATGGAATTGCTAGTTCTCTCCAAATGGAAGGGAAGTTTTTACTTTTGTCTGTATTGTTCACTGCTGAATCCCTAACTCCTAAAGCAGTGACTGTCACAGACTAGATATTACATAGGCATCAGGTAAGTGAATAAGTGAAGGAGTGTGTTGCTTTAATCCACACCTGGACCTCTTTCAAAATACCTTACATTCATATCCTCCTCTCTGACTCTTACACAGTCTTCAAGGTTTACCTTAAGGCCACTTCTTTGGTGAAGTCTTTTCCTTTTCTCCGACAGAAACATTATAGAATTAATAAACATAAAATATCTCTAATATTAGATTGTCTTGTATTTAGCCACCATTAAATTTCTCTCTTTTAACTTTATGTATGGAAAACAGAGGCAGCTAGAGGAGCAATAACCCCAATGCCACACAGACACCAGTCAGTAACTGGCAGGAAACAGAAAGAAATTCAGCCTTCTATCCTCTCAAAGTTTAGTAATTTTTTCATTTCTTTAAAGGATATTGACTTATTAAGCTTCAGTACTCTGAATGCTAAAGGCTAATTATTACCTTTAAATGCATACAGAGATATATCTATATGGTAGATTTCCATAAGGACACAATGTGAGAAACTGCAGATGAGAAAGAGATAGTTCATAGGAAATAAAATCTGACTGGATATGTGTAGAGGACATTGTCAACAACAGCATTCACTTTTTTTTTCCCTTCTGTGTTGCCTGAAAATCCATGACAGACATAGTAGCTGATAAGGCTGGGGAGCAGTGGGAATTCGATCCAGCCCGTTTGAATAAAAGGATGAAACAACAAAACAAACTTTTTTGAAGCCTGAGCAGCTGTAATCCCTCTTGTGAATGCTTTAGTGAATTTGGCCTCCCTGATATAGATTTGTAAAGAACAAAGTAGCAGCCTGCGGATGGCAACAGGAAAACCAAAACCGGCTTCATAGGCAAAAATCTCAGAAGGCAGGTGGGGAAGTGGAAAAAGAATACTTGGTGCAGGATGGACAGGTGCCTCGTGTTCATTGTTCATTCCCCAGCACAATCTATTGCTACCTCACCATATATTTTTAGAAGGATGATAACATCTTTGGTATGAAAATGTACAGGTTGCAAAGTGTTATTTTCAGGTTATAGTCATCATCTCATTTGCTTTTCACAATTACGTGAGGTAGATATTACCCTTCCTATTAATATTTATTTTTGTTGGGAAAGTCTCCTTATTTTCTCAATGTTAAGAAGGGGAAACTGAGGCAGGGACGTGTGCATTGTGAGAGGACAAGCATGGCAATACAAGTTGAAGTCCAGCACTCCTTCAACTCTGAGTCCAAGCAAATAGTTCCCAGAGCTGATATTGTTCCAAACTATTTAATATCTAACCCATAGTCACTATTTTATTTTTGGAACTATTATTTCAACTCGTTCCCCGGATCTAAAATTGCCCTGCCTCTCTGTCACTGCTTCTGCCCCCCACCTTCCTCCTTTGCCCCCTGCACCTTGTCTTGCACATGTGCTTTCTCATTCCTGAATTATTTTCTTTCTCTGTCCCCTTCCTCTGCTCATTCTGGTTTGTTTGTTCTCCATCTATTTTATTCTCTCTTCTCAGTTTTTCTGTCTCTACAAGAAGAAATTAAAGTATAAGCTTGTTGTTTAATCCAATAATTCCAATTATGTTTTTAAAATTTTTAAAAGATGAGCAATGCTTGTTTTAGAACTCCAGGAAAAGAGAAAAAAAAAAAGAAATATAGAAAAATCAGGATTATCAGACACAGATAGGTCTTATAATACATGATAATAATTGTGATGTTTAATTTCTAGGTCATGATAAATAAGGGAAACAGATTTTTTTGGGAGGAGTTTACTGGGGATTGAACTCAGGGGCACTCAACCACCGAGCCACATACCCAGTCCTATTTTGTGTTTTAGGTAGAGACAGAGTCTCACTGAGTTGCTTAGCCCCTCACCGACATTGTTAAGGCTGGCTTTGAAATCGATATTCTCCTGTCTCAGCCTCCCAAAGTGCTGGGATTATAGGCGTGCGCCACTTCACCCAGCTGGAAAACAGATACTTTATATACCAAACCGTGTGCATGTGTATGTGCGCGCGCACACACACACACACACACACACCCCAAAGATTCTGCTCAGACATGGAATGATTACAAAGAGGGGGACGGAATGTTTCCCAATGAAGCGAAGTGAGGACGACTCTAAGAAACCAAGGCTAATTAAAACACAAACTAGTGTTCTTGCCATCTCTCATATTTCATTCTAATAGATTATTTACTAATAAAGCATATGTTGCACTTCTGCATAAGCAGAACTTTCTTACTGACATTTTAATAATTTAGAATGACATCAAGAGCTAGCTTTAGTTAACAGTCCAGAAGTTCCATTTCAATGAATACAGAAATTCAAATCTTTACTTATGGAACTGCAAGGAAAACAGAGAAATAAAAACAAATGTACCACACTGAATTTTATTTCTCTTCTTATTGCTTTACCTTGGAAGCTGGGTCATCACTGGAGACAACCCTCCAGGGCTCTAAAATCCAATCATGCATTGATGCAAAGTAACAGTCCCTAAACTGTTAAGCAGTACAGTATATAATTCTTGGTCCTTGAACAAGGAAATTTACTTTCCAATTGTTCACTGTGAAGCCAACAATTTGGAGTCCTCTTCCGCTGTCCTTATAGTATATACAGCTTCATCGTTCCCTGCCTGGAGGAAACAAAGATGGCGGTTGTAAAAGTCCTGCCTCTAATTCTGAGACTAACTTCTGTTCAATTGTTCTTGGCAAATGGAACTCGTGCACACCTAAACTGGTGGTCCAACAGCTGTGTCTACCATGAGTTGGGATATAATGCAAATTCACAGGTGTGGCCAAAACAAGGCAGAGGAGAACCCAGAGCTTCATGGTACAGCAGAATCTCATTTAGCAGAATCCATGAGTCCAAAGCTAGGGTGATTCCCAGGTGCTTCTTATATCATTCCTTCAGCACCTGCTCACCATCTGGGTCAGGGTCAGGGAATTCTTTTCAGGTGGTAGATTCCCTGGCACCATTTTCCTGTTTTTCCTCTGGATGGCATTTACTACTTGGAGCAAATACTCTGCCAGGAACACACTCTGCCCAAGGAAAGAGCTGTGACCAGTGACACGTGGGCGGGAAAGATCAGAACCTGAACTTTGGGAACTGTTTTTATTTCACAAGCTGCTGTTGTCTTAAGTACTTATGATGTGGCCCAGAAAAGACAAATAGTCTTCTGAAAATATCTCTACAGGAAGAGCCTTTTCCCTAGAACCTATAAAACATTCATAACACCTTCATTGTGCTGTAAATCCTTAGCAGGAGTTGATAACAGTGTATGAATTTTTAATGTAACATTTATAAATGGTTATTAAAACTATCCTTAAAGTAAAGTGTCAGTTTATTTTTAATTAACTGTTGGCTATTTAAGTTCCCAGATGGCCTGGGGAAAGACCAATAGGCCCACATGTCAATTAACCTCCCTTCTGCTCCATCTTTAACCCCTTCTTTCCTACTGTCATGAAGACTCATGCATGTAAAGTTGAAGAACTTAAATAAATTCCAGATATGGCATCCATCAGGCCCATTTTATTTTTTATAAAATAGCCATTAACTATTGGTCAGCTACCATGGGTGCCACAAAACTATAAGGTAAACACTACTGGTTCTGAATCCTAAATCCAAACCAACCTCCTAGCAAGAGAGAAAATCAGGGAAGAGGGATAGGCAGATACTAGAACATTAGATATGAGGCTTAGAATTTTGACTCAGGCTCCAGTGATATTTTGCTTGTATGACCTTGAGCAAATTTCAATTTCTTGCAGTGTTCTTTATCTTCAAAGACAGGGATGACGCAAACTTCTTTGCTTTTCTCAAGAGGTTGTAAGCACCACATTGTAATGTCCATGCATAGAGTCTTTTTATTTTTTTCCTTTATTGTTCTCATGGTCTGTTGTTATGACTTGCCCAAATTCTGAGTTCTCTGTTTCTTTCCAGAATCCAGAAATCAAGAAACTCATCTTGCCCACATGCTTTAGAGAGCAATTCTTTTCTAGAATTAGAAAGATTATTTCACCGAAGGTATAAATTATTTCTGCGTTATTCCCTGCAAATGCCTGGGTCGCTTCAGATGACAGTCTCAGAAGCAAAGAGCTTGCTACTCTTTATAACTAAGAAATCCAACTGTGAGCAAGATCATTTTGGTTTCTTGGGGGCCTCAGATCCCCACTACGTGTTTGTTCTGTTTATTCCTACCAAGATACCTCAAATGACCTCTTCCTCTGTTGGTTACCCTGACTGTGACTCTTTGCTTATATTGTGTCCCATGTTCTGAGAAGCCCCAGATGCACATTCCTGCCTCTCCTCCATTTACTTCAGGATGACATTTAAGGTATAAAAATTCAGGGAATGTGTCCCTTACATGACACATGTGAATGCATGTGTGGACATGTGTGTGTGTTTATAGAAACATTCGTATTTCTAATGTTAAATGAGAGGATGTGTTAATATTTATTAGTAAATGGAAAATTAAATCTTCCAGGCATGCACCCAACTTTCTTCAAATGGCATTCAAAGCCCTTCAGGGCCTGGCCTCATATGTCCTCAGCTTTCCTCTACCATCACTACAACTAGTCTGCTCTGCACTCCATGACTGAGTTTTTCTGAAGTGGACACACTTGTTTTATGCTTCCTAGAATCTGCACACAGGACCTCTTACATCAAGAGTGGTCTTCATGTCCTTTCATACTTGGAGAATTCCCGGTCATTCCTTAATAATCCACTCAGGTCCTCAAGTAAGTCTTCCCTAACCATTGAACTCCTGTGATCATTTCAATTATAGTATTTATCGCATTACAGGATAACTTTATACTTACATTTTTGTTTCCTTCATGAGTGTGTAAGCTCTGCAAGTGTAGATAAATTGTCTTATTTGCCTGTCACACAGGTGTAGCACGGTGCTAGACAGAGGAGGTACTAAAAACAATTCATTGAATAATAGCACAGATTAAGTTTATCATTCAATGTGGGTGCTCTAGGCTCTGCTGGCCATAGTTAAAGGTAAAATGGTTAATCTTTTTACTTCTACTGACTACTGTTATAGTTTAGAACTAGAATGTTCTCCAAAGTTTTGTATGTTGAAGGCTTGGTCCCCATGCAGCAGAGTCAGAGCGTGGGGCTCTTGGAAAGTGATTGGATCAAGAGATCTTTGATTTCATCAGTGGATTAATACTTTTAAAGCATTATTAGGATGTGGTGGAAATCATAGAAAGTTGAGACTACTGAGAGGAAGTAGATCACTGCAGGTATTCCCTGGAAGGGTATATATTGTATCTGGTCCCTTCCTTTCTCCCCACACTTCTCTCTCTCTCTCTCTCTCTCTCTCTCTCTCTATCTCTCTCTCCTCTTCCTAAGCTCCATGAGGTGAGCAGCTCTGCTATACTATGTTCTTTCCACCATGATGCTCTGCTTCACCACAGGCCCATAGCAATAGAGGTAGGCAATCATGGACCAAAATCTCTGAATCCCTGAGCCAAAATAAATCTTTCCCTTCTTCTAACTTGTTTTTCAGAAAATTAGGGACAGTGATGCAAAGCTGACTAACACAACCATTAACAAAGACTTTCTTTTCTTGTCAGGAATGATGATGTGCTGGTTCTTATTAAGACACAATAAGTTTGAGGTTCAAATATCTGAGTTCTAAATGGTGGATCTCTGTTCACAAGGGTGTAACGGGGGAGGGGGCATGGGGACAGCAAAGGTGGTGGAATATGATGGTCATAATAACCCTAACTTTATGTATGACTGCATATATGTTGTGATTCTATACAACTTACAACTAGAGAATTGATATGTTATCCTCTATCTATGTACAAAGAATCAATTTGCACTGTTAACATGTAAGCTTAAATAAAACAAATAAAAAAACCCCCAAATATCTGAGTTCTAACTTGAGGAATACTGTATGCATGGTAGGACTGACAGGCTGTGACTGTAGATACTTCTTTAAGTATAAAGTGACTAAACATTTGCATACAAAATAATAAGGTGGAAGAGAAAACCATGAATGTGGAGTTAAACATAGTAAATTGCAGATAGAATTTTTTCCTACTCTTTTTTCAAACCCAACTAAAGTGATAGTTACTGGCCATGAAGGAAAAAATGCATGAGGTGAAAGGGAGAGATAATGAGGAATGTCAATGAAATCATGAAAGGTAAAATTACGGACTGGCAGTGACTAATAACCCATCAGTAAGTGAATGAATGGCTTTATGGAAACCTGGACAGAGTCAGGAGTTGGAGAAGGCAATTACCTTTCAAGTAAAGAGGAATAGATGAAGCTGGACATAGGAGGGCTGGTTGAAAGAGAGTGTAAAAAGAGTTAGATACTCAAAAACATCTCCAAAGCAGATATCCAGTTCCTGTCATACCTCCCTCCCCAAAATAAGACAGGGAATTTTATATCTTATGAGACTGAATCAAAGAGACTCTAGTCTCAGGGACATTATGAGACATATTGAGACTAGGGGAAAAAAGTTAACCATGGAAGACAGAGGAGGTATTGATTAGAAGTCTGCCAGTACCTGGCATCCAGAGTGCTTGAAACAGTTTATGTTCCCAGATATTCATCTCTAGGGAAAGTAACTTATTTAATCAATAGACCTATCTATGCAGGCATTTGCCAACTCCATGGCAGATGGAACAACCCACCTTACAACAAAGCTCACCTTTGACAAGTTATATCTTTAAGAAAGCTGTGAGGAAGCTTGATAGATCAATAGATCCCTAGATCAATAGGATAGAAGATATAAAATTAAAGTTCATAAGAAAGAAAGAACCTAAAACCATGTTTAGAAAAAATAATCTGAGGGAGTAGATATAATGTAGAGAGCGAAAAGAAATGTCTGGAGATATATGGTTATTCTTTAGTGAGAAAAAAAGGTATTTAATCTAAAACAACAATAAGAAAAGATGTTGTAAAATGTTATAGACACAGAAAAAGAAAGATTTCTTGAAAATTGAAAACATGGTAGAAAAAAGCATTATAGACACGGATGCAATATTAAGTCAAGAAAATCTCCTAGAAAACAAATGAAAACATATAATATAGGAAACAAAAGATAAAGTAGAAGATTAATATAAGAAGTCTAACATGTGTCTAAACAAAATTATGCACAACCTGTAAAAAAGGAATGAAGCTATTTGCCAAAGAAATAATTTATCAGAGGGCCCGTGGAGTACACAATATCAAAGCTTTATCATTATAAGATTTCAGAACATGACAAATGCGTCAAATATTATTAAAACTTTCAAGAGATGTCAAACAAAACATGCACCAAGGATTTGGAAGCATAATGACGTAAGATTTGCTAAAAACACTGAAAGAATCTTCCAGAGAGTGAAGAAATGCTAAAATATCATGAGAGGATGATTTCAAATCTACAATTTTATCCATAAACTATGATTCAACATTAACAATAACATCTCAAGTTGATGAAGAATGTATGCTTCCTACATAAGGAAGTTATCCAAGGAGGAGGGAGATGAAAGGATCAGGAAGCAGTCAACCCAACAGAAAGAAAGTGAAGGGGGATGAAATGGAAGAGAAGAACTTTGGGTTGCTGTGAACAGCCCACAGACCAATAGAGGTGATAACCAGAAGGTGCCGGAGGGCTTCTGATAGATGGCTCTTGGACAAAGGAAATAAGAAGGAATCTATGCATTAACATTGCCAAATGCATTGTAGTAAACTGAGAAAATTGTTCAGGAGTAAATTAGTGATAAGAACATGGGAACAAAAGTCAATTATTAATTTAAGGAAAATATTCATAATTGTGTGTATGTGTATATGTACACATAAAACATACACAGACTCATAGTATACTGTATGCTTAATCTGTGAAAAGATTTATATTTTGCAGTATAATGACTATAAATTTACCACAAATATTGATGGAACTCTATTAGGAGGTTGGGGGAAAAGAATTTTAATTGGTGGACCATGCAAGAGAACTATGTTCTTTGAGAATGAACAAAAGATGGCTAAGCATTTAAACATATCACCATATCTTTTTGGTCTTAGAAACATGAAGACAAATACTTAAAGAAATCATTTAAAAATTGTTATGATTTGTGTCTGGAATGTCTCCTAAAGGCTTATGTGCTTTTGAAAGCACGGTCTCCAATGAAGCAAGGTTCAGAGGTGGGGCTTTTAAGCAATGATTGGATCATGAGGGCTCTGATCTCATCAGTGGATTAATCCATTTAGTGGATTAATTTATTGATATCTGAATGGACTACTGGGAAGTAGGATTTAGCTGGAAGAAGCAGGTCAATGGAGACATGCCCTGTAAAGGGTTTTCTCATCCCTGGCCCCCTTCCCACCCTCTATCTTCTTTCTCTTTTTATTTCCCTACTTCCCAGCTGGCATGACCTGAGCAACTTCCCTTTGCCACACCCTTCAAATATAATGTCCTGCCACATGAGTTCCAGATAGTTGGAGTTACCTAACCATGGAACACCTCTTAAACTCAAACTTTCCTCCTTTAAAGTTGTCCTTGTTCCATTTTTCATCATAGCAGTGCAAAACTGATTATCACAAAAAGTGATAAAAGAAGGGAGCTGAGAGAGAAGTGAAGTAGCAGGCTGAATTTTTTTTTTAATAAACTGGTGTTATCAACATTTTGTAGTATATGTTTTATTATTGATTATTTCAACTCATGTTCAAGAGTGTGTTCCGCACAGACACAAGAGATACAGAAGAGGACAGGCACTATCCAACTCCTCATAGATGTCATATTCTTTTGTAGATAAACACTTAAAATATACACTAAAGAGAGGATATCAGGCAGTGATGAATATCTCTAAAAAAAAAAAAGTAAAACTGGAGGATGTGTGAGAAATGAGTGAAAAATAGATTCTATTTGCTAATTAAAAGAAAAGGTCATATTTGACCTCATATTTCAGCTATATGATGATTATAAGAGGTACACTCAAGCATTTAGATAAATTTTAGTAAAAAGAGGAATAAAAAAGTTATGTTGGCCAAAAAGTAGCCAATAAGTCCGTGCTACAGTAGCAAGATGATAGATTACAAGAAAAAAGTACTAGAAATAATGTGTTTTCCATTTTTATAATGGAAAACTGAGTTGACAGCATTTATAATAACTCCAAACACGTGCAAATGTTACAAGAATTTCAAAATAAAGCAAATAATTCATAAAAACACAATAAGTTGATAAAATCACTGACAATTTGAATTTGACACCATTATTGACTTTTGAGACTATAAAGGTTTTGTTTACAAACATTAATTAAATAGAGGGAGAGGGAAAAATCCCTGGAGAAATGCCACAAACAGAAAGCTAAGAGAATGACCAGAGATGGAAACAGGGTTGTACATACTCCATTCTCGTGATAACACTGGAGACTTGATTCCAAACACAGTAGTGGGGAGATCAACTGTGAGAAGTGTATGTGAGCTGGCTAGTTGGGGTGAGGACATTAAAACTGGCCATCAAAGGGTCATTGATAGCTTAAAGATCATCACTTTGAATTCTGACTGGGGAAGGTTTTCAGATAAATCAAGGATCTAACTTCTCCCATTCCTGATGCATCAGTCCTCTGATTTCTCTATTCATTTGATAAACTGAGCCATAGCCAGTCTCAGAAATTTTAAGTCTTGTAGGTAAACAGAAAGTGAGATAATATTCTTCCACTCACACTAAGGAATTGTTATTTCTCTCAGGGAGCAATCCAACAATAAGTGTTTATTGTAGAGTCTGCCCTATGCTTTACATACTGACTTTGTTTTGAAAATCACAATATATGGTTCGTGCCCGTATGGGGCATATGCTCTATTTAGGGCAGCAGGCCATATCAGATAGACTAAAAGAAGTGTAGATGGGCACAAAGAACTCAATTGATAAGATCTGTTATAGAGACTGGAATTTTCATAAAAACCCACAAGAGCTAAAATAGCTGAAAAAGATACCTACATCTAGACCGAGACTTGCAGACTTGTGATGCAGCAACAAGAGGAAAAAGGAAATGAAAGCAGGAAGGCAGTAAGGTTGAATGTGTTTCTCCAGAAATGTATTCCAGCATCCAGAAACGCAAAAGGCCTGCCTGGCTTGGGACAAAGCCAACTCCCTAAGGTCTTCCTGGCAATAATTATATCCATGTTAGGCAAGTGGTACTGAGGACTACATCCTATATGAATGAGAGCTTTCTTTGTATTATAAGATGGAGCCAGAAAGCAAGCACATAGTAATGGAGGTTGGGCTATGAACCTTGTGATTGCCATTTATCATTCATTCATTCATCCAGTGCAATCTTATTAGATACTAAGGTTTCAGAGAGAAATAAGACAATCCTTATCTCATGTAAGACATATTGTGCAGCTAATTATGTCATTGTTTATGTAATTCCTTGGGTGGCCCTTCAGGCTTTGTATTATGTGCTTCCCACCTACCTCAACCTCCAGTGCCATGGACCTGTCACCAAGTTACCACACAGGCCACTCATTTCCCATGGACATGCTCTGCTTCTTCTCTGCTCAGGGACTTTGGGCACTTGTCTTTCTTCTTGTTCCTCTTCATGCTTCCTCCTTTGGACCAACAATATTCACATCTCAAGGAAACTTTTCTTGACGGCCCAGTTGAGATCTCTTAAACTTACTTTCAAAGCATCTTATGGTTCTCCAATGGATCTGTAATCCAAACTTGTAAACACAAATGAAATAAAGTGATTTGTGTAATCAATGGTTCTCTGCTGGCATCTATGTCCCAGGAGAGCAGAATCCTTTTCTTTCCACCATCATAACTCCAGGGCTTAGTGTGATGACTGCCTGTAATATACCTTCCACACACATTTTCTGAATGACTGATAAGACTATTTTCAGATCAGCTATTTTTAGAATGCTGGTTATGGGCAGCAATTTATCCTTATGAATCTCTAACTTTCTTTAACAGCCTGTTACAGATCCATCTTCTCCAGGTTTATCTAACCATCTCTGATTCTATTTTTATATGCTTGCATGTTCTTTAACTTCTCTCAGAAATGTCAAGCCCAGAACAAAATTATATAGTCTTCATCCGCTGTCACCAGGAATCAAAGGCTTTTTAAAAAATCTTCTTTATTTTTCAATTTACTTATAAAGTTGAGAGGTGAGGAGAAAGTCTACCCTAACAGGGCATGTATTGCAGTATGGAAATAACTGGTAATTATGCTTTCTAAATGAACTTGACTCTGTGGCTGGTGTCAGGTTTTGCTAAGTGCCCTGGGCCCAACTGAGACTAATTAGGCCTGCATTAAATATTAAAGCTTTCTGACACCCTGGTTTTGACGGTGACAGAAGAGAAGAAATCCTGTAACCTAATCTGCACCCAACAGGGGTAATTTATGTTCACTTCTTATAACAAAAGAAAATCCAATTATGTAGCTGGCTGGCAGATATATTTAAGGGAGAAATTAATGTAAAAAATTGCATAAACACACAGATACACAGAGTACATAAAATAACAAAAAAATGTCAACAGATAGTTCCTGTTTGCCACCAACTACATCAAATGCCTGTTGATTGTTCTGTTATAAACTTGTGTTTAGAAGCGAAATAGCTTTTTGCCTATAAATGTATTTAATATAGTGTAGGGGCATAGAGTCAACGTGCAGCTTTAAATGGTAAAAATATGATAATGTCACTCTCACATAAGAAAGGCTAGTTGCATGTAGACCGCATTTACAATTCATGACTCGACTGTCCCTTTTTGTTCCTTCAATTATTGAATTTGAAAAAGGGCAACTTGCTTTTTCTCTCAGGTGGCAGACAGTGCTGGGTTATGAAATGTGAACTCAGTCCCACATCTTTTCCAGCCATCTGGGTGGTCTTAGGTAAGTCATAGAGCCCCATGGGCCTTCTGTTGTTCTCTCTATAAAGTATAAATCATTATACTGGTGACACCCATTTCTGAAAGTGTTGGATTCCAATGAGGGGACATAATTTTTGTTTTTGCCATTGTTTTTTCAATTGTTTCGAGTATCTAGATGCTACAACAACACAAAAATTTTTCATTTTATTACTAATGATAATATTTTACAGATTTTTTTGCTTATTTTAAAGCCCTTAAATGAGAAAAATAAGAATTCTTTAAATATATTTTTATAATGGGGCAGTTGAAATATATACAAAGGCAGAATCAATGGTGTAATAAAGACCTAGGTAAGCATCACTCTGGTTCTGTAATTATCAATTCATGGCCACATGGTTCCATTCCTCCTTCACCCAATTTTTAAAAACAGATCTATCTTCACTATATTGAGCCATTCAAATAATGTCATGTAAATATTAAAATATTAGTAAACCGGGTGTTTACTAATACATGCCTGTAATCCCAGCGGCTCGGGAGACTGAGGCATGAGGATCATTAGTTCAAAGCCAGCCTCAGCAACAGTGAGGTGCCAAGCAACTCAGTGAGATTATCTCTAAATAAAATACAAAACAGGGCTGGGGATGTGGCTCAGTGGTTGAGTGCCCCTGAGTTCAAACCTCGGTACCAAAAATAAATAAATAAATTTTACAAATAAAATAAAATATTAGTAATTCTTAAAAATCATGATGACAAATTGAAAATTAACATTAATTCCTAAACAAAAATTGGGCAATATATCTATATATGTGAGATACACACACACACACACACACACACACACAAATGCGTGAACATATATGAGAGATCTTAAATGATCATCATCGCTGTGTCAGTCTCAGAGTCCTATTTGTTTCTGAGTATAATTTAATGGTAGAATTAAACGATGATTGGCATAGCTGTGGGAGTTCTCTCAAATAATAACAATCTTAGCAATGTACCTGGTAATATTAAAAATATTCTCCAGATGAATGAGATTGAAACTTGAATGCTATCTTTTATCCTACAGCAACTGACCAGCTAAAGTTAAGAATTTGTTTGTTTGTTTGTTTACATTAAGAAGTGTTTTATGGGCTGAGATTGTAGCTCAGTGGTAAAGCGCTTGCCTCGCATGTGTGAGGCACTGGGTTCGATCCTCAGCACCACATAAAAACTAAATAAAGATACTGTGTCCATCTACAACTAAAAAAATTTTTTAAAAAAGATGTGTTTTATAACACTTGGGGGGCATGTTATTCATTATTTCTGTAATTATATTTTTCAGTAGATAATTAGATGTGCTCCAGAAGTCTATGGTAAGGCTCTGCACAGAGATTGCCCTCAATAGGTATTTGTTGTTTAAGAAATAAATAAACAAAAGTAGTACTTTAATCAAATACTTGTGAAACAGTGAGATGTCTGTGAAGAAATTCTTGGAAATTAGTCCTTAAAATCATTGGACTTCCAGATAAGCAAAAAAAAAGAAAAAAGAAAAAAGAAAAAAACCTCTTGCAAAATGAATTAATTAAGCAACATAAGATAATCCTATTATTATTATTTTATTGCTTTCTAATTAAAGCTAGATTATTGAGTGTGCACACTTGCCCTTCTTTAAGCTATTAACCATTAAATTTTGAAAATAAAGAGAATGTATATGTAATGGACCCAAGATGTAGAAGAAACAAACAACAACAACAACAAAAGAGATTGCCCCAGGAAAGTGGTAAAGAGATGTTATATTACCAATCAGGAGAACTGGTTCCAGACTCTCCTTGATTGTCACTGACCGTAGGATTTTGGAAGGTCGTTCCCACTAGTGAGACTACAGTCACATAAGACATTCAGGGATCAAATAAGATCAGTGCTTGATTCTTCCACTTCTCAATTTCAGTGATTCTCGATGTATGGGTGGGAGGAATTAATTAAGTAGGTTTGACTAAGGTACAGTATTTGGAAAAATAACTTTACGGTAGCATTTTAAGGTCTCTGAAAACTTGGGGACAATTCAGATTCAGCATCAGGCAGTCTCTCCAAATGAGACTGCCACACTTGTGTTAAAAATAATTAGAGTGTAGGTACTGCTGGAGCTCTTTTGATCTGCACAGTGAGGAGGGCCTTTCTGAACTTATTGGAAGGGAGAGTGATTTCCCTATGAAAGGACCGTGTAATCAACTTGGAGAATATTGCAACCCTCCATTCCCTTGTGGGAGTGCAACAGCCTTCAGAGTTTGGATTTATTTATTTATTTTCCCATTTATTTCCCCACCCTCCTCCCTAAAGCCCATTATGAAATTATGGAAAAGCCATTTTCTATCCAAAGGCTGTTGGTTGCCCAGGTGACAAGAGACTTATCTGTCTCCTGTGTGATTTTGCCGTACTGAAACCATCATGGGAGGGAGGAGCTGAAGAAGAGAAGGAAAGCAAGGGAAGAGTCCAAATCCTAGTACGTCTCCACCCTGGTCTCCTCCAGAGACAGGGCTCTGCACAGGGATGTATTAGGAAGCAACTTTTGGAGCCCAAGTGTCTCTTACAGGCCTGTCTTTGGATTTGAACCTGTCTGAGCTAAGGTAGTGAGGTAAGATGCAATAAGAAAGTGGTCTGTTAAGTGAGATGATATGACCAAAGAGGCCACAATATTTTGGAAGATAGAAAGCTGTTCCTTAAAAATACATCTCTCTCTTCCTCTACCCAGTCTCCCTATCCATTCTGCTACTTAGAATAGCAACACATCAAAGTTGGAAAATGGTATAATTTTCCATCTGATCTGACTCCTTCCCATATCCTCCTGCTGCTAAGGAGAGGTCATTCAATCCCTGTCTGAATTTCTACATTGTCAGGAAGCTCACTCCTGCTTAACATTCTGTTGGAAGATAATTGATATTAATATTGCCAGTAAAATTTATTATCTGTCATATATGTGCTATATCCCAGGTTCTGGATCAATTGCTTTCATTTTATCCTTAAAACTACATGGTAACGTTGGCATATTATCTTCTTGTTTCTCAGAGGAGAGAACATGAGGTACAAGGTAGAACACGAGGAAGCAAAGGAACTTGAATTTAAACCAGTGTTTGAAAGAGTCCTAAGTTTCTGCTATTTCAACTGTTTTATCATATGCTTTACTTTATTTTTCTCTCTTCTTTATAGTATAGGTTGAATATCCTTAACCTCATAATACAAAATCTGAAATGCTCTAAAATCTAAAATCTTCTGACCACCAACATGCCACTTGAAAAGTCTCACATTTTAAAACACTTCTGGCATCATAATTTTGAGTTAGAGATTATCAGTTGGTAAAGATGGAGCAAATATTCTAAAATCTGAAAAACTGAAATTTGAAATACTTCTGGTCTCAGATATTTCAGGAAAGGATACCTAACCCATGCATATCCCTGTTATTCTACTTTCTTGTTTTTATTTCTCTCACTTTCTGGTGACCTTGTTCTATGACCTCTCCCTTCCTTAATGTCTTTTTTAAAATTATCCTGTCCTGAATTGTTTATTTAGTTGAGATAGTCATATCACCAGATGTAATAGACCATCTTCTATTCTCCATATCCTATCTCCATTAATCCATTCCAAAGCAAATGCAGTTTTCTGGACTCCAGATATGTTAAATTTCAGAACCATACCAAGCCAGCTGCAAGCACCAAACCTATCTTAGCTCTGCTGAGTTTAAGCTATGCTCTTCTCATTCTTTTTTTTTTTTTTATGTTTCTTTAAGTGAGTAGTGGCAGATGTTTATATTTCTTTGTATGAAATTTTAATCGGTTAATTTTACATTCCAGGTTTTCTAACCTCCTTAATTAGTAATTTTTATGCAACATATTCAATTTCACCAGCAAACGAGGACTTACTCCATG
The DNA here is from genome assembly GCA_028644305.1 of Xerus rutilus. Lineage (NCBI taxonomy): Eukaryota > Metazoa > Chordata > Mammalia > Rodentia > Sciuridae > Xerus > Xerus rutilus. The sequence goes on from CM053399.1 coordinate 169,864,606, forward strand.
TCATGAATTCAAACATAATGATAATTACACAGAATGTGGACAAGGGTAGACTGTTGTCATGTTCAGAGATCTAGAACTGGCAAACATCATTCATTTCCCTTCTAGATTAGCTGTTGAAAGGATATCAGAACAGGAAGATGTGCTTTGAGGAGAAGGTTGGCCATTAGCATCAGTTTCCTGACACATGGTTGCTGGTAGTGAATAGGGGAGAGAGAGACATTATTAACTATAGATTCAGCTAGAACTGTGGACGTCAGACCCTGTCCAGACACTTCCTCTGTTTATATAAAATTATGTGTTGTTTAAAATGAGGCAAATAATAACTCATCTGCTACTTAACAAGCATTACCAGATAGATATTAAGGGACATTTTTAACAGCACTCATTCATTCCACAATTTATTTTTTCCATAATTTTTGCTCTGCCCTGGTGGAGCTTAGAAGGCAGAGTGGACAGAAATCAACCCAAAAATTGATTACAGTGAGCCCTGTGAAGAAACAATTAGTTTTTTTTAAAAAAAAGAAGAGAATGGGTTTAGATTAATAATTGCATACTACATCTCTGGGGGAGTAACATTTAAAGTGGTTCCTAGAGGCTGTATAGCGTTATTTGGGCAAAGAAAGGAAAGAAGTATTTTCTCGCAGGAGATTTTGAGAAAGAGAGTGAAAATTCAAAGAATTAGAAGAGGACCAAAATAGATGAAGAACAATGAATGAGGAGACTGGAGAGAGGTACAGTGAAAACTGTAGACAGGACTGGGTCACACAGTGCTTTAGCATAAGGGGTTGGCTTAGTTATGCTAAGTCTAATGAGAATCTACAGAGGGTTTAAGGGAAAAAATCTGACTCAATTAGATTCATTTTTAGAGAAGATAGTTTGTCTGTGATATAGAAATAAGTTGAAGAAAGTTATGTATGCAAATAAGATCAGTTAGAGAGTTCTATAGAGCCAGAAGTCAAGGGAGAGAGAGTGACAGCTTGCATTTCAGTAGTGCAGATGACAATATTAACAGCAATTTTGCAAGTAGGTTCTAAGGGGCTTCATATTGCATTGCTCATAGATGATGAGTGAGGGACATGTAAAACAAATAAATTCCAATAGCCACAGATGTTGTTTCTTTTCTTTTTTTTCCCTCAAAGAACATGTAGCTTTAGCTGGGAGGTAATATGCAAACAATTAAGAGAGGAATAAATCCAAAGAAATTTGGGAGCACAGAATGAATCTCATTTGTATTGTAAGTCAAAGACATCTCAGAGGTGGTGGTATTTAAACACATCTTGATGGAAGACTATGTTTTAGAGTAGAGAGATAGTGTAGGTGAACACAGTTGTAATTACCCACATATGTGAGGATGTCCAATTTGATTAGCTTTTATGCAGTTATGCAATTTGGTGTGGTATACTAAATGCCTATTGTATATCAATAATTTTATACATTGTAATACAACATATAATGTGTCAGTAGGTATTGGTTTTTATTCATTGTATTGATAGAAAAAGTTACAGAGTATAAAAGTAAGGGATCCGGTAGTGCACAACCTATAGGAATAAACCTAAATTGAACCTGTTTTGAATGTATATTGGCTGGACTTTAACATTCGAAATTCATAGTCACAGCATTTGTCTCCCAGCATTCGATGCCTTATTTTCTTCATAGCACTTATGCTATCTAACATATTACATATTTTGCCTGTTTATTTGCTTTCATTGTCTGCCTGTCCCACTAGAATGTTAAGCTGTCAAAAGGCTATGACTTGGCTGTTCCGTCCACTGGTGGAAGCCCGCATCTAGTTAGGGCCTATGCATGGAAGTTATGGGTATAATGAATTTTAAAAATGAATGATTCTAAATGAAATTTCCTCCACTAACAAAGCACATTCAATTTAATTAAAATATATCAGTTTTTAGTTATTGATCTAGTTTTACCAACTCAATCTATATTTGATGTTATCATGCTTTCTTTTTATTACCCACCAATCTGTCAACAACAATTTATTGACCTATGTGCTAGGCTCCAGGGTGACTCGGAAGACATATAAGACAGCCTGTGTCTTCAGGGAGGAGATGATATATTTGAAGACACACAGTATAATCTTTTCAAAGGTTAAGTAATACTAACACAGCAATATAATCAATATCACAAGACTGCATTAAGACAAAATTGAAGTGCCGGAGAGAACAGTAAGTGTAATAAATGCTATGAGAGATAAGAAGAAGAACGAATTATCCACAGATAAGTTGATCTATTTTGGATTTGTGGAGGAAAAGATGTTTGACTAATATTTCAAAGATAGGTAAATTTTTCTTGTGTAAAGAAAACATATTATATAAACCAAGGAAGAGATGAGTAAAAGCTGAGTATGGGTGAACCTAAGTAAATTGGAGGACATTGTATAGAAAAGGATGGGTAAATCAGAGCAGGTGCATGAGGTTTTGGAGTACTAAACCCTTTGAACTGGACTCTATAAGGATCAGGCGTTCTGCCAAAAGTCACTTTCCAGAATGTCTTGACTGAGGTTCTGATTTAAGTTAATCAAGAAATTTTAATTTTGGGGGGGTACTGAGAATTGAACCCAGGGGTACTTTACCACTGAGCTACATCCCCAATCCTGTTTATTTTATCATTTTATTTTAAGGCAGCATCTCACTAAGTTGTAGAGGGTGTCACTCAGTTACTGAGGCTGGCTTCAAACTTTCCATCCTCCAGTCCAAGCCTCTTGCATTGCTGAGATTACAGGCCTGCGCCCTGAGTCTGTCACAATTTCACTTTTGAACTACTGTATAATGGCAAGTTATGTTAAGACAGCTGTCTCAAAATCATACAATAAGGGACAGGTTTTATTAAGGAAACTTCCAAGCCTGCCTTGATAGTACTATACAAAGTGGGATCTGGGGTCTAAATAGTCAGCTGATGTAAAGTTGGTTCAGATGTTAGCAAATGGACCCTAATTCCTTGCTACCCTACAAGTCAAGAGGAAGGAAAACTTTGAATGAGATTTCTTTCCCAGGCATTCTAGGCAAATGTCAGCTGTGCATAAACCTCCTGAAAATGGAAACCAATAGGACCTATGACCTTGATAAACCTTATATTTGAGCTCCGGGGAAAAAGAGATTCCACTTCCCTTTGGTATACTGAAATCAGGCACTGGTTTCCAAGCAATCTAAGTCTCCAGTGATAGTCCCCAAAGCTGTCCTACTTATGATCCCTTTCACCCACTCATTGATCAATTGACATCCTTTATTGATTAAAAGACTGAGGATTGATTCCTGCATGGGTTAATTCAAAAACATATATGTTGTGCATCAACGGCATTGTCACCAGTATGCAGTAAGTACTCATCTATTAGGTATACATCAGTGAATACAAGAATCTGCCCAGCACTGCCTGTAGAGTGGACAGAGAGGGGTTAACTGCTCCGTTAGGATGGCTATGAGCAGAAAGCATTGGACATTGGTAAAATAGATAAGGAGTTCCTAAACTGAAGTGTAGTACCATCTACACTGAGTTATAAAGACGATTGAGGTTGGACTAAGGGTAAGGAGAGCTTCCAGATGCAGGGATCAGCAGGAACACAGGACTAAAGGTGAGGAGGGTGGGGCCAATTCCCAGGGCTGCCAGGAATTCAGTGGGCAGAGGCTAGGTGGAGATGGAGAACAAAATGGGGCCCAGGTCAGAAGAGTCTGTACATCATGTTGAGGAACTTGACCACTATCCCAGAGAACCTCTGAAGGTTTTTAGTCAGGGCTATATAATGGTTATATTGTTTTTAAAGGGGCAGCCTAAAAACACTCTTTAATAAAAAGCCTAAGGCAAAAGACACATGGAAGCCATGTACCTAATTATAGGTATTCTTATATCCACGTATTTTTTAAAAATACAAGAATTAGATTAAAATATTTTAGAAATATTTTATTTACTGTAATGTGTCTAAAGCCTTATCTGATGAAGAAATCAACATTTCTGAAGGAGGTGTTTTGCATTTATTCATTTGTACTAAGTCTTTGAAATTCAGTAAGTGTTTTGCTTTCACATCTCAATTTGAACTAACCACATTTCAAGTGCTCAATAGACATATTTGACCAGTGCCTATCATCTTGGTCAGTATAGGCCTACAGAGTGATTGATTTAATAATATATAGATATAGATGAGATTTGTGGATAGAGGATGACTGAAGGTAAACTGAGTTGAGACCTGAAGGAATTTTGAAATATCAAGCCTGTTGGGGACAGATGCAGGCATGGAGGCATTCACACTGGACAAAGACTAAAGAAAACAAGTTTCTTTTGTCAGCCTCACCTGAAATCTGCCTCCAGAAGGTCTCCTTACATTGTTATAACTAGGAGAAGGAGCACAGGAACAGGAGTCCATTGTGGAAGGAAACAGGGTAAAAGCTATGGGGATTACCAGAATGGACTAAGAGCCAGGCAAAGAGGAAATCTTAGAGCAGATCTTCAGATCTTGAAAGACAGAATGCGGCCAGAACACATCAGTAAACTATCAATAAAGAAGAGGAAAAAAAAGAACAAAAAGTAAGAATTTAAAAAATAAAAAGCTTAAATAGTTACGATGTGCTAAATTCTATAACCAAATTATAGCCAGATATAGCACACTCTTCTGTGCAGTTAAATAAGTAAAACTGCTAGAATTTTCCTCACACAACCTCCCACCCCCACTATCTTATGTCATGTTATGGGTACCCACTGGAGTTCTGCTATAGTCATTGATAACCAAGTCTCAAATCCACTGAGCTGGATTCCCATACTTTACTAAAATACAAATTCTGATTTCACTGGCTCCTGGTGTTTTCAAACTCTTACCTTGTTAGGAAAGGAGAGAGGAACACCTATCTTCCCCCTGCGTTGCTTTGAGTTAGAGAGGAACATAGTCAGGGGGTGAAGCTGCAGGGGAATGGAGTTGAGGCAACATCTCTTAGTTGACAGGCACAGCCCTTTCCTTCCCAGTGGGCTCAAAGGCTAACGGCATGCCTTGGCAAGGGCAGGTTAATTAAGTCACCACCCTCTGGGCAGAACTTCCTCTCTGTGTCTGCCTTCAGACCCTACTCCTTCTAGATTCTTTTTCCCTAAGGGTTTCTCTCTCTAGGTTCTTTTTTCTCTGCTATGAGGGAAGGGAATTTTCTCTCTTAGACTATCTATAGATCCACGTTGTGGTTGCCTGTTTCAGATGTAATATTCTCTTATCTCCACTGGTTGTATTTGTAAATATCTCAGCGGATCTGAAGTTCCCACACAAAGCTGTGTTTCCAAATAGATGCTGCATTCATGGAAGCTGAAGTTAGTTCCTTAATACTATGTGTCAGAAATTATTTAACCCCAGTTCTGCCCTAATCAGAAAACCTTATTGCCCAGTGGTTCTTTTACCTACCCATCTTTTCATTTGAGGGATGAGAAAATACAGGCTTAGAACCATCAAGAAAAGTATCTGATGCAGTGATGTGGCTGAGGCAGGATTCAAATCTAAGTCTACCTCATCCCAAAATCCATTATGCTTCTCTTGGATACTTTTACCTCACAACACACAAAATATCAATGACTGTCAGTTGAACTGGAGCATATGAGAAGGTCTGAAAATCTAGTCCAAGGCTAGGATAAGGTCTGGGCTTCCAGGTCAAAAGAGAATGGCGAAGCAGGCACAGGCTAAGTCTCAGGAGTACGCAACTGGTGTTCTGCAACCATACCTTTCCCTCTGCATGAGGCTGAACAGGATTATGGTTTAGTGGCATGGTTGTGCTGATCTCCTGTCTGGGTTTGAATCCTGTCTCCACCACTGGCTTGTTGTGTGACTTGGAGGCAAATTGCTCCATTTCTCTGTGCCTGCATTTCCTCATCTGTGATACATAGCACTGATCTCAAAAAAGTTGCTTGAGAATTAGTACATGTGAAATTTCTAGGAACAAATGTCTAAATCCTGTGCTAAGCAATCCTGACATTAATTATCAAAAGTCCTAAACGATTTCTCTGGGTAAGTCCTGCATGAGTCTGCCCACACCAGCCACATGCTTAAGGGTTTCCAAGATACTCATGCTTCTGATCAACTGGATATAAATTTGAAATTCCCACTATCCTGCTAAGATTCAATAATTTGATAGAATGGCTCACAAGACTCAGGGAGCACTATACTTAAGATTACAGGGTTATTGGGGCTGGGACTGTGGCTCAGCGGTGGAGCGCTTGCCTCGCATGCGTGAGGCCCTGGGTTCGATCCTCTGCGCCACATGCAAAGCAATAAAGTAGAGACATTGTGTCCATCAACAACTAAAAAAAAAAATTAAAAAAAAAAAAGATTACAGAGTTATTGTAAAAGATACAAGTTAGGTTCTGTCAAATGAAGAGGTGCACAGGGTAAGGTCTAGTGGGGCCAAACACAATGCTTCTGTGTCATCAGAATCACTGTCCTGGCACATTGCTATGCAAAACCAAGTTCAAGAAGTTCACCTGAACTGCTAATCACAAGGTTGGTTCTTCTGGCATGGCCAGGCCGCATCCTAAAGTCATCTTGGGACCCGTCCTGAGTCACCTTGCTAGCACCTTGAATATATTCAAGGCTTTATAGGCCCCTCCCAGAAACAAGGGACAAAGGTCAGCAAAACTATTATGCAATACCTTGGTATGTAGTAAATACTACAATTACTCAGGTTGGCTAACATTTATTTAAAGGGCCAAACGGTAAATACTTTAAGAATGGTAGGCCATAGTGTTTCAGTGACACAACCTTTCTTTCCTTCATAATACTATAAATGCTAAAATCTATTTTAACTCATAATAATCCTTAATACATACTGTTATTAAGTTAATACATTATTAATCAATACGATATACTACTAAATTAATAATATAATAACAAATTATTATATTACATATAATAATAAATGTTATATTAAAATACTATATACTTAGTACATATTGTGTGAGTGCTCTTGTTATGACTAGGCTTTTGTTCTGTGGCCATTTTTTGGCGGAACATTGAAGCCAAGCATGGGTTTTGAAACTACATGGCAGAGAGACACTGGAGAGAATTTCACCAATAATCTCACTTCACCTGTTGAATTCTTTGTCATTGTGTAAGACTAGTCCCAATCCAGCCATATGAAATTGTGGGTTATATTCTGAGATAGACTGCCTTTGCAATAGTTTAGAAATAAGATGTTTAAGGAGAAATAATTTCTGTTCTCCATGTTGTCTGACATTTTATGTCTTCTCCTATTATATTAGTTCATCAAAAGGGATTGGAACTCTGCAAGGACTGTCTATGTTGTCAAAAACTAATTTCTGAATTCTCTGATTACCACTTTGGCTGAGAGATTCTTCTTTCTACATTTACTTGTCATTTCCCAAAGTGCCCTCTCTGCACTTGCTGTTTCCTGGAGAGACAACGCTCCATTTCCCACTTTGCTCAGGTCAAAGGGGAAAGAACCGTGAGTTAGACTCTAGCACATTCCACTCTTAAAATTCCCAGGGCTGGAATTGATGTGATAGGAACACCAGCAATCACTTACTTCAAGGTTCATATAAATTAGCATTAATAATGAAGATGGAGAAAAGGAATGGTCTTTGAGATTCAGAGACTGCTCATAATTTTGGCACAGGACCTTCTGCAATATTGACTAATGAGCAAGAACCAAGGAAATCATTTTAAAGATTTAAACCAGTTGTTTTTTAATTCATGTGAGCATCAGTCTCATTTCATTCTTAAATATTTGCCCTCCTTCCCAGAAGCACGATTTACTGCTAGAGTGGACGAATTATGTGGCATTTGTCTGAAGTGATAGGTTTAATTATCGCTCTAAAATCCTAAAATATTTTCAAGCTTCCACTAAAAAGTCAAATGAAGAAAATTCATAATGATTTTTAAAATTGATTCTAGGCCCCATTTCTCTACACTGAGCCTTGGAGTGGGAAGATCAAAAATTAAGGGAAACCAGAAGAGACTTTCTTTCACCAGGGTACCTTCTGGGCTTTTTGGCACTTGTGCAAGAAAGTCTGAGAAAAAGTATAGAAGATTGATAGCTTGCAGGAAAATAACAGCACTGATAACAATGAAGCACAGAGAACGGGTCAGACTTATTCTGATTAAGCAAGAAAGATTTAAGTAGAACTTGAAGAAAGATATTTCTGGAATCTTCTATATTTTGCATATTCAAATTAACTTTGGTGGGGGCCTGCCTCAACCTGGTACTGGGACTACAGGTGCCTGCCACCACACTCTCACCTTGTATATAGAATTTAAAAACATGTTCAATGCAGGTGGTCCTCTCTTGAGCCCAACCATGTGTTTCTTCTGTAGAAATAAGAGTAGCAATTTTGTATATTGTAATACATGCTCATTGCATTAAAAGTACATCCCATGTTGAACCCTGTGGTGAGAAATTTTGGAAAACACATGAGTATTTTAAAATATGCAAAACCAGATCCATAGTTGATGAGATTTGTAAGAATTACTTTCTGTGAAGAAGTTTTTTAATCAGAGAAATAGCTGATAGATAATCACAGAAAACAGAGAAGCTAATATTAGTGTGGGCTAGACCAGGGCATGGAGGTGTGGGTGCAGGAGGTTGTTAAGACAACGGCAATTGAGAACAAGAGCAAGGGGATTTCTCAGATCTCTCTTGCCTCTAAACAGCCTGTTTCCTCTGCCGGGAATCTGTTTTCTCTCTATTTCCTCAATCTATAATGTTCAATGTAAACATGTCCTGTGAGGCTCATCTCAAGAAATCCTTCCTTTTCGATGCTTTGCCTGCAGCCCAGAGCTTGAGTTTTGTGTCTTCCTCTCCCTTTCACTGGTTAGCTAGCAGTGCATAGTTCTGCCATATAGCTCACCACTGTATTGTGTCTATTGATTTCCTTGTGTTTCTCTCCCTCCAGTGTGTTTTGATGATTTTGACCAAATGTGCTATATAGTCAATGTTCAATAAATATTAGATGAATTAATGAAAGAACGGATGGATGAAGCAAGGGATAAATAAAGGATTCTTCTGCTGCTGGTAGTAATCTGAATCCTGATGATATAAAAATAGCATTTCAATAATGGGTGTGGGGGGCATCAAGAAATCTATATTGCATCTGGTCTTAGGGGGATTGATATCCATATTTAATGTTGTGTTTTGGTAAGACTGAATAATCATAGAAGTAGATTTTACATATGTTACTTCTCTATCTTGATTATCTCTTTTTTTAGTCCACATACATGTTTTTTTTACCTTCCAATCCTTTTCTTTTCCACTCCTGTATTTTTCCAGGACAGGTTTGTTTATGTGAATGAATAACATAATGTCATGTAGCTATTCTCAGATTGCAGGAGTTTATTGACTCTTAAAACTTATTTGCAGGCTCCCAGACTTCTAAATGTAAAATAAAGAACATTGTATTATATATGTATATGTATATATACATATATAGACACACACACATATACATACATATGTACACACATATATACATATATTTGAAAACTCAGTAGCGTTTATGTATACATATAACATATATGCTTAATATGTAATGCATAATGTATTTCTATAATATATTGGGCGGATTTTAGAGAAAACTGCAATGTTAAAGCTAGGTTGATTATGTTATGGATAGTGGGTGTGTATCAGTAAAGATGACTCAGTTATTAAGGCCCCTGAAGGCCTTTTCTGAATTCTCTTATCTTGCATAAAGAAAGAATGAGAGAGGAAAACAAAAACAAAACAAAGAAATAAATAAATAAACATGGGTGTTTGCACAACTGTTTGAAAATAGGATGATAAGAGAATGCCCTTAAATAAGTCAATTTAATACTAATGCTTTACTTCACTGAGCCTCAGTTATGTTATCTATAAAATGGGAGTAAGGTTTGTCTTTGTTTTGAATGCCTTATAGACTTCGGGTGAGATCCCACAACGAATATGAAATCATCTTGTAAGCCGCTAGATGCTACATAGCTGTTACTGGTGCAATCGTTTACTTAGACTTCTGCTCTCTGCCAAGGAAACAATAACTGAAATTGTGTTCATGTGAAAATAAATGTCTGCTGTGCTCATGCAATAACTGATGCCAGAGAGTTCACAAACAGTATTGTTCCTAACATTAAAGTCACACAGGGAGAGTCTTAATAAAATTAGTGAAGCCCTAGTGGAGTGACATGCTCAGGCGGTAATGGATAGAAGTGTGCTAGGGGATTGCTTTTGTCCTCTTGGTGATGGAGATCAGAGAAGAAGAATTAGTCAACTCCTACTCCTTGTTTCTTGGTCTCTAAGACGCACTGAGTGGCTTTGAGTATGCTGTTTCCACAGCGGAAGAAGAAGCCTTAATACTGGGGAAAATCCTCCAACTCTACAATTCCTTTATTAGGAGAGTAGGAGGAGATCAGAAGACATCATTGAGGTTCTGATTAAAGTTATGAATTATTTCTATCACCCCAAAATCATCATATGCACAGTTTTTCACATTTTCCAGACATCTATAGATCCGTTACTATCTTTGGAACCCCGGTTAAGAGCCCATACATTCTGTTATAACAAAAGCTTTAACTTCTCATTAATGTAAGCCACAGTATATTGAGAACCTTCTGTATACTGTACTTAGTAATAATTTTCATGTAATGTATCTTAGCTAATTCTCACAAAAGCCCTAATACATAGTTCTTAATATTTTCCTCAATGTACACATGAGGAAACAGACTAAAAACATTACAGTGATCTATCCATGATCACACTGTTAGAAGGGTAAAATTTGAACTAGAACTAAAGTTTCCAAAGTGGAAAGGGAAAGCCAGGGGATTTGGAGATTATCATAGAAACTCACAATGCTACTAAACTGTTGTAAACACCCCTCCCACGAGTGACCAACAGCATTGCCTCTGACACAGGAAGATATTAGTATGACCTGTCTGCATATCAATATGCCAGAGGCTGAGGCCTCAGTTTGGCTCTTGCTCCACTTTGCTTCAGCTACTGAAAGAGCTCAGGAATGCTACTAGCTTTATCACTTGTGTCTCTTGGGGGATGAGTGACAGCTCTGAGGGTTGTGTCTTTGGGTTGGAGTGGCAAAGTGGTGGACCTTTGAATGTTCAGGGAGCAACCTGTGTGTCCCTGAGGGGCCTGCAGGTTGCAAGTGGCACTAATTTCACATGAAAGCAAGGTGTTTGCCAAAAGAAAGACAGATGGTTCCAGTCACCAGTTATTTATTTCTATAATTAGCAGCATGCTGTGATTTCAGGTCTTGAAGAAATTGCTATTGCCTATGGAATTCCTTTCATCGCTAGGCAAGAAATGGAACTTGAAAGCCAAAAAAGAGGATATTTGTTGAATGGTAACTTCCCAAATTTGTGGGCTTGCAGCCATGCTGGGAGAAAGAGCATGGTCTGTAGAAAGAATCTGAATCAGTCAAGGCGAATGAGTGTTAAGTCCAACTCTAGCAGGTCCATGTGCTTGCACACAAAATTCACCTTGCCTTGGTTTCATGTTTTCATCTGCTAGAGAGGAATGTTTGAGGAAGGAAGTTTGACAGAGATGTGATATATTCTTCTCAGCTATATATATAATTGGACCCATGAAATATATGAAGACAGAAAGATTCATTAATCTAATTTATTAGACCAATCAATATGGATCTGAATCAAGGGACCAATTATGAGCTACCTCTAAACCACTGACTTGACTTTTAGATCCCACCTCGGTCTGTAAAATGGAATAATTGTGTCCACCTAGCATAAGTATTGTGATAATTGAATGAGAAGACAGATGAGGATATTCCAGATCAGTGTTTGACCCAACGTAGACACTCAGTAAATGGGCTTCAATTTTATTGTTTCAATTTAGTAGAGAAGACAGAGATTTTTAAAAATATGCATCTAGGGTGACATAGAATATGTCTAGTGTTAAGTTGGTCTAGGGGCAATTCATCAAAGTCTATAGAGGGTAAGGAAGGAATAATCAATGTTGGTAGAGTTCTCTTCCATTTCAGAACAATAGCCTTTTGTTCTCCAGGAATTGTCTCATAGTTATGCATATTTCTGTGAAGAAAAGCCTGGTAAATTGGTACCTGGACCCAAACTGTCTTTTCTGTATTCCTGAGCCTTGAGTACTACTTTATAAGGAAGATTTAGTACTCAGAATGTCTTAATATCTGTATTTCTCAGCTATTTTTTGGAAGTAGCCTCTCACATGCCCTGAATCAAACTACAGGTTGTATACTTGTGGAGGTAGATTGAATGAAGAAGAATTCTTTTTTTAAATTTTTAATTTAATTTAATTTAATTTAATTTAATTTATTTATTCTAATTAGGTACACATGCCAACAGAATGTATTTTGATCCATTGTACAAAAATGGAGCACAACTTTTCATTTCTCTGGTTGTACACATCATTTTAATGAAAGATAAGAGAGAATAGACTCACAAAACAGTCAGAGCCTATTTGACCACTTCTTTGTTTATCTTAATTGATGTTTTCAAGGCAGTTCTGCAAAGAGCTTCAGGCACTCTGCACACATTTGTTGCAGAATCTCCCACTGACTGTGTAGTGCAGAAGAAAGAAAATAGTCTTAGTAATAATGCCTTATATATGTATGGTATTCCACTGTGCTATGTATATTTTCTTGTTTAAATCTCAACTATCCAAAAAAGTGGGCACAGGTAGAGTGAATAGAATATTATAATGTTGTATAGCATATCATACCTCAAACTTCCTCTGAGATCTCCTTACCAGTTTCCCTCAAAACCCAGTGACCACCACCTCAGTGTGTAGCAGTCCCATCCACCCAGTTGAGAAAGCAACACTTAATTAAAGCCACCTTTGATTCTTACTTCTCCATCTATGATCATCTTGGGTGTGGTTTGGAGAATGAATTATAGCAAAGATAAAGTAGATGTCACTGGTGTAGGATTATCAGATAAGAGGGTATTGCAAGATGTGATAATGGCTTAGCAATGGAGATCCAGAGAAATTGAAAAAATTGGCAGCAAATTTAAAATGTAAATAATTTTGTATGAGGTTCCAAAATTAAGATTTGGCAAAACTTGGAATCTAACTTTAGTCTTTGAACCTAATTTCAGTGTAATTTCTTCTTGCCTTCCTCTTAGTACATCCTTTAACTGAAAGCATACTTGGTGCAGAGACTGATTTTCAGGTTTTTATATACAGAATTTTTAAAGGGAGCTAATCATAATAGTTCCTCCTTGTGGGGTCATGGTGAAGGTTAAATGGGCAGCATAAATGACATAAATATGTTTAACACGTTGCTGAAGGCATGATGAGAACTTAAAAATGTATGTGAAGGAGGATATATTTCTCTTTTTCATAATGATAATAATTAATATAGGTTAAAAAGACAAAGCAACCAGGGGAAAAATTAGACCTGGGAGATTCCTACTGCTCTTCTGCTTCATGTTGTGTCTCATTTTATTGGGATCAGAACCCAGATCATCTGAGGCATCTGTGATCACTGGACAGAATGGAAGGATATAGAAGGACTTCCTTTGCCCAGGCCTCTGGGAGATGAGTGTGTGTGTGTGTGTTTCCAATTTATTTCAAGAGACAAGAAGAGAATGGCACCTTGATTTGTCCTCAGAAAGAACCTTCCTTCTCTTAATGAAAGATATATTTTTATAGTCCAAATGTTAAAATCAAAGTGATTTCTGACAGGTAAGACTAAGCTCCGACTCTTCCATCAATCTTCTTCCTGTTGCCCCTGACATATACTCTTCCATCTTGTGAACATCTGTCTTCCCAGCTTATGGAGGTCTTGTGTTTGTCAGTCACTTCCTATTCCTGTCTTGTCTATTTTTTCTGAACTTTCTTTTTTTACCTTGCTGGAATGTGGAGTCTGGTTCTGGATTTGGTCTCAGGTTTGACCTTTTAAGTATTTTCCTCTTAAACCAAAATTTGAGTACCAACTGGGAGAATCAGGGTGGCACAACAGTGGGGACATAAAACCCACAAGACATGGCCAGAGCATTGCTCTACTTAATTGAGTAGTATTTAAATTAAAACACATATATTTTTCTGGGTGTGGTGGCGCACACCTGTAGTCCTTGCAACTCAGGAGGCTGAGGCAGGAGTATCATAATTTCAAAGCCAGCATCAGCAAATTATTGAGGCCCTATCTCAAAATGAAAAATAAACAAAGGGCTGGAGATGTAGTTCAGTGAACAAGCACCCCTGGGTTCAATCCCCAGGAGTATGAAAACAAACAAACAAAATATATATTTTTTCTGATGAATAAATTCAAGTAAAATGCCCGGTCTGTCATTTGCTATTTTTGAGATCTTGACAGATGTCTTACTCACCGAATTACATAATTTTATTCTAAAGAATGCTTCCTTCAAATAAATGAATTAAATAAATGAAACACTCAGTACACTGCCAGACCCAGAGACTTGCTTAAGAAGCACTAAATTTTATTTTCATGTTACAAGTTATATAACCATCTCCAAATTACAGAAGAGTAAACTGAGGCTCAGAGATGTTTAATTATTTGTCCCAAAGAGTAACTGAAAAATGTCAGACCTGGAACTTCAGCATTGCCTAGAACTTGGTCAGTTCAGCTCTGAAATCTATGGTCCAGACCAATTAGCTCTTTATCAAATAATAGCTATGCTTGGCAGTAAACACTTTGGGCTATGCCCAAACCCCGAAATTATGAATTCATTTCCTTTGCTTTTAAGGATATATAGGGAAGGAATAATCTGACTTTTAATGCCTTGCTTCCTGTCTTCTTTCATAGAAGATTAAATTGGTTAAACCAACTGATCATTCAAAAAAAGATAGCTGTCAATCAGGTGCACCCTAAATATGGGCATTAGTAAAGCAAATTTACTACTTTGCTTTGATTCCATGATTTTTTAACAACTTCTTCATCCTGTTCTCCATTCTCCCCACCCAAATTCCTTCATATTGCCACCCTCAGTTTTCTTCCATGTATCTTCCTATAATAGACAATGTACCTTGCTTTATCTATTGATTGGTTTGCTGTTTATTCTGTTTGGAGCATTCTTCTCTCTGCCAGCACCACGTTCCCTCTGCCTGCGTTGCTAGCTCTTACCTATATTCACACTTCTATTACCACAGATGATGCCTCCTCTCAGAGGCTTTCTGTCATTTTTTCCAGCATCCCTACTTTAGCCAGCCTACAGCTGCAGTTAGACTGAGTTTGGCACCTCTACACTCTGGATTCTAGACGTTTTCATTCTAGTGATTTTCCTTTTGTATTATATACAGTTACCAATCTTTATTCTCAGCCAGCTTCTTGAGAATACAGATCAAATCATATTGTAGGTGGACCCTAGGGCCCTAGCAAAGTGCCTGCCATAGCAGGTACTGGATAAATATTTTTCAATAAATGATTTAAATACAGTTTAAATCAAGTGTTAGCCGAAGTCATCTGAGAAGTCGTTACTAAAATAAGGTTTAATGTGCAAGGGTTTTATTAGGGAAGATGAAGGGAGTTGGAATATGCTCAGAGCCATCAGACTATGATACAAATTTAACCCCATGTGAACAGAGAGAAGAGAAAACATCTTAGACTACTACCCAGCTTAAGGGAGGTTCAGGACAGGAGTGCCTATGCCCCAGGAATGGGCCAGCCTAAGTAGCCTGGGAAGAGCTATTCAAGCAAGAATGACAGACGCATTTCAGAACAGCATAGCTGGGGTCTTATCAATTATCATCCCTGGAGATGAGGTTCTATAAGGCACATTCTTATGGTGCCTACACATACTGAAGGTTATTATCCATTTAATCCTTGCACAATTCTTTTATTCAGTAAATACTTATTGCAGGGATATTTCCTGCCAAGAATAGGACCATAGACAGGTATATGGAAATGAAGGGGAAAACACTTGTCCTTAAGAAGTTTACTTGCTGGTGGGATACACACTCATCCACATTCAGATGACTACAGTGTACTTCCAAGTATAGAACAGGGGTAAGATGGTGTCCTGCAGGAGCACAGGAAAGAGATTAACCATGCCATGTTTAGAGGAGATGGAGAGAACAGGTGTAAGGGAATATAATACTTACGGTGAGTCCTTCAAGCAGAATTTGGAATTCTGCAGAAGGCAAAGAGGGAAGGGAGAGTGTCCACACAGAAGAACAAAATGGAGCCTCAGGCAATCTGGGATCCTTGGAGATTTAACTATGAATGCCAGCTATGGATAGTGAAACCAAACTTGGTCTGGGGCCACAGTACAAAGAAACTACCATGCCCAATCCTGAGCTAGGGCCAGGAACAGAGAAAGGAGTCCTAGCTTGCCTGAGGCGTCAAGATGTTGATCCTTCTAGGAAGGAGGCAGCCAGGCAGCCCATCTAACAGATGATAGCAACCCAATATCACCAATATATAAGAAGCAATGATACCCCAACCCGAGACTGAGAGAAAGGCAGGTGAAATCAGGAAAAGTTACCAGAAACGTACTGGAGCCTCAGATTTTAGATTGTTATTTTTATTCTCTTTGGGGAGTTAAAAGCTTGAAAGTGGATGCTCATTTGTATTGAGAGTAAAACTGAGTAACTGGTGTATAGACCAAAAAATTTTCCATGGTCTACAACAGTGTTTGGCATCATTTAAAGCAGATCTGGTCACTGGC